>JADMNL010000022.1:264950000-265687500 GCA_016271365.2 Neoceratodus forsteri | reverse complement strand
CTTGGTGCGGCCACACTTGGAGTACTGCATTCAGTTCTGGAGACTTCACCTCAAGAAGGACATGGACCATTTGGAAATGGTGCAGAGAAGAGCTACTAAGATGGTGCATGGACTGCATCACAGGTCATATGAAGCAAGACTTGGGGAGCTGAACCTATACTCCCTTGAGCAGAGAAGGAACGGAGGGAACATGATTGAAACATTTAGGTATGTGAGAGGATTTAATGCAGCTCAGACAGGCAATCTATTTCAACAGAACATGGAAGCATGCATGAGAGGGCATGATATAAGACTGGTAGGAGGAAGGTTCAAAAGCAACCTCAGGAAGTACTTCTTCACAGAGAGAGTAATAGACCCATGGAACAGCCTGCCCCAGGAGGTGGTAGCATCAAAGACAATCAGGGAGTTCAAACTTGCATGGAACAGACATAAAGGACAAGTTAGGATGAAGGCTGCATAGGGAGGGAGGTAGTTTCTAGGGCAGACTAGATGGATCGCACAGTCCCCATCTGCCGATGCTTTTCTTATGTTCTTATGTTCTTATATTACAGTGACAAAAGTATGGAAATATGATGTTAAGATTCCCAACCCTAATACACCATACCATCACCTGCAAGGTCAGTTTACTGACCTACAAGGCCCTACATGGTCAGGGTCCTGGCTACCAGCAAGAGGTCCTGGTTCCTTACTGCCCCCTCTGACTCCTCTGTTCAGCTGATGAGGGATTGCTAGAGGTTCCCAGGGTTCGGTTGAAAACATCTGGTGGGAGAGCTTTTAGTTATGCAGCCCTGATCCTGTGGAATTCTCTACCTCATCGGATTAGAAAGTGCCTTACCCTGAAGAGCTTCAAGATGGTCTTAAAAATGTATTTGTTTAGCTATGCTTTTGGAGATTAGTGTATTTGAATCTATAATTTTTTATTGATTTATCTCAGATCTTATTGTTTTATTTATGTCTTTTAACTCTGTACAGTGCTTTGATATTTGTTTTGAATTGTGCTTTATAAATACATTTTATTATTATTATTATCCCCCAACCAACCATACCACCACTCCCCACCCTTCACAAACCAACAGGCATTGGGGTGTGCGTTGGGGTCATCGACCCTAATGTGCACCCCATTCCATCTGTAAGGAAGCTGAGATGGTACAGCATAGGAGAATGGGGTGACCATTAGGGCCAGTGAACCCAAGACACACCCAGACACCTGTTGGTGTGTGAAGGGTGGGGTGGTAGGGTTGGTTGGTGGATGGGATGGGGTGTTAGGGTTGGGAACCCTAACACCACATTTCTATACTTTTGTCTCTGTAAAATGAATCCTAACTGATGCATTAACAGAGTTTTTTGCAATGAATTTCCTTACTTTTTCTGAAAGTATCATCATAGCTGTAGTTGTTTATGACAGTGCAGAGCCCAGAGACATTGTAATTAACCTTCATCTCCCTGTTGGAGGGCCCTGCACTCCCATGCACCTTAATTTCCCTTATTTTAATATGTGGCAGCACAAGGTTCTTTGGACCCTTCGCACCCATCCCTCTGTAGATGCAAGAGCAAATTATCACCATAGCCATCTGATTACCCCAGGACTTGTACCTTGTACAGAAAATTTTCAAAGCCCTACCAAAACATAATTTTGCACAACTGCAATGTCATTCCATGCCACAGGTGCAAAAACACATTTTTGGTAGGATTTGAAAGATTACAGCTGTGACATACATGAGGTGGGGTAATAAGAAGGATATCTTGTAAATCTGGGGTCAAAATATTGAAAATTACTGTAGTTATGAGCGGGCATACTGAAATTGTGATGAATGGTCATAACTTTGTAATTTTATCATATTTTGACCCCAAAATTTCAACATAGTCTTCTTATCACCTCACCTCATAAATCCCATAGGTGACAATTTCTTAATCTTTAGCAAAACACCATTCCATGCCACAGGTGCAGAAGCATGTTTCAAGCAGGATGTGAGAAATGACAGCTGTACTGTTCATGAGGTGGTGTGAAGAAATGGCTATGATGAAAATTTGGAATGAAAATATTAAAAATTGGCAAAGTTACACACGTGCATAGAAAAATTTCAATGACTGCACATAACTTGGGCATTTTGGGGTATTTTTGCACCAAATTTTTAACATGGGCTTTTTGGGACACCTCATGAACACTGGCACTGTCATTTCATTACTCAGACCCCGAAAGGTGATTTTGTGCAGTGACCACGAAATCACCTTACGGGTCTGAGTAACGAAACAACAGTGACAGTGTTCATGAGGTGGCGTCCCAAAAAGCCCATGTTGAAACTTTGGTGCAAAAATACTGACAAATGGCCAAGATATCAACATAAGTTCAAAACACCATTGACAGCCATTATACGGCATTTACCTTGATTTTTCAGTTCACGGTTTGGCTTTGAAAAGTGCAGACGTGTCCTGATCCACAGAAGATGACCGCCAACAATCTATGGTGGTAAATATAAGGCAAGGTGTGTGGGGTGGGTGGGGTGGTAGATTGTTCAGTGGGAGGGTCGGGATGGGAGAGGGGAACAGGGAGACGACAAGGGACCATTTTCTTTTTTTTACCAAAAAAAAAAAAAGACATCGGAAGACTGTTTTCTTTTTTTCAAAGGTACAATTTAAGCAATATTTCAGGACACTGGGAGTGAGCTTCCCAGTGTCCCACACTGTCAGAGGTTTCTAGTGCTGACACGGGGATTGGGCACCCCAATGTCGGCAAAACCAGTTTTAGTTTTTAAAAAATAAATATTTCAGGACACTGGGAGTGGGTGAGGGCCAAAATGGTCAGGAAAGATTTAGATTTTTTACTGGGGTCAATGTTTTTTTTAAGTAAAGTAATGCTGAAAGCTGCAATAGTTTTAATGAAACAGTACCACAATTTGCAGCAGTTTTCACACAACAATGCTGTTAGTTGTGCAAAAACTGCTGCAATTGGCTATAATTTCACAAAAATAGTGCTGCAAATTTGCAACACTACCAAAGGCCGAGTTAAAAAAACATATTTCTGGCTGTATTTTCGAAAACGAATGCCATAATCATGTTCCACAGGTCCTGATTAGGTAAACACAACTGTTAGTGTTTACCAAGGGGCAGTATTTGTTGGTTCGCAGTGTCCCCCCCGTCGCAATCTGAAAACAGGATGGAGGCAGCAAGACACTAGTGATGTCATTTGAGGCAGCAAGAAGTGCTTTTGTGGCAGTAAAACCTGCTTTCACATGGCACAGCTCTATTCTTACTCCCTACCTCCTGCTGACATCTATCTCTGACTCCCCGTCTGCCCCTATTAACCCTCCCACTGATTACTGCCCTGGCTTCCTGCTGCCTGCACACTCAAACCCTCCGCCCATTTTGCTCCCTATTAAATATTCTTTTTTTCCTCTTTCTGCAGACTGCCCCTGATCGGGCTCCAGCACATCAGCCCCTGACCAGGCTCCTGCTCATAGTGGTGTGGTTTTTTCAGCAGCCGCCTTCCACTTGGAAGCCTGCTCCCTGCTTGCCAGCTCAACTGCACAGATTATTGAAGTATAATGAATTTTGTGATAGCCGCCAGACAGGCAGATTATTGAAAACCGAACTGTTACTTGTTAAGGATTAACTGGTCATGCTCAGAGAAATGCTGTTTGTGTTTCCACCATCTTGTTTTTTTTCCTTTTAAAATTGGATTTCTAAAAAAATACTACTTGGTTAGGAATAACCAAGACCTGTATTTAGGTCTCAGTCACACGCTTAGCAACATTATTTTATTATTATTGAAAAATTTGCAGGTGAAGTATGTGTTTTGAAGGCGAGAATCATATTGCTTGTTACTTGCTTAGTTATGATCAATCGATTGGAAAATAGCCATTCATAGTTCTTTACAGTTCAAACTTTACTGTTCGAATGATAAAGACTTTGAATAGTAAAGGTTATGACAATTTGAACTGTCATAGCTCCCTGGCAGTCTAGTGGTCCCTCCCCCTCTCCTGTTCTCTGATCACCGTCCCATATTTAAATTTCTTAATTTTTTTAAAAGTCGGTCCTACTCTGACATATCCTTTCCTGGATTCCCCCCCCCCCCATTTGGAAATGCTTTAGCTCAGTGTGTGCCTCTCAGGGACTTCTGCACCTGTTCCACTAGTACCACCACACCTCAACATAGATTGCTTGGCAAGCCCAGCCCAGTTTGACACCCCTGCCCCCCCAGTTATTACATTTATGACAACCACGGTAGCAACTCCACCCGCACCTTATGAGGGAACCCTTCCCTACACCCCTAGGAGATAATCTGATAACTTGAGTGTGGTGTGGCAGAGATGCACTGGCAGACTGGACTCAACCGGCCATCTCTTAAGGTGCAGTGCAGCGGGACCAGGAGCAAGCAAGGGAGTTTAACACATTTTTTTTTTATTTCAGCACAGCAACGACATCAGCTACAGCCTACAGTCCTCAGAGTCAGCAGATGAAGTGTTTGGTGTTTGAAGTGGGACTGGGTGGTGCGTCCAACTCAGAGGTGAGAAAGCGGAGTGGAGGGTTGCATGCCAGGGCACAATGAATGATGGGTGATGGGCCAGGGAATGGCAATCAACACAACCCTGTTCCACAGCCCAGGCTCAGGCTGCATAAACCCTGGAGAGGTGTTTTTTTTTCTATCTGACTATAATCTGCAGCTCTTAATATCCCTAGAAGTCTAGTGGTACCTCCCCCTCCTCCATTGTCAATTTTGGACTCCGATGTTTTACCTGGTGTCTAGTGACACCCCCCCACCGGACCCCTATGTTTCCTTGGTGTCTAGTGGCACCCTCAGCCTCTGATTTCAGTGCAGAACCTGAAATAAAGAAAACAGTCCCTCAATTTATTTTTAACACAAACCTTTAATAAAAACAATCTCTCAACCGATCAGCATTCCCCCACCTCCCACTCAATGCCCACCACCCCACACACCCCCAGTACACCACACACACACACTCACTCACTTGAACATGTCCCAGGTTCAAGGTCCACTCCCCAACTGAAGACACATCTTGCTGCTGGAACCGACAACTGCAATATGGGAAACTAAGGTAAATACAGTTCAATGTATTTCAATGGGGGTTTCAACTTTTATGCATAACTTTGGTATTTTTTTACATTTTGACCCCAGATTTTCAACATGGCCTTTTGGGGACCCCACCTCATGAACAATATGACTGTCATTCCACAACTTCCGCCCGAAAGGTGATTTTGCGGTTGCTTGGTGAAGTCACCTTTTGCACGGGTATTTGCATAATGTCATTCATATTTTTCATGAGGTGAGGTCATAAGAAAAATTGGGGTCAAAATATGAAAAAATGGCAGGGTTATGACCATTTGTTGCACTTACACTACGCAGGCTTGTAACTTTGGAAATGTTTAATATTCTGACACCACATTTTCAACATATACAGCTTATTACCCCTACCTCATGTATGTTACAGCTGTCATTTTTCAAATCTTGGCCAAAATGTGTTTTCTCACCTGTGGCACAGATTGGCATTGCAGTTGTGCGGAATTATGTTTTGGCGGGGATTTGAAAATTTTCCTGTACTGGGTACATGACGTTGGGTTAATAAGATGTAAGTGTTGAAAATTTGGGGTCAAAATATGTTCAAAAGGCATCGTTATGTCCATTCATTACAATTTTGCTATGCACACTTGTAACATTGGACATTTTAAATATTTTGACCCCAAATTTTCAACATAGCCTTCTTATTACCGCACCTCAAGTATGTCATGACTGTCATTTTTCAAATCCTGGCCAAAATGTGTTTTCGCACCTGTGGTGCAGAATGTGGTTGGAGTTCCACAAAATTTCTTTTTGGTGGGGGTTCAAAAATTTTCTGTGCCAGGTACATGAGGGGGGTAATAAGATGGCTATGCTGACAATTTGTTCACTGTTGTCCTACAAATGGAAGTGCAGGGCTTTTCCACAGTGATGTACATATCCACATCAAATAAGGATACGATTACTCTATCTCAAAAACTATAGATGGGTGGGAGCACAGGGCCCAGATGGCCCTGCAGTCTGACAGGCAAATAAAGCTACGATTATACTTTCTTGAAAAGTAAGACAAACAAATTGTTTAGTTGCCATATTGGTCCTTGTAAGAACAGATCCAGAAGCAAATGGTTTGATACATTTTATTGGAACAACAAAGATGTTACAAAAAGAACAAAGTACTTTAGCTTTCAGACCAACCACGTCCTTCCTCAGACGTTTAACAAAAAAAAAAAAAAAGTTTAAACTTCTGAGGAAGGACGTGTTGGTCCAAAAGCTAAAGAACTTTGCTCTTTTTGTAACATCTTTGTTGGTCCAATAAAATGTATCAAACCATTTTCCTCCTGTTAAAAAAAGTAAGGAAATTCTTTGCAAAAAACTACATTAATGCATCAGTTAGGGTTCAGGATAAAGCCACAAAAGTAGGGAAATATAACTTTAGGGTTTCTAACCCTAGCATTCTACTCCTACACTGGAGTCAGAAAATCAGGCATGAGGTGTTCCGTGAGGGTCTCAAGCCTTTGATCATTCTAACAGCTTAGGCCTTATGAAATCACATATCTGCAAGTATCTAAAAGTATCCTGCTGCCCTATGGAGCAAGTGGAGCCAAAACAGGCTGATAGGAAAATAACACAAATTTTAAGAAGTAGTCAGTTGCAACATTTTATTTCTAAAGTATTTTTCTTTTTCTTTTTGCTTATTAGAAAGTCCTCTATGTGATAATATCACACTGGATGTGTGGAATAGCTCTAAGCCTGATAGCTGACATATCTGCCTCTATCCCCCCCACCCCGCTACCTCACTATCATTTTGATCTCACTGACAGTGACATCACAGGTGACTGACCTGGCAGCCACTGAGTGTCTGATCCTTAGCAGCAGTGATGTCACAGTCAGTGAGGTCACAATGCTGATGATGTAGTGGGCGGGATAGAGCTAGATATGTAAACTGCCAGGCGGAATGCTGTCCCTCACATCACACCTACTAACATCGAGTAAACAATCTTATAATTAAACAAAGGGAATAGAAATGTACTTCGGATATGAAAGGTAATGGCTGACTGCTTTTAAAACTAATATTACTTTTAGGCAGTACACTAGCCCTTTTACCCATTTTTGTTTTTACTCTGCAAATAGTAGTTGCTGTCTATTCTGAAGGAATTGATACAGTTGGTGTAAACTCTGCACCCTCCTGGAGATGCCTCTCAGAGTGCAATGTAGCAATAAAATACACACAACTGTAAAACAGATAATAGATTTTTTGTAGTTTGGAATTTGTGGTCAGGAAAGGCATATTGTGTTGAAACTCATTTCCAGGTTCATTCTGTGAGCACAGGGAGGTAAAGTGACTTGCTTAGAGTCACACAGTATGCAAGTGGCAGTTGTGAGTTCTGAATTCAAGTTTTCTGGGTCTCCAGATTCAGCTTGGCATTCTAACCTTTAGGCTATACTGTCTACTTACGTCTTCAGTCTCCAAATACTTTCCCAAAAAGATAGACGTCTAACAGCTTTAAAAGTAGCACCTGCTGCAATCAGTTTGATGTCCATAGGAAGAGGATTCCGCATCCAAGGAACAGCTACTGTCTCATTTTGCAACTCAGTAAGTGCACTGGGTTGCAACTCATTTGGACCCTGAGAGCTGTTCACCCTAATTTTACCTAGCTGTATAACCACCGTCTTGGTAGTGATCCTAGAATTACATCAGCTATCCTAAGATGTAACCAGATGTATTTCTTATATTTCAGAACAGTCCTCTGCTTTTTCTTCTTGCCACTCCCTTATGAATACTGAATCAAAGTACTCATTTAACCTTTCTGCAATCATACTATCCTCAGAACCATATCACTACCTGTTTCAAGGCTTACTGGCCAACTATCCCCTTCTCTACACAGTAACATAGTTATTTGGGCTAGAAGATACTTTAGGTCCATCAGGTCAGCCCTATGCTTTCTGTACTCGTGTCTCTTATATAAGTTAATGGGGCCTCTGTGGAGTGTCACTTACGGAATACGTGACACTCCACAGAGTGTCACTGAGCCACTTATGGTATAAAATACTTTGTGAGATTTAAGTATTTGACTGCTGAAACCTCACAAGAGGAATCACTTATATCAAAAGAGACATCCCAAAGAAGCCTATTAACGTACTATAAATTACTCAAGTTAGGTAATCTGCAGTATACTATGCTTTATGTATTTTTTAATTCAAAAGTTAGATGAAGCCAGACTCCCCTTGGTTTAGAAGTGGAATGCTCCATTCCTGATGTTTCTGCATGAGAGAACACTGTACACAGGATAAGAGGTACAGTGACTCTATTCACTGATTAGATAAAATCATATAAGTGATTGATAATACAACTAAAAAATCTCTTATCGTTATTAGAGATGATGCAAAGTTGTCCTTCACTGCTGAAAATGTGGTGAAGCTGTAAACTTTACCCCTCACAAAAACCTTGTGAAATGACCCCACATTGCCACACTTGGGGCACTTGGCACACTTTGTGAAACTATGCAAGCTGATTTGCCGGCTAAGTCAGCACTACTTTGCGGATGATAAAAGGCAGGGAAGGTCACATGCTATGCAACACTCTGATTACATGGTTACATTGCTGCCAAAAATACACAGATGTAACCATGTGATTATCCCCTTGTAGTGTGCCATCCTAGATTGTTAGGGGAAGGAGTGGGATGTGTCTCCAGTGTGCTATGAAGAACATCAGACAGAAACATTTCTTAATTTAGTGCAGCCGCTGTATGTCTTCATAGTTTTTTATATTGCTCCTAGATGGGACTGGATGTCAGATGGGTATTAAAAATTGCACAGATATTTTTATAGTTACTGGCAATGCACTCTTAGTGCTGGTAGTTGTGACTAGAAGTAAGGTTAGCAGAGGCTGGGTAGGGGGTGCTCATTATTTCTCTACCTGGATGACAATATGTCAATATAACAGTCCATGGTTGTAGGCCACCACTGCTTCCCAAAATGATGCCTATCTGACATTTTTAAAAATAAAATAGTTTTCCTCACAAAATGGCAGGTACAGCAGTCCATGACAGGGTAGACCATTCATCCAGGTTTCAAAACATTATGCCTCTCTGACATGTAAAAGCAACATAGTTTTGCTGGCTGAATGGCAGGTAGAGCAGCCTGTGGAGTAGACCACCATTTTGTTTCAAAACTCCCATAGCCGCTGCCCGGGACCACTTGTCTAGACTCC
Source organism: Neoceratodus forsteri (assembly GCA_016271365.2). NCBI lineage: Eukaryota > Metazoa > Chordata > Ceratodontiformes > Ceratodontidae > Neoceratodus > Neoceratodus forsteri. Next base: position 265,678,276 of record JADMNL010000022.1, on the reverse strand, counting down.
ACACCCTAAGAGGTACAGCGAAACCGCCTGCCAATTGGAATGCAAGTGCCTTTCCCAGGCCTGCTTCGATTGGTCCACTACCCTTCTCTGTTCTTTTGAAAGAAAATTTGGGCAAAAAGGAGTTGCTTAAACTTAGAAAATGATGAATTTTACTATGTAACTGTTGTTTTAACTCAGGACTTTATTGCCAAACTGTTTTGAACTTAAAACATTTATGTTAAATGTTTTTTTTCTGTGCTAAAGTGCTTACAGCCCCTTCCTGTTTCTGTAGCTGCATCCCAGACCTAGGGGCACCAAAGAAATCACTCCCTTTGTCTTCATAATTTTGTTCTTCACTGGTTTGCTCGACCTTTTGTCCGAGACCAGCATTAATAGCCTCCTTTTTCTCTTCCTCCCCAGCCATGAACCCTCCAGGGCTTCCAGCTCATCCACCACAGGATACGTGGCCAGCAGGTGGTAGGCGCTCCCATAGCTGCTGCCCGAGACCTCTTGCCCAGACTCCACATGCTAAGAGGTACAGCCAAGCCTCTTACTTTATAGACAATCCAACCCTGCCCCTTCACGTCATTGGTCCATCCTTCTGCCTACACTATAACCTCTTCTTGTAACATGAACCTTGGCCATATACACGTAAGAGTACCTCATCTAGTGGGGTGGAATAATGAAAACTGCTACCCTAGGCAGTTTTCTGCCCACCTATCTTGAGGTGTCACTTAGGAGGGAATTCCTATTTCCTTGTAGTAGGCCCCTAGACGTCTGTGCCGTTAGGCTATCTTGCTCTGCTACCCAAAGACCTGATCTCAGTATTTACCATTTAGTACTGTGTGGCATAATGTCTTTTGGTGCTATAACTTGACTACTTCATCCTCGTACAGTTACTCTCCCCAATACTATAAATTGCAAGCATGACAGTCATGTTCTGGCTCCATCTCCTTACCTTCCTATGTACGATACCTATTATAGTATACCTTCCGGGCAGAAATTACCCTCACAAGGAGGTGTGCCCTTTGCCCCAAAACTGTTTACATATCAAGTCATTGTACAGTTCATGCTGTACCCCTACGATCCCGCACTTATGCCAAATTGAGTTTCATTTACGAAGCGGGACCAGCACCTTGTTACCTATACAAGGATTGTCACCTCTTCCTCCTAGTGATAACACATGCTGATGCTATACAGCAAGGGTTCTGGGCTATGTATCCTTAGGATTGCACAGTGTTAATATTAGGACCCTGCACCCCTGCACTGAAATCTCAACTAGCCATGGAAGGGCCAGAGCCTTCAAATCATCTCTCGTTGCATTGAGGAAAATTGTGCTTCTCCTACTATTGTGCTCAGGCAATGTTGAACTCAATCTTGGTCCCACAAAAGCCCTCTCTTCACCATCAGAACTTACAAGGCTCAAAGGAATTAGTTTCTTGCATGTAAATGCTTGTAGTCTTCTAAAGAAATTCACCTCAATCCAGGCCTGGGTCATCCACACTGAACCAGATGTACTTGTAGTCTCAGAATCTTGGCTACGGCCATCCACTCCTGATAGGGAGGTTAACATTCCTAATTACTTGCTGTTCAGAGCCAATAGACAGTCTAGGGGTGGTGAGGTTGCCATTTATGTTAAGGATAAATTCACGGCCTCTATCCTTGACTCTTCCTCTGCTACAAATGGATTTGAATGCCTGTCCATTAAAATTGAAATATCACCTTCGATGGCTTTCTGTGTCATAGGATGCTACAGACCTCCATCAGTGGGGTCCCAGCTCCTGTCCCACCTCTCACTATCATGGGCTCCGGTTCCCTTGAAACAATTATACTAGTGGATCTTAGCTATGATTGGCTGTCTAATGCCTCATTACCTCTCAAGTCCTTCTGCGACTCCCATGGGTTCACACAACTTATCAATGAACCAACACGCATTAATAAGAAAAACCCCATGAACAGCACCCTACTGGATATCCTTCTTGTGAGTAAACCTCATTCCTTCTCTTATGCTGGAATTTTTTCCACAGATGTTAATGACCACTGCTTTATCGCTGGTGTAAGAGCAGACACCAAACCACAGTCTGCAGCTAAGTTCTCTACTAAAAGGTCCAGATGGAACTTTGATCCACTTGCATACATCAATGAGCTAAAAGCCTCCCAATGTTGGCAGAGTTTCTACCTAGCCAAATCAGTAAGTGCTGCATACATCTTCCATGAAATTTTAACAAGTGCCCTTAATACCTATGCTCCACTGGTAAAAGCCCATATAAAGGCTAGAACTTGTCGCTGGATTATTGTAGACCTCAAGGCTGCATTATTAAAAAGAGATAAGCTCTGGAGAAAAGCTCACAAGCCACATTCAGCCGAAGACTGGTGTCACTTCAGAACAGCCAGAAATTACTTCACTAAGCTGATCAGAGAGGCCAAGGCCAATTTCTACCACTCAGAACTGGACTCTGCCTCAAAATGCCCTACCAAATTCTGGTCCACAATAAAAGAATTGTCTGGTCATACAGTAGGAAATGTGCTCCCCAAAAAAATTATCTCTGACAATGGTATTATTAATGATAGAAAGGAGATACTACAGGCCTTCAATAATCACTTTGCCACTGCTGGTCTAGCATTTGACAATTCACCCACATGTTTGTTATGCTCTCAGATCAGTGCACAACTTCCAGTACTTAGTACCTCAAATGCTGTTTTCTCCTTTTCACCTACCTCCTTGAAAGATGCTGAAGATCTTCTTCTACAGTTGGACACAAAGAAAAGTGCTGGTGCAGATTCCTTCGACCCCTTCTTTCTAAAGATTGCTGACCATGTCCTTGCAGTACCAATCACCCACCTATTCAATCTGTATTTATCTCAAGGGACCCTCCCTCACCTGTGGAAAATTGTTCATGTCATCCCACTGTTTAAATTAGGGGATCCCAGCGATCTAAATAACTATAGACCAATGTCTCTTCTCCCCATACTGTCAGTACTACATAGATACATAGATACATAGACAGTGTCGGCAGATAAGGGCCTATGGCCCACCTAGTCTGCCCATTTGAGCTTGTAAGTTCAGTTTGTTTTCCTAGAAGTCTATTTCCCCTTACCCCTGACCTCTAGAATTCCTTTATGTCTATCCCATGCATTCTTAAATCCCGTGATTGTTTCAGCCCCCACCACTTCCTCTGGCAGGGTGGTTCCACTTGTCCACCACCCGTTCTGTAAGAAATTCTTTCTCATGTTTCCTCTGAATCGCCTCCCTCCAACTTCATCCCATGCCCTCTAGTCCTGAAACATCTTTTTCGCTTGAAATAGTGTTTTCCTGCACCCTGTTCCTCCTGTAAGATACTTGTATGTCTCTATCATATCCCTCTCTCCTCCTCTCCTCCAGGGAGTACATGTTCAGTTCCTTCAACCTGTCTTCATAGGATTTGTGATGCAACCTATGCACCATCTTTGTTGCCTCCTCTGAACCTTCTCTACCCTGTCTATGTCCTTACTGAGGTATGGTCTCCAGAACTGTACACTGTACTCAGGTGGGGCCTCACTAGTGTCTTGTATAGCGGAATTATGACCTCCTTTTCCTGCTGGTGATGCCCCTGCCTATACATCCCAGCATCCTATTTGCTTTACCTGATGCTTGTCACACTGTTTCCCTATCTTTGAGGTCATCAGAGATGACAACCCCAAGATCCCTTTCCTGCTTGGTGCATGCTATATCCTCACCCCCAACTGATATATTGTGCCAGGGTTTTTGTGCCCATATGCATTATCTTGCACTTCTTTGCATTGAATTTCAACTGCCAAACCCTTGACCATTCTTCAAGTTTCTGCAGGTCCCTTCTCATTCTGTCTACACCTCTGGTGTGTCTACTCTGTTACAGAGCTTTGTGTCATCAGCTAACAGTGAAATTCTGCCTTCTATATCCTGTGCAATGTCACTGATGAAGATGTTGAATAGGACCGGTCCCAGCACTGATCCCTGTGGTACCCACTGGTCACTCTTCCTCTGTGGAGTGACAGCCATTTACCACCACCCTGTGTCCTGCCACCCAGCCAGTTACCTACCCACCACACTACTGTCCTGCCCACACCCATATTCCCAGTTTGTGTAATAGTCTTCTATGTGACACAGTGTCAAAGGCCCTGTTGAAGTCCAGATAGGCCATGTCCACTGCCCTCCCTGATCCACCTCCCTAGTCACCCAGTCAAAAATTCAATGAGGTTGGTCTGACATGACCTCCCCTGTGAAACCATGCTGCCTTGGGTCCTGTGGTCCATTGACAACCAGATGTTCCACCAATCTCTCCTTCAGTAGTGCTTCCATGATCTTTCCCACCACCCGGTGAGGGCTGACTGGTCTGTAGTTCCCTGCTTCCTCTTTGTTCCCACTTTTGTATAAGGGGACTACATCTGCTGTCCTCCAGTCTTTGGGTACCTCCTCTGTTTCCAGTGATTGGCTGAACAGGATAGCCAGAGGTTCAGCCACCACCTCTCTTAGTTCTTTAAGGACCTGGGGTGCACCCCATCTGGCCCCATTGCTTTGTCAACTCTTATTACTTCCAGTTCCTTGGGACCCTTTTCTCGTGTAAAGGACTTGTGTCCATTTCTGCACCATTCTCACCCCTTGTACTCCCTTCAGACCCATTACCCCCCTCTTCCTTAGTAAAGACTGAGCAGAAATACCTGTTCAATATGTCAGCTTTACTGTTGTCATCCTCCACGCTGCTCCCATCCTCTCCCTTCAGTCTAACTATCCCTCCCTTTGTCCTTCTTTTTTCACTTATGTACCTGTAAAAGGTTTTGTCCCCTTTAACCACTGATTTTGCAATGTGTTCTTCTGTCTGAGCTTTGGCTTCCCTTACTGACTTCCCTGCCTCCCTTTGTTTCTCCTGGTACTTCTCCCTATTCCCTTCTGCCTGTGTCTTTTTGTATTGCCTGAATGCAGTCTTTTTGGCTTTCACTTTCTTTTGCTACCTCTTTGGAAAACCATAATGGTCTCCTCTTTCTTTCCTCTTGCTAACCTGCTTAATGCATAATTCTGTTGTTCTTATAATCCCCATTTTAAATACTGCCCACTGTTCCTCAATCCCTGATTCCTGTCCCATTCCCTAATGCCTCTTTCAAGCATCTCCCCATTTTCCCAAAGTCTGCCCCCTAAAATCCAGGATCGTGTTTTTGTGTGGTTTGGTTCTGCTCTTTCTGTGATTTCAAACCACAATGACTTGTGGTCACTGTTACCCAGGTGCTCCCCACTGTTACCCCCATCACACTGTCCCTGTTTGTGAGCACAAGGTCCAGTATTGCCTTCTGCCGAGTTGGTTCCATGACCAGTTGCTTGAGGAAGGCACCCTGAAGGAGTCCAGGATAAATCTGCTCCTAGTTGATGCTGCTGCTGGGATGCTCCAGTCCACATCTGGTATATTGAGTCTCCAACCAGTACTACCTCACTCCTTGTCAGCCATCCTTTGGATGGCTAGCATCAACTCTCATCTGTTTCTTCCTCCTGGGCTGTTGGTCTATAGACCACACCTGTGCGGATGGCTGGCCCCATTTTCCTTTCCAGCTTAACCCACAGTATCTCTCCCCATTTGTTCCTCCTGGATCTGTGTGGCCCTTATGTCATTTTTCACATACAGTGCCACTCCTCCTCCTTCCTGCCTGCTCTGTCTCTTCTGAATATGTTGTAGCCAGGTATGGCCATCTCCCAGTCATGGTTATCATTACACCAGGTTTCAGTGATGGCCACAATGTCCAGATCTGACTGTACCATGACAGCCTCCAGATCTTCCATCTTGTTGCTAAGGCTCCTGGCATTTGCACATGGCTTTCCATGATTTGACCTCCCTAGACTGCTTCACTGTTCTACTCAGCCCCTTCCTTGGTTGTCATTTATCCCTGGTTCTCCTTGCTGTCTGCCCTTCTGCTGAATTTTGCCCCTTCTGCTTATCCACCTTTTGGACACTAATCTCCAACTTTGCACACTGCTTTGCAGAGATAGCCACCTCTGGTTCACTGGTTCCATTACTAGCTGTGGGGGTGAGCAAGTAGGTACCATCCTTGCTGGCCTGCCACCCCTTTGCTAGTTTAAATGTTTGTCAATGTAACATTTAAACTTATCATTGAGTGCTTGATTCCCTCCAAGATGGATGCAGGCCGTCAGCTTTGAACAAACCTCCATCCCTCCAGATGGGTCCCCAGTCACCAATGAATCAAACCCTTCTCACAGCACCAGTTCTTCTCAACCATGAGTTAAAGTTCCTGGCATGCACTCCTATGTTTCTCCCTTGCCTCTCACAGGTAGTACTTCTGAGAAAGTGACAGAAGTAGCTACTTGCTTGAGACCCTCCCAGCTTCCTAAACTCTTCCTGAGCTTCCTTTGGCTCCCCATTTGCCAAGTCATTAGTACCTAGGTGGATAATGACACCAGCTCACCCTCCTGTCTTGCCTTCCCAGTGATCCCCAGTATCTTCCTTCCATCCTCCATGCCGTGGCACCTGGTAGGCACCTCACCTCCCTGCCCTCCCCTCCTGTGTTCCTAGCTGGATCCTCTTTAGATGGAGTCCCCACCAGGATTCGCCCTCCTCCTCTGGGGTCCACTGCTTTCCCCACTGAGGTCACCTCCTTGCTCAACCTCCACATCCTTTCCTTCCACTTCCCTGGGTGCCTCTATTTGGTTGTCCTCATTTGCCAGTGTGGCATATGAGTTCTTGAGAGACAGGATCTGGGATGTGCCTCTGCCTGACTGCTCTAACCTCCTGAGCCCACTGTCATCCAAGTGCTCTCTGCTCGGCATCCTTTGAGGCAGCTGCATTGGACTGGGTGGTTCCTGGACAGGGGTGATGGTACTCCTGACCCAGTTTCTTCTGCTCTGAGTCTGGCTATCTCATCCCTCAGTCCCGAGGATGATGCAGATAGGCAGCACCTCAGTGTCAGAAGGTGTCTGCCTGAATATGGCTGCCCCACAGCCACTACATTGCACCACTTCACATTATACTGCAATTCCACTACTTATCTGCTACTGAAGCCTCTTTGTTCTCTTTTTTATTTATTTACAGTATTAAAATCCTGTAACTGATCCTCAGATATATATTTTTTAAGGAAAAAGAAACCAATAAATAAATAAATGAGTCAAACACTTGTCCTGGAGGGTGGTCTTCTTCCCCTTATGCCCCTCCTACTTCACACCTCTTACTATACCCTGTGTTTAGCTCCTGTCAATCAGATTTATCAGGGCATATAATTAAGAGTTGGGGGAAGGTGGAGGGGGCGCAAAATTTGCAGCAATTAAAGACAGCACAGAATTACACCACCACTATTTTTTAAATTTTCAACAGCCCAAAAACAATTATAAGTAAAGACAACACAGAAAGAAAGTATAGTGTCACTACAAGCCTACAATCTAAGTTTAAAAGAAAAATACCAGTTACCAGTTACTCTGAAGCACTGAATTGAATATGTTTCCTTCCTTCACCTTCTGGCTTCTACTCTTGGAAAAAAGTGTGAATGCCCAGCTGAGAACCTTTCTAGACAACACGACTCTCCTAAACCCTATGCAGTCTGGTTTCAGAGCCAATCATAGTACTGTTACAGCTCTGGCAAAAGTAATGAATGATTGGCAACATGACTTAGAGGAAAAAAAATTTGTCTGTGCCGTTTTTCTGGATCTTAGCAAGGCCTTCGACACTGTCGACCATTGTCTTCTCCTTTCTGCATTAAATACGATTGGCCTGGACTTGTCCTCTCTGCATTGGTTTCATAATTACCTTACTGATAGGCAACAGCAGGTCAAGGCTGAAGGAGAGCTTTCCCCTCTTAAATCACTGAAAAGAGGTGTTCCGCAGGGTTCCATTTTAAGGCCACTGCTTTTTGCTATCTATATTAACAGTATAGATGTTGGCATTAAGGAGATAAACATTCACCTGATTGCAGATGATACGGTACTGTACATAAGCCATACATCACCTGAAACTGCTCATGAAGACTTGCAAAATGACTTCAATCTCCTGCAGAACCAGCTCCTTAGCAAAAAACTACTACTTAATGCAAAGAAAACAAAAGCGATGCTATTCTCACCAGTCAATCATACGGCATACCCCACTATTATTGGTATGCTTCCCTCCATTACCACTTTATTAGGCGAGAACTTGGAATTTGTAACAAAGTTCAAGTACTTGGGGGTCTGGCTTGACCACAAACTCTCCTTTGTGGATCATATTGAGGATCTGCTGAAAAAACTGAGGCAGAGGCTTGGCCTCTTTTTCAGGATAAACTGCCTACTGACCACAGATGCTAAGAGGCAGCTAGTTCAGTCCACGTTCCTCTCCTTAATTGACTATGCTGACTTTATTTATAGCCAGTGTACTGTCTCCTACCTTGGAAAATTGAATATACTGTATCACAGAGCACTGAGATTCATCACTGGCCTTCCATTCTCTACCCATCACTGCTCTTTATATGCAGCTGTGGGGTGGACCTCTCTGCAGTACAGGCATAATTGAATTGCCGCACTCTGGACATTTAGAGCCATTACCAATAAACTTCTGCAGTACATTGCTGACTGTCTGCTTTTAAGTTTGATAGGCAACTATGCCTTGAGAAGCAGCACGTTGATTTCCTTGAAAGTGCCGAGGGCCAGCACATGATTTGGGAGAGCGGCCATAAGCTTTGTGCTGCCTTTGCTCTGGGATAAGCTTCAGAAATCATTAAAATTAAGCACCCTGGTTAGTCTTGCTGTGTTCAAGACATTGTATACCAAAACTGTCGCTGAAGTATGCAACTGCTTCTATCACCTTTAGTTTGCTTGCTGTTTGCCTCCTGCTCACCTCCTTATGTCTCTCCATAAACTTCATTCTGGCCAATATCAACTCTCAAATTATTTCCTTATTCCTCAGTCCTTAATTACCCCTTCTACCCTTGTCTGTCCATCCTGCCACGGTCTGTTAACTTAGTGCTCCTAGTAGTGTAACTATCCCTGTCCAATTCTCACCCTGGTCGATTCTACCTCCCTTACCCTCCGCCCGTTCTTATATACCTGAAACTTTGTTATACTTGAAAATGAAATCGATCCATTTTACAGTTTGCCTTCTTATCCACCTCCATCCTCTCCCTGAAGATGTTGTGAATATGTATATGAATGTTATGAATATGAATACTATGTATATAACATTTTACCTAATATTGTTTACACAGATCTGCACTGACTGTACTTAATTGCTTTGTTCTTGACCTTGTGAGATGCAGGTCCACCTTGTAAATGAGCTTGCTCAATGGTGTTCACCTGGATAAATAAAGATTTGATTGATTGATTGATTGATTGAAATAATTATGCTTATCTGAAAGTGAAATCACAAAGTTGCATATTTAAAGCTGGTATTGTGAGGTATACAGAAGTCACAGCAATCCACAGGGTAGGCTGCCACTGTTTCTAAAATTTTGCCTATCTGACATGTAATGGGGTAGCTTGGAGTGGGTAAAGCAAGGCCACTGGAGTAGACCCCTATGGAGGAAAGGACATACAAGAGAAAAGGCAGACTAGGAAAGGAAGTAGCCTCAGATGATGTGGTATTGAGGCAGTAGCACTGAATGAAAAACCAGGAACTGGAAGGTCCTGGGCTTCCAAAGAAACCTGACGGTATCCAGAAAAAGTTTAACTGGGGAAGAGAGTGGCTAGCCAGGTGCATAGTAGCCCCAGCATACAGGGGGAGAAGGGAAAACAGCAAGGCATCACAACCTGAGATCCCAAACAGGATCCAGAAAAAGTTTAATTGGGAAAGAGAGTGGCTAGCCACGTGCATAGTACAAACACATGAAATCACCAGCAGAAACAGGCCACATGGTCTATCAAGTCTGCCCGAGTGTGCAGCTAGCACTTCATCTTGCAGCTGCCCCTGCCGCCCCCACATCATTGTATCCCTTCCCCTTACTCTGTCCCACCTCCTTTTGAAACTGCCCACCATCTCACAGGACATCAGATCATCCGGTAGGGTATTCGAGTTGTCCACTACCCTTTCTGTGAAAAAGTGCCTCCTTACCTCGCTCGTAAATCTTCCCCCCTCTAATCTCAGTCCATGCCATCTTGAGTCCCTCCTGCTCCTCAGCTGAAAGATCCTTTCTGTGTTAGTCTTGTTAATCCCTTTGAGATACTTAAAGGTCTCTATCATATCCCCCCTGTCTCTTCTCTCTTCCAGCGAGTACATTTTCAACTCTCTTAATCTCTCCTCATAAGGCCTGTCCACCAAACCCTGTATCATCTGTGTGGCCCTGCATTGCACCCCCCTCCAATAACCTGATGTACCTTTTTAGGAACAGGCACCAGAATTGCACACAATACTCCAGGTTGGGCCTGACCAATGATCTATACAGGCGCAGTATAACCTCACTCCTTCTGGAAGAGATCCCCCTTGCTATACAACCCAGCATTTTGTTGGCCTGTGCTGCCACCTTCCTGCACTGGGCTGAGTTGTTCATGCTCCCTGTTATGATTACTCCTAGGTCCTTTTCCTCTATGGTACTTCCCAACTGCACTCCATTCAAGTGATAGTCCCTACCCTGGTTCTTTGCTCCAAAGTGCAACACCTTGCACTTCATGGCATTGAAATGCAGCTGCCATGTTTTTTCGCACTCCTGCAGTTTAGTCTGGTCCTCCTGCAGCCCCTTCCACCTCTCACTGTCATCAACCATGGCTCTCATTTTGATCTTTTTCACAAACAGGCTGATCTTGCTCCTGTTCTCATGCAAAATATCAGCTATATATATCCCAAACAGCACCAGTCCCAGTACAGATCCCTGTGGCACCCTGCTCATCACTGTTCTTGCTGAGAAAACAGTGAGACATCACAACCTGAGATCCCAAACAGGCATGAGACATCTCTTAACTCCACCTGCTGCTGCAAGAGCTCACCAAATCAAGGGTCAACGTTGGCAAAAGAAGCAGGAAGGCTCTGCCTGGAAGTGTAGACAATACTGACAACCAAACAGCAATACCCTAAGGCAGGTTCCTCAATGTCCCAATGATAGGGAAGTGGCAACAGTCCAAGAAAGGAAAGAAACCCAAGAAAAAAAGAAGAAAATAAAACTGCATCCCTATAGGACCCAGCTGCAAACAGTTATGTACAAACTTTAAACCTTTAAGCAAGTAAGGGGCATATAAATTGGGGAGAACCTTTGAAAACATTATTTGTAAATCTTTAAACTAATTACAAAGGGGGACAAGGGAACCACAGTGAAAATAATATTAATATAGAAAACCAGTCCAACATTAACATCTGGAGTATTAATGCTAGGAGTTTAAACCAGGTTGAAACAGTGGAACTTAAAATACTCATGGTGAACCAAAAAGTGGATATAGTATGCTTAACTGAAACTTGGTGGGATGACACAAGCGATTGGTCCAATAGCATCCTAGGGTATCAGTTATTTTATAAAAATAGAATTGATAGGAAAGGAGGTGGAGTATGCTACTACATTTCCGAACACATAATATGCGATGAAATAAATCCATATAACAACCATAAGAATAGAGTCACAGAGATGTTGTGGATGAATCTACACTTCACCCACTCCCCAAAAATAAGTCTGGGTATTTGTTACAAACCACCAAATAGTAATACTAGCTATAACTATGCATTAATTGAAATTAGTACAGTCCTCAGTTTAGGTGATGTTGTAATGGTTGGTGACTTTAATGTACCAGGTATTTGCTGGGATTCAGTGAAGGGTGTGACATCTTTTGAACAAACCCTTGTAGATATAGTATCATTCAGCTTTAAAATACTCCAACTAGAGGCAAGAATATTCTTGATCTGGTGATAACAAACTGCAAAGAACACATAAGTAAAGTTGGGGTAGAAGCTCATCTGGGATCCAATGATCATAAAACCATTGAATGTATTCTTAATCATATGAAACCCAAAATAAAAATTATACATCCCTACCCGATTATAAAAAAGCTGATTGGTCTAAAATCATCAGTTATGACCTGTCAAGCATCAATTGGGATCACTTTTTTGATGGCTTGGGCATTGAGCAAATGTGAAATAAATTAAAAAATAAATTACAAGAATTACTGGAACATCATATTCCCATGCGTAATAAAACTAACAGTAAAGGAAATATTCTGCTCTGGTTCTCTAGTGCCATAAAAAGACAAATAAGAAGGAAGCAAAAAGCACTCAGGAGCAATAAAATAAACCCTTCCCAAACAAATCAACTAAGATTTAGGTTGCAACAGAAACTTCTAAAATCTTTGATCAAGAAAGAGAAAATTAAGTTGGAATACAGAATGGCACACAAGAAAGACTGTAAGTTTCTATGCATATGTAAATAACAACAAGCAAACCAATAATACAATTAATACAATAACAGACAATAGCACAGTAATTAATAATTATAAAGAAATCACTAACTGCTTTAACCAGTATTTCATTTTGGTATTTAATTCAAAAAATTCAGGGATATCTGCCTACTGCCTAGATGGTTCTGAACAAATTAATCTGTGTCCAGAAATGGTACATCAAAAATTATGTAAATTAAAAGAAACATCCTCCACAGGACCTGATAATATAAGTCTGGTTATCTGGAAAAAATTAGCTAATATGGTGGTATGGCCCCTAACCATTCTGTTTAATAGGTCTCTTATGACTGGAAAGGTTCCTCTTGACTGGTGAAAGGCCACTGTCATACCAATTCATAAAAAGGGCAACACATCATGTGTTGCCAACTATAAGCCAATCAGCCTCAGTTCAGTCTGTTGCAAACATTTGGAAAGAATAATTAAAAACGTAATTGACAGTGAGGTGGCTAGTTTGGGACTCCAAGATCACACATAACATGGTTTCAGGAGGGCCTCTCCTGTATTACTAATCTTGTCTCCTTTTATAATTTTGTAAGTGGACAATTGGATATGAGAGTTCCCATTGACGTAATATTTTTGGATATCAGAAAGGCATTTGATACAGTTCCCCATGACCTACTCATTAGGAAATTAGGCAACCTGGGACTAAATACATATATTGTCAGATGGATAGGAAGTTGATTGTCAGACAGAAAACAGTCTGTGAGGGTTAACTCTACCTATTTCAAAGATGGCAATGTAACAAGTGGAATACCGCAGGGACCTGTACTGGGCCCGGTATTATTTGGATTATACATAAGTGATATAGGTAAGGGGCTTAGAAGTGTTGTCTCTAAATTTGCTGATGACACAAAACTGGGTGGTGATGTATCTTCTGTCCATTGATATCAGCTTCTCTTAAAAAATCTCCAGGCTATTGAACAAAGGGGTGTTGATAATAGACTGAAATTTAATGAACAAAAGTGTGCTGTAATACATTTTGGTAAAAACAACCCTGGTTACCAGTATTGCCTTAATGGTATGCCACTCAAATCTAGTTCAGGAGAAGAGGACCTGGGTGTATGGGTCGACTTGAACCAGTCTTCCACAACCCATTGTCAAAAAATAGCCTGGAACTGTAATCGGCTTGTTCGTTCAATAAATAAAGCCTTTGTCTTCAGGGACAAAGACTGCATGTTGAAACTTTATAAAACTCATGCTATACCCCATCTAGACTACGGATCTCCACTTTGGTGTCCTTTCTTAAAGAAAGACATTATTACTATCGAAAGAATATGAAGGAGGCTAACTAAATCAGTTCGGGGTCTAAAGCGTCTAGATTATAATGGAAGGTTGGAAAAACTGAAACTATTCTCATTAGAAACTAGAGGAACTCGGAGGGATTTATTACTTATTGTATAAAATTACAAATGATTCATCAATGATAAATCAATGTGGTACACATTATCAAATTAAGAAGAAAAATCTCAGGTCACACAGTAAGCAAATTGAAATACCAAGGGTATTCACTACTAAACGTTTCAATTTTTACAATATACGCACTGCCAGAAAGTGGAATGCATTACCTAATCATATCATTGAGATACCTTCAATTGACAGTTTCAGAAATAGCCTGGACACATTTCTACTAGGTAATAACAGTAGACAATAGACCCACTATGAGTGGGAGACAATTAAATGGGCATTTAACCTACTTTGTCTAACAACGTCAAGTTAAACCAAGTTAAACAAAATGTGCCATATGTGTCAATCATTATAAAAAAAAAAGACTCCCTGAAAAACTCAAAAGGTCAAAGTCATTACTGCAGGACATATGCTTATCTACACAAGATTCCCGATCACCATAATAGTCCAAAGTTTCAGGAGGTGGAAAAGGCAATGTCTAGATAAATGTACTTCATCACAGTACAGACCTCTGGTTAGCTGCAAGTAGTCTAGGGAACCACAAGGAGGGGGTGGAGGAGAAGATCGTAATGTCAGGCATTTAAAAACATAATGCAAAAGAAATTGCTTACTGAGTCCAAACTGATCATCAGTGCAGACTCTTGGTTTGGCTGTTCAATGCAATCTTAGTCTCCCTATCATTGATGAGGTGCAACTACAGGAAGTAAGTGAAGTTCATAACCTGAGACTAGTACTTTACAAACAAATGACATTCATTCCTAAGGTGTCTTCTGTGATTGTGAACTACTTTTATTATCTGAAGAATATTGCCAAGTTGCACCCCCTGCTTGATCCTGCTGATCTTCTCACCTTAATAAATGCCCCAATGTTCTCTCATCTTATCTACTGTTGTGCTCTCTGTAAAGGCTTATCTGGATGTCAGTTGTGTCATCTTCAGCTTGTCCAGACCTTGGGAGCCAGGTTCCTGGCCTCTGTTTGGAGGTCAGATTATATAACTCAGTTGCTTCGTGTTCTGAGTTGGCTGCTTCTGAGATGGCCCATTGACTATTGGATCCTTTTAATGAAATACAAAACCTTAAGCAGACTGGGCCCCAATACCTCAGTGATCTACTGACTCCCTACTTTCTTTGTAAGGATTTGAAGTCCAGGGGACATGGTTTGCTATGGGTACCATCTTCTAAATTGAAGTCTGCTGGAGATCAAGCTTTTTTAATGGAAGACCCACCCCTGATGAAGACCTGGATAGACTTGAAGTGCCGGGGCCTAGGGTCCTAATCCTAGCCCTAGTCAGACTGTTCTTCTACTACTGATGCCACAATAAAGTGTACCTTTACTAATATGTTTATCACTTGGATATTTAATCCATTTGGGTCTGTAAGTGCAGAGCTTTCTTTTTTTTTTGGAACTAGCAGAATGGCCACCTTGCTCATCACTACCTCCAAATCCAGAGTGTGACATACATCTGGTTTGTGTTTTTCAGTGGCTGCCCCTGCCCACTAAATTGATCTCCCTGAGGGGGATTTACACTGCTGGTAACCTTTCCTCCTTTGGACATACATTGAAAATAAATCTATTCCTGCAAGCATCTGGTTAGTCTGCCTGTCAGTACTGGGTATAGATTTGCATTTTAGTGTTTGCATTATATGTGTGTATGTAGTAAGCACCTATTGCCATCATGTATGTTCTTTTCTACATTCAGTGAAGTTTAAGATGATATTCTGAGTGATTGAGCTGCATGATGTCATTGATGATGTCAGATATAAGGTTTTTTGGTCTTGGCATTGGGTAAAAGACCTGCACAAGTCTGGGTTTGATTCCCAGTGTGTAACATTCTTTCTCACTACAATTTACAGTATGTAGTATGAGAGACATTGTTAGATGTCATTGATGATGTCAGTGTGACAAGAGTTTTGGTAAGGTCTGAAGCACTTTTAGAATATTAAACTGTTACTTTGTTACGATCAGCTTAATTAGTTATGGCTAATACTTTGAGGCTGGTCTAGGTTTGAATATAACTTAGAGGGAAGCATTGCAGTTCTTCAAGTTGGCAAAATGTTAATTAGTAAACTCCACTGCAGCTGTGTACGGAGGATGGTCTGCATTTCATGCAGGACGTGTGTTCTCCTTGCATTAGGTACTTGTCAAAAAACCTTCTGTTTCACCATGTAAGATAATAGCACCCAGTGATAGAGCTCTAAGCCAGTAGTTGAAAGGGGCCTGGCTTTGATCCCGAGTGATGAACGTTTTTTCTTGCTCACTACAATTTATGTAGTACGAGAGACATTGTTGGATGTCATTGGAGATCTTAGGCCTCAGCTCCGGGCAGCATGGGCAGAGATTGCGCTCCTCAAATTTCATATTCAAGAGGAAATATATTATAAGAACTACCCGCCGAGAGAGGTCACGTGATGACAGCTTGCTGAATGGCAGCAGGGGCTTAGAGCTCTCTCCTCCTGCCGTCCTAACCGCCACAATCTGCGATCCTCAGTGCACTAATCTAGCTAAAACTACCATTACTGGATCACCTACATTCTACCCGACAGCCTGCGGGTGCCTTTCCTGCCAATTTCTTTAATTTTGTAAAGAGATGGAGGTGGATAAAAAGCAGGCCGCGGTTAGGCATACGCCGCCTGCGACCCCCGAAAAGTCGTCTAAGAAGCCGCGAAATCAGGCGGGTCCGGGGTCGGAAAAAGTCGGAGAGAAACCTCAGCCATCTGGTCTTCTTACCGAGGACAAGTTTATGCAAGAGCTGACCCCCACTGAAGAATATCCTTCAGGACATTACTACTGAGCTGAAGTCTTTACGGGGTGACTTCTCCTCCCTCACTATGAGAGTTTCAGATTCGGAGGCCAGACTCTTTTTGTTGGAGCAGTGGAGGCCGAAAGCTGAAATGGAGATGTCTGGGCTGGCTCAACAGGTTCGGAAGCTTCATCTAAAAACCAAGGACCTGGAAGGCTGCAACCGGAGAAACAACCTTCTGATTCTGGGCCTTCCGGAGCTGGAAGAGGGGCCCGATCTGATGGCTTTCCTGCAGCGGTTCCTCTCTAAAATAGTAGGTCCCTCACCAATCAACCCAAGCTACCACCTTGAGAGGGAACACCGGTCGTTCAGGCCTAGACCACCACCAGGCTCCCCACCACGACCCATAATTATGAAGTTCTTAAGCTACATAGAAAGACAACATGTCTTTAACAAATCTCGAGAACTGCAAGTGATTACTTGGGGTCGGCCAAGCTACGTGTTGCCCAGGATCTTCCTAAGGAAATGAGAGAAAAAAGGGCTGCTTTCCATCCAACGGTTCAGAAGTTGATCGCGGCGTCTATCCGCTTCAGGATGGTGTACCCCGCTACCCTCAAGGTCTCTGTTGGCAGTACCACCCACAGCTTTGATTCGCCAGAAGCGGCGTATAAGGACCTTGCCACTAGACTCCCTGATCTATTTAAATCAAATGGCTGAGAGCTTTACTGAATTTTGTGTTTGTGGGGTGCTCCGGTCGTATTTTGTTTGCTGGATGGGTTTTTTGTGGTTTTTACTGATCCCCCCTTGAATGCATTCGGGGGTGCTGGCTACCTCTTTTCCCTGGTTGATTTCTTTTGCTCTTACCTGTTCATGGTCATCCCTTGGGCTGTTGTGTTGGGCGACGTCCTGGATGGTTGGGCAGGGATGGAGCTAGGCCGCGACAGTAAGATCCTCATTTTTTTTCCGGAACCGGTTATTAGGGGTAATGATTCCCTGGGGTACCGTTTTGGGTGTAAGACCCTGTTAGGTCCTGTTGTTAAATAGCGCCCCCTGGAAACAAACGACCTGACCGAGGATAGGTCCTTCATTTTATGGCCTAATCTGCCGGTTTTGGAATCCCCTCTCTTTGACTGCTTCAGGGGGTAAGTAGAACCTCCTCTAAGGTCGCCTTAATCTCCTCTACCTAAATGAATAACAGGGGATGTGTCCGAATGGATCGTCTATGGACATGGCTTGTCTGAAAGATAGGCGGTTGGCAGGTGGGGGGGGGGATGGCTCTTAGGCCCCGCGTCTTACGGTAGCTGAGTCGTGAGCCTACGGAAGGGGGGGGGGTTTGCCAACCCAGCCCCAGTCACCGGGTTCCTGTTGTGTTTCCCAATTTGGATTAGGACTGGCCTTCGTTTTGGTGAGATAGGGTTTTGGGTTTCTCTTTTTTTAGTTGGTCCCGGTGAGCTGGGAGTTTCTGGGTTCACATGGAGGGTCTGGTTTCCAGGATCTACGTTTTCTTATGTTAGATCTGATGTTTTTCAGTCCTGGTACCAGGATGTAAATAGTTGGTTAATTGGGTTTAGGGAGGGTATCTGGGGTGAGGGGTGGGAGGAGGGGTCCTGCCAAGTCTTATATTTGCAAGATTGCTCTTTTGGCACAGTTGTTTTTTCCAGGTTACTGGTACTCTCAATAAACCTTTGTTGGCAGGCTGTAGGGGGTGGGATTCTGGTGTTCGAGTGTGCCCTTATCTATGTTTTGCTTCTGTATGTCCTAATACCTGCCTCCCTCTCATTTTGTTTTTAAAATGGCTACAGGTATTATTAAAATAGCGTCATGGAATGTGCGTGGGCTCAGAGAGAAGGTCAAAAGGACTCAGGTTTTCAACCACTGCACTCTGCTCCAAATCGATATATTATTTCTCCAGGAAACCCATCTTAGCAGTGCAGAGGTTAAGTGGTTATCTCGGTCTGGCTTTTGCAAGTCTATATGCAGGTGGATCTAATTTTAGTAAAGGGGTAGCTGTACTTATCAAAAAGCATGTTTTGTTCTGAGAGACTCAGTAGTGGAGGATCCAGGCAGGAGGTTCATTTTAGTTAAGGGTTCCCTTAATGGGAATACTATAGTTCTAGGCTCAATTTATGGTCCCGTAGGGGGAAATCCTGACTTTTTTATGGCTCTGGCAGACAAAATTAGTGTTATGCTTCCCTTGCAGCTTATCCTGGGGGGAGACTGGAATGTTTCACCTTCTCACTCCCTTGATAGAGACCCCCAGAGCAACCGGCCTCTTACATCCATGCAGAGGGCTTTGCATGACTTCTTGTACATGTTAGGATTGTGTGATCCCTGGAGACTTTCCAACCCCTCTCTTCGGGCCTTCTCATTTTTTTCCCAACCCCATGGATCATGGTCCAGGATAGATTATATCCTATTCAGTGCGACCCTTCTTCCGGGTCTCACCCAGTCCGGCATTGAACCGATTATTCTTTCTGATCATGCAATCGTCTGGATTAACGTTTCTCCGGATCCTGCATTCCATCGGGATACTGCATGGAGGTTCAATACCCAGCTACTTAAAGATCCCCATACGGTGGCGCAGATAAGATCTCTAATTTCTCTTTTTTTGGCAGACCACCTGGGGTCTACCTCAAGATTTGATATGATCTGGTGTTCCCTAAAATGCTATCTCAGAGGAGAGCTAATTAAGTTAGCCTCCGCAAGGAAAAAAGCCCGGCAAGAGCGGGCGTTCTCCTTAATGAATAAAATTAGAGAATTAGAAGCTGCTCACTCTCTTGCCTCTCCGCTGTCCTCTTTAGAAACCCTTTTGGCTGCCAAAAATGAATACACTGACCTCCTTAAGGAAAAGGCCGAATATTGTCTTGTTAAAACTCAGGGCAAGTATATTGACCATGGTGAAAAGGCTGGGAGGCTTTTAGCTCTGCGCCTTCGCACATTAGAGGGATCCAGGCTAATACCGGCTTTACAAATGCCTGCCGGCTCCATTAAAACTTCTCCCAGAGAAATTGTGCGGATCTTTGAGAATTACTATAAGGATTTGTATAGCTTGCCCCTGCCCCCCGTCTCCCTCTCGGATATAACAACATATCTAACTGATATTGACATTCCCCAGCTTTTGCCACCCCACAAGGAGACCTTGACTACTTCTATTTCTCTGGCCGAGATAGAAGGCGTTATTGCCTCCATGACTCCGGATAAGGCACCCGGTCCGGACGGGTTCCCTGCAAATATCTACAAGGTTTTCTCTAAAGATCTTGCCCCCATACTTCTTAAACTCTATGAATATCTTTTCTCTTCTCGCACCATAGATTCTACTCTTCTTGAAGCCACCATTATTTTAATTCTCAAGCCAGGTAAAACCCCTACTGATCCAGCGAGCTATCGACCCATATCTCTTCAGAATTATGATATGAAGATCCTCTCCAAAATCTTGGCTGAAAGGGTCAAAAAAGTCTGGCTCCATCTCCTCAGTCCGGAGCAGGTTGGTTTTGTGCATTCTCGTTCCCCATCTGACCACTTAAGAACTCTCTCTCACATTTCCCAACATGCCCACATGTCTCAATCCCCTATGGCCTTAGTTTCGTTAGATGCAGAGAAGGCATTTGACCTTGTGGACTGGCCCTTTCTCTGGGCTGTGATGGCTAGGATGGATTTTCCGGTTTCTTTTCTAAAGTGGGTCCAGATTCTTTATAACTCTCCCTCGGCCAAGATATATTGTAATGGAGTTTTTTCTTCGCTCTTTCATTTATATACTGGTACTAGGCAAGGCTGCCCTCTCTCACCCTTTTTATTTAATCTATATTTGGAACCCCTTCTTATTAAGCTCAAATCCTCCTCACTTGTCAAGGGATGTTTAGTGTGTCAGCAGGAGCTAGTCCTCTCTGCTTATGCAGATGATATACTCCTGCATCTTGCACATCCTGCTGACTCCCTAAAGTATGCACTAGATATCATCAAACAATATGGTGCCCTCTCTCATTATAAACTGAATATTTCCAAATCTGAAATTTTCCCTTTAAACACTCGTACCTATAAGCAGGATCTTGCTAACTTTGGTATGAGGTGGTCCCCCAGGTCGATTAAATATTTAGGGATTCATTTCTCAACAGACTCTTCTCTACTAAGGAAGCTTAATCTAGATGATCTGAAAAGCCTCATTCAGCAAGATTTGGAGCGGTGGGCCACCCTCCCTATTTCCCTTTGGGGCCGGATCAATACTGTTAAAATGAATGTTCTTCCTCGCATCTTCTATCCCCTCAACTTATTAAATCTTTGGTTGCCTGTCTCTTACCTGCAGCAGTTCCATGAGATGTTCTCAAATTTTATCTGGCGAGGTAAGGGAGTCCGGCATTCATTTCTCAAATTATCTCTTCCTAAGGATAAGGGCTGGCTTCGGCTTCCCAACCTTCTGCTTTACCATTGGGCGGCCCATCTCGCTAAGTTAGGGAGATGGTTCCCTACTAACCCTGATCTTTCCCAACCGATTTGGCTCCAAATTGAAAAGTCGATCCTCTCAGAGTCTAGAATAGATCCCTATGCCATTTTCTATACTCCCCCCTCTGTACTTTCACAGTGGATAGCTGACCAAACAATTCTCATATCTCTTAAGTCTCTTTTCCAGTGTTTACGTTTTGTAGAAATCTTTCCCAGGATTGATCTAGGCCAACCGGTTATGCTTAATCCCAACATTAAGCTGGGCAATTCGATGATTACTCCTGCCTGGCTTACACAAATTAAGGAAGCTAATCTGGAGCACTTCTATGACCAAGGACTCCTTCTTTCTTCTGTGGACATACTCGGTAAGTATGTCATTCCCAACGCTAAAATTTTCAAAGTTTATCAGCTGAGGCATCTCATTGCTGAGAGGTTTGGCACTCATTTCAATGAACCGGTAGTATACCCCTTCCTTTCTCAGATATTAACCCTCGCCTCCAAACTGCATTCCATTTCATCAATATACTCCTTTCTTCTAAATTATAAATTCTCGGAACCTGTTGCGGGCTCCAGTATCTGGCATTCTCTGCTTCCTGAATCCACTTTGATTTGGTCTCGCATCTGGAAGGATCTCCACAAATACCATACTCAGGACAGATTTAGGCTTACCCAATACTATATTGTGAATAACATGTATTATACCCCCTAGGAAACTTTTCCAACTTAAAAGACTTTCCCTTTCCCTTTGTTCCAGGTGTATGCAAGGTGAAGGAGACCCCTTGCATATTTTCTGGTCTTGCATTAAGGCGGCCCCCCTGTGGTTTTCTATTCGGGATAATTTGGATCCTTTACTAGGTCTCTCAGGTTTTTTCACCCCCGAGATTTGTATTCTGGGGGATTATGCTAGTATAGATTGTGTGCAGTGCCGGTATCACATGGCCATGGTGTCTATTGTGGTTAAGAGGCTGGTCCTTAGATACTGGATGGATCAATTGGCATTGTCTTATACTGAATGGCTGACCGAGCTCTCCGCTTATCTCAATGCTGAGAGGTTGGTAGCCAGCTTGCGTAACCGTATGGACCTGTTTCAGAAAAAGTGGGGTAAACTGCAAGCATTATATCTGCATCTGTGAGTTCCTGACCTCCTACCTGATGCCTGCGATGTTCTCCTGTTGTCTCATACCCTGTTACCTGTGCCTCTCGATCTGAGGGGTGGGATTATTTCCTGAACTGTTAGCATGTTGAATATCCAGTTTAGGTATAATGTTTGCCTGGCACACTCAGTTTCTGTGGGGGGCGGGATGTGGGAGGGTAGTGGTTTTGGGGTGGGATGTGGTTGGGGGAGGGGGCGGTTATTTTGTGGGTTTTTTTTTTATGTTATACCATGTATATTATGGTTATTATGGTTTTGTTTATCTCTGTCATATGCTGTTGGTTGTCTATTTTGGAAAATCAATAAACTTAAAGTTCAAAAAAAAAAAAATAAGAACTACCCACCATTTCTCCAACATCCAATAGAAAAACCTCGACCGCAGAGGGTAGTTGGTCCAGGAGGTTGGCAGGTGGTTAGGAGGGGCAAATCGGGTGCCCCATCACTCTCTGCTCTCCAACATATTACCTCCAAAAACCATATAAACACTACAAACAGGTATCTGCCTCTGATATCAAACAAAGGGGCAGAGGACACTGCAGAGCAGGACACTTCAGCACAGGAGCTAGCACAACAAAACTCACCCACATCAGGAACCAAAAAAAAAGCAAAAAGGAAATCCAAAAAACTTCTGATCATAGGAGACTCCATGATTCGGGGAGTTGATACCAATCTCCAGCCAGGGGTAATGGTCAGATGTCTCCCAGGTACATCAGCATGGAGAGACACTGACCGCATTACTAAAATTGTTCACAAAGCAGGAGAAAACATTGACATCCTGGTACACATAGGGACTAATGATCTCGCCAGCCAGTCAGTTGTGGAGACCAAGGAACACCTGACCAGGCTGGGTGACAAACTATCATCCATTTCATCCGGTATCTCCTTCTCTGAGATCCTGCCAGTCTGGGAGAGGGGGACAGATGGATGGAAGGTCAGAGAAGGGTAGATAGGGGAGCTAAACATGTGACTCAAGGGCTGGTGCCAGGAAAAAGGACACAGATTTGTAGGGAACTGGCAACAGTTCTGGGAGCGAAAGTTCTTTAAATTTGATGGACTGCATCTGACTAAGGAGGGAGTCAGTGCATTGGGGCAGAAGTTTGATGTCTTTGCAGAATATTTAAACTAGCAAATGGGGAGAGGGGTGCAGCACCCCATATGTCAAATGGGAAGAACACCCCTCCCCCCTCAGCTAGTGCTCAAACAGGGATTCAGCATGTTTGCAGTTCATTTGCATCACCAGGTAAGAAAAAAGGTCCGTCTCCCCATACGATGCACGGGAAATGCCAAACCTCACCCAACAACTAACACACCAAAATCTGGCCAATGGAAAATCATGTCCACAAATGCTCACAGCCTGGGAAATAAGATCCCAGACCTGCAGGCAGTAATGTCAGAGGCTAAACTGGACATAGTAGCAATTAGTGAGATGTGGTTTACCAGTAACCACACTTGGGAGACTTCAATACCTGGCTATGTATTGTTCAGAAGAGTCCGAGGTGCAAAAAGGGGGGGTGGAGTGGCCCTGTATGTCAATGAAAATATCAAAGCTACAGAAACTCAGAATACACATAAGGAGCCAGAAGAACTGTGGGTCACCCTGGAAACAGGAAATGGCCCCCAGACCAGGAGGACATAGACACATTACTGTTAGAAAATATACAAAACATGACAGCTAAAGGGGAGGTTCTGATAATGGGAGACTTCAACATGTCAGATACAGATTGGTCAATACCAGCAGGAACATCTGCCAGAACAAGACACGTGGTGGATTCCCTGCAGGGGGAGGGCCTCAAACAACTGGTACAACAACCCACAAGAGACAGGGCTATTGTAGATCTAGTACTGACTAACAGGGAAGGGATCACAGATCTCCAGGTAGAAGGTCACCTGGGGGCCAGTGACCATCACATGGTATGGTTCAATTTGGCCACTACATCTAAATCATCCCATTTCAAGGCAAAAAATTTGGGACTTCAGAGGAGCTGACTTTGATAAGATGGCCAACAGAGTTAAGCTAGCCCTGGCAAAAAGAAACACAGGTGAGGGGGTACAAGCAAAGTGGGCAAGCATTAAGGATGCAATACTTGAAGCAACATCCCATCGTGTTAGACAGAAAAGGAAGTGCAAAAGAAGAAGGAAACCACTTTGGTTCTCAAATACAGTAGCAGATAAGGTCAGAGCCAAAAGGCTGGCCTTCAGGAAATATAAGGGAACACAGCAGGATGAAGATAGGGAGGCATACCAAACTGCCCTAAAGGAAGCAGGGAAGGCAGTAAGGCAGACAAAGTCCCAAACTGAGGAAACACTAGCATGAAAAGTAAAAGAAGGTGACAAGACTTTCTATAGATACATTAGTGAAAGGAGAAAGTCCAGAGGGGGTATTGCTACGCTCAATGGAGAAAAGGGGGCATGTGAGGAGGAGGACTCTGTAAAAGCATCTATCCTAAATAGATACTTTAGCTCAGTATTTACTGAAGAGAAGGTAGAGCAGGGCCCAAAGCTCAGCACCATGGACACAGGGGGCAGGGAGGTGAACACTACTCCCTTCACAAAAGAAAGGGTCCTACAAGAGCTCACTAAGCTCAGGGTGGATAAGGCAATGGGACCTGATGGCATACATCCCAGGGTACTTAAGGAGCTAAGGGTGGAACTAGCAGAGCCATTAGCAGAACTGTTTAGTGAGTCTATGAGCACAGGAGAGGTCCCAGAAGACTGGAGAAGGGCTCATGTGATCCCGCTCCACAAGAGTGGTAGCAGGGAGAAGGCAGGGAACTACAGACCAGTCAGTCTTACCTCAGTAGTGGGCAAGATTATGGAGGCACTCCTTAAGGAAAGGATAGTGCAACACCTAGAATCCATAGGGGCACAGGATCCAAGACAGCATGGGTTTACAGAAGGAAGGTCCTGTCAAACTAATCTCATAGATTTCTTTGACTGGGTAACCAGAGTGGTGGACCAAGGGGGAGCAGTTGATGTCGTCCACCTTGACTTTAGCAAAGTTTTTGACACTGTTCCACACAGAAGATTGATAAATAAGCTGGGTAGGCTTGGGGTGGGTCAGAAGTTGATCAACTGGGTGGCAAACTTGTTGACGGGCAGAAAACAGAGAGTGGTGGTAAATGGTATACAGTCAGAAGAGATGCAAGTCACAAGTGGGTACCTCAGGGATCAGTCCTGGGCCAGTCCTTTTCAATATCTTCATTAGTGACCTTGCAGATGGACTAGAGGGTAAGGCTTGTCTGTTTGCAGATGACACCAAGATCTGCAACAGAGTAGATGATCCAGATGGGGTGGGCAGAGAATGAGAAGAGATCTGGATAAACTAGCAAAATGGTCAGAAGAGTGGCAACTGGGATTTAATGCAAAGAAGTGCAAGATCATGCACATAGGGAAGAGAAACCCTGAAGCCACCTATAGGCTGGGAGGGGAGTTGCTGGCAGTCACAAAGGAAGAAAGAGACTTGGGCATCATCATCACTGATGACCTGAACTCATCCAAGCAGACCTCTAAAACAGTAGGTAAGGTTAGGGGGATGTTAGGGTGTATTAGTAGGGGTATCACAAGTCGTAAGAGGGAGGTAATAATCCCTCTTTACAAGACACTGGTTAGGCCCCATCTGGAGTACTGCATGCAGTACTGGAGGAAACACCTTCACAAGGACATTAACCAAATTGAGGCAGTCCAGAGAAGGGCTACCAAAATGGTGCAGGGACTGCATGAGAAGACATATGAGGACAGATTAATGGAGCTCAATATGTATACCCTTGAGCAAAGGAGGGAGAGAGGTGATATGATCGAGACATTCAAGCACCTTAAGGGCATTAACAAGGTGAAAGAGTCTAACATGTTTAAATATAAGAAAAATTGCAGGACAAGAGGACACAGCATGAGATTAGAGGGAAGCCGATTAAGGGAGAATGTGAGGAAATTCTTTTTCACAGAAAGGGTGGTGGATGCATGGAATGGCCTACCTCAGGAAGTGGTGGCTATGAATACAGTGCAGGGCTTCAAACAGGCATGGAATAGGCATAAGGGAGCAATACAGATGAGTATGAATAGATAGGCCACTGACAGGGCAAAGGCCGATGGCACATTTATAAGGTAGAAAAAGAAATGGGTAGACTGGATGGGCCTTGCGGTTCTTATCTGCCGTCAGCTTCTATGTTTCTATGTTTCATTGCTGATGTCAGTGATAGGAGTTTCAATAAAGTTTCAAACAGACTTTTGAAATATTGAACAACTACTTTATTGCAGTCAGCTTTTTTTGTTCCAGCTGATACTCTGAAGCTTGTCTAGATTTGAATGCAGCTTAGTGGGAAGCATTACTTCAAGTTGACAAAATGTTAATTAGTGATCTACACTGCAGCTGTGTATGGGGGTTGGGGTCTGCACTCAGTGCAGGATGTGTATGATCCTTGCGTGGGTTTCATGTTAAAAAAAAAAACTTCTGTTTCTCCATGTGAGATCATAGTACACAGTGGTAGAGCACTTCACCAATACTTGAAAGGCGCCTGGGTTCAATCGCTCTAAGAAGAACATATTTTCTCTCTCACTATAATAAATGTAGTATGAGAGACTTTGTTAGATGCCATTGCTGATGTCAGTGATAAGAGTTTCAGAATGGTTTGAAGCAGACCTTTAGAATAATAAATGTTACTTTATTGCAGTCAACTTAATTAATTCCTGATAATACTTTGAGGCTGGTCTAATTCTGAATGGAACTTAGTGGGAAGCATTACTTCAAGTTGGTTCATTAACAAACTCCATTGCAGCTGTGTATGGGGAGGGGCTGCACTCAATGCAGGACGTGCATTCTCCTTGCATGGGTTTCTTGTCAAAAAATCTTTTGTTTCATTATGTGAGATGATAGCACACAGTGGTAGAGCAGCCAGTAGTTATAGGGAAGCTGGATTCGATGCCTAGTAAAGAACATTATTTCTTTCTCACTACAATGTATGTAGATTGAGATAAATTGTTAGATATCATTGCTGATGTCAGTAATGAGAACTTCAGCAAGGTTTGAAACAGACTTTCAGAATAAACTCTTGCTTTATTGCACTCACTTTGTTCTGGCTGATATTTTAGGTGTGTCTATTTTTTTCCTATAAAGGTTTTTCCTCTGCTGGTCACCACAGGTGGGCTCTACACCCTGTCCCTGCCTCCTCTTACCGGACACATATTTTTCCCAGTCTCTGAGACCTAGATCCCCCAGGTATTGCCCCACATGGCAGGGCTGGGAAGGGCTGCCCCCCCACCCTGTGAATCCCATCCAGATTGTCGGGACAGTGATCAGGTGATAGTGTGGGGA
This sequence comes from Neoceratodus forsteri, assembly GCA_016271365.2. Classification (NCBI taxonomy): domain Eukaryota; kingdom Metazoa; phylum Chordata; order Ceratodontiformes; family Ceratodontidae; genus Neoceratodus; species Neoceratodus forsteri. The sequence goes on along the minus strand of JADMNL010000022.1, from coordinate 265,650,909 downwards.
CAGAGGTAGACAGGCAGGGCTTCATGTAGCCCATGCCAACCAATTTTCCATTTTCTCCCATAGTCCCACCCCAGCCATGGCAAAACATAAACATGTGCATGTGGAGGTGCACACATGCTATGGAACTTGGCCCCTCCCTATGTGTCGCTCAAGCTGTCAGTGTGCTGCCTCCACCCGGGGCACTCCAGGAGAGGAGAGTTGTCCTCAGATGCTTAATCCTCTCCCCCTGGCCAACCTTCGGTGACCCAAGCTCCTTCTTGAACCTGGGTTGCCAACATAGTAAGAAGCAAGACACAAGTGTAGCTCCCGAAGTCTCTTCTGCAATTTTGCCTATATGTGGGGACTGATTGGATGAGAGTGCTTTCTCAACAAATTATTCGTAATCCTAGTTTTGTTATTGCACATCACCCGATACTGTCTGCTTTTGTCCACAACTTCAAGGGGCCGCTCTAACTGATTTGCTGATGGAAGGCAGTTTTTTGTCACTAGCCAATTTCAAAACTCAGTATTCATTAACCCATTTCTCTGATTTTAAATATCTCCAACTCAAAGGGGCTGCTACTTCCCTTTTTGACCCCTCCCCCTTGGTCTTTTCAGGACTATTTAAATATCCCCCACCTCATCTCTCTTGCTGAACGGCCTCGCCACATCTCAAAATTGTAAGGGTTTTTCCAAGAAGTAGATCCTACATCTCTTGTGGGTATCTGCTATTACTGGCAACAAACTTTGAACATGCCGGCTGATCATAAGGTATGGCAGACTATGTGGTGATGATTATATAAATTGATTAAGCAGGACTGATACAGACTGATGTAATTTCAGGTTTTGCACAATACTTATTATACTCCTTTGCGTTTGTTTAAAATGGGAAGGCTCCCTTTGTCAATATGCAGTAGATGTGGTTTGGAGAAGGGTAGCTTTAAGCACTTGCTTTGGGATTACGTTAAGGCTGCCACCTTCTGGAATTCCATAAAATCTTCTCTTGAACCCTTCCTGGGGCTCAATGAGTATTTTACTCCTGAGATTTGTCTAGTGGGGATCTACCTGGAGGACCTGATTGGTCACAGGAAAGCATACAAGTTTTCCATGATTCTGCAGCCGCAGCAAACCACGGAATTAACCACGGAATTTACCACCACCCGTTTAATTCGCAGAAGCCCACGGAACAAATGTCCTTTGCTACAGGGGGTGCCCAATCCCCCATCAGCTTCACTGGCCCCCCAAAGAAATGTCCGTATGCCATGCTGGGAGCCCACCCCAGTGAGGCAAAAGCAAGTGTAATTTGCCGATGGGGGTGCCCAATCCCCCGTCGGCTTCACTGGTCCTCCAAAGAAAAGTCCATATTCCACACTGGGAGCCCACCCCATTATGGCAAAAGTAAGTGTAATTTGCCAATGGAGGTGCCCAATTCCCTGTCGGCTTCACTGCCCCCCCAAAGAAATGTCTGTATGCCACGCTGGGAGCCCACACCAGCGTGGAAAAGTGTAATTTGCCAGCGAGGGTGCCCAATCCCCCATCAGCTTCACTGGCCCCCCCAAGCTGCCTGGTGCCATGCTGGGAGCCCACCCCAGCATGGCAAAGGTTCCCCATTCTCTTAAAAAAAAAAGTCCTGAAAAAAAAACCCTTCCCTCATTGATTCTTTTGCCCCCTCCCCAACCCACGCCCACCCTCTGCATACCCCACCTCCCCACACCCCTACCTCACCCCACCTCAACCCATACTTACCTCCAGAGCCCAGTGCGATGATTATCAGTGGACCGGGAACACATCTGCACTCTTCAAAGCCAAACATAAACTGAAGAAATGCCGTAAGCTGTATAATGGCATAAATGGATTTTTCAACTTTAGTGCATATCTCAGCCATTTTGGAATTGTTTCACCACATTTTCAACATGGGGTTTTGGAGCTACCTCATGAATTCAGTCACTGTCATTTTGTTATTCAGTCCGAAAGGTGATTTCGTGGTCACTGCATGGAACCACCTTTTGGGACTGATTAATGAAATGACAGTGTACAGTTCATAAGGTAGGTCCCCAAAAACCCTATGTTGAAAATTTGGTGAAAATATTCCCCAAAATGACTGTTTTACGAGCGTGCATTGCGCAGTTCTTATGAAAGCTCGTAACTTTGAGCATTTTTAATATTTTTACTCCAGATTTTCAGCATTACCATTTTACCACACCTCCTTATGAACAGTATAACTGTCAATTTTCACATTTCACCTGAAATGTGTTTTCACACATGTAGCGCACAATGGCGCAGTTGGTGTGCGAAATCAATGCTTGGGACAGATTAAGAAAATCACAGTGACACTGTTCATGATCAGAGGTCTTAAACTGGCTATGTTGAAAATTTGGTGAAGAAATTCCCCAAAATGACTGTTTTAAGAGTGTGCGTTGCGCACTTCTTACAAACGCTCGTAACTTTGAGCATTTTTAATATTTTCACTCCAGATTTTCAGCATTGCCATTTTACCACACCTCCATATGAACAGTAAAACTGTCATTTTTCACATTTCACCCGAAATGTGTTTTTGCACATGTAGCGCCCAATGGCACAGTTGGTGTGTGAAATCAATGTTTGGGACAGATTAAGAAAATCACAGTGACACATTTCATGAGCAGAGGTCTTAAACTGGCTATGTTGAAAATTTGGTGACAAAAGCCCATAAAATGGCTGTGTTACGAGTGTGCATTGTGTCAGATATGGCAAAAAAAAAGGGTAAAATCAAGGGTAAAAATGTGCTGCAGAATTGCCACAGAAATTGGTGTCGAGCACCGCAGAAGTTCTGCAGCAAATAAGAACCCTGATGCAGAACTTTGCTCCAATGTGCCGCATAAAAATTGGGGCCCTTACAGCTGCCTCAGCCAAATTTGTTCTCTTGCATCATTGGCTAGATGATACCATTCCTAGTTACAAGGAGTGGCAGCAGGAAATTCTTCAGGCCCTAATAGTTGAAAAACAAATCGCAGGGTTTGTTGTAAGCCGTTCCAAACCTTGATATCAATGTAATATTGTGCATTGTCTAGTGGCTGCATTCGATTGTCCCTAATGTTTTTTCTTGGGATACATTTTATTTCCCCATTCCTTCCTTTCTTCTTCTCCTTAATTTTTGCTTCTGGCAAATTGCTATAGGACATTATAGTCTATTTTTTTAGCTAGTACATCATTATTTGACATGTGATGCCTTATATTTTCTTTTTTTTAGTTGTCTTTTGGGGGGATGGTAGGTGGGGTTTGGTATTTTGTTTTTATTCTTTCTCTTGTGAATTGTTACTATTTTTTGATTGTTTGTTACAGAATTTTGAAAACTTCAATAAAGTATATTCAATTAAAAAACAAAGACGTAAGGTACCTCAGTCCTCTACGCCACTGGGACGGCCTGGATTGTCTGTTTTTGAATGCAATTTCATGGAAAACATTATTTTAAGTTGGCAAAATGGTCATTAGTAAACTCACTGCAGCTGTGTGGGGGGCTGTGCTCAAAGCAGGATGTGCTTTTTCCTTGCATTGCTTTCTTGTCAAAAAAGTTTGATTCACCATGTGAGATGAAAGCATACAGTGGTAGAGCATAAAACCAGTAACTGAAAGGGCATGGGTTTGATCCCCAGTGATGAACATTTTGTCTTTCTCACTACAATGTATGTAGTATGAGAGAAACTGTTAGAGGTCATTGCTGATGTCAGTGATAAGAATTTCTGTAAGATTTGAAGCAAACTTTCAGAATATTAAACTGGTACTTTATTACAGTCAACTTAATCAGTTCCACCTGATAATTTGAGGCTTGTCTAGGCTTGAATGCAAATTAGTGGAAGCATTACTTCAAGTTTGTAAAATGTGCATTGGTAAATTCCACTGCAGCTGTGTATGGGGGGCTGCATTCAATGCAGGATGTTCATTCTCCATGTGCGGTTTGTCTTCAAAAACCTTCTATTTCCCCATGTGGAATAATAGCGCACAGTGGCAGAGCACTAATCCAATTATTAAAAAGAACATGAGTTTGATCTTCAACTACCTCATTTTCTGGTAGTATCCCTTGATATTTCCACATTCTGTTCTGTCTGGATTTAAACCTGTGACCTTCCACACTTGAGGTGAGTACCCTGACCACTACACTATTTTGGGGGTACAATTGTGTGCTAGGTCCCTGCAATCCTTATCCTAATTCTGGCAACACACAACCCCTTTGCTGCCTTCTGACATAGCCATTCCCCCTTCACACGGCAAGATACATAGTTGGGGCCTACCCCGCAGCTGGAATCAGACCACGGACACATTTCAGACCACATTGATCAGGGCTCACTTGGCTGGAACTTATTGCCAACCAACAAGACTGTGAGTTGCACTACCAGCCCACAATTCCCAGGGTAGTCCTTTCTCCATCCTAAATCACCAAGATGCAGACCCCCATAAAAATGTTGCTTTCACTGCATTTCCTTGCCACCTATTTTGGTGCTGTCAGGCACACAGAGAATAAAACCTCACTCCTGTTCCTTACTATGCACACAGGAGCCCCCCTGCATCAAAACTTCATTTCAAGTGGAACAACTACAGTACCCCACCAGCCTTATTGCATCTAAACAACAGCCACAAACCTTAAAAATGCTGACACCCACCATACTATCTCCCAATAGCTGCTCTACTCTACAGTCGCACCCTACCCCCTACCTCTGACCCTAAGCAACCTAAAACAAAGACAATAGGCTCTAACTGGGTAACTTGGTCCCATTTCTTATGAAAGATAATCCTGATAATGCTACTAATATCAGGAAATGTGAACCCCAATCCAGGACCCCAGTTTGTAAACACACAAACGAAATTTGACCAACTTAAGATGTCTCACCAAACATAGGCAGCCTCCTGCCTAAGCTGCCTCAATCCAGGCCTGGGTAGAGGTAACCAAAGCGGACATTATCGCACTAACCAAGACCTGGCTGTCACCTAAGGTCAGTGATGCTACAGTTGGTCTGGATGGTTATTATCACTTTCCACCAAGACCTGCAATCCAAATGGGGGGGGGGGGCAGTTGCTTGATATACCTTAGGAGTAACATCAGAGAACAACTACTACCAAGCAGCCTGAATACAAAGGATGCCCAGATATGAACCATTAAGCTCAGCATGGGATGACAAAATAAAGACTTATTACTCTCTACCATCTACAGGTATATATCCCCAGATAAATGCACCACCAGGCTTGAGCAGTTCATAAGTAACCAGGAACAGCTCAAGTGGAGCAAGTCATCCTCGGGGACTTCAATACAAACTGGTAATCATAGGATGCCTCCGTAGTCAAGGACCAGATATCTGGCCTATACCTGACTCAGATGGTAACAGAGGCAACTTGCTATAACTATAAAATGGGCATTAGTACACTCATAGATTAGCTCCTCACCTCATGCCCAGAGCACCTCACTCAGGTATCAGTCCTACCTGACTCCCTCAGTGATCACTCCCCGATCTCGTGCACCTGGACAAACAAGTTCACAAAGTGTCCTCCAATGGTCAAGATAAATTGAAAGCTCAAGGCAGGGCAGTTTGATGCCTTCAAACTACATCTGAGGCTCATTGACTGGTCACTACTAGAGACCACTGTGGACAGTAACCAAGCCCTTGAATTCTTCATACAGGCTTTCACTAAGGCCTGAGATATCTTTTCACCCTTTAGGACTAACAAGGCTAGAGGCTCAGCTAGCCCATGGCACACAGGCTCCCTCATTGAGCTCATGCACCTGAGGGACAACCTATGGCACAAGGCAAAGGCAACGAGGTCCCAGGGAAACCTAACTGCCTATAGGGCTGCATGTAATAAGTGCACAAAGCTTATTCGGCTTGCCATGGCATCCTATTATAAGGACCTCATGACCAGAAACTGGGACTGTAGGAAGGATTTTTGGGACTCTGTAAAATCCCTCACTGGAAAGACATCCAGAGCACCACCAGACCTCATTATAATAGGCTCAGAGACCCTCCAGGAGCTGAGGGATATTGCAGATACTTTCAACCGAGCATTTACTGACCTGAACTCTGTGCATCCTTGTGACTACTTCACCCAGACATCACAAGGTGAACTCCCCAAAACCAACAAGCAAGCTCCCTGTATCAATGGAGCTCCTTTTTTCTATTTCAGGCTGGTCACCGGTCAGAGGCCATCAGGTAGGTCAAGCAGGTTCTAGGAAAGACTAGGATGGGGAATGACTAAGTAGACATGAAGATGATAGCCCTCACCCTAAACAAACTTGATGACCCTCTCAAAAATCTTTAATGTCTCACTTAGAACTGGTGTGTCCCCTGACAAGTGGAAGGTGGCACTTGTCACCCCAGTTTTTAAATCAGGGGATAGAACAAACCTTTCCAATTACAGATCTACCGCCATTCTACCCCCTCCCTTTCCAAAGCCCTGGAGTGAGTGGTCACAGACCAACTCACCGAATACCTGAACAAAAAAAACCTTCTCTGTAACCAACAGCACAGGTTCTGGAAAAAACACTCAACCCACACTGCACTAATTGATTACACCCCTCAGATTTATAATGACCTTAACAATGGTCACACTGTGGGGTCTATCTTTATAGACCTCACAAAGGCATTGGATACCACTAATCACCACCTGCTATTAAACTGCCTCTTATCTACCGGCCTATCCACAGACACTGTGGTCTGGTTCCGCAGTTATCTCTCACACAGAACACAATGTGTGAGAATTAGCGGCCAGATCTCAGAACATAAGGAAGTGAACCTTGGAGTCCCCCAAGGGTCAATCCTTGGGCCACTCCTCTTTAGCTTACTCATCAACAACTTACTCTCTAACTGCCCAGCACACTCAGTACCATATGCTGATGTTGCGGTCATCTCAGCATCTGGCAAACAGTTGACCGCAAACACCACTGAACTGCAAGATAACGTCCATGGACTTGAGCAATGGTTCACTAGGAACAAACTGCTGCTCAATTATAAAAAGATGAAGAGCATGCTCTTCACTGTCCCTCAGAGCAAAAAAAAAAGGTTTGGCCCACTCTTGATTCATAGCTCCAAGGGGGACACTCTGGAACAAGTTTCCACCTTAAAACATCTAGGTATTCACCTAGACGACACCCTCACCTTCTCTAAGCATGTCGACCATGTGGTCAAAATGGCTAACACAAAACTAGGTGTCCTATATCGCTACAGACAGTCCATGACCCCAGATGCCTTAAAGCTAGTTACACACTGCTCAGTATTATCCACCGTAGACTATGGCCTCATCATCCATGATACTGGCTCTTACACCGCGTTAAAGAGGGTCATGACACTACTCAACAAGGCATGCTATCTGGTCCTAGGGGCTGACCATCTCAACCATACCTGCACCCTATACAAAGAAACCGAATAGCTCCCCCTCGAATCCAGGGCCCAGTACCAGACCTGCCTGCTGGTAAAGAAATCCTTACTTGGCCAAATCCTTGACTCAACCTCCTCCCTGTTCAAATATGGGCATTCCAGTGTCAACACTAGAAGCACAGATAAAGGTGGGCTCCTAGTGCCTTTCAAGCACACCACACTGGCTCAGAGATCCATCTCATATCAAGGACCCAAAAAGTTCAATGACCTGCCCTCTGAGTTCCATGAATGTGAAAAACTTAGTCAATTCAAATCTGGGCTCCGCTCGCACCTTGCTCTTGAAAATGTTTGTTCCTGCAATACATAACTCTAGCTAGCCTGAAGACTCACTATTAACATGCCACCAGCAACCTTTGGCCAACCCCCACTCCATCTTTACCACCCCTCCCACACCTGACCTACCACCCTCTTATCTCCCCCTTTTCTTAACCCTTCCCCTGTCACTCCCACCCACACTTCTCTGCCCTGCTCATTTGACTATACATGACAATGCCTTCTCTGGCTACTCCTGCTCCTCCTTCCACTTCACCTGGAGGCCCCTCCTACCTTAATACCTGGCACGTACACAAGGGCTGTTCCACACTGATTAAGAGTTGTTTATTGCTGCATCCTTCAAGTGGTAACTTTGCTTTCATTTGAAATCGTGTACTATTCTCATTCTTTGTCAACAACTGTATCCCAGCAAACATACCTGATTTGATGATTATTCCTCCTACTTGATCTGTAACCCATGTATTGTATTGTATTGTACTGTCTCTCTCTCTCTGACTTGGAACCTTTGTAAATAAGCCCTTGCTCAAAGGTATTAATCCAAATCTGAAATAAATAAATAAATAAAATAAAGAGAATATTTTTCCCGGTATAATTTATGTCGTATGAGAGTAATTATTAGATGTTGTTGCTGATGTCAGTGATAGGAGGTTCAGTAAGGTTTGAATCAGACATTCATAATAATAAAATGTTACTTTGTTGCTGTCAGCATTACTAGTTTCAGCTGATACTTTGAGGCTTGTCTAGGTGTGAATGCAACTTAGTGGGTAACATTACTTTAAGTTAGCAGAATGTTCATTTCTAAGCGCCACTGCAGCTGTGTATGGGGGAAGAGGGGTCTGCACTCAATGCAGAATGGACATCCTAATTAAATGGGTTTCCTGTTACTGTGTAGGGGGGCTTATTGTTCATCCCAGGTCACCTGATCCATTAATTTACCTACTGCATATATTACATATTTGCAGGATAATAAGTCTTATTTATAACATGCAATATCACATACATGGTCGAGATCCTTAAACAAACATATATACATTTTAAATGCAGAATTCCTAGTTCAACATGAACAGATCAGTCTTTGAAGTAAAGTTACTGAGGGGTGATGCTGTGCCTAAAGACCACTTTAACCCCACCTTTAACTACTCCTTCTAAGAGTCCTTAATTTGCATAGACACATATTTAGGGGAAAGGCTTAGCCAGCAGGCATCTATAGGAACTCCACTGGACCTGCACAGGACCCCAGTATTCCATGAGGTTGAGGTTTGAACATGAGGTAACTGACTTTGTTATTGCAGTATGTTCTGATTTCTTCTCTAAAGGAATAGTGGCCGACAAGTTGGGTGTTATGCTTGGATAACATCCCGCCTCGGGTGGTTGGACCCGAGCCCGCAGGCCGAGGGCATCCAACACCTGAGAAGGAATGTTATCCCAGCATAACACCCACCCACCCTGGAGGGCATTATTCCTATTATACAATGGCTTATTGTTTTACACAGAATAAAAAAATAATTTTAAAGAATGTTTTTGTCAGTGTGTAAAAATATTTTTCTTTCTTAAGAGAAGATGCAAACAATGCTAGAGCAACAATGCTAATGCAAACAATGCTAGAGCAACAATGCAAAGCAAATGATCAGCTGGGATGTTATGCCAGGATAATATCCATGCTGTGATGGCCAACTGACCAATCAGAAGCCAAGATTCTTTCTTGCCATTGTATAATGCCATTTAATGCCCCTTTTTAAATATTTGTACAGAGTTATGCCCTATCTTATGCTGTTTTATGTAGTTAGGGGATGGATTATTTTTGTACTTAGCATTTGCGATTACACATATCTAACACTGGTCTGGGTACTGTACTGTGCTAGTCTTCCTACAAGAGTTTTATAAACGCAGCTTGGAACAACAGCTTTGCAATGCTCCCTGTAATTCTCTATCTACAAACCATACAAATTACATAGAGAATAATGCATGGGGTGGTGTGCATTACACAAGGAATAAGGAATGACAAAGGAGGGTTATGGTATGTTACTGTACTGAGGGGTGGGTTGGAGTCCCTAGCCTGAAGGGTAATGGTCTTCAGCCTTTCTGTTGTACATTAACAAGCATAATCTCCCTGATGGAATTGCCTTATTCCACTTATAAACTGGGTTTAGCTGGAGAGCACTGAGTCCCAAGCTACCATCAGATGGATTTAGCAAGCAGGAAGGCACAGTGAAAGTGTTACTCACGTTCCTGTTCTGCAGCAAGCTGCATCTCTTCTCACCTGCTACTGCTGACAACTCTTATCACCCACTACCAATCCATTGTCTTGCACTGGTAACAGCAGGAGGAGGAAAATAAATGAAAGGGAATTCTAGCAGAGTACTCACCGTGCTGGTCAGTTTCCTGGTTGGCAGCTTATTATCAGGGTGCACATGTTGGCTTACTGTGGCGTGGAGCTTGTCTGTGCATGACAGTGTGGATGTGCTGCTGGTGGAGTTATGTTATAGAGAACATGCTGGCTGGCGTGTGCTACCAGTGGCTGATAGTAAGGCCAGCGCATCATGGGGGCAGTGGATTCAGTTGTTCCTATAGCTGAAGACTAGTTGTATGTGGTTGCAGGCACTGTAATCATGGCCTGAAGGCTTGAGACTGCAATTCCATTGGGAGATGGTGACCTTCTTGACCCTGGCAGATTGTGATCTCATGAAATGTACACTTGTGGTGTTCTCCAGCAGGGGTATGTGGTATTTTAATGTAGTTCCATGTGATGGGATTCTGACAATTGGCAAACCAGAACTGAGCTATACCCATCTTATAAGAGAATGAAATACGCATCCAAGGTGTCAGCATCCCACACTGAGGGTGTGTAATAAATTTGAGTTTTGCACTCTGCCCCATGATTATTTTTTCATAATGTCTAGTGATGCCATTTTTCCACTAGACTCCCAGAAGTAAAATAGAACTGTTGTTTTATCTCTTAGAACACTGTTTCATTAAATGAGGCCGATAGTAAGTTCATGAATTGCAATTAATAAGAGAAATACTAGTGCTGTGTGAAATTTTTAGATTGCTGCAGAACAAAATGTTGTGGAATTTTTGAAATTCTGCAAAAATTCTGCCAAATTGTGCTGGAAACAGAATGGTGGAAATATGCGGAATGAGTTTTTCCACAATAATTTCTGCAGAATATTATTCTGCAGATCTCAATACTTTTTGCAGAAATGGTTGTAGAATTATTTTCCACAAATAAAATGCTGTTCCTTGGAATCATAGCAGGCAGAATTTTACAGAAGAACCAGTGAAATTCTGGTGGAAATTCCACCGGCGGAATGGTCATTCTGTGCTAATTTCACTGGTGGAATTCCACATTCTGTACAGCACTAAGAAATACCTCTGTTGAAGACAGCAACAAAACAGAATTGTCAGCAAACAGAATTAAATTCTCAACAAATGGAATTGCTTGAATGAAGGCATCACAAGAAGCAGTGAAATTACAAGAGAATACTACCTGCAAACGGTTGTTCTTACAACTTCATAGAAACGTCTTTATAATGCACTTAGCTGAAATGTTCATCTGTTATTTTGAGTTTTGTAATTAGAGTCCAAACAAGTTATTGAAAACATGAAAACAAAATTTCTTTTCTATTTTTTCTTCTGGTCTCATTGCCTTGGAGACTGCAGTCACAAGGTTATGAATACCCTCTAGGGAGATAATGGAGAGGGAAAGAAGTGTGGTCATTGGGGCCAGATGGGATACATCCCAGAATATTAAAAGAACTTAGAGAGGTGCTGGCAGCACCACTAACAGTCCTATTCAACAAATTGATAAAGACAGTGGTCATTCCAGGGGACTGGAGGAGGGCAAATGTAGTCCTTCTCCACAAAAGTATAGTATAGTATAGCCTAGAGGTTAGAGGAACGAGGTGTGAACAAGCTTGATACATCCAGAAGACCAGACCTGAGTTTGATTCTCACAACCTCCACTTACACACTGTGTGACTCTGAGCAAGTCACTGAACCGCCCAGTGCTCCGAGATCACCCCTGAAAACAGGCACTTGTGCCTAGTGGGCCTTACCTGGTTACCAAAGACTGAAAAAAGTGGGAACAGGGAGGAGGCTGGCAACTACAGGCCAGTCAGCCTGATCTCAGTGGTGGAGAAATTAATGAAGTTACTGCTAAAGGCAACGATTGTAATATTTCTTGAATCCAGCGGAGCACCAAATCCAAGGCAGCATGGATTCACAGTGGAAAGGTCTTGTCAAACAAATCTGATAAATTTCTTTAACAGGGTGACCAGGGTGGTAGATAGGGAAGGGGCAGTGGATGTGACCTACCTAGATTTCAGCAAGGCCTTTGACACCGTCCCACATAAGAGGTTGCTAAATAGGTTGGGCAGCCTGGGAGTGGGCCCCAAGGTGGTAAACTGGGTCAGAAACTGGTTGAGTGACAGAACACAGAGGCTGGTAGTAAATGGCTTTCAATCCAAGGGGGGGGGGGACCAGCGGGGTGCCACAGAGATCCATGCTGGGGCCAGTCTTCTTTTATGTCTTCATAAGCAACATTGCAGAGGGGCTGGAGGAGCAGGTATACCTCTTTGCAGATGATTTTAAGATCTGCAACAGGGTCGACATTCCGGGGGGGGGGGGTGGAAAAATGAGAAATTACCTAAACTTGCTTGAGGAGTGGTCAAGAGTGTGGCAGCTAAGATTCAATGCAAAGAAGTGCAAAATCATGCATTTGGGGCACAGAAATCCAAGGGATGAGTGCAAGATGGGGGAAGAGGTACTGAAGGCCACCAGGCAAGAAAGGGACCTGGGGGGTAATCATATCTGATTATCTAAAGGTAACCAAACAATGTGAGAAGGGTGTGGGGAGAGCCAGCGTGATGTTAGGGTGCATAGGGAGAGGTATCACCATCAGAAAAAAGGAGGTGATTATGCCACTGTACTGATCACTAGTGAGACCTCATCTGGAATACTGTGTCCAGTTCTGGAGGCCACATCTCCAGAAAAACATAGACAAAATAGAGGTAGTCCAGAGAAGGGCAACAAAAGTGGTGCAAGAACTACACCAAGAGTCATAAGAGGAAAGACTAGAGGACCTCAGTATGTATTCCCTGGAGGAGAGGAAAGAGAGGGGGGATATGATAGAGACATTCAAGTACATCAGGGGGTAGAAACAAAGTGCAGGAGGGTAACATCTTTCAGAAAAGAAGGTGTACAAGAACAAGGGGGCATGATATGAGGCTAGAGGGGGGATAGACTCACAGGCAAAGTGAGGAAGTAATTTTTCACAGAAAGAGTAGTGGATGCTTGGAACAGCCTCCCTGCAGAGGTGGTAGGGTCAAAAACAGTAGGGGAATTGAAGAATGCATGGGATAGACATAAGAGCACACTGCCCAGCTGAGGAGCTTGTAACAGGGGACTACAGAGAGCCCTAAGAGGTAAAGCCTCCTGCCTTCCAGGCTACTTGTGGAGAGCACTTACCCAGTCCACAGTGTGTGTGTGTGTGTGTGGACTGCCTGCCCCACCCCAGGGCAGTGCTTCATTTATTGCTGCTTATAGGTCACATGACCTACCCCATTTTTTTTAACACACTAAAGTGTCCACTTTCCCATTTGCAGCTTATACACTGTGAACACTAGAGGTTGCTGCACCATCATCACTGACACCACTCCAACATCTTCACTACTAATATCCACCCCTGTCCACTAGAGTTCTCTCCTAATCCTTTCTGCTGCTTTCCTCCTCTTCTTTAATCTCTACTCCCTCCTTTCCATCTCTCTGCCCATTGTCCCACCATAGTCCCCTTGCAAGGGCTCAAACCCTGTATCCCTGATTGCAGGGTCTCTAGCCCATCCACTAAGCCAACAAGCCCAGCCAATATTTGCTTCTATTTCAAAGCTTTTAACCTTACTTAGAAAAAATACTTATCCTCTGACCCATTGCAGGTCTTAAACCTAGTGCCGTTGTACTCAAAGTCAGCAGTTCTACCACTTAACCATCATATCTGGCTATTTGATCCTTACTTTCTAAGGCTGTCATAGTTTCGGACCCCCATAGTCTGCTAAAATAATATTCTTGGTACTATTGCAGGCTTCAAACCCTGCACTTTTGCTAGCAGAATCTGCAGCTCTACCACTCAGCCATCATTTCAGATTATTTTCAGCTATAGTTTTTAAGGCCCTCAAAGCTTCTGACCCCATAGTCTGCTAAAATAATATTCTTGGTACCACTGCAGGCTTCAAATCCTGCACTCTTGCTACCTGAATCAGCAGCTCTGCCACTCAGCCATCATATCAGACTATTACTAGCTATCGTTTTTAAGGCTCTCAAAGCCTCTGACCCCATAGTCTGCTAAAATGATACTCTTAGTACCACTACAGGCTTCAAACCCTGTACCTTTGCTACTAGCATCAGCAGTGCTACCACTCAGCCATCATATCAGACTGTTGTTAGTTATAGTTTTTAAGGCTCTCAAAGCTTCTGACCCCATAGTCTGCTAAAATAACATTCTTGGTACCGACCCCATTCTTGGTTCTGACCCCATAGTCTGCTAAAATAATATTCTTAGTACCACTGTAGGCTTCAAACCCAGCACCCTTTCTACCAGGATCTGCAGCTCAGCCATTCAGCCATCATGTCTAGCAATGTTTCTCTTTGTTCTTCCCCAAAAACTATCTAGGCACCATGTCTGTTCACTTCCACCTTATGTGCCTCATCCTCATAATCACACTGGGGTTCACCTCCCATCAGCCAGACCTCACTCTATGCCCTCTGTGGACTGCACCATTGCATCTCTCCAGAACTGGCCACCCCTCCCCACCTTGTCATCACACACTGGACCCTTGCATCCACCTCCCACCAGCGGCCCCAACCCCAGCACCCACCTGGGCCCCCCTCGGCTCCACCCCTTCTGCATCCACTCATCCCTCCAAACCCTGCCCATCCCTTGCTCCACTACATCCTCCCCCCTCCACTAAACATACTCCCAAAAATATAATGACCTGCTGCCCTATGGTTAGATCCTTAGTCATCCTACAACTCCTCTCTGGTAATAACCACCCTAATCCAGGGCCTGCCCCCACCACTCCACCTCTCCACCTACCAGATCCTCTGGACTCCACATTGCCTCTCTGAATATATGCAGCCTGCCAAAGAAATCTGCAGAGTTTCAATGTTGGGCCACCTTCACCAACCAGAAGTCATTGCCCTAGTGGAGACCTGGCACTCCAGATCTACTCCCGATGCCTTTGTCTCACTCCCCGGATACACCCTATATCGGGAAGACAGGGTAGGAAAGCGTGGGGGGGGTGGCTGTGCATTCAATATCAATAATAACATTATTGGTCACATGCTTCCACCCCCAAACTCACAAATGGAGCACAAGCCCTCACCCTAAAAATCACCCCTGACCCCTCCAGGGGCCCACTATACCTCACTGTCATCTACATACCCCCCTAAGAACCAAAAGACTGCCGTCACATCCCTCACCGAATACCTGTCTACCCTAACACACAATGCAGAGAAGACACTAGTAGGGGACCTCAATATCAACAGGCTTGGCCCCTCGGCTGCACCAACAAAGGACTCATTCTCAGCCCCTGACATGGTCTAATTAGTTACCCAACCCACTAGACTTCACCCATCTACTGGTACCCGCACCCTCCTGGATATCATTATCTCTAACCGCCCCAACAAAATCCAGGATATAAAAGTACTTCCTGACTCACTAAGTGACCACTCACCCATCCTATTCCAATGGGCCTCTTCCACACCCAAACCCATAACCCAAACAACCTTTAGAAGGCGTCTCCACCCAGGAGGGTTAATAAAACTTAAACAACAGCTCACACAAATAGATTGGTCCCCCATTAATATAGCCCCCAGCATCGACATTGCGCTCAACTGGTTTACACAGGCCTTCACCAAGGCCTGTGACCTCTATGCTCCACTCACCAAACTCCGCACCAAAAGGCAACATGCTCCTTGGATAACCACCTCCCTACTCCAAATGTTGAGAGACAGGGATAATCTCTGGCACAAAGCCACAGATTCTGTCAGGTTGGCAGACAGACAATCCTATAATGCTGCTCTCAATAGATGCACTCGAGCCATCCGTAAGGCCAAAGCAGACCACTATCAATCCACTCTCACAACCACGTGGGGGTCTGCCAGGACCTTCTGGAGTAATATCAAATAATTCAATGGGAAATCACGTTCCCCACCTCCCTCCTAGCTCACCATAAATGGCATTGCCTCCACAGACACACTCACATAGCAAACTGTCTAAACACCACCTTCTCGGATCTCAGCACTGTTCTCCCCAGTTATTTCTTCGACCCTGTGCCCCAATCCCAACCCCCAACCCTGCAGCATCCTTGTTTCCTCCTGCGCAAAATATCCACCCACGAAGCTTGTCCTTACCTACAAAAAGCGCTAAACAGCAATAACCCAATAAATGACCCCCAAGATGCCAGACTCCTTCTACTAGTCCTTGACAAGGTCCTAGTCCCCCTAACGGACCTGCTGAACAAATCTTTATGCCTAGGGCAATTCCCTAACTGCCTGGAAAACAGCTGTCATTACCCCAATCCGTAAAAGTGGTGACAAAGCCTCCCCAAACAACTATCGACCCATCTCCATTCTCCACCCCCCACAAAGCATTAGAAAAAGTGGTTGCCACCCAACTTATTGAATACCTAACCAAGTATGACATTCTATGCCCAGAGCAGCATGGCTTCCATTTGGGCCATAGCACCACCACAGCCCTCCTAGAATTCACTAACTTCCTGCACACCTCCCTAGACTCCGGTAACATTGCAGGAGCTGTGTTCATAGACCTATCCAAGGCCTTCAACACGGTCTGCCACCCTCTCCTTCTCGACTCACTCCACCAACTTGGCTTCTTCACAAGCCCCTTAGCCTGGTGCTCCAGTTACCTTTCCACCCGGTCCCAATGAGTCAAAATTAATGGAACCCTATCAGACACACTACCTGTCCACTCCGGGGTGCCCCAGGGTTCTATCCTGGGGCAACTTCTTTTCTCCCTCTACCTAAACTCCTTAACAAAGGCCTGCTCCACAAAAATCTTACTATATGCAGATGATGCAGTGCTCTTTGCTTTGCATCATAAACCCATGCCCCTTCAGTACTCCCTCCAACATGCCTTTGCCCAGGCCGAAACATGGTTTAAGGACCGTAGACTGGTCATAAACTTAAAAAAGACTAAATCAATGATTTTCTCTCACTGCCAAAACAAAGTAAAAAGTGCACCTCTCCGCATCCTCCCCAGCACCCAGCACCCCCTTGAACAGGTATCCAACTACAAATATCTTGGACTTACCCTCGACTCGGCCCTAACCTTCCATGACCACATAAACGCCCTTGCTGCCACAACAAACACCCGGATTGGACTCCTTTACTGACTTAGGGACTGCCTTTCCCCCACGCCCTTAGGCTTGCCATCACCTCATCAATACTGTCCCTAGTGGACTATGGGCTCCCTGTATACGGGGCAGCAGATAACTCCGCACTCCAGAAAATCCAGATCTCCCTAAACAAGGAATGCAGGCTCCTAACTGGTGCACCTAGGCTCACTCACACCTGCTCCCTCTATACCTCTGCCAATCTTCTCAACCTCGAAGAAAGGCT
This sequence comes from Neoceratodus forsteri, assembly GCA_016271365.2. Taxonomy (NCBI): domain Eukaryota; kingdom Metazoa; phylum Chordata; order Ceratodontiformes; family Ceratodontidae; genus Neoceratodus; species Neoceratodus forsteri. Next base: position 265,633,624 of record JADMNL010000022.1, on the reverse strand, counting down.
CCTCTATCAGACCTGCATACTGTCCAAGAAAAAACTGCTTGGACTCCCGGGTCACCGCCTCTCTTCATCCTGCCACCCCCACTATCTCCACCCACAACTCAGAGAAAACACCACTGGTTGTGCCCAGGATAAAAACCTCCCTTGCCCAGAGATTTTTCCACTACAGGGCCCCTACATGTTTTAATGCACTCCCGACCACCATCACTAGTGCACCCAAGATCGCCCACTTCAAAACCACTCTTCCAACCACCTCTTCAATATCCAGTCCAGTAACTGCTACTAACATTTCACTCTCTCACCCACTCTGATCCAAATTCTCTGACAAAGTCCATTATGGATTGCAACCTCCGTCAACAATACCAAACCGATGAATAGGACTGACAACTCTGCTTAGATGCTTTCTCAAGCTAATAATGTCTGTCTACTGAGATGATGTAAATATCATGTTCCTAATACTGTAAATAATGTCTGAAAATATCTGCATCCAAATGCTGTAATTAATGTCAGTGACAAATGTCTGTAACACACGCTTAATGTAATTGTTGTTATACCCTGTCTGTATCAGTTTCTGTATTACATGTGAAGAGGTATCTTTGTAAATGAGCCTCTGGCTCAAAGGTTGTAAATCCGATATATCAAATAAATAAATAAAATAAATAAGAGTACTCTCATAGTAGGGAAGAGAGGGTAAGCTGCAGATCAGCTAGGGGCTGTGTTAATACATTAGGTAGGGAAAAGGGGCAGATTAGGTGGGCCACACAGTCCTTACCTGCTGTCACCTTCTGTGTATCTGTGTATCAGGTTTTGATGTTAGCAGATACTTTTGTTGTTTTTGAGTAAATTTCTGTGTTGTTTTGAGTAAATTTCTGGCATTTGTAAAAAAAAAAAATATGGATATGAAGTACTTAATTACCTTAATTGGAGTTACTGTCCGTTAGACTTTTGGGATGGTCTGCTTTCTTTTTTGTGGATTCAGAGCGGGCAGTGTTGTAAATATTTATTGTCACGCCCTTATGGAAAATGCAGTTTGGCCCAAAGAAATTTTGAAGACTGCTAGCAGATGGGCTGTCTGTTATGGATATCTGACTTGATCTTGCCTCCTGAATTACTACTTTTGAAGTAGATGGTTGCTCTGGGTCAGATGCACACTGGAGAATGTTAGGAATTGCATGTCATTTTTTCTTAGACAGGACAGAATAGTTATTTATGCTTTGTAGATTGTGGGGTCCTGAAATTAGTTCAACCTCAGTGGGTGGGACATCACCATCAATGACATTAACAACATTAATAATTAACAACTTTAACAACATTAACAACTCTTTCAGACCAATGTCCAATAACCAGTGGGATTCCCCAGGGCTCTGTCCTGGAGCCCACACTGTTCGATTTCTACATTAGTGATATGCAGATCACGTCCCAAAACTAGTTATCAAAATCTGCGGATGACTCAAAACTGGGCGTGAATGTGGACACTCCTGATAATATATATAGCCTTGTCTCCGACTTAAAAAAACATAGAACAATGGGGTCTGGTCAATAATACGGAGTTCAATGTCCAAAAGTGTACATATATATCTTAAACAATACCCCACTAAAAGCATCCTGTAAGGAAAGATATGTTGGTATCCTGGTTAACAATAAACTCTCTTCCCATGACCATGGTTCAAAAATTGCTAGAGTAGCTAACTCCCTTCTAAGATGAGTCAAACGTACTTTTGTGAGTAGGAGCCAGCAATGTCTCATTTCCTTGTATAGATCCTATATTAGACCTTATTTGGACAATGGATCACCATTCTGGAATCCCTATCTTAGGTGCGACAAAGTCCAATTAGAGCGTGTTCACAGACGTGCTACCAAAATGGTTTCTGGAATATCTCACAAAATTACCAAGAGAGACTTCATGCCACAGGCCTTCATACCCTTCAACACAGAAGATATAGGGGAGATGCCCTCTTCATATATAAGGTTTTACAGTCCCCCAAATTAATGGAGCAATGTGGTCTCTCTTTTTCCATTCATCAAAGGGTCCCTAGGCTCCACAATAAACAAATCAGGATTAAGAAAGCCAATACTAACTTAAGGAATAATTTTTTTTACAATTCAGGCACCCAGATTGTGGAACTCCTTGCCTCAAAATTTAATACATATTGAGAACTTTAATACATTCAAAAATAAATTGGATACTTAGCTCACTTCCAGTCCAACCTCTTTATATTAGCCCACTTGTAAATGGGGGGAAAATTTCAATGGACCTTGGCCTTCTTTTTTCCTACAAAACCTAGTTAAACCTAATAAATGAGGCACTGGATGCTGGCTTTGCAAGTTGAGTGGTTTGTTATACATTTACACTCACTTATTCTTGAGGCAGCCTTCATCTGGGTCATCACTGTGTGCAATTTGTTCACATCCACATTTGTGTTATGGTACCACAGGGAACCTTGTACAGCATTGGAGCTTGGTGTCAAATAGAAAAGAGCTTCTGGTATGAGCATTGAAGATGGTCTATTTTTCGCATAAATCAGTAGCTCTCAGCGTGTTCCTTTCAGGCTTTTGAATATTTTCATAAATGCTGGGTTTAATTGGACAGACATTTCTGGGGTTATCACATGTTCATGTCTTAGTCTGATCCTCATTGTATTCAAAATATTGATTACCCTGACTGTGTTTTCCTTCAACAATGTCTCCCCAAGCCAGATCATAATGTTGTTTCATACAGAGAGCAATCTGGATGCCAATATTAAAGAATAAAAAGTTTAATATGCCAGTAGGGGGTGTCCTATTTAATGCCCTGATGTGTAAAACAGACTGATATCTTCATCAGACAGAGGTTCTGATTTCTGCAGTCTGTTGCCTTTTCCTAATTTTTTCAAATGCTTCTACCTGGCATCAAGTGTTCTTTTTGTTTCAATAAATGATGTCTGGACTCTCTTAAAGACTGAGAGGGAGTAGTTTTCCTTGGCCAAATGTTGGCCAGTTGTGGTAACTATTCCTCTGATAGTCCCTGGCTCATAATCACTTCCATCTGCCTTTTTTAGGCAGCATATAAAATTTGATATAATGTTATCCAATGAAGTCACAGAGAACTGTGTAAAGTTAGTATTTTCACCCGTTTCTGTTAGAAACTGCTGAAAAAAGCCTGAGGTCACTGTCAGTCTTTCTTGTCTTATTAAGACTGTGTTGTTCTTCCACTAAAGACTCTCCTTCTGGCAGAGTGGCAAATGTACATCAAGCTGTAATGTTGATTTTTTGTCTGTTTATTTACAGATTCTCGCAACTGTTACACTTGTAGTAATATTAGAATGAAATCAATTCAGGTAAATAAAAGTTGTTTTTTGGCAACTGGGTGTAGTTTATTAGTTTCATTTTGTTTATCAGTCAGTGTGAGCTTTCTCACAGCAGCAGTATGAAGCCTTTACTGATAGAGTGAAGCCTTTCTCGATAGCAGCTGCACAACTGAGAGAAAGTGACTTTCACTGAAACTGACAGTTCGGCTCGTGTTTGTCGTAATACCCTACAGGTTATTATGACAAATAACAACTGGTTGAGCCCATGGAAAAAAATGCACACCATGTATTACACTTAAATAAAAATAAAGACACATTATTTAATTAAAAGGCTCCAGAAATCTGTCTTGCTTGCTTGTAAGAAACCTATAAAATCTATGAAATATTATTTAAGGAGCAGGTTTTTTGTTTCTTAGTTTCCACTCCCCCAAACATATTGCATAGCTCACCTGTCCCAGAGTTGATGGCTATATATAATTCCATTTATTCTGCCATCTCTGCCCTGTTAGTCAAGCAGTCACTTTGCTTTATTAAAATCTCAACTCTAAATGTTTATTGGAAGGCTTAGACTGAGGTTCAATGGGGGGTAACTCCTCCCACATCCCCCTTCTTAAACCTCAGGCTTCCATTCGCTCAGCTTCAAGTGCTTTAAATCACCCTCCATCCTCCCCTGACTCCTCCTCCTTCTTCTGTGGCACTCTTATCTCATCCTCTACACTGGGGCTTAAATATTACACCTACCCAGTATCCCATGGAGGGTGGGATATAGAGAAACATCAAAGCTCAAGTTATAAACATCAAGCATATACAGTCGTGACCAAAAATATTGGCGCCCTTGCAGTTTTTTCTAATAATGCACCACTCCTTCCAGAAAATTGTTGAAATTAAAAAATATGTTGGTATCCACATATGTATTTCTTTGGTTTGCAGTGGAATAAAACACAAAAAGAAGAAAAATTTACCAAGTCTTAGCTTATTCCACACAGAAATCCTTAAATGGCCTGGACAAAATTATTGGCACCTTTTAGAAGTAGTTAGAAATAATTAGATTTCAAGCAGGTGTATCTCCTTCACTTTGGAATTGAACTCATTTGTGGTGAGTTGCAGGTGCCTACAATATAAAAATCACTCATTCGACCAGTTTGAATAGAGAAAAGGACTCATTCTCCTGTTTTGTGTCACTGTGTGTACCGCAATGAGCATGGAGAAAAGAAAGACAACCAGAGAATTGTCTGAGGAGGTCAGACAGAAGATTGTAGCCAAGCATGGACAATCTCAAGGCTACAAATCAATCTCCAGAGACCTTGATGTTCCTGTCTCCACCGTAAGTAATGTTATCAGGACGTTTAAAGCCCATGGCACTGTAGCCAACCTCCTTGGACGTGGCCACAAGAGAAAACTTGATCGAAGATTGCAGCGCAGGATTGTTCGAATGGTGGAGAAAGCACTTCGATCAACTGACAAACAGATTCAAGCTGACCTTCAGATACAAGGTATGACAGTTTCAACTCGCACCATCCGTCGCCAACTCAATGAATGGGGGTTATATGGTAGGAGGCCCAGGAGGACCCCACTGCTGAGAGAGAGAAACATAAGAAAGCCTGACTGGGGTTTGCCAAAACACACCTGCACAAGCCAGAATCCTTCTGGGAGAATGTCCTGTGGACAGATGAGACCAAATTAGAGCTTTTTGGTAAAGCACATCATCTCTATGTTTACAGGAAACAAAATGAAGTCTTCAAAGAAAAGAACACCTTCCCTACAGTCAAACATGGAGGAGGTTCAGTGATGTTTTTGGGTTGCTGTGCTGCCTCTGGCACTGGGTGCCTTGAACGTGTGCATGGCATCATGAAATCTGGAGATTACCAGGCCATTTTGGAGCACAATGTTGAACCCAGTGTCAGAAAGCTGGGTCTCCATCGAAGGTCATGGGTCTTCCAGCAGGACAATGACCCCAAACACACTTCAAAAAGCACCCAGGAATGGTTCAAGACAAGACGCTGGACTGTTCTGAAGTGGCCAGCAATGAGTCCAGATCTAAATCCCATTGAAAACCTGTGGAGAGATCTGAAAACAGCAGTTGGGCGATGGCACCCTTCAAAACTGGGAGAACTGGAGCAGTTTGCACAAGAAGAGTGGGCCAAACTGCCAGTAGAGAGGTGCAGGAAGCTCATCCATGGTTGTAGGAAGTGGTTGATTGCAGTTATTTTGACCAAAGGCTGTGCTGCCAAATATTAAGTCTAGGGTGTCAATAATTTTGTCAATGCCATTTCTTTTCATGTTCTGATTTAAAAGGATATATTAAATTCTCAATCAAAAACAAAGGTTCTGTAATATTAACAGAGAAATAAAGAATTGTGGAGACCAAATACTGTACTGTCGTTCATTTCAACTTATGTTTAGAGGAAATTGTGAGTTATTTGAAAAAGTGCAAGGGCGCCAATATTTTTGGCCACGACTGTACCATTCAGCTCATAAGTATACACAAGCACTGAGCTATGTACCACACATTGAACTATAATATGTAGAAAACCTTCCCCCATTGAAATCAATGGAGCCCACATACGCAGTGTTCGTTTTATGACAGCACAAAACGGGGCTGTATGTGCTTATGTGGGAGCATGTTGGTAGCTTCAGGAAGTGGCTCCATTTTTGGCTGTGGTAGCTGGGAAGAATATTACGAGGGTTATAACTTTTAAAAATAGCAGAAATAAATGGAATTATGTATGGCCATCAACTCTGGGACAAGTGAGCTATACAATACATTTGGGGGAGCAGGAACTAGAAACTTGCTCTTTAACACATCAGTACTGCCCTGTTATGAGCACTGAACCCCAAGTGGGGGATAAAAAACCCATAGTACCAGAGTATAGGAAAGCAGAGTGTTGTGCAACAGAATAACAGGTAAGTGCTTTTTATTTTCTTTTATGCAGTACCTAGGTATTTTAAATTCTCAGGACATCCTTTTTATTTCGTTAAGTGACACTAAGCAAGGGTGCTTTGTTATGGCAGTGTCACCACTAATCCTCTGACAATCACATGACAGGCCTCAACCCTGTCAAAATCCCCAGTGAGGAACATTTTTCCTTCTCACTACAATCTATATTGTAAAAGACAAGTTGTTAGTGAGGGGTAACCAAAGGATCAGAAGGTTATGCGTTCTAGACCCACACCAGAATTTTGGACTAATACCCAGTACTAACAATAAAAATGTCCTTGTCACCCCACCCCCACCCCATGGAAGTAGCTGTTCACAGCTCATTGATTCAAAATTACCAACAACTCGAATTAAGACCTCCCTGTGCTTTTGTCACACGAGCTGTAAATAGACCCCTACCAGGTCATAATATCATGGACGATACCACACACAGAAAGACCGTGCTGCCACTACTACCACGTGTGGGTTTACAGTGGCAGGGGAATTACAGCAATAGAAAGTATCAATACCCCCCTGATGCTCACCAGCAACAAGGAAGTGGATGTAGTCACTGCCAGTCAGGTGCTTGGTTGAGCCACTCCCATGGTGGAGTGGCTAGAGCACATGACCCAGCAGTGAATGGGGTTGGGGGAAAGTGGTTTGATTCCCTTCTAGGGAATCTTTTTTTAACAATTGTATTTCTTTACCCTGTGTCCACACCCCTTCAGAGTTGATTATAATAGTTCCAAAGGGGTGGGGAGTGCAGGGGGCAAAGCCCCTCACGAAGCACAAGAAAACCAGTCAGGTGTTACCCGACTCTGTATCATGCCACGTGATCTTGATGTGCGCAGTTTTGTCTGTAACATTATGACCCCGTGCCAAATAAAAGCACTATGAACTATATTTTTCTTTTTATTCTGCTGTTATTGGTCTAATAAATGTTTCAAGCAACGTTTGTCTATGGAATGGCACTGTTAGTGCCATAGAGGTTAGATTCTTGGCTTAGGGCATGCCGTATGTGACAATTGTAGGCAGAGAGGCCATAAAAACAGTTTTGCTGTGTGAATTGTGCAAGTAATTACAATAGAAATTGAGTTCCTGTGAACTACATGGAACTTCAAGTCAAATATATGATAGACTGCTACCCCTCCTTTTGGACCTCTTGGCTTAGTATTCCCCACAAAGGGGCCCTGCTGGTTGCAGGAGTAGGATCAAAAATCCCAGCATCTGATGGCATGGCAAACATCTCCTGGTGTTCTACACAAGTGAAAATTAAAAACCCAGTTCTCACTGACACAGCAGGCCTCTCCTGGTGTCAAGCAAGAACAGAAAACCAAACATCCACAGGCACAGTGGGCCTTTCTTGTTGTCCTGCAGGAGATAGAACAGAATATTAGACATACACCAGAGGAGCAGGTGTCTTCTTGTGTCCTGCAGAGGCAGAAACAGAAAACTGAACATCCGCAGGCTCAGTGGACCTTTCCTGTTGTCCTGCAGGTGATAGAACAGAATACCAGGCATTCACCAGGACAGCAGGTGTCTTCTTGTGTCCTGCACCAGCAGGAATAGAAAACCTGGCATCTGCCAGCATGGTGGGCCTCTCCTAGCATCTCGTGCAGGAATGGGAATGGAAAACTCAGCATCCTCTGGCTGGCTTGAGCAGTGATTGAGTCATTCAGTGGTTAAGAGGTGTTTCTAGAACTTGCCCTGACTTGAGGAAATTAAAAATACAGTTGCCATAACACCCCTTGCCTGTGTTTGTGGACTCCAGATGATCTCTAGGCCAACACCACTATCAGAGAGACAGGCACTGTCTATTTTAGACTGACAATTGAAGAAGCATCCATGAAGATTCTCTAGACACATCAGCAGAGAGTGAGTAGTGGTGCTAACAAAATATAAACCTAACTCCAACAGTCATCCACTAATTTAATAAATGATTTGGCTGATCTGTGTTTTTGTATGGTATTCAAAGTATTGTATATACAGTTGGGGGGACATCAATAACATATTTTGCTAGGGGAATCTTAAGGGTTAAGAATGACCCTAAGTGTGTAGTGGAAAAATCAACCCCATTGTTTGCCTTTGCCCCTTACAAATTACGTTAATTACTGGGGCATGGCTCTTTGTTTCTGTGTCCTCGTTATGGCCTGAGTCCTGAAAAATGCTGTCTTTCACAGCCCAACCCCCAGACTATTTCCTTTTCATTGTCAGGGGAAGCCTGTCAGCCTTTTCTCAGGCCACATAATTATTCCATACTTTAAAGACTTTCCTTTGCACCTTTAGTACCATTGGTACTTTGATTATTATTGTTTTAATGTTTAATGGTTTTTATGTTTCTGTAAATACTGTACAGGTGCTCTGAGCATTGAGGGGTGCCTTATGAAGAAATCAAACCAAAGTTAGCCTAAATACCTGTAAGTGCACATTGGGGAATTTCTTGCTTTTCAGCAGTTATGACTTAGCTCAGAAAAAGCCCACCAGTTTTGTTAAGGAATAAATCTCTACAAACCCAGTGATAACCTTATTTCATTTTGTAGATCCCACTACATAAAGTTGAATCTTTTGTATATGCACTTGTCGCAGAAGTTGTATTTGACCATATTTTTATATTTGCATTGTACTGTAATTAATTCAGTAATAACTACCACTAATTTATTTTTGCATTTATTTGCGCTGTTCCTATATATTTTGCTGTGTGTCAATTTCCCTTGTACCCCCCTAAAAGGATCACACCTGGAAATGAGTTACAGCTCAGTGTGCCTTTTTAGGGTTAGCTTGTAAATAAATATAAAATAAATAAATATACAAAGAATGCATGTTTGCCATGCAGGAGCTGTTTGGTGCAGGGGCATTCTTTGCTTCAAGTCCTTTTTTGTATTATCTTCGTAATAGAATGCAGGCCACCTGTGTCCCATGCCTTCCTGCCCCATACACAATACACACAGCACATCTGGGGCCTCATTTTCAAAGGACCTGCCTCACATGGCAAAAGACTATCTAATGGGCACATCTCCTAGTGTTACAAAACCCCACGCCTGCCAAAATGCAGGTTTCAGCATTTTGTGCATGGTGGCGGGGGCATTTTTTCCTGCAGCAATGTAAAATAAACTACACCTGGTAATAACAGTTGTAGCATTTATTAGCAATTGTGCAAAAACATATGTGCATGCTTCAGTAAACTGTGGAAGAGACTGCAAAAAGGCAACCTTTTTGAAAATGGAGCACATAAGGAAAGAACTGCAGTTGCACATGGAAGCCTCCCTTGCGTAACTTTTTTCCTACATGCGCACAATTTTTCTTGTTTTGAAAATGTAGACCCCAAAGTTTGCAAGTGCTATGAATTGTTTTAGTATCAGATCCTGCTCTCAAAAAATGATTTCCAATGTCTTTCTTATTATCTGTACCATGTACCATATAACCTGGCCATGCCATAATTACACAGCATCTTGCCGTCCAATCCATCAACATCTAGGACGTATAACTAAGTCAAAACCCAATAAGGCAGTATCACTCTCTTATCTGAGAACAAATCCTGCAGTCTGCCAACAAATGAGAATCTTACTTGGATACACATAAATCTTGTTTCTGACAAATCCTGAAGAAAAAAACAGAATCCCTTGTTAATTCTGCCAAGCTGCTGTTTATTGAAATTACTCAGTAAGGATAAACTGTAGGCAAATCAATAGTTATCTGTCTAATATAATCAGCTGCCTGTGGGGAGCTTGTCTTCAGCACCCCCAAATATATACACCTTCACATTATTATTTTTTTTTTATTTCATTTTTGTTGACTAGGAAAGGAGGGCTTGGCAATTCTGCTTATTTTCAGCCTAGTCTCAGGTGAGGGATACAGATGGAAATCAACTGAAATTAAACCAGATTAAGATTGATGGCCTTTTAGTGAATGGGGGAAATTTGGCCAGAACACTGGAAAATTCTCCTACTTTTCTTGAAACGTGTCATAGGATCTTTAACGTCCACCTGAAAAACCAGCAGGGCAGGCAGACAGGACCTCGATTTAGTGTCCCATCCAAAAGATGGCACCTCAGAGAGGCAGCACCACCCTCAAATTGCACTACAGTGTGAGTATTGGCATTTGGCCTAAGTTTCTGCTGTGGGACTAGAACCTACAATATTCTGATCTTCCAGCCTCAGAGGTGAGTGTGCAATCTGATGAACCACTGACACTTATCATATGGTTCAGAGGGTCTTCCAAATAATTAAAAATGACCAGAATGCAAACAAGTTGACCTGCTGTAGCAAGTACATAACTGGATTAACACATGCAGTGAATTTGTTAAAAACAAATCTCAGAATAATACAAATGTAAAACAGGGCACTCATTAACAAAATCTTTTAAGGTTCCTTGTCATCAATGGGCTAAGTACTCGTTACACATGCAAGGGAAATGAGTGCAGAATGCACACATAACTCATTCATGAATAGAGCCCAATATTTGCTAATCTGCTTGCCATACTAGCTAGTGTAGTTTGCCTGTTTGCACTGAGCTGCAAAATCACTAGGCTGATACAAATAAATATTGCCTTCCACAGTGTGCTACAGTAAGCTTCCAAATGCCTCATTCTTCTAGAAAAAGCATACCTGTAGGATACAGCTGCTGCTTCAAACAGTTGCAGAAAAACTGCCCTTTGAAAAATGGCTTTTCACTAGTAAAATTATGCAGAGGTCCACCATTTTTTCATAACACTTAAAGACTGCAGCTGGAGTAGTATAAGAAAATTTATGTGAATGCATAATTTACAACCATGCACAAGTTGAACTGCATTGTCTAGAAATTGCATTCCTGTTTTTAAAGATTGTAGTACAAGTCCTGAGATGCTCCCTCTACCACAAAGAATCAGTTTATTTCAGTCATTATTTATCTGTTGAATTAGTTACTTTTTTACTGTGGTCTCTTTTCCAGTGTCATCTGTCTTGTCCTCAGGCCTGGAGGTGTACCATCATGGTGGAGCTCCCAGTAGTCCCATCCTCTGCTAGCCCCACCACTCACTCTAGTGGGGACCCATGGTGCCAGGCCCAAGGGCTCCACTAGCCATCATCCTGAAGACACTGATATTTTTATCCTACTTTTTTTATCATCCCTCCTCCTCCTGTGGCACCTAATAGTGACTACTGTCTGCTCCAACAGAGGCAGACACCCTCTGTGGTGAAGCAAGCTCCCTGACCCTCCACAAGGCTTGCTGCAGCACCAGAACCTGGTGCCTAACCTCCCTGGCTGCTACTGTTGCCATGCAGCAATGCCTCCAAGTCTCCCCGGGACACTCAGCCATCTTCTGAGTTTACACTTAAGCCCAGTCTGCTGGCACGCCAGTGCAACATGCTGCTCCTGAGACCTCAGTCACCCCACTGCTAGACATTGGTTGATACAGTCAGCTTTTAGACCACATGCTGACGCAGCGCCTTGTCTTTGTTTTGATACAGTCAGATGATGTGACACTGGACATAGTGAAACAGTATCATGGTCAACATTCCCTCTCAACAAAACCCAGTTGTAATGCAGTTGTCTAGTATTTAAATGTAGTGGGTGCTAAATAGCTGCTACTAAGTCTATATGCAAATACACACTACACTGCCTTTATCTCATTCTATACATAGATATAGATATAAATATGTACCATACATAGGTAGGTATGTATGTATATATGCAAAGCAACCTGAGATTCACTATGAAAGAAAGATGCCATTTTCTGTTACATTCTAACTATCAGTCACAGTGAAACAGTACCTTGCACACTGTCAGTATAACAGAAAGTGGTGTAGTGCCTGGGAGAATTTCACCATTAGAGGCAGCTGTATAATGCCCAGGACACGGCCATCATTAGAGACAGAAGTTTAATGCCTGGCACAATGTCATTATCAGAGATAATGATATAATGCCTGGAAAACTACCATCATTAGAGACATACTTAGGAAAGATCTTCGGTTTCCCCTTGGGGAAGAGAATGTGGCTGAATTTTGCTTGCTTTCACTTGCTTTATTCATTTGTTACTTTTTGTAATAAATTGGATTTAATCTTCACTTTCTGACTCCAGTTATCTCATTGAGTGTGCTGAGTTGTGTACTTCAGTTTACCTAGCTGGGTGGCCCCCCTTATCTGAACACCAACCTGCATTGTATTCGCTGTTCCACTTTGTGGATGTTGGTGTACACAGCCTGGGCCACTGCCAGCATTAGAGATAGTGGCACATAGCTTGGACCACTGCCATCCTTGGAGACAGTGGTACATAGCTATAGCCACTGTCATCATTAAATACAATGGCACATAGCCTGCGCCACTGTCATTATTAGAGACACTGGCACATAGCCTGGGTCACTGCCATCATTAAACACAGTGGCACATGACCTGGGCCACTGCTATCATTCAACACAGTGGCACATAGTCTGGGTCACTGCTATCATTGGAGACAATGGAACATAGCCTGGGCCACTGCCATCTTTACAGATAACAGTACAGAGCCTGGGCCACTACCATCATTAGAGATAGTGGCATATAGCCTAGTCCACTGCTATTATTACAGACAATGGTACATTACCAGGGCCACTGTCATTATTAGGGACAGTGGTACATAGCTTGGGCCACTGCCATCGTTAGAGACAGTGGTGCAATGCATGGGGCAAGAGACTTTGGCACTTTGTAAGGTGAATGAGTTCAGCAAAATAATCAGTTAGAAAACCCTAAAACACAAATATTTTATTCCTGTAGTTTTCATCTTGGATATGTTTTCTCGAAGCCTTTATATCTCGTTCCCATGTGGCAGTGGTCTTCAGCTGGTGATGCTATCATTAGTTGTGAGAGAAAGAAATCAACCGGAAATGCACTGAGAGATGGAAAGGAAGCATCTTTAAAAACACAAATGTGAAATGCCTTACAAATAAATTTCAATTTTGTGTGTCACTACTAATCACTTAAAGACTGTGTTTCTATTTTTCTAGCAACATTTCTACAAACAAGGCTTTAAGAAACTAAATAAAAACCCAGAAACCATATAAAATCAAAAGTAAATTATTTTCAAGATTACAGCACTCAAGAGTTACCTAGGTATTGCCCATTTTTCACAGCGGACAAAAACATTTTCCAGGGGATCAATTTAGGCTGCAGTAGTCTGCTCCTTTCAACCCATAATCCATCATATTTTACAATCTGCAATTTCTTGGTGTCTGACCACTTTAGGTTTTCTATGAATTATTTTAACAGGAGTATAAAAGGGCCCTTTCTTCTTTGCTAAAATGAGGGAGTTGCTTCTCTGCCCTACTGGGTCAGATACCATTAGATTCTTGAGTGAGGTAGCCCTCCCATCCATGCCCCCATATTGGCAGCCACCTTAGTAGTCTCATCTGTCAAAGAGATCTAGCAATCAATCACCAGACCGATCAATATGCGGCCTAAGCATTCATCATGCCTTTAAGGAGACTATTACAATGCAGTTGTCAGTAAAACTAGAACAAAAAGGGGGGAGAAGAAAAGGAAATTTGGCCTAATGGAGAAAGGAGGCATTCTACATAAAAAGAAAAAGCTTTTGAAAGATTTATTCTGATGCCCTGAAACGTGTTCCAGAGGGTGAATCATCTTTCAAGAGGCAGAGTTGTATAAAAATTTCCAGGCCTGATGATTGGTCTGTCAGTATGATTTGTGGGCCTCACTGCCAAGGTAATGGGTACTGCTAGAGACTGGGCATTTTTTCACTGTGTAGCGAAATAATAACATATTGCATAATTGCATGCAAATGAGTACACAGGAACCTTTTGGACAAGCACATTTATTATTATAAAGTAACATGTTTCATCAGTTCTGTTGGATAACTTAAAATGTGCCATATTTTTTTTGGGGGGGGGGGGATTTATAGCCCATTTATAGTCAATGCTAAATATGATATAATGATCTCCACTGTAAAAAAACTGTTTTTTAGTTTCTATTTTGATATAATGTACAGTAATAATAGTTACCAAGCAGTTGGTTCCAATTTCCTCAGTATACAACCATCTTGAACATATATTCTTGTTGCTATATTAAACTATTTGATTGCTCCCAAAAATATCACACATTTATAATATTCAATAGAATTAACTATGAGTAAGACATTCAAAAGAAACAGAAGAATAAACATTAAAATGAGTAATTGAACTATAATGTTACCTAAAGCAAAATGAATACAGTTGTACTTTAAAATCATGAGAGCTTTACAAGTAGGGAGTTCAGAAATGTTACATAATGGTTGAACCTTGAAACCCTATGTGGGTACATACAGAAAGTTCCTACTGAAGTGAGAATAGCAAAGGTCCAAAATAAGGAAAAGATAGCAAACTCAGTTAAGAAGGGGGATAAAACCTTTTATAGGTACATAAGTGAGCGAAGAAAGACCAAGGGAGGGATGGTGAGGCTTCATAAAGGGGAGAGGGGTGGGCAGAGGGTGACAGTGAAAAGGCAGAGATTCTAAATGAATACTTGTGTTCAGTATTCACAAAAGAACAGGAGGGGGACATACCTAAACCAAACAACAGAAGCACTATGGATTGAGGGGTTGACACCAAACCATTCACAGAAGACAGGGTCCTGAAAGAACTCCTAAAACTCAAGGTGGACAAGGCAATGAAGCCTGATGGGATTCGCTCCAGAATTCTAAAAGAACTAAGAGGAGAACTAGTGCCACCACTGACTACCCTTTTTAACAAATCATGGGTGAATGTTGTGGTACCTGAGGACTGGAAGAAGGCAGATGTGATTCCCCTTCACAAAAGTGGGAGCAAGGCAGAGGCAGGAAACTACAGACCTGTTTAGTTTGACCTCAGTGGTAGGGAAAATGATGGAATCACTTGTAAAAGAAAGAACTGTTGAGTACCTGGAGGCCAGCAGGACACAGGACCCAAGGCAGCATGGATTCACAGTGGGAAGGTCATGTTAGACAAATCTAATAGATTTCTTTGACTGGGTGACCAAAATAGTAGACCAGGGAGTGGCTGTGGACATGGCCTACCTAGACTTTAGCAAGGCATTTGACACAGTCCCACACAAAAGATTAATAAGCAAGTTAGCCAGCTTGGGAGTGTGTCCCAGAGTGGGAGCCTGGGTAAAAAATTGGCTGGACAACAGGACAGAGAGGGTAATAGTAAATTGAGTCCACTCCAAAGAAAGGGGGGTTACCGGCAGGGTACTGCAGTGTTCAGTACTGGGGCTGGAGCAAGGGCAACAGACTACAGGGACACACAGGCAAGGAAGCACAGGGGCACAGTACCCCACCAGCACAGCACAGCATAGTACAGTGGCGCACTGTCCTAGAGGCAACACAGGGCACCATGGGATGGTGCACACAGTGCCCCTGCTAACCAACCATGGCACAAGCACCAGGCCAACACACCGGACCACTGGCCCGCCAACGGTGGAACCACACAAGAGATACCCACCAGGCTGTGACACAGGATGCCATGGCCATGGTGCCAGAACACACAAACACAGCGGTCCATGGTTCAGGAGCAAGGGAGGTACAGGTCACCCAGGGGCACACAGTCCACCACCCAGAGTGGGGAAGGGCACAGCACTGTGGGCCACACTGGAGATGGGTAGCACTAAAGGCGAACAGAAGGGCAGGCAGACAAGGGCACAAGGTGCATGGGCAGTCACAGGCCACTGCAAGACACACAACACAGGGCCATGCACAGGACAGGGACATGGGGCACATGCCCAGTGTACACATCTGCAGCTGCCCAAGGGGACAGCGGCGGGACACCAGGGACACAGCCAAGCACAGCACAGCACAACAGACACCTGCAGCATGGCTCCACATGTCAGTTGCAAAGGAAACACATACACAGTGATGTTGCAAGGAAAAGGCTTTAATAACAATGTAAAGAAATGTGAGCCAACGAGGCAACTATATACAGTGAACATATGGTACTGGGTAGGGTCATGGGGCTATACAATGGGATGTGGGGATGGGCAGGGCAACGGAGGAAGGTCAGGACAAACAGAGGCCATGATACAAGTACACGGGGCTAATGTCAGCCACAGCCTGCCACCACCAGCTGGTGCATCTCCCGCCATATCACCGCTGTGTCTCAGAGCAGCCACACCAGGAGAGTTGCTGTCCTTCGCTGCTGCACCAGCAAGCTTCCCAAGGCCTGCACCACTCTGCCCATCCCCCTCTGTGGCTGTATCCTGGGAACACCTAGGAGAAGGGACAGAACATGCAATAAGTGACATGCCCAAATGATTCCCATCCCACCCACAGTGTGCACTGGACAGCGGAGGCACACACCAGTGGATGGACCACAAAGGTCCCGCGCATGGAGGGCCACACCAGCCATCCACACAGCACACCACACTGGTGCAGACAGGTACACAGGGCCACACAGTGGGTGCAGCGGTGCACAGGCAAGGCATACAACGTGGACCACTGGCACCCGTGGCCGCACACACGGTGGATGTCGCACGCACCCCCAGGCAACACAGTGCTAGCACATGCAGCGCAACACTGGCACACCCACTGGACATCACGCCCACCATGTCAGTGTCCACACATGGTTGTGGTAACCTCATCTGGACCCTGCAGCCAACAGAGTCCCACAGACACACAGTAATTTAATGTGAATATGCTTACTTGGCGGCTGCTGTCTTGCCGGCCCAGCTGAAGACCCACTAATGGGCCCATGTGCCACAGCCACAGCTGCCCAGGCCCTTCTGCAATCCTCTGGTCCTGTGGAAGGAAATGAGAGCGGTGAACATGAGTGAACAGGCATGCACAGACAGCACCCCCAACACACAGCCTGCATGGCACAGGGCATGACAACGCCCGCCCTGTGGCCCTGGTGCCTGCACAACCACAAAACACACAGCAGTGTTGTGCGTGGCAGCCATGCAGGACATGCAGTGATTGCCAGGACCATGTTGACCCCCTGCAGTGGCATTAGCTGTGCAACCATACACCCACAACAGTTATGCCCTGCATATATGACACATGTGCATTCTAACCTGGCTGTGGCACTGCCCCATGCTGCACATGTGCCTGCAGCTGTTGCAGCCTCTCAGGGTCTCAGAAGGGCATGTCATCATACCGGTGCCTGCACTGCTCTGCCATGTGCCTCACCCTTGTGTGTTGCTCCATGTCCGTGGCCACATGGTCCCACATTGCACTACAGGCCTGCTGCAGAGGGACCTGCCCAAACAGCTGGGGCATGAATAGCTGGACAAGTGCAACAAGGTTGCATGGCTCAACCTCTGTCCAGTTCATTGCTCTCCGGGAGGCAGCAGTGCACGGCATGGCTCCTGTACTCTGTGACTGTTGGAAGCGTTATGGCCTATACAGCACGCATGTGTTGCAGCATGCAGACATTATGCAATAGCGTACCATTGTATGTGACCGTGCAGCACATGGATGCGTGATTGGTGTGTGCTGTAGGGGTGTATCGTGCAGCACTGCACATGTGCACAATGTCATGGCCTGGCGGGTGCTCGGGGTCACGGCGGTGAGCCCAATGGCAGAGGGTGTGACCCTGCACAGTGACACACATGTCCCCGGCATGTGTGGCATGTGACATAGTGCATCACGGACATATACACTATAGGCCAGTGTGCCGTTATGCGTGTGCATGCGCGATAGGCACCCAGCACTGCATGCACACTGGGGGCACATTGCGCAATGCAGACAGTCGCACAATAGACTACTGAAATGGTGTGCACTCATGTGCACTGCAGGCCCGTGCAATGCGCAGGCACGGTACTTGCGCCACATGATTGCTCCGGCGCAACATGATTGAGTATGGCGCAATAATGTGATATTCAACCACCATATGTAAATTATTTCATGAGCCCATGCACGGCACAATGAGGTGCATTAGAATATCATTACCATTGCGCACAGGCTTATTTGCATACATTGCACCTTATAAGTGCCACGACACAGCACGGGTCACGGACCGGTATTGCAGCCTGTTTGGTAAGAGGATGCTAGGGATTCAGAGGCCAAGATAAACACTGCAACAGAGCACTAGAGCACTTTACTGTGCCATGCTGCCACTGACCAGCTGTGCTGTCACTGTCCACAGGTAGCAGAATGTCCGAGGCAGAGGGAGAGGAGGAGCATGGTCCTGCCTGCAAGTGCAGGCAAAATTTCACTAAAGAAGAGCAGCAAGCTCTGTTCAAGGCCTACCTCGACAGGGAGGACCTGCTGAGTGGTGCCATGGGTACATCACAGGAGTGGTCAGCCAGGTGGGGTGCAGTAGCCACCTATGTGAATGCCCATGGCAGACACCAGAGGAGCACCCAGGAGTGCCACAAGAAGGTGGGGACAGACATGCACCACATCAAGGAGAAAGTGGCAGCCATCAGGGCATCTTGCAGCAGGGCCAGTGGAGGACCATCCACTGCACCGGTGCTGACAGTGATGGAGGAGATGGTGGCAGCCACCATCAGCTGTGCTGCCATAGAGGGCATTCCTGGTGCTGGATTTCAGATGGGTGGCAGCTCCTCACAGCATGGTGAGTCAACGCACGACATGCTTGGGTGGCAGGTATGGGCTGTACCATACAGGTGGGCCTGCAGCAATGCTGCATGGCAAGTGCACGCAATTCCTGCTGCTGTGCATGGTGCACCAGTGGATGGCAGCCATGGCAGCATGCAACCCTAACTGCAGGTACCACCTGCATGGGTGCTACAACAATGCTGACTGTGTGTTCCTCCTTTCCAGTGCCATCACATAACCATGGAGCGGTCCAGAAGGAGGTGGAGGAGGATGCTGACATGGGCCCAGAGGAGGTGGTGCCATCTACATCCATGGGCATCTGTGGCAGGGACCGGCAGTGATGCAACAGAGTGGGGCAGTTGGATACCCTGGGGCTGGAGTCAGACGATGTGCTGTCAGAGCTCCTGCTGTGCTTTGCACAGGCACCCAGCTGGGTGGCATGTCCGACTCTGATGATGACATAACTCTGATCCTGGACAGCGCAGGGCATGTGGTGCCAGCCATGGTCCAGGGACAGGCACAGGCACCGTCAGGGCCCAGTGTTGTGCCTGCATCTGCGCAACCACCCCCTGTCCACACTGGCTCAGTGTTGTGCGGTGCCAACATTGTGCCTGGTGGGGGGGGTGCTGTTGCAGGCATGGCCGTGCTGGGCATAGATCAGCAGATGGTTGGGCAGTGGCGGCAGGATGCAGTCACCACCAGGCAGCGTGCCACAGGGGCTACCGCTGGTGCACCATTTACCACAATACCCTTTGTGCGGTCCCCTGTGCAGCATCCACCTGAGTGGAGCACTGACCAGCATGCCACATCACCTACAGCAGGCCAGTATCAGGGCCAGAATGTGCAGGATGCGGACTGACTGGCAGAGCAGACTGGCTGCTGTGGGCATACATTGGGAATCAGGCGCTGCTTGCCATGGAGATCCATGCACTGCAGGCAGAGGTGCATCAGCTAGCTAAGCATCAGGACAGTGGACATGCACAGCTGATCGATGAGCTCCGCCAGCTGCGGGAGGCCACAACTGTATCACTGGACCGCATGACCAGTACCATTGCAGCTGGGTTTGCATCGCTGGCAGCCACTGGGCATGGCCGTGTGCATAGGACCCCCCACAGTGCATCATCAACTCCATGGTCCCGGTGTCTGGTGACCCCCACACAGTAGTCACCGGGCTCCTATGTGGCCATCCCCGACACTCCTGGTGCAGGTCTGTTTGGCCAGCTCTACACCCCAGTGAGAACCTGGTCACGTTCTTAGGCCTCCATCACTGCGAGTGTGTTGAACACTCCCCCATTGGCCATTGCACAGCCCACGGCTGCTGACCGGCCTGGGCATGGCTGCCCACGTGGTTGTGGCAGCCGTAGTATCATGCGGTTGCCCTCATGTGTGTGCTGTCTTACCCTGATGTCCGCTGCTGCCTCCCAGTGCATGCATGGGTGGTGGTGGTGGTGCCCCATGCATGTGGTGGTGGTGTGCATGTGTGGTGTGGCATATGCCCCTTGTGTGTGCTGGCCAGGCTGTTGGGCCTTGTGGCATGGGTGTGATGAGGGCAGCTCCGTGCCGGCTGTGCCTGTGCACTGGTGTTATGTGTCTGATCCATGCCATGTCCAGCAGACCACGTGTGTGTGCAGGTGCCCGTGCTGTGTGTGTCATTGTGGCACTGCATCCACCGTGCAAGTTGTGTGTGCCTGTGTCCCTCCATGCATCCTTCTGTGCCCATTCAGCCCTGTGGGTGGGGTGGTTATCCATGCAGCCCCTGCACGCGTGTCGTTACACTTACCTTCATTCTCTATAATGCTCTTGTGCGATGGTGGCCCTGTGCCTCCTAGCCTCTGCTACCAGCCTGAGGTCCCACCTCCCCATAGGTGGCTGCACACCCCCCTCTGGCCCATCTTCACTGTCCTCCCCACTGCTGTCACCCTCATCTACCTGGACAACTATCCCATGGTCAATGGCCATGTTGTGCAGCATGCAGCAGGCCAGGAATAGGCCACAGGCTTTCGATGGGCTATATTGTAAGGCACCACCCAACCTGTCTAGGCAGCAGAACCACATCTTCAGCATGCAGAAAACACACTTGATGACACTGCGCATTGTAGTGTGTGTCTCATTGTATCTCTCCTCTGTGGGGGAAGATGGTTTCAGGTAGGGGATGAGCAGCCAGGGCCTGAGTGGGTACACACTGTTACCTGTGTGTGGGGAGAGAGCATGGTTATCTCTGTGCTGTGCTTGTTCCACCCCCTGGCCCCTGCTGCCTTCTTCCCTCTGTACCTCACCCCCCCGAGTCCTCACCTTCCTCCCTCAGCATTGCTGCACCCACCTCCATCCCTGTGCCTTGCTTACCTAACAGGTGCCCTGTGGGGATATTCCCATGCTCAAGTCTCTGGCACAGTATGGAACTGTGCCAGATGTAGGCATCATGTGCACACCCAGGGTGTGTGGTGCAGACATTGATGATACCCCCCCTGGCATTGCACACCACCTGGCAGTTGACAGATGGGTATCCCTTGTGGTTGATGTAGGCCACTCCCCTGGGGCCAGGTGGTGTGTGTATGGCCACGTGGGTGCAGTCTATGGCCCCTATCATGACTGGCATGTGTGCCACACTGTGGAAGTCCTGCATGTTTGCTGTACTCTCTACCTGTGTGATTGGGAATCGTATGAACTCCGAAGCATGTAGTAGCAGAGCGTTGAGGACCTGTGTGAGGAGGTGGGATGTGGCCAACTGGGTGATCCCTGTGGTGGCACCCGTTGGTCTCTGGAAGGTGCCCGTGGTGAACAAGCACATCACTGCTGTCACCTTGGTCTCCACAGACATGGCATGACTCCATCTGGTGGGTGCCTGCAGCTCATCACTGTACAGCTCACAGAGCTGCCTCAGAATTGCCCTGTTCAGGTGGTACCAGCCCATGATCTCCACATCGCTATAGTCCTCAAATGTGAGGTGGGCACGGTACCATCTGTGTTGTGCATACCACCGACAGGCCCTTTGTCGGCCACATTGCTGTTCCTCCCTCCTCCTCACACCCTTCATTACCTGCTCCATTACAAATGGTGCTGCATTCATCCTGTTCTGCTTGATGTTCAGGGTTGCACATCTCCTGTGTCTGTATTTGAGCCTGTTTTTATAGGCTGTATTCTGACTGACACATCCTGTGATTTGCTCCTGATTTGTGCCATGGTTTCGGGTTGAATATGCCATTGCATCATATATTAATGGGAACGCCCCCTTGCACTTGTGCTGTATACATTACATTTCTGACACAGCACAATGAGACTTGCACCATGCAGCCACACTGGTTGAATATTGCTCTGCGGTGCAAGTCTGTAGTTACACCAGCACAACTCGGTTGCGCCATGCGCAACTGCTCTGAATATCTGGCCCTTAATGTACAAAATAATACTTTTCTGCTGATAAGTTCTAGTCTTCTCTGTTAAGCATTAGCAATGTTTTGCTTGAATGTGTTCCTTTCTGCAAGTATTTAGGAATATAGCTTGATAAACACTAACATTTCAAAAATACAGGATATTAATTCTCTTGATTTAATTTAAAAATAAAGTTATGCTTTTTTTCTACAGACACAAAACTCAGTTTAATAAAGTCAAAATACATCTTATAGCTGCTTTTTGTCTGTCTAAGTTTCATACATTCATATCTACAGAGTCATAACTGGTGAAGCACCTTCTTTTAATTAATTTTGATTTATAAATTTTGCAAACAAAAATTGCAATAAAAGAAAATAAAAGGATACATTAATTAATAAATGTCTCCGTGTATCCACTTACAAAGGAAAATATTGGCCAGTTTTCCCCTAGTTACAGCACTGGGGGAATTACACTTAATATTTTGCAGTGGTCATTCTCTAGCCATAAACAGCACAGAATTTGATAGAGTTACTGTGAAACTGCATGCGTAAGTTGATACCCTATTCCTCATCCTGCCAAAGGCACTATAACCCTTGTAGTTAATACTCATATAATAATATAGAACTATAAAACCCAAAGGAAGAGCTAAATAACAAACTATAGCAAGTTAGTGTCTAATCTATAAACTTTAAACAATTTCTGTCATACAGAGCAATGTACAAAACCTGGTTAACTGAAACTCTTTTCAGAGGCGAACACTATAAGTGCTGAACAGGACTGAAACTCTTCCCCTCTCCCATTCCACTGCCCTCTCGTATACTGATCAGAGGCTATTGGTGAGAGAAAATAACATGGGGGGAAAAAATAGTTAACAAAATTCATACATATAGTCAGTGGATGATTGCATTAATGATAACAGAATAACATTCCATCTCAAACCTGTCTGTTTTACTGGATTACTTATGTGGGCAACCAATACTATGCAATGGAGCTCACCATACCATTACATCACCGCGTGTTCTCCAATGTAGGTGGCCATCTTAAAGAGTGAGCCACAAAGCAAAATTAAAAAACATTCCTGCAGCTTAGTGCAAACATCCCCACCCCACAGTGTTTCACTTAACTGTTCTTTTCCACTACTTGTACAACAATATATTGTAGCACCCTCTTTTTTAACCAAGCTTATTACTTCTAAGTCAACGCATCAGCTCAGTTCTACTAACATGTTGCTGTTGAATAAGGCAAATTACTGAAGCTTGTTTCTCTTCATTCAAATTCTCGATGTTCCTCTCATGCTCAGCTTTACAGAAACCCCTGAAGTTGCATTCTTTTGTGATTGTGTCAGAGTTTAAGTTCTTGATTCACAATACTATTTATAATCTTTGTTACTGTTTTAGATTAATACTCTGACCTTAGTTTTACATTGTTTTTGTTAAATTAGATTTTATTGTCTAGTTGATGCAATTGTAAATGAGTCTTGTACTCAAATCCCATTCCAGTAAATAATCTGAAGTTTAACTGGAATTCGTCTTATACTGTGGCAACCTGAATTGCAGACAGTATTCCAAGTGCAGCATTGACCGATAAATGGGCTCAATCTAAGTCCAGGTGTAAATGTTTATAAATATTCTGTATACCTTTGCTTGTCTGTTTGCTTGTGTGCCCTAATTATTAGCAGATGATTCTCCTGCATGTGTGTTATAACCTGTGCACATTTGTGTAGTACTGAATAGTTAATTCTCTTTTATTAGAACATATATCGCTTTGGTACTACTGCCAAGTGGCCTGGGTTATTCCAGAAAATAGGCCACTGGAGTCCAAAATTCAACTGAATAAAATAAAATGAAAAATTAAGGTTGAAAAAGATTTTCCTGATCAAAGTTATCAAATTCCTTTAAAATTTAAAAAAAGGAAAAAGTAGCTCCTCTTAGCCTTCTTTTTTCAGGACAAACATACAAAGATTGTTTAAATTTGCTGTATAGCTCAATTTTTTAACTCAAGAGGGCACAGCAGACAGCAACTAAATCATTTAAGCTGCTCTCTGCTGCACCTTCTTGATGGCTGCAATTTCTTTTTATACTGTGGTAGCCTAAATTGCACTGCAGTGCAGTCTTATAAATAATCAGTACGGGGCTGAATCACATCATTTTCACAATGTTATATAGTATAATAGGGCCTCCCCATGGTGTCGCTTATGGTATAAGAGACTCCAAGCATGACGTTTGGGGGAGAGGACCATGAAGCAAAGCTGAGTGGTTCTGGCTGCCCAAACCTCATGAGAGGAGTCTCTTATACCATACAAGATACCACACAGAGGTCCAATTAACTTCTTATAAATCACTCAAGTTAGCCATAGTGATTTATAATGTTTTAAGTATTAGTTTGTTTTCATTTCAAAAGGTAAATGAAACTGTCTTCTTCAAGACTGTGACGACAAACACACCTTTCCTAACATTCCTGCATGAGAGAGACCATTGTCCACAGGATGAGAGGTACAGTGGCTCCGCACAGTGATTGGCTGAAATCACATGATTTATAATGTCCCTTTTAATGCAGCCCCGCATTCAAGTCTCCTACCCTATGGCTACTGTACTTTGCTGTGACAGCTTCAGCTTCTCATCAGTGATGGCCCCAACTTTTTCCATTGTCAATTACTATAAGCTCTTTTCTATTTTAATTGTACCTCTGACCTGAATTCTTTAGACTTGCGTGGATGACCTTACACTTATCCAAATTACAGTATGCTTAGCCACATATCTAGTAGCAGCAGTATTTACTGATAGTGTGCCCTTCCTGTGCTCAGAGCACAGAAAATTACACAGTACAGAACAGGATAACAAGAAATATGCAGCAGCAATGCATTATCTGACAATAACTTAACAAATAACAAAAATATTGGTAATCTTTTTAACTCCAAAATGCAGTCATAAATTTTAGTGGGCATGGGGAAAGCTTTGCAAATAACAGAAAGGAGGCTGCGAGATGGAATTTTAAATGGAAGTACATTCTGCAAGCACGGGAGAGTGACAGAAAAAGTGTGATCCCCATTGATTTTAAAAATGTTCTGGTAAGTGAATCACAAAAGCCCCTGGACCATTAAATGAGCAGCTCTCCCTGACATATATGGGTCAGGAGCTTGTTATCTTCTTTATCTGTGTAACAGCTTGAATGAATGATACTATTCAGAACAAAATTCTATTCTCTTCTATTTATTTATTTATTCATTCATTTATTTGTGTGTTTAATGATGATACTTTGATATTCACATTTTTTGTTCCATTATTATACTGTAGGGATTTATGTTCTACAGTTTGAGCTTTTTGAAAAGGTACTATCAAATAATGTATGTATGTATGTGTGTATGTATGTATGTATCTATGTATGTATGTATCTATGTATCTATGTATCTATGTATGTATGTATGTATGCATGTATCTATGTATGTATGTATCTATGTATGCATGTATGTATATATGTATGTATGTATCTATGTATGCATGTATCTATGTATGTATCTATGTTTGCATGTATGCATGTATCTATGTATGCATGTATCTATGTATGCAAGTATGTATACATCTATGTATCTATGTATGTATGTATCTATGTATGTATGTATGGATGTATGTATCTATGTATGTATGGATGGATGTATATGTATGTATGTATGCATGTATGATGTATCTATATATGTATGGATGTATCTATGTATGTATGTGTGTATGTATGTATGCATGTATGCATGTATCTATGTATGTATGGATGGATGTATGTATGTATGTATCTATGTATGCATGTATGTATGGATGTATCTATGTATGTATGCATGTATGGATGTATCTATGCATGTATGGGTGTATCTATGTATGTATGGATGTATCTATGTATATATGTATCTATCTATGTATGTATGTGTGTATGTATGTATATATGTATGTATCTATGTATGTAAGTATCTATGAATGTATATATGTATATATGTATATATGTATGCATGCATGTATGTATGTATGTATCACTCTATCTGCAGTACAGTATCATTAAATATTAATTGAAATGAGTTGTTAGCTTGTTTGAGTACACGCTGATTTTCAGTTGGTTGGTGGTTTTTAATACAGATTGTCTGATAAATTAGTAAAATTTAATCAGTTGTTAATCAGTTTTCTCTGTTTCTATTATTAATGAATACATGACAGAGTTGATAACTGGTTTACACTTCATTGCATACTGAATAAGAAATTCCAACATTTAGAGTCAGCAGTTCACTGAAAATGGGTTTTATTAAACTGAATAACAACTCAGTATCAATGACTTCATTTTAAAGTTTAATGCTGACTATACTCTCTATCTATCTATCTATCTATCTATCTATCTATCTATCTATCTATCTATTTATCTATCTTTGTATGTTCGTATCTATCTGTCTATCTAGCTGTCTGTATGTCTGTCTGTCTATCTAGCTAGCTATCCATCTATCTAGCCATCCATCTCTCTGTCTGTCTGTCTGCCTGTCTGTATGTCTGTCCTTCTATCTATTTATATATCTGTCTGTCTGTCCGTCCGTCCATCCGTCTGTCAGTCCGTCCATCCATCCATCCACCCACCCACCCACCCACCCACCTATCTCATCTATCTATCTATCTATCTATCTATCTATCTATCTATCTATCTATCTATCTATCTATCTAGTGTGGCTGTCTGTCTGTCTGTTTAAGAGATAAGACATGACCAGGGCTTAGATTAACATTACACCCCCAGTGGTATAATGTGGCATGAGGCACAGCTGAGTACCATATTGCCCCTAGAGTGTGATCTAACTGTTAATCTAACTCCTGGAAGTGCTATTAAAAAATATTCCAAAAGAAAAGTGTAAGTAGTGTACCTTTTTAATATTTTCCATATTGAGATGGAGATTTTTAATTAAAAAAAATCCTCCACCAACTATTTAAGAATGCTGGTTCAGAATGCATCATTCCAGTTATTCAGTAGTGCTGGAACATGAAATACTGACAGTAGCATTCATGCACCATGGTGATCAAGCTGTACATGGCAGTGTAAAAGAGATTAATGTAAGGGTCACAAAACACTGGCAGCCAATCAGACTGCAGCATTTCTGAGACCCTTTTATAATTTTCTGTTATCATAGCCACTTACAGAAATTAATTAACAACACTTACAAATCATTGCTGCAGTTATCAATTTTAGTCAAAAGACTATATTTTGTAAGTAGTGGAGAAATTTAGCATTATAATACTAATCTTTGACCTTAGTAGGAACACCAATTACCCTCTAACTGACTGTCTCCTTAGTTAAGACCTGATAAAATGCGTTGTAACCAGCTTGTGTTTCCCAAATGGTACAATGAAACTGACTTAGCTTTCAAAGGCCTTGGGGAAGATGTAGTATCATTCCATTTACCTTCAATCAGTAATGTATGAGAAACATATTTTTCAGGAGCCCCAATGCTACTTAATGGAAACAGCATCCCCCTTTGACCTCCAGGTCTCTTCATTAGGATACAGATAAGCACTATACAAATTACTGTAAGGCCTGGAAAAAATCTGTTAGATTTTAAAGTATATGTTACCCTCCGTAACACTTACATTCTTCTTTTTCAGACAGATACCATCTAATCACAAGTTAACAACTGCAAATAAGTTCTGAAGTAAGGGTGTAGCTCAGTACACAATAGAATACTGTGTCCAGCCTTAGAATATCCTTTATTATTAAGAATTAAATAGTGTAAAAGCATATACAGTAAACAAGTTGAAAAATCTGGCAGTAAGCACCCAAGGATTTATGTATAGCTGTATAAGACATTATGGTAAACTACCAGTAATATCAATAATTTTCAAGGCTGATGGAATTGCTATATACACCACGTAACTTCTATAACCTTCAAGGTGAATGGCATTACTGATACTTTCAGTAAGTTCCATAAACTTCATGATTAATGGTAATACTATATACTATCAGTAACTTTTATAACCTTCTGTCTGACCGGGGCACTAGAAAGCAACGATCACAACAGGCAACTTTCTACTGGAGCTCCTGTTCCCTTTTCTATTATTCCTATTATATTTGCCTACATCATTTGTTAGAATAACAGATGAGGAACTAGCCACTTAAATATCAAAAGATTTGATACTCAAAAGGTACTAATCCTGCAGCCCGGTGGTACTGAGGGTTGAGGCGCTGGACACCACACCTCACTCCATGCTGGCAACCTGGGTTCGGGAGTGGACTCGGGTCGCTGGTGGGTTGGCTGGGGGGAGACAGGCTTGAGCATCCCTTGACAGCTCACCTTTTCTGGGGAGGGTTGAGGCCGAAGCCCACACACTTGCCTGACTCCAAGCAGAGGTTCGGAGTACTGCAAGCTCCCAATGGTAGGGGACAGGTGGCCACTACACAGTGTGGATGTCAGCACCTTGCACCTTGATGTCAGGGATCGTACACTGTAGGGGAGGGAGGGAGAAAAAGAGGAAAATAGCCTGCCATCGCCGGGGAGATGGAGTTCCGGAGACATGCCTTCAATGTGCCTTCACCCACTCGATAGCCCCGGACCAAAGAAACGTAAGTGATGGGGTGTTTGGGCCCACCTCATCCCCCACTCGGGGGGTAAGCCGTAGCTCCATGGGGATCCAGGGGTTGTTCAGGTAGGGTGAAAGGCAGAGGGATGTCTGCCTAGGATCTCCCTATGGGTCGGGGATGGCAGGCTGGGGAAGGAGAAGAAAATAGAAATTTCAAAAACCAAAAAAAGGTACTAATCCAGCCGCTCAACAGAAGCAGCCTTCACAGCAGATGACCGTGCCCAGTATCAGTGGACCCCAACAGTTTTCAGAGGCCAGGGATGAAACTCCTGTGCAAGCTACATTAAAAACAGTCTGTGCCACAGACCAAAAAGTGGAGTCCATACTGTAGAGCTTCAAGTTTATTCCACATGGATGGAATCAGTACAAGGTGCAAAACAGGGAGCTGATGACTGTGCTCTGAAAGTATTGAGTGCAATGGCAACTTAAGGAAAAGTCAACATTTAAGTTTCAGCCAGAGAGCATTAAAAAACAGCTTTGTACCCCAAACGTAAGAACCATGGGCCTGTTGGAAAGCACTGAAGGAATGGACATTAAAACATACATAAGAAACTGGCTGATGGAGACTCAAACTCTGCACATTGATTTTAAAACTACATCAGCAGACCAGGTGAATAGCAGGTCCAAGCTTACTTTGGCAAACTACACTTGTGCCATCATTGTAGTTACTGAAAGTATGGCCACCAGAGACTATAGTTTAAAGCAGAAAGAGGAGTGGCACCATTTGAGGTCAATGACCAAACTGTGCAACTCTTCCATGGCTTGAGTTATACTACTAGAAACCACTGTAAACAACTCAGCAGCAGTGTTGAACTTAAGGCATTGTCCATTCTTTCTTCTTGCCATCTCATCTATGAATTCAGTATGGTGAGAAGGTTTTCCAGTTCACTGACTCTATAGATGTGGCCAAGTGGGCAGCAGAAACAGCCAAATAAATTGAGAGCTGAACTAAAGAGGCATTGGGAGACGGCAAATAAATGTGATTGCAAGTGCATCACAGACTTTAAGTGACTACATAGGGGATTGCTTAGTTGGCTTTTCTTCATGTTTATTTCACGTGTGATTGGCACTTTCAGATGGTAAAACCAGGTAGAATTTTTAAATTTTTGCCTGGATTAATGTTGCCCCTCCTATTGGAATATGTGTGTGGGGGGGGGTTCTATACATTTTTGTGACACCACATGGCCAAGATGGCATTTTCTTTACAGGGCAGAGAAGGAAGGCACTGCCTTCTCCATCAAACTGTTTGTTTTTGCACCTTTTAAAGAGCATGGCTTCAAAATTCAAAAGTTGGGACTGGTGTGAGCATGGTTTGCACCAGTGCTAACCCGGGTTTGCATTGGCACTCCAGGTGGGCGATATTCCGAGGTTCTCAGATCTCCCCCCAAACCCAGCAGCACCCAGGTGCTAAAATACCACTGTGCTTATGCAAATGGGGGTTCCCCCATGCATACTGACACAGCAACATCTTCAAAGATTTATAGCAGTGGTAAACAGCCCCCTAGTAGTGCTGTTGTACCACTGCTGAAAACCACCTCTTAGCCAGGAACTAAGCCTGCACCTTCCCCCAAGGCAGGGCGGCTGTATTGCAGCCACTGTCCCCTGTGACAAGCCCCCCCCCATAGCCCAGTGCATGGTTGCTATAACTACCTGGGACAGATATTCAAAAGTTTGCCCAGTGGGCAAAGTGATTGCCCATTGTTTCTTTGGGGTTTACGCCTATGTGCTATATTCAAAGGGTCAGGAGCATGCGCTAAATGGGTTAGTGCACGTGCAAGGATTGGTGCACTACAGGAGGGGCAAGGACATGAATATGGGTGCAGCCTGATATTCAGCCCATTAATACTGTGCAAAAGGAACAGCACAGGCCACCTTGTGCTGTGCAATTACCGCCAAGCAGAAGCCTGACTTACTCTGGGCAACCATAGTGACCAGTGACACGACTGCAGCCAACAACAACATTAGTAGTTTGGGGAGCACACCTGCTCCCTGGTGTCTAGTCACACCCTCAATCCTCTGATCCCCATCTCCATGAAAAATGAAGTAGTCCTGGTGTCCCATGGTCCCCCATACTCTGATCCCTGGCCCCGGTACATATAAAGTAAGTATTGGTGTCCAGCGGTTCCCCCCATCCCTGATCCTGGGCCCTGGTACATATAAAGTAGGCATCGGTGTCCAACAGTCCCTCCCCACCCTCTGCTCTCCAGCCTTGGTACAAAAAGAGCAGTCTCTGGTGTCCAGTGATTCCCCACCTTCCGATCACCAGCCCCAGTACATACAATTAAGCATAGGTGTCCAGTGGTCCCCCCACCCTCAGATCCCCAGCCACAGTACAAAAAGAGCAGTCCCTGGTATACGGTGGTCCCCCCTGCCCTCCAATCCTTAGCCCCTGTAGAAATAAAACCTTCCCTGATGTCCAGTGGCACCCCCCCCCACCCTCCAATCACTTGCTGCAGTTTCCTATAGTAAGTCCCTGGTGTCTAGTAGCCCTCCCCCTGCATTGCCCACACCAGGTATGCCACCCTGCCACTCCCTTTACAACACTTGCTGGTACTGTGGTGAGCCCATACAGCAACTGCCAAAGCCATCCTCTCACCACCTTGGCTGGCTGCTGTATGGAATGACAGGAAGCATGCAACCCACATACTGTAAAAGGAGAGCACATACTGTAGACAGTACTGCCCACACTGGGTACACCACCCTGCCACCTCCCCCATCATACTCGCCAGTGCTGCAGGGAGCCCACACAGTGACTATCATGCCCTCCTCTCACCACCTCGACTGGCTACCGTATGCAGTGACAGGTAGCATGTGTCCCACATACTGTAAAGGGATACTGTAGACAGTACACATGCTCCCTTTACAGTACACAAGATGCACACTCCCTGTCATTGCATACAGCAGCCAGCCAAGATGGCAAGAGGAGAGCTATGCCGGTCACTGTATGAGCTCCCCATGGTGCTGGTGAGTATATTAAGGGGAGTAGCAGGTGGTGTAGGGGGCCGCTAGACACCAGGGACTTAGTGTAGGATACTGCAGCGAGCGATCAGAGGGTGGGGTGTCAAAATGAGGGAAAGCCTATTTAATGGGCCTTGGATTGGAGGGCAGAATCATTGGACAACTAGGCATCTCTTTTGTACTGGGGCTGGGAATCAGAGGGATAGGGTGACTGTTGACACCTGTGTGCTACTTTATATATACGAGCCAGAGATTGGGGATGGAGGGATAACTGGACACCAATGACTACTGTATTTTTACCTGGGCTTCAGATCAGAGGGTGGGGGGGGGACCACCTGACACCAGGGAATATATTACTTGTACCAGGGATTATGATCGGAGGGTGGGGAGAGCACTGCACAACAGGGAAGTATTAATTTTAATGGGGACAGGCAATTGAGGTGGTGGGGCGGCCACAGGAGGGGCATATACCTGTCGCTGCTTCCCATGCAACTGAGTCCATAATGAGCATGTGCATGGCCCCTTAGTGCCTTGCATGCACAATGGGCTCATTTGGATTGTGCCAGCTGAATATTGTGCCAGGGGCTCCTGGCACTATCTGGTCTGGGGATATTGTTCCCTGCACTTCCAGAATCCATGGTGGGGCAACACTACTTGACTTACTGCTGCTCTAACATGCCCCTGTATTCCGTCAGATGGCAATGGTGCACTATCCAACTAAATATAGCATCCTCGGGTTGTGGGCGATGGGCAAGCACAGCACAAACCTTTGCACTCCACTTTGTACATTTTCCAATATCGGGCCCCTGGTGTCCAGTGGTCCACCCTGATCTGCCAGAACATGGTTGTAATAAACTCCCTGGTACCCAGTGGTTCCCCCCACCCTTGATCTCCCAGTATATTGTGTTTTGCAATCCCTGGTGTCCAGTAGTTCCCCCAACAGTCCCATGCCATTCAACCTGACCCACCCACTTACTTCCAACCTCCCTGTACCCCTCTCACCCCGGTGTCCATCGTTGTTGTACATCAGAGCACAGTGACTGGCACAGCCCTCCTTTCACCTCCATGGCCAGCTGCTGAATGAGCTGTAAGTGAACATGTGTACTATAGAAACAGCTATTATTTCCATAACAACAGACTGGGATGTCACAAACAGATAATAATGTACTCAGTGCAGGATTAAGACATTTACTATTAATTTACTACTATACTGTGTGCAATACTGCACTTCGTTTAGCATTGTATTTCTCAATTGTTCCCCCACCCAACAATGAGCTTTGCCTCTGCATGCCTTTTCTGGTCAACTCATTTCAAGTAAAATATGCTCCAGGTAACTTCTGTTACCTTCAAGGCTGAAGGCATTACTGTACAGTCCTGGTAACTTCTGTAACCTTAAAGGCTGAGGGCATTACTGTATATTCCTAGTAACTTCTGTAACCTCCAAGGCTAATGGCATTACCATATACTCTTGGTATCTTCTGTAACCATTAAGGCCAATGACATAACTGTACTGTACACTCCTGGAATCTTCTACAACCTTCAAGGTTGAATGTGTTACTGTACACTCTAAATAACTTCTGTAACCTTCAAGGCTGAAGGCGTTATTGTACAGTTTCAGTAACTTCTGCAACCTTCAAGGCTGAAGGCATTGCTGTACAGTCTCAGTAACTTCTGTAACTTTAGGTTGACGGCATTGCTCTACACTCTCCATAACTTCTGCAACCTTCAAGACTGAAGGCATTGCTGTACACTCTCAGTAACTTCTGTAACTTTCAAGGCTGAAGACTTGCTGTACATTCTCAGTAACTTCTGTAAGCTTGTAGGCTGAAGGGATTGCTGTACTCTCCTGGTAACTTCTGCAACATTCAATGCTGAAGGCATTGCTGTACACTCTCACTAATGTCTATAACCTTCAAGGATGAAGGCATTACTATTTACTCTCGGTAGCTTCTGTAACCTTTAAGGCTAAGATTCTGAGGAAGGATTTGGTTGGTCCAAAAGCTTAGGCACTGTTTTCTTTTGTTACATCTATGTTGGTCCAATAAAAGGTATCAAACCATTTGTTTCTTGATCTGTTCTTTAAGGCTAAAGGCATTAAATGTACTTTTGGTAACTTCAGTAAGCTTTAAGGCTACAGACATTACCGTACAGTCCTAGTAACTTCTGCAACCTTCAAGGCTGAAATCATTACAGTAAGCATCAGGTAATTTTTGCAATCTTTAAGGCTGACAGTACTGCTGTACACTTTTACAACTCCTTCAGCCTTCAAGGCTGATGGCATTACTGTATGCTCCAGGTATATTCTGTAACATTCAAAGCTGACAGCATACTGTATATTGTATTCCTGACAACATATGCAACCTTTAAGGCTGAAGAAATTGATGTATACCGATGGGAACGTCTGTCACTTGCAATGCTGAACACACTAATGCTTATTCTAGGTAACTTCTATAACCTTCAAGGCTGAAGACAGTGCTGTGAACTCATATATACTTTGGTCACCTGTACTGCTTAAGGCAGTACAGTATATACAGGGTAACCACTGTTACCTGAGGATCAGTAGTTCACCACATCCTTCATAACCTCATCATAAGAATCAACATTTGTACAGCCAGGTCTTATAACTAAAGTGGTATTTACAGGCCATTGCAGCTCTGCAGTTCTCTGTCAGTGGATTCAAGTTGATGGTGAATGATGTCATTGGGCCGGTAGGTTTAATTTTGTTGACTTGATGTTATTAATCCAAGATTACTTACTGCTGAAGGACAGGCTGATGTAGAATTGGAGGCATATGGGCTGCAGGCTCACTGGTAGCATGGTTTCACAGGGGAGAGGTTATGCCAAACAAATCTCATATATTTCATTGAGTGGGTGACTAGAGAGGTGGATCGGGGAGGGCAGTAGACATGGCCTATCTGAACTTCAGTAAGGCCTTTGACACAAATGCCACACAGGAAGCTAGTTAAGAAACAAAGTTGCCTGGGGATTTTGGAGAAAGTGATAAGTTAGGTATCAAACTGGTAGAAGGATAGGAGGAAGAGGGTGGTGGCAAATGGCAGACACTTGGGAGATGGGAGAGTGACTAGCAGGGTGCCACAGGGATCAGTACTGGGACCAGTTATCTTCAGTGTCTTCATAAGTGACATTGCTGAGGAACTGGAGGTGAAGGTGTGTCTTTTTGCGAATGACATAAACATCTGCAACGGGGTGAACACTCAGGAAGGGGTGGAGAGAATGCAAAGGGATATGATGAAACTAGAGGAGTGGTCTAGGGTGTGGCAGCTTGGTTTCAATGCCAAAAAGTGAAAAGTCATGCACCTAATGCTGGGACACCTGTGAGCTATGTATGAAATGGGGGGTGGGGAGTTCTTACAGGCATCAAGCAAGAAAGGGATCTTGGGATAGACATATCAGATTACCTCAAGGTGGCAGGCAGCTTGACAAGGCAGTAGGCATGGCTAGTGGGATGATGGGGTGCATAGAGAGGGGGACTTCTAGCAGGGGAAGAGAGGTGGTGTTGCCACTGTATCACTCAGTAGTAGGACCCCACCTAGAGTAGTGTCCAGTTCTGGAAAACACACCTCTGCAAGGATATTGACAGGGTGGAAGCAGTACAGAGAAGGGCTGTCAAACTGGTGCAGGGGTTGCATGAGAAGCCATATGAGGAGAGGCAGTGGGATCTCAACATGTACTCCCTGGTGGAGAGGAGAGGAGAGGAGGGGGAAGAGGAGGGAAGGGGACATGATTGAGACCCATAAATACCTCACAGGGGTGAACAAGGTGCAGGTAGGGGGTTTCTTTCAGAGAAGGAAAAGCACCAGAACATGGGGGCATGCAGTGAAGCTGGGGGGAGTTTAAGAGGAATGTGTGTAGCTACTTCTTCACAGAAAGGGTGGTGGATGCCTAGAACAGTCTGCTAGGAGAGGTTGTGGGAGTGAAAACAGTGGGGAGCTTCAAGCATGCATGGGATAGGCACACAGGAATAATAAGTAGAGGAAATGGAGATGAGAGGGACGTCAGTGATCTAATAGGGTCTGTGGTGTCAGCATAGGCAGGACAAATAGGGCAGACTGGATGGACCTACCAGTCTTCTTCTGCTGACAAATTCTATGTTTCTAGTAGCATGTAATGTCTTTTCACCTAATCAGGTAACAGCTAAAGTCCAAGAGGTGTAATGAAGCATCCTTTATTATTAAAATCATGTTCTGAGGATATGAAAACTCCTATTTTTTGCATGCTTATGTTAATACTGGACCATAAATAGGCAAGCAAATGGTGACATTGTAAACAAGGTTTGGTTGAAGTCAGTGGCAATGAATGTTATTAACAAAACGGTGACATACAGTACTGAAACTCTATCCTACTTTGACTTGCTAGAGAGAGGGAGATAGACTTGAAACTGAGCACAGCCTGCCTTGTAGAGTGGGAGAGAGATTAAAAATAATGCTGAAACAGTGAGATATACTTCAGCTCCATGCATATGTAAGGCAGAATGGAAAATGAAGTACAGCTGAGCTGCAAAGAGAAAACCCACAGGTTACAGATAACTTAACTGCAGTAATTATATATATTCTTATTTAAGATATAGCAATTGTTTTTACAATGGTTATCGCAGAAGCACAAAATCTATTGAAATCAATTTCAGGGAGTTTAGGCACTCATAATAAGGCAGAGTCACATGAAATTCTAGGCTCAAAAACTGATGCGCTAATGAAAATCAAATCATAACAAGGCAAATGTTTTCACCAAGGGAAGGCAGTGTGGCATAGTGGTTGGAGCACTGAATGGTAGTACAGGAAATAACAGGTTTGAGTCTCACCACAGTCGTTGTCTCATTATGTGACCAAGTTGGTTCCCCTTCATGTACACTAGTCCTCAGCTACGAAAACAGGTAGAAGCAGAGCCCCACTGAGACTTACAGTATATGTATTTTAGTAAGCCTGTCCTGAGTACCACATGCAGATATTCCATTGCTTGCCAATGCTAGTAATAAATAATGTTAACTTATTTTAGATGACTAGTAACATGTAACAACTACGTAGCTGATTCAGTTGTCAGTCTTTTACAAGGTATGTGATTTAAAGGTAGAACAATACTGAAAGGCAATCAAGGGTTACATTGTTACAGGTGGGTAACAGGAAGGCCTATGGGGAGAGACTGGGTGATCTGAGCATGTACTCACTGAGGGCCAGCAGGGATGGGGAACATGAAACCTTCAAAATCCTGAAGGGAGTATAGAGGGTGGATAGCCAGCAACACTTCGGGCATTGTGAGGTGGTCTGTGACAAGAAAGCATGACTATAAATTAGTTGGGGGGATTCAGGATGGATGTGAGGAAGAACATCTTCATCAACAAAGTGGTGGATAGGTAGAACACCTTATCCAGAGATGTGGTTAACATGAAGACAATTACAGGCTTCAGGAGAGAGTAGGATAGATATATGGATTGGTGAAAACTACAATGGAGTGGACTGTAAGAGGTTCAGACATCATACAGGATGAAACTACCAGAAGGAAGCACTGTCTAGGTCCACCCAGTGCTTGCGTGAAGGAACTAAGGTAGGGGAACAGGCAGACTTGATGGGCCGCAGATATTTTTCTGAATGTTAAATTCTCTGTTTCTCTGTTTCTATGTCTGTACTTATTTTCTAGACATCTATGCATGTTCTATATTGTGTGTCTTAAAAAATGAAAACTTGAACTGTAGGAAGCAGGAATTATAGTAATCACAATATTATGCAATCACAATATTATACTTGCAGCATGATAAAACAATTCCAGCTGAATGTTTCCCTGCAAAAGTAAACGCAAATGTAAATTTTTCCTCTGAAAGTAAACTTTGCATTACATTCCCAATGAATTCCCAGTTTATGCATGACCCTGCTTGTCATATCCTCAAAACTAACATCAATGAATATTGTTTTTTTGTGTATGTTTTAATGGGCCTTGTACAGATTAAACAGCACAAATGGCAGAAGTTGCTTCAGGAGACAGTAAAAAAATAATTGCTATAATTTTCTAGCAGTCACTGGTAACTATGGATTATTTAGCGTGCTGAACAGGAACTGCTCATAAAAATCATTTCTTAGCTGGAAAATGAGCAGACTTTATTGCTCTGTTTTTAAGAGTTTCTCAAGGCTGAACTTATTGCAATCCTTTGGATTTCGTGTAGGGCTGGACAAAACTGTCTTGCATATTTTGGTAGGAATGTTTCTGTGAAAAGTGCAAATTCCATGAACAAAGCCCATGTCCAGGGAAACAATATGTATGGAAATCTCAACTTTCTCATGATAAACTGCCATTTTCATGCAAAAACATGTTTGCACTAATTCATTTGTATGAAAAGGGCATGTTTATGCGAAACTGGGCTTTTCGCATCATTTTCTGTGATTTTGCCAGTTGCATTAACATGGCTGAATGCAATGATTTTTGTAGAAATGAAAAAAATGTGAATATGAGTTTTCATGCAATGTTTCATAAATGAAAATAAATTCTCCCAGTCCTAATTTAAGGTGCTTAGAGCCTGGGATGGGTATGCTTAATATGGACATACCTGAACCAGATCCAGGTATCATATGTGCCTCAAAATCTTTTCTCTGGTGAATTTAGAAAAGAGGCCACCTTGCACCATTCCACAAATGTAGATTAAGCCAATCCTGCTTCCTTTACCTATGTTATAAAAGAATAATTTAAAAATGGCCCAGTGTCCATTAAGGTACTATTTTCTCCAATAAAAGTCCCATTCCGCAAAATATTAATGAGCAACAATAACATTCTATGCTTGTCCATTTTAGAAAAGAAGCACTGCTCAGGTCTGCAGTAGAAGGCATTACCACTCCATATATTACAATTTGTTGATGTTCATTAAAAAGCAAGTATCTAAGGCTAGCCCACAGGCACTGTGATAGCACTACTGCTTGCAATACCGATGACCCAGGCTGGGATTGAGAACAAGCCTAGGTCATCGGAGGGCCAGCCAGGGGAGGATGGTTGAGCATTCCATGGACACTCGCTTCCTCTGGGGTGAGAGGGATCATGGTTTATGCTGCAAAACTGACAGCTGGTTTACTACAGGTGAAGGTGCTACCTACCCATGCATTGAGGGAGGGAGCGTCAGCAGCATGATGCTACGCATCAGAAAGGTCTTCTCAACATCGGGTGGTGGGACAGAAAATGAGGAAAAAAAAACCTGACTGAATGCAGGATTTATTTATTTGTTTGTTTGCTTGTTTGTTTATTTCAAAATTGGTAAACCAGACAGGCCCACTGAGCCAAGGCTTGTTTCCAGGGGTATCATGTTCGAACAGCGATGGGGATACCGCAAAGACCATTACAGTGACAAAATTGGCAGTTCGCTGCAATGGTCCCCGGTATTCCTGACACTGCTGTCTCCAGGGATATCGCCCCCTCCCCAAATCAACTCCAACTTGGAGTTAGTTATCTATAGTACTGGTGGTGTGGAAGGCAGAGCCCCCTGCAAAAAACACTTGCTTTCCCGGACAGCACAATGCCGACTGCCAGCATTGTGCCATTGCTGTAATGCCATTCAACACAATTCGTGTCACTGCGGCATGGTGGAACCACCACCAGGTGTGACCTGGGAAAGGGGGATATAGACAGAATAAATATACGAAATCTAAGAATAGTAACTGGATAACATAAAAGTATTTGAGAACACAAAAACAAATGGAAATAACAATAGGCATCTTTTCAGATGATACAATAGGCATCTTTACAGATGAATGAAGTACAGTACATGGAATACTACATGTCAAAGCAGTAACAAATGTACTACACAACAAAATGGACACTCATTAGAGAGTCAGAAAAAGTGCTCCATGCCTGTTGGGGTAGGTAACACTGCAATCAGTGAGGGAAGACTGACCATGGAGGAGTCTGTCTGCCATCTAGCCAGGATGCTGTCTTTTGCCTGCCAAAGGTTGCACACCACTAACTGGGTTCTCTGCACTGCTGACTGAAGCTTCAACTTTGCCAGGAGAGTAAGGGCCTGGCCTCGGCAGCCCTTCCTATGGGGGTTATTCAGGTGGGAACTGCAAGGTAGAGGTAAGTCCCAGAAATGGCGGGTGACAGG
The DNA here is from genome assembly GCA_016271365.2 of Neoceratodus forsteri. Classification (NCBI taxonomy): domain Eukaryota; kingdom Metazoa; phylum Chordata; order Ceratodontiformes; family Ceratodontidae; genus Neoceratodus; species Neoceratodus forsteri. The sequence goes on along the minus strand of JADMNL010000022.1, from coordinate 265,593,942 downwards.
GCTTGGTGGGGCAGCTGGATTAATGCTGGCTGGTCAGGGACATAAGGGGACAAACTATAGTAAATTAAAAAAAGAAAAGCAAGTATCTACCAATGCTGGTCATAGTTTAAATGTTATTTTTTTTCTTATTTGTTACTTAAAATATAAGTTCTGTACAGCCGTCTCCTCCTCCATCTGATTTCTGCAGTGCTGGGCTGTCGATTAGGAAGTGATGTCAGCTGGAGAAATAGCTAACACTGAAGTACGTTCCAGGGCTGCATAGCTGAAAATGGAATTATCTGTACCTAGCAAAAAGATTCTCTTTTTGTTTCTCTCCTGGATTTTTGTGAGCTAAGATGGCACAACCCTATTTTGATCTTAATACAATTGGAAATTGGGAATTTGGTGCTGTCCTCAAATTACCCTGATGGACTTGTTTCATATGAACTTACAAACATGTGAAGCTTGCAGCCAGAAAAAGGTCTTGTGGTCTTTCTTGTCTGCTCAAGTTTGTAGCCCCAGAGTATCTACTGAAGGATCTTGCACCCGCTAGCTATTCCTTTCTTCCCTTCAATATCCACCCTCCCCTGCACTCCCCCATGCAACTTTCCCTTTTACTCTGTACTCAGGTTTCATGTTTTTGCTTTGAACTAATCTTACTTTTTACCTTTTTTGAAGTAATGCAGTGGTGCCAGCCAGGATATTTATTTATTAATTATTTATTTATTGAATTTTGTTGACCAGGTTGGCTCACTGAGACTGGCGTCCCTTTTTCAGGAGTGACCCAGAGTTAACTACAGTCAGTTCATAATCAAATCCAATTATGTAGACAATTTCATGTAGCATCAGAGACAGTACATGACTAGGTATTACGTACATACACTGAGAGTATTACATGTATTTATATTACCTACTATGAAACTGCAATGTACATCAAAAGGTGTTCAGGTAGTTACAATGTTATATCAGCAGTAGAATTATATCACATTATCAGGGTAGTATTAGAAGAAGTCAAGGAGTACTTTTACTACGCAGTCTGCTAACTTACAGTCAACAGGTACAGGTGCACTTATTATTAGAGAGAGGAGTACTTTCAGTGAGAGTCTGAATGTGAGCAGTGAAGGGCTCTTCTGTAGGGTAGGAGGGAGTTTGTTCCAGAGCTGTGTGGCTGTGTATGGGAACGATCTTTGACCAGCAGCCATGAGTTCTCTGGGTACTTTCAGAAGGAGTTGTGAAGAGGAGTGAAGAGTTCTGCTGTGTTGTTTGTGCCTCGCTATGTCCTGGAGGCTAGGTAGATGGTTGCTTAGGATTTTGTAGGTGAGGCAGAGTAGGGGATGGTTAATTCTGTCTTCAAGGGAGGGCCAATTTAGTGATGCAAGGACGGGACAGTGGTACTCTCTGTTTTCAGTCCGTGCAGCAAACCTGCCTACCTTGTGGTAAAGTGCTTTGAGCTTAATGGGTTCAGTTTCCCATAGTGAAGATAGGATAGGAGCTCCATAGAGGAGCGTCAGGAGCTGGATAGGGTTTGCTACTGCTTGACAGACTGCATTTGTGAAGTAGGCTCTGAGTCTGTATAGCAGGCCAATCTTTTGGGAATGGTGAAAACGTAAGTCACATTACACGTGTTCACTCCCAACACATAATTATAGCCCTTGTGTATCTTCTGAGCCCATAAAAAGGTGACTTATTTTACCTTAATACTGAACATTCCTTTTCACTGTTTTGCTGCATGTTGGCATCTAAATAGAATCTATTCTTATTTATTTATTTAGTTAGTTAGTTAGTTATTAATTATTATTGTATTCAACAGTTTTACCAGGAAGGTCTACTGAGAAGAGAGACAGCTCCTTTCCAGAACTGAGGTTGGCTAGGTTAGTGCTTCAGCTAACATCCCTTGCTTTCTGACAGCCCAAACTTGGGGGGGGGGGCAGTGAAAAAGTCATATTTCAAGTTGAAAATCAGAAAAATAAACACTCAAACTATGGCCAGCAATAATAACACCACAAGTGACATTCAAAGCTAAGAAGTAAACATATAAGTAAATGGGCAGATATTTGCTCTTTAATATCACGCAGTATTTTTCACATAGTTCCCAAAAATAGATTAACTTGCACAAAGAAATCCTACTGCAAAAAGTAAACTTGTACATGAGTACTATTTCCAAAGATGTCTTGCTATTTTTTTCAGATTGTCTTTGTAAATTTTTCCTGTTAGACATGAATTCAATTATGTAGTGCTGTATACAGCATTGCAGCATCCCCTGACACACAATTCATGAAAAGGTCCTCATAGATGTCAGGAGCTACAAGGAGTGAGAGAGAGTGTGTGTGTGTGTGTGTGTGTGTGTGTGTGTGTGTGTGTGTGTGTGTGTGTTCCTTTCTCCCCCCCCATCTCTATGATTCACTTGTGCCTATCCCAGGCATTTTTGAACCCCACCAACTCTGCTGGAAGGCTGTTCCAGGAATCCACCATTCTTTTTGTAAAGAAGTATTTCCTCACATCCCACCTGAATCTATCCACTTCCAGCATCATCACATGTCCCCTTGTTCTAGAGCACTTTTTTCTAAAAACATACTACCCTCCTGTACCTTATTTACCCCATGAGGTATTTAAAGATCTCAATATACTCCCTCACCCTCTTCTCCTCCAGGGTGTACATATTGAGGTCATTTAGCCTCTCTTCATAGGGCTTTTGATGCAGACCCTGCACCATTTTTGTTGCTCTCCTCTAGAGCACCTCCACTCTACCTATATCCTTTCTGAGATGTGATCTCCAGAACGGGACACAGTACTCTAGGTGGGTTCTTATCAGTCATTTATACAAGGGCAATACCACCTCCCTCCTTCTGCAGTGATACTCCTTCATATGCACCCCAGCATTCCACTAGCCCTCCCAAATACCTTATCGCACTGTCTGGCAACCTTTAGGTCATCTGATATGATAACCCCCAGGTATCTTTTCTGCTTGGTCATTGTCAATAGCACTCCACCCATTTTTTACTCTGTCTCTGAGTTTCTGTGTTCCTAGTGCATTATTTTGCACTTGTTTGTGTTGAACTCCAGCTGCCCTACCCTTGACCACTCCTCCAGATTCCTCAGATCTGTGCTCATCCTCTTTCCCCCCCAGTGTCCACCCTATTACAGATCTTGGTGTCATCCACAAAGAGGAAGACATTCCCTTCTAATTCCTCTGCTATTTCACTTATAAAGACATTAAAGAGGACTGGTCCTGACACTGAACCCTGAGGTACTCCACTTGACACCCTCCCTTCCTTAGCACAAACTCTGTTTACCACTATCCTCTGTGTCCTGTCCCCTAACCAATTTCTTATCCAGTTTACCACCTTGTTACCCACTCCTAGGCTACCCAGCTTGCTTACTAGTCTCCTGTGTGGTACGATGTCAAAAACCTTCCTGAGATCTAGGTAGGCCACATCCAATGCTCCTCCCTTATCTAATTCCTTGGCCACCCAGTCAAAAAACTCTATCAGATTCATTTGGCATGACCTCTCCTCTGTGAATCCATGCTGCCTCTGATCTTGTAAACCATTGGATTCAAGATATTCCACAATGCTTTCCTTTAGCAATGTTTCCATAAATTTTTCCATTACTGATGTCAGGCTGACAGGCTTATAATTCCCAGACTCTTCCTTGCTACCACTTTTGTGAAGTGGGACCACATCTGCTCTCCTCCAGTCTTCTAGAAACACTCTGGTCACCAGTGATCTGTTAAACTGGACTTTCAGAGGTGCAACCAGTACCTCCCTGCCTCCCTGAGCTCCCTTAATACCCTGGGGTGCAACCCATCTGACCCCATAGCTTTGTCCACCTTCAGATTCACAAGTGCCTCCAGTACTCTCTCCTCAGAAAAAGGACTAGTGTCCAGTTCCCTCCAATCAAAGCCCCTGTTTCTTTGTTATGATCCCTCCCCTTCCCCTTCCACTGTGAATACTGAGCAGAAGTATTTGTTCAAGATGTCTGCTTTTTCCTGATCATCTTCTGTATAGCTCCCCTCCCTTTTAGCCTTACAGTTCCTCTCTTTGTTTTCATTTGTTCACTTACATACCTAAAAAATGTCTTGTTCCCCATTTGATACTGCCTGGGCTATCATTTCTTCAATTTGTGTCTTTTCCATGCGTCCCTGTGTTTCCCCTCATACACCTCCCTATCATCCTACCTTTGCATCTCCTTGTACTTTCTGAATGCAACTCCTTTAGGCTTTACCTTTTCCGCCACCTCTTTTAAAAAAACATAGTGGTCTCCTCTTCCTGTTGCTTTTGCTCACTTACTTTATGCAGAGGTTTAGTGCCTACACTATACCCTCTTTTAGTTTAGCCCACTGTTCCTCCACCTTCCCATGTCATCCCCCCTGCCAGGTCATCCCAGAGGCATTCACCTATCTTAATAAAATCTGCCCTTCTGAAGTCCAGGACCCTCGCCTGAGTGCATAGGGATCAGTACTGCTATGGAGTGCCTGCTTCCTTTGATGTGAGTGCAACACAGCATCCACAAACTCTCCCACAGTCAAGCACCCTGGCCCAGTTCCTGTCTACACGGTAAGGCTGTGCTGAATGAAGAATTGTACCATATGAAATGGTACAAAATGGCAGTTCTGCTTCCAAAATGTTTTTTTGAATTTCATTTTAAATTCTGTGGAATTCTGAAAAGTATTTCTGTGTAAACCTTGGAATAATTTTCCATGGATCATGTAAACCCCTGAATATTATTCCATGGATTGCCAAAATAGATAAACTGCAGATTATTTGATTTATTTTTTTATGTTTTATACTTGTTAGCAGATGAGAAAAAAACGCCTGTTTTTATGTGCAACAAGTACATCAAATTACACAAACATTAAAAACATAAATGCAAAGTATGCAAACACTTTATAACATGTACAGTTATTCCATGAGTATAACCAAAATTTGGATTATTAGTCTGCGAAAACCATTTTGCATGCAAAATGTCAAATTACACTATCGATGGAATTCCATAGAATCTTTCAAAATTCTGTGGAATTCTGTTCTGCCAGAATTTCAATATTCTGCACAGACCTACCTACTACATGGGCAGTTAGGTCAGGAGGCAGGTTGGGGGGGGCATGATCCACAGCATGCCTAAAGCACAACTGCCTTTGAGCGTTATGAGGGTGAAAATGGTTTGTGCGGTGGGAAATTCTGCTGTTGTGGTTCTGTGCCCCTGCCACAAACACCAGCATAATTTGAGGCACTGACTGACTGTCAACGCATAAGTTCCTATTCCTCCTGCAGTGGCATGGAAGGCTGGGAGGGACAGCAAGCCATTGTGTTTTGCTTTTTAAAATATTTTCTGGTGATAAAAGGGAGCAGGGGGTCCACTAGAGGGCTAACTTGGCTTCTAATTTGAAGCCATCTGTCCAGCACAGCTCTGCCTCCCAGGCTGCCCCATACACTACAAGGACCTCCAAGACCATGAGCAAGGGCATCTGAGGTACTGTATGCCAGTGTCACCATTGAGCTAAGCATGCAGAGCAGGATTAAGGTGTAGAGTGGCTTGGGCCAGCTGTAACATATTTTGTGCATGCCAGATTTATCTGTGGATTGGGCCCTTACTGTAAGTTCCCTCTTGTTACATGTGAATGTAAACAGGTGCTTCTTGAAAAGTATGCAGTGAAACACACCGTACAGATGCAGTGGAGAAGGTTTATTCTACCCAATAAAGTTAGGATTTCTTTCACTTATTATTCCTTGGTAGGTGGGGCTATTGTCTTGCTCCTGGGAAATCAATGCAAATAAGCTTCTAGAGAACAAAGTCCTTCAAATCTGCTTAATGACACAATGATATATTTACCTTTCAGATATATAGGTACTTTAATTAGAAATAAAAAAAAAATACTTTAAATGAACCTTAACCCGGCAAAATGTGACTCTGCCCTCAGGAATGCTTATTTATAATAGCCTATTATAAATTAAGCTTATACAATTCATTTATTATTTATTTTGCAAGATGACCTTCCACCCATAATATGTGAATGCATTATCATGGATTTTAGACAAGATGCAAGTGTTGACCTGAAAGTTTTTTTTATCTGAAAATTGCTTTTACTTTCTCTGAAACAAGCTTACATTTTGTTCAGATTGGGTCAACTTGGAAGGATATTTGTATACAGACTCAATTTACGTGACATTTCAATTATGTAGTAGTAGTAGTAGTAGTAGCAGCTTTATTTGTTGCCTTTCTCCGGAGGCTCAGGGCACCTTAAAAACAACAACACAATACACATAGCATAAGTCTTAGCGCTAAAATAAATATAAAGCCAACACAGATAACGTCATAAATGGTGTACAGTACATACATGTCAGTAGAAATTCAACTGCCTTCCAGTCAAACAGCACATGTTCCTCAATTTGTAAATGTAGTTGTGAAAACAGCAAACTGTCCCCTTACAAAGAATACATGTGCAATATACTGAAATGGCTATATCTCATGCATCCTAAAATATAAACAACCTTATGGTATCCCAGCCATTGACATCCCACAGATTAATGGCCCCTAAGACAATACGACAAAGTATCAGCCTTTCAAAACACTTACACACGTACACTTATATTGTTACAACTGGTGCATTGAATCTACTCCTGGAATAAACCACATTTTGGAGATTCCATCTTTCAGTTCCAATGGAAAAAGTAAAGTTGAAGAAAAAATGAACTAGAAGAATGACAGCAAATGTTTTCAGAAGATTTTGTCGTACAATTGTGAACTTCTTTTGCTGTGGAGATGTGTTGCTTTTTAAAGAAGAAAGACTCTGGGGCAGTGGTGTGTGAGCATGTCTGTGTGTGTATGTGTGTGTGTGTGTGTGTGTGTGTGTGTGTGTGTGTGTGGCTTTCAACATAGTTACATTTAGTTTTTTTTTTTATTTTATAGTTTATAATTACAGGACTAGTTCTACGAGATACAAGTTTCATTTACAGAACGTCCCATGTGAAGTAATACAATACAAAGACATACTGCATAACACACTGAATCATAAAAGCAACTGCAACAAAGCTAAGTATTTATCTTGTCAAGTTTTTTAGTATTTTTAAAAGCCAACATGCTTGTACAATGTATGAGTTGTGGCACTATGCTATTCCAAGCAAGGGGGGGGCTCCAAATGAAAAATGTTCTCTGCCATAAGCAGAAGAAAATGCAGGTAACTGGTAACAATGATGTTGAACATCTAAGCCCCAGACCACACTACACTGAAAACACCCCTCTGTAATGTACAGAGGGTCCAAATCGCTACCACAATGGTTTGTGCTTACACCTGTAATGTTACAGGAGCATTTCCGTAACCATTTTTGAAACCACTTATGAGGTGGTTTCAGCAATGGTTACGAAAATGGTTTTGCCTCTGTAACGTTACCAGCTGTAGTGTGGACACGTGAGCATGTAGCCCCAGCACTGCCCTCAGTGCAGCACGAACTGCCTTGTGGGATAAGGTGCTGACTGTAACGGTCACCTGTCACCCACAATGTGGACCAGTTGTAACGATTCCGAACAGTTGCCATAACGGTTCACTGGCAGTGTGGACACACTGTAACATTTACCGTCTGTAATGGTTTGAAACCGTTACAGGGTTTTAGTGGTGTAGTGTGGACAGGGCCTAAATTAGCACATCCTATCAGTATGCTGACTGGACAATGACTCCAGGATGGCAAAATCCCTCACAGCGACAATCTCGACAGGTTTTGAGATTGTTGCTGTGAGGGGGACCCGAGGGTGAAATTTCATCCTTTCACCATCTTTCTCACCCCCCCCCCCAGCAAAACAACTCCAACTCAGAGTTAGATATCTTTAGAAGGGGGGCTGCATTGGCCTAATAGAAAACACCCAATGTCTGACAGGCCAAATTTCACCTGTCAACATTGGGGATCTCGCCATGCCGAACTTCAACAACACTGTTGTCGATTCAGTATGTCCCACCTGGAGCCATTCTTCTACCCAGCCTGCTAGCATACTGTGGAAAGAAGCAAACAATATTAATGGACAGCAGAAACAAGATGCACATTTTCTTATCTTTTTCATGTTGAGCAGCAAGAAGCAAATAATTAGTACTATTGTTCAAGTGTCTCCATTCTTGTGAGGCAAAGTAAAAGATAGTAAATGCATGACTTTAAAATCTATATTGCTCTTACAGAGATCAAGTAAAATAGTGGTGCTTCTCCAATGAATATTTCCAGTTTGAAATAATCCACATTATTTGTTCGTAGTTTGACTGCTTTCCTAAATGCATGCTTTGAAAACAGGACACCGCCTTCATCCTGCTAAACAAGGTCTCTCACTGGAAAATCATATTACAATACTAAGTGAAAACTACTTTTCATCACTGAATTACAGCACATTTTCTTTTGGTAAAATATTTATAACAAACCCAGACTGCATGATATATCTGCTTTTAGCTACAACACATTGTTTATTATTGACAATTATCTGATATTTTTAAGATTTTATAAAGAGGCCTCATTAGGCCACTATGTTAAAATGCTTAGTCTTCATTAACTAAACAGAGTAGTACATTTGTTAACATGACCTGATTGTAACACTGTACTTTCTAAACTTGCTAATTATATTCAATGCTGTTGCTCAATGCAAGCTTATTCTTTCTTTTTTAAAAATAACAGTGACCTCATTTAATGATTAAAGATAGAAGCTTGCTAAATGAAGTAACAAAATTACATTTTGGTTCTACAAACATGAGTTAACCTTAAAAAGAAGTTAACTGCGAGGCCTTTTGGTTTTGTGTAGTGTGGCTGCTCTTAAGTAACTAGCTCATATTACCTTAGCAACACCATCTGTTCAGTCCAGGCTGGTCCCTGTGCATAATTCACAAGGCTTGCATGTTGAAGCTCTCTTAAGTGATTGTAGGATATTCATGAGGAAGTTACCTCTAAAGCATGGATCAGGTGACTAGTTATCTGACACCCTTCAATAAAGTGACTTCTGCTATGCCTGCCTTTGTCCTTATTGATACTGACTCAAGGCTATGTGAATTAATGGAGAAGGACTTGTGTAACTGGACTGAACTTTTATCATGGTCAGTGTGGGTGGTCTCTTAAGGTCAATCTTACCCACAGTAGAAAAAAGAACAACCACTATATTATGAGGAATAAAGTGTGCTAGTTTTTATGTCAGACTGTGTATGACAGATGGCCAGAAAGCATCACTTAAAATTAGGCAAATTGCGTTGTGCCATTTAAAATGTTTCCCTTTTCAGATGTCACTGAGTAATTTTAATTCTTTACACCCCAGGCAGTGTAAGAATTTAAGTTGGAATTAATTAACCACCTCATGTCCCTGAGAGGCTCAATCCAGTAGCATCAACTAATAGTGTGCTGCTCTGCTATGTGGGAGACCCAGGATCAAGTCTCGCTCTTGACTTCCATTCCATACCAGGGTCAGTGTAGCTTAGGATTTGATGCTGAGGTATCACACTCTGGCCCATGTTGAGGGAACAGACCCCTGCACTCTTACAGTGACTCCTACAGTTGTATGAGACATGGCATTGGCATCATAGGTGACAACATATCCACCACTGCCCTGTAATATGGGGTCCTCCAGCCCATCCACCTCACTCTTTTGCCTCCCACCTCTACCTGCTGACAATGGCCCTTAAGCCTGCCTACTTTTTCCTGACTCCCTCCTACCCTATACTAACTATATACTGTTCACCCGGAAACTTATCTGAAGCTGGCTTATGTTGTCTCTCTCCATTTTTGGCTGTATAGTAAATGCTTAGACATCTTTGTGTTTTTAAGACTGTAACCATTGTTGACCTTTGTATGTATGTTACCCTACATCCTTTGAGGTGGAACCTCTGTAAATGAGCAGTTCCTGCTCAAAGGTACTTGTAATCCTAGAGTTTAATAAAATAAAATAGGAGTGGCACTGTAGGCATTAGCCACAAAGATTGGATGGTGGGAGTTCTTTATGTGTAGAAAATCTCGTCCAGTGTTGGTGAAGTCAACCATCACATCTGCCTGCCTCACAACCACAGAATATTCTGGGTTTTTCTGCGTACTGTCTGAATGGATTCTGCCTCAACCTGTAGCACAAAAAGCAAGCACCATGGCTAAAGGGGCCCCATGCATCACAACAAGCAAACTGGGTTTTGGCTGGAGTACTCAGCCAAAGATGGTCAGTTTTGGGTAGCTGGCTGTGGTCACAAAGGTGGCAAGTCATCAAATCCTAGGGAAGGAAGAGGAGATAGGAGAAAGGTTGGGCCAGGGCTGAGTTCAACACTACACATCAACAGAAGCAGGCTGGTGAGGATGAGCTTGAGAAATAATTTCTTTGGGCAAGGATTGCTGTCAAAGTAAACAGGGAAGGGGAGGGGAGGAAAAACTTTCCATAAGGCTTCGAAGTTCAGTAAGCAGGTGTGAAGAGGGTAGATGGAGACTTAGTGGAATGGCAGGTGTAGGGGTAACAAGGGAGGTGAGAAGAGTGGCAGAGAATGAGAGGAGGGGAAGATGGGGAGATGGGAAGGAGGGTTAGTAGATGTGTCTGAATGGATTCTGCCTCAATTGGACTCCATCCTGGGCCCCATACTGTTCTCCATCTTCTTTAATCCCTTCCCTTCTGACAGCCTCGCCTGCAAAGCACTACTATATGCCAATGATCTTGTCATCTTCCACAGTGACAAGTCCCTGACAAGGCAGTATAGTGCAGTGGTTTAAGGCTCTGAGCTGCAAATCTGGTGACATCCAGCAGTCCAGACCTGGGTTTGAATCCCACAGCTTCCACTTACATACTGTGTGACCCTGAGCAAGTCACTTAACTTCCCTGTGCTCCTAGGATGCTCCTGTAAAAAAGCTTTCAGCTTAGTGTGCTACTCCTGGTTAACCAACTAAAAAAAAATATATATATCTTCAATCCTGACCCATAACTACGGTTCTGCCTATAATTGGTTCCTGTCACATAGGCTCCTGGTCAACAAAAAAACAAACAAAATAAATGCTCCTTCGGTCCAAACCCTACCTAGCCAGTATCTCCAAGTCCAACTCCTCCCTCTCTGTACTTACTCTCGATGGCCACATACTACAGAATGTTCCCTACTTTAAATACCTAGGCATAACCCTTGACCTCTCACTCTCTTACATGGAGCATACCATAGTGCACTGCGTAAACCAGAAACTCGGGGCAACTTATTAGCTTAAGTATTTCCTGACCTATGAGGTCCACTTTGCTACAGCCTAAGGCAATCTGGTCTCCATCATTGACTACTGCTCCTCTATACATTCCCAAGTGTCTTCTGCCCTGCGCACACGACTAGACTCAGTCTACAACAACATCTGTTGATTTGTGCTCCTAGCATCCTACTCAACACATCACTGCAACCTTTACCAGGCAGTAGGATGGCTCCCAATCTCAGGTCAATATGACTATGTTCTCAGCTGTATCGTCGACAACACCCACAGCGGTGGCAATGGGTCACCATACTCATTCTTCCTGAAGGCCAGAGCTTCTCCCAGATGTCTCTGTATGTCCTCAGTTCCCCCCATGGAGGTCCCTAAAGTCTCTATAGTCATGGGTGGCAAAGCACTGTCTGTCACTGCCCCTTCACTCTGGAACAGACTCCCTGCATCCCTCCATTCAGCTGATAACCACAGCAATTTCAAACTCAGAGAAACATAGAAACATAGACTTTGATGGCAGATAAGGACCACTTGGCTCACCTAGTCTGCCCATTTCTCTACCTACTGGAAAAGCTGCAGATCCTAGTTACTCCATCTCAAATCCTGGTTGTTGACTGAAGCCAAATGCCTGTGCTCTCCAGGATAATCTCCCTTGGCTTGCTATTTTCCCACCATCCATTTCTCTAACACTGCTCTTCCAATTATCATGCCTCAACATTGCACTTTGAGTCTGCTCTTTGAACCTATTATCCAATGTGTAATTGTGAGTACCTGCCCGTGGTGGGAAAGGGGACCAGAACCATGTATAAGTCATTCTTTTCTACATAGACATCTGCTTCAGGTACAAGATGGCTACCAGATCACATGATCAAGTTTTATGTGACAACTTATGGAGAGAACTGATGGTTCTCATGAGAAGCTTAACAGGAAAACCAGGGTGGAGGTAATAAAGCAATAAACCCAGTGGGGGCATCCTTCCTGGAGATGTTCCCATGTTGAACAAAAGGAACCAGGTGGACATCATTATGGTAGCAAGGAGGTGCTGGATAGTGGGGGGAAACACATATACACACACTCTCAAAGAGGGCTGGGGAACCTGGACCTGTCACTGAGAGTGAGTAGGACCCTCCCCACTTGGAGCAAAGCAATAAATTGAGGGGCTTCAAACAAGCTCGCTCTCTTGGACTGACACATCTAAAGACCAGGGCCCCTGCCATTACAAACACTAGTTGTGGTAAGATAGTACAGTGAGGGGAAAGTGCTTCTTTAGCTAGGGTAGGTGAATGATTTGTAGGGGAGGATAGCTTAGACTTCTGCTGTACAGTATCTATCTATTTAATGTGATTTTATTTTCTGCCTCGTGCAACCCTTTTGTTTCCTATAAATACAGTATATCCTGTTGTAAATTTATTTATTTATTTATTAAAGTTTCGGAATTACAACCTTTGAGTCAGAGACTCCTTTGCAAATGCTCCACGTTGGGACAAACATACAGATTTTTGCGAATTAACAAACATGCTTCATGGCTTAGTGTTATACAGTGGTGCTTACATAATGACATCATACATATACAGATATTGATTAGTCTCTTAAGGGTTGAACATGCCACATAAGGATAACACGTTGGTGCTTTCCATAACTGTATCAACATTTACAGTACTTGGATAGCATCTAGTGGTTGATTATCACCCCTGCGTCAAAGTGGTGTAGCATGCTCCGTTGCAGCTACACCTCTCTGAGTCTATGAGGTGTCTCTTGATACCGGTTTTAAACTGACCTAGTCTTGGGGCCAAGGAGATGGGAGGAGGGAGTTCATTGAGCCAGATGGGTGCCAGATAGCTAAAGGACCTTTGGCCTAGTGCGGTCCTACGGTGGGGGACATGGATGGGCATGTTTGCTTGGTGCCTTGGTGTGCTCCTGTGGGTGTTAGGTTGCATAAGGGAGTGAAGGCCAGTGGGTGCAAGCTTCAATAGTCTTTTTTTGGCTTGGAGGCAGGTATGGTATTTTAGCCTTCCTTTGAAGGTCAGCCAGTTCACTTTTTTGTAGAGGTCGCAGGTGTGGGTAAGTCGGTCACTTTCTGTGACCAGATGGCTGGCTTTATTGAGGGCAAGATTGATTAATTTCAGGGCCGTGAGGTCAGCTGTCCCATATATTATAATACCATAGTCCACCAAAGATATGACAGAGCTGATCACTGCCAATCGTAGGGCCTGTGGTGGGAGGAATTGGCTGTGCCTATAGAGGATCCCTAGTCTGGTGTTTACTGAGGAGGAGAGGTGGTTGATGTGTGCGTGATAGGTAAGTGAAGCAACAAGTGTAATGCCAAGATATTTGAAGTGTGTGACCTCGTTAATTTGGATGCCCTGATAGTTGGAGATGTTAAGGTGGGAGCTACTATAGGGGCTTTGTCGGTGTGAAAAGATCATGGATTTTGTTTTGGTATAGTTTAGTATTAACCGGTGCTTTGTGAACCAATCTTCTAGTTCATGAAAGTAAATTTGAAGCTTGTGTTGGAGGGAGTTGGGGGTGCTTTCTTTCCAGTAAACTACTGCATCGTCTGCATAGAGCAGAAGCTTACCATTGCACACTTTTGGGATGGAGTTCAGGAAAAGGATGAATAATAGAAGGCCTAGGATTGACCCTTGAGGTACACCAGACTGAACTGAGTTCTTGGTGGATAGGGTGGAGTTGATTTTGACTTCTTGTATTCGGTCTGTGAGATAGTTCTTAAGCCAGTGTATTGTGTCTGGGGCAAGGTTGAGGCAGGGGAGTAGATGTAAAAGTAGGTCATGACTGATGGTGTCAAACGCTTTGGTTAGATCAACGAAGACTGCGCCTGCTATTTCCTCCTCATCAAGAGCCTTGTGTATATAAGATGTGAGTTTGAGGAGTGCCGTGGTGGTGCTGTGTCCTGTTCTGAAGCTGTGTTGCTCTTGGCAGAGCAGAGAATGGCTAGTCAGGTACTCAGTGAGTTGGTCTGACACTATTCTTTCGAGAGCTTTAGAGAGTGGGGGGAGTATCGTGATTGGCCTGTAGTTGCCGGGGTCGGTTGGGTCACCCTTTTTTAGGATTGGTGTGATAATTCCCCTTTTCCAGAGAGTGGGGAATTGTCCTAGGCATAGTGATTGGTTGAGTATTTTGGTGAGGTGTGGGAGGGTCACATCTAGCATTAGCCGGAGGATCTTGAGATCTATAGAGTCACTGCTGTACCTTTTGTTTCGTAAGACTTCTTTTGTTTCGTAAGACTTTTGACAGGTATTGTTTGGCCTTACTGCAGGAGATTGTTCTGAGCCAGGAAGGCGGGAGGGTGTGCCTAGGGTAGGAGGTAGCAGGGACCCTAGGGGATGGGTCGAAGAAGTTTGATGGGAGTATGTGGCTGAGGTCCGTGAAGGAATTGTTCAGGACATTGGCTGTTATGGTGGGGTCTTGTGAGAGGGTACCATTATTGATTATCTGGGATGGCGTTTGGTTAACGGTTTTCCCACAAAGCTCTTTGACGTTGCTCCAGAACTTGTTCCCTGAGTCCCAGGTCAAGGTGAGGGCTTGTTTGTAATGGTTGACCTTAGCTAGCCGAATAGCCCTGGTGCACTTGTTTCTTGCCTCTCTATAGAGTTGTCTGTCATGGGGAAACTGGGAGTTAAGTGCCCTGTACCAGAGATTATCTCTGTGGTGCATCTGATCTAGCATGGTCTGTGAGATCCACAGGATGTCCCTTGTTTTTAAAATCTTTTTTGAGAATGGGGCGTGTTTGTCGCAGGCTGTGCTGAAGATATTGATAAAGGAGGTAAGGGCCTCGTCAGCGGATTGGGTGGTATGGACTGATGTCCAGTCACTGGTGAAAAGAGAGTGAATTATCTTTGTTATGATGCCTTTTTTGAGGTGCCTTTGGTGGGATATTTTGGTTTGGTTTGGTGGACTCTTGTTTGACCAGTGGCAGGAGAGGGGAGAGTGGTCACTGAGGATGTCTGGGAGAACTTTGATATTAGAGAGGTGTTTGGGGAAGTTTGTCAGGATGACATCAAGGAGAGTGTGAGTACCTGTCCTGGGGTCTTGTCTTGTGGGGGCCTGGACAACCTGAGTCAGATTGTGCGCTTTGGCTGCATCTTTGAAGGGGTCTGATGCCTTTGTTAACCAGTTTATATTGAAGTCACCCATTATTATGAGCTCACTTCTGCGGGGAGCAGCGCTATATTGGCAAGTATGGAATCAAAGGCTAATTTTTGGTTATTGGGTATGTAGACTGGCATTATGTATAGTGGTTTCCCTTGGGAGCCAATCGTTGTTTTGATTGTGATGGCTTGTGCCCTGTGTTCCGGTGATGGCAGGGGAACCAGTAGTGGTTGCAATTTTGTTCTGGCATATATAGCACAGCCACCTCCCCTCTTGCCCTCTCTATCTTCTCTGAAGATTATGTAGTCGTTTAGGGCAACTGCGGAGTCCAGAACATTTCTAGTTAGCCATGTTTCAGACAGAGCCAGGATGTCCAGTGAATGTTATGCAACCCATCCTTGTAATAGTGTTAGTTTTTTTGGTAGGCTGAAGATATTTAAGGAGGCCAGTAGCAGACCACCATAACCCTGACCTTTAGCCCTACTAGCAGGGACCGGCTCTGGGTTGGGGTGTATGTCACCAGACATGAGTAGGAGGAGGAGGAGGACAGCGTGTCTGAATGCTGTTAACTGTAGCCATTTGGAAATGTTTTTGGTGTGATGTGGGCTAGTGTTGTACTTAAGCAGTCTGCTTGGTATGGGGATGGATTGGGTAACTTGGGCTATTTGCACTTGTTGAAGGAGAGGGTTGGGGCTATTCAAAAGGTGGGTGTTAGGATGGGGTGATTGCTTTGCCTGTGCAGGCCCACTTAAGGTGCAGCTCAGGCTCATGGTTAAATTGGAAAAAGGGTATTGGGAGTTTAGGTGATTAGTTGAGTCATTGTTGCTGTGTTTTGTGGAAGGGAGTGAGAAGTGATTGGCAAATGCAATGATTAGCATGGAGTATAATAATGACCTTTGGCTGCTTAACATGCTGCTTACTATGTGAGAAATTGACTTTTTCATAGTGAGCCCCCTAGTGTTTACTCCGTATAACCAGCTAATGAGAAAGTTAGCTGATAGGTTTTTGCGCTCACATGGTCTTGCCTATAAAGCTGATTGTTGACCAAGGGTGGTGGTGGGGGTGGTGGGGAGCCAGCGCGGGCAGGGACCAAATCCTGCTGTTTCAGAAGTGAGCCCGAGGTGAGTTAATCTGCCTCCTGCAGTGACTTACTCTGTTTCTGGGGCTGGGAGGGCTGTGCGAGCAGTCCCTCATGACCTTGCTTGGGGGAGGGCTTCAGTGAACTGCCCCTCTCTACCTCCTGGGTCCCGGTCTGTGGACAAGGAAAATGGGGTAAGTAATTCAGTTAAATACTGCTGGGATGGGGCGTTTCTGTAAGAGGAAATCTGTTGACTCCAGTCAGTGTCTTTAATTGCCAATCGGGAGCTTTTGGTATGGGCAGAAGTTAAATGCTGGCTTTGCTACACTTTTTTTATTTTTTTTCCTTTTAAAAGTTAAGCTGCAAGCATTTAGCCTGCCTTTTGTCTGTGAACAGAATTAAAAGTGGTGCCAGCAAACAACGTTAAAGCCCAATACTGCTGCACTACTGACCAAGCTTAAGGCCCTTACTTTATAAATTCAAACAGGGATTTTGGCGCCAGGTTCAGTGGTACATACAGGCAAAATTAACAACGATGAGCACAGTACTTTGTAAGCTGTAAGCCCTATCTAAAATTAAATAATGCAGGTTTTGGCGCCAGAATCAGTGGGGAGACAGAATAAAAAAAAGTATCTCCACATGTGTGGGGACACAAATAATTTCTGCTGGCACTGGCACCAGTGTGCTCTTTCTCTCTCTACTTGTAGTATTCTAGTAAACATTCTATTTTTATAGAATCAGTGACTGCTTGTGTGTTATTTAAAGGAGTAATTTTATTTCTGCTGGACTCTGTTTGCCATCCGTCTCCAAAAGAGCACTCTACCCACAATTATTGTGTTGACCTTCCTGACCTTGAGCAAAGGAGGATGTCAGAAACAGGCTTCCTGGGCCCTGTTGGTAAAAGATCCAGGTGGTGGTGCTGAACTGAAAGTCCCTGGTGAGGGATTTGCATCACAACTGGTGGCAGTGGTGGGATCCTTGTGTCAACTGGTACCAGACCAGTGTAGAGCAGCAGACAGTGTGCTTTCCTGTGAGGCAAGAACTCAGAGAGAGAGAAAGAGCACATTGGTGCCAGTGCCAGCAGAAATATACCTTTTAACAGTCACGAAACAGGATTTCAAAAGGTTGCATTTTTTCAGTAGCATTTTATTTATTTCTAGACAGTTTAGTGCAACATAACTAGAGAAGATGAGCTCCTCAAGCTATGTAAAATTTTATGTACAGCAGATTCGTGAGATGTGCGCAGCAAGGGGGATTGCCTATGAGGGCATGACAAAAAATGCACTCATGGAAGCCCTGGTGGCACAGGACCAGCTGTAGGAGGAGCAGACAGTCTCAGATTAGCAAGTCCCAATACCTGATCATCAGACAGTCACAGAGGACAGTGGCTTAGGTAACGAGACTGAGGTCACAGTGGCTGAACAAGGGGGCACCTTGTGGCACAAGCTGGGGGAGCTGTGCATCCCACTCAATCTCGGCTGGAGATCCTGAAGGCAGAGCTTGCTCTGAGGGAGCTAAAAGGGAGAGAGCAAGGCTGGATGCTGAGGACAGAGAGAGAGAGCCCGACAGCATGAAATCTGGATGCAGGAGAAGAGAGCAAGGCTGGAGGCAGAGGAAAGGGAGAGGATTCGCCAGCATGAGATCATGATGCAACAGGAAATGAAGAAGATTCGTCAGCATGAGATCCTGATGTGAGAGAAAAGAGAGAAGTAATGAGCAGAGTGTGAGATGACAGCATGAGATTGAATTGGAGAAACTGTGCCAGTAAACAACATGACAAACCGTAAGTACTGGCAAAGGTGGTTCAATCCATGAAGCCACGGTTAATTCTAAAATGTTTCAGCAATACCAAGAGGGAGATGATCTGGATTTGTTTCTAAAATCATTTGAAAGGGTCTGTGGGCAATTTAAATTAGATAAGGCAATATGGATGACCCATCTGACCCCATTAGTTATTGGCTGTGCCTTGCATGCATTTGCTCGAATGAATGATAATGATTGCATAGACTATGATAAAGTTAAAAGAATGTTATTAAAACATTTTTAATTGACTCCTGTGGCTTATAGATGGAAAGGCTTATAGATGGAAATTTAGAGAGTTAAGAAAAGGCCCAGGAGACAGCTATGTAGAACTCCATGTCCAAACGTCTGCTTATTTAGACCACTAGGTGGATGGGGCTAAGGCAAGTATTATATACTGTAGCAGGTTAAAGATTTAATTGTAAGGGAACAGTTTTTGAAAATTGTGCCTGACGACCTGTGTATATGGCTGCTGGACCGGGCCTGCAACTCCACAAAGGAGGAAGCAGAAAGTGTTAATTTGTATGTGGCCAGCAGACCACATTTGCAGCGCAAGAACTATGGGTGTGGGGCAACACACGGTTTTAATGGGACCCAAGAAGGGCAGCCCAAAGGAACACAGCCTGCACCCAAGCACAAAACAGAACCAATCGGTTCAAAGGGAAACAAGGAGCTGGGAGCAAAGGCGTGCTGGATTTGCCAGAAAGTGGGGCATCTATCCTACGACTGCCCTAAAAATAGAAGTAAAGGGCAAAAGCCTGGGGGAGGGGGTGATCAAGACAGTACACTGCAGTTGGTAAACTGTGCACACACTGTAGTGCGTTAAACTCCACCAAGCATATGCACCCTATTCTAGTCAATGGCAGAGTAACACAGCAATTGGGGGACACTGGTGCATCTAGCTCCATGGTAAGGCAGGAGCTGATCCAAGTGGAGCAGATCCTACCAGGGCAGTTCTCCAAGATTCGGGGAGACATGGGTCCAGAGGTCAAAGTGCCAATGGCTCAAGTCTTCCTGAGCTGGGAAGGTGACCATGGGGTACAGGAGGTGGGAGTGGTACCTGATCTCCCTGTGGATGTGATCATGGGGAATGATTTTGACCACGGGGAAACCTAGTATGTGTTATTACCTGTAACCAGGAAAAAGGACAAGTTTCTGAGGGGGAGGGAGGGTGACACAGCCCATGCAGACCAATCCCTCAGCAGCTGAGGAAGTGGCTAGTATGAGTAAAGGGCTAGCTAGGAGCAGCAGCCCACAGCCCCAGCTGCAAGCAGTGGAGGTTGCCACCAGGGCAGCTTTCCTTCTGAATGGGAACTAGGGAAGTCAGACACAAGGAGCTGGGCAGGGCCTAGCGAGCTGATCCTACCCTCCAAAAACTGAGAGAGATAGCAGATAGTGCTGAGGCCCCTCAAGGGAGTAAAAAGTCAGTTTATTGGGAAAATGGGCTGTTGTACAGGGAGTGTACACCACAGAGGGGGCTAGGGGGAAAGGCATTCCAGCAGCTGGTAGTCCCAAGCAGCTTCTGGCCCTGGCCCATGACATTCCTTTTTCAGGCCACTTGGGTATTACCCACACAAAAAAGTGGCTTGACAGCAACTTCTTTTGGCCAAGCCTGCACACAGACATGAAAAATTACTGTCAGACTTGTCCACAGTGCCAGCAGGTTGGGAAGGTCGGGGACAAAGCTAAGGCAGCTTTGGTGCCCCTGCCTATTATTGATGAACACTTCAAGACGGTAGCCATGGGCATAGTGTGACCCCTAAGTACCCCAAGCTGCACAGGCAAATGATACATACTGGTTGTGGTGGATTATGTAACCAGGTACCCTGAGGCAGTGGCAATGTCCTCCATTGAGGCAGAAAAGATGGTTGATGAGCTCCTGGGAATCTTTAGCCGAGTGGGATTTCCCCAGGAGATTTTGACAGATCAGGGGGACAAATTTCATGTCGTCCTTAATGACCAGTTTGTTGGAGAAGTGCAGGGTGAAATAGCTCCGTGCTTCACCCTATCACCCCGAGACAAATGGCCTGGTTGAGCAGTTCAATGGGACCTTTAAAATTATGCTCAGGGCATTTGCAGACCAGCACAAAAGGGAGTGGGACAAATATTTGCCCCACCTTCTGTTTTCATACAGGGAAATTCCACAGGAGTCCACAGGGTTTTCACCCTTCGAGCTCCTATTTGGTCACAGGGTGAGGGGTTCCTAGATTTACTCAGAGATGAATGGGAAGGTAACCATGCCAGCTAAGGGGAGTCTGTTGTGGAGTATGTCCTAAATTTCAGAGCCAGGCTTAAGGAGCTCATGGGGCTTGCCCAGGAGCACTTAGCCACTGCACAACAACAACAGAAAGCCTGGTATGACCGCAGGGCCAGAGCCTGGGAGTATGAAGTATGACAGCGAGTGATGGTACTCGTCCCAGTCTGACACAATAAACTGCAGGCAGCATGGGAGGTCCCATTCTCCAAAATCCAGAAGCTGAGTGATGTTAACTATGTAGTAGGGCTGCCTGACAGAAGGTGCAGGCAAAGGGTATCTCATGTGAACATGATGAAGTCCTACTATGATAGGGGGGAAATGATCCTCGCTGTGTGCAGTGAGCCAGAGGAGGTGAACAATGTTGATTCCCTGGTGGACCTCCTTGGTGAAGCCTGGGAGTGATCCTCCATGAATAATCTCACCCTGTCAGGGCAGCTAACACCAGCTCAGGCTGAGAAGATGAGGGCGGTGCTGTTTGACTTTGGGGACATGTTCACAAGGAATCCTGGTTACACCACAATGGCTGAACACCACATGGACAGTGGGGCCCAAGTTCCACTGAGGCAGCGAGGGGGTTAAGAAGACTATGCTGGAGAAACTCAGGGAGATGCTGGCTCTAGGAGTGATCCAGGAGTCCAGCAGCCCCTGGACTTCACCTGTGGTCCTGATCCCCAAGAAGGATAGTACCATATGGTTCTGTGTTGACTACCAGAGGCACAACTGCTGTACAGAGTCTGATGCCTACCCCATGCCCAGAACAGATGAGACCTTGGAACAGCTGGGGGAGCCCAGTCCCTGACCACACTAGACCTGATGAAGGGCTACTGGCAGGTGCTATTAACTCCCACAGCCAGGGAGAGGTCTGCTTTTGTTACCCCATGTGGCTTATTCAAATTCAAAGTAATGCCATTTGGGATGAAGAATGCACCTGCAACCTTTCAGAGGCTTGTGGATCTCATCCTGGCAGGGGCAGGTGAATACGCACTGGCATACATGGATGACATCACCATTTACAGCCAGACATGGGATGATCATGTCAGGCACATGAGAGAGGTGTTCTGCAGACAGAAGGCCACAGGGCTGACAGTTAAGGCAGAAAAATGCCAAGTACGCAGGGCTGAAGTGTCCTACCTTGGGCACCAGGTGGGCAATGGACGCATCCATCCAAAGCCAGTGAAGGTTGATGCCATCCAATCCTGGCCAACTCCAGCCACAAGGAAACTGGTAAGGGCATTTCTGGGAACAGCTGGGTACTACAGATTTGTCCCTCACCACAGTGATGTGGCCAAACCCCTGACAGTCCTGACAAAAAGAGAATGCCTGAAAAAGTTCTTTGGACAGAGGATTGTGAGTCTGCCTTCCAATGGCTAAAGGAGGCATTATGTGGATCACCTGTGCTGGCTAGCCCCAATTATGACCTAAAGTTTGTAGTACACATGGATGCCTTGGACCATGAGCTGGGTGTCGTACTGAGCCAGGTTACACCACAGGGGGAGGAGCACCCCATAATGTACCTGAGTCAGAAGTTGTTTCCCAGGGAATTCATATGCCACAGTAGAGAGGGAATGTCTGGGAACAGTGTGGGCCCTTCAGAAGCTGAAGTCATATCTGTATGGGAGGAAGTTCACTGTGGTCACTGATCATAACCCCTTGACATGGCTCTATAGGACTAGTGGGCAAAACAAAGTTATTGACCTGGAGTTTGGTACTACAGTCATATAATATGATCGGTTAGCACCGAAGTGGGGTGCAGAATTCCAATGATGATGGACTGTTGAGGCAGGGCTAGGTGCATAGCATATTCCTTTAGGCACTCCCCAGGCCTTACATGAATGGCAGTGTCTCTTGGGAGTTGCCCAAAACAGACACACCTTCATTTCTGGAGGGGGGGGAGATGTGATGAGAAAGGGGACCAGAACCATGTATAAGTTATTCTTTTCTTAATAGGCATCTACTTCAGGTACAAGATGGCTACCCAATCACATGATCAAGTTGTATATGACAGCTTATGTAAAGAAATGATGGCTGTCATGAGAAACTTAACAGGAAAGCCAGGGAGGAGGCAATAAAGCAGTAAACCCAGTGGGGGCACCCTTCATGGAGATGTTCCCATGTTGAACAAAAGGAACCAGGTGGACATCATTAAGGTAGCAAGGAGGTGATGACGGTTGGGGGGACACACATACACACACACACTCTCAAAAAGGGCTGGAAAACCTGGGCCTGTCACTGAGAGTGAGTTGGACCTTCCCCACTTGAAGCAAAGCAATATATTGAGGGGCTTCAAACAAGCTCGCTCTCTTAGACTGAAACACCTAAAGACCAGGGCCCCTGCCATTGCAAAGACTAGCTGAGGTAAGATAGCACAGTGAGGAGAAAGTGCTTCTTTAGCTAGGACAGGTGAAGGATTTGAAGGGGAGGATAGCTTAGACTTCTGCTCTACAATACCTGTCTTGTTTAATGTGATTTTATGTTCTGCTTCTTAGTAAATGTGTGTAACCCCCACCCAGGTATGCCGTTTCTATCTGACAGCTCTACCTAGTGGGCTGGGTTCAGGGAGGAATATGTCACTCAGCACATTGGCTAGGTTTGGCTACTCTGCACAGGGGCACCCAAGGAACTCCGGACAAAGGAAGCAATAACTGTAATGTCCAATACCAGAAGTGAGATTCTAAAGTGTGGCTTTTATTCACATCCAACAGAATAAACAAAGCATAAATGGACCCCCATGGGGCTACACTCCTGGTAATGCAGATTTAAGGAGACCAGAACACATCCTCATTCACTTTAGCCCTCAGGCTCTGAAACACACTGGGCACACAGCTCGAACTTGTACGCTGCTCTGGGTTTTCCCTGGCTCAGCTCCCTTGCCAGCCACTTGGGCACTTTCCATATAGCATGGAAACATTTACTGGTGGCTCCCTAAACCACCTATGAGCAATTCTGCTCCATAAGGGAATCTTCCTCATCAATCCCATGTCTGGGTACTTTCCTCAGCCACTGGCCAAGTACCTGAGGGAAAGCAACAGGTGTCCCAGAGCAAATCCGTAGAGGTGAATTTGGTTACTACTGATGGGGGGGTCTCCCACCTCTCACTCCTATAATTCATACCCGGCCATTTCTCTGGACTGTAACACCTCATCCTTTAACACACTTTGCTGTGTAGATTCTTTTTAAATGTATTTCACATTCAATCTACTGTCTTTACATCCCATTTGTGCTGGACTTGAGCATACTCAATAAGTGGCTTTGTCGATTACTCTAGACCCCCCACTGAGTCAAGCAGTCCAATCCCCACATCTTCCAAACAGTACTTGGCTGTCTTTTCCTGACCCCACAGTAACAGTCCCTTTAGTTTCATCTTGCTACAGGTGAAAACACATGGCCCTTTAGCAGAGCGAACTCACCCTTCAGTTGCAGGTGCCCCACAGGTGTTTCCTCCTCAAGGAATCTCGTCCAGAACTTCTGGTGCCTCAGCACGAACTTAAACTAGGCAGCTTCTTTTCCCTAGCCGGACCAAGGGGTTGCCCCTGGAAACAGGCTGATACCTTCCCCCCATCTCCACAGGGATGGGGCCCTGAACCATTGAAAGCGGTCTCCACCACTTCAATATGTTCTTCTTGTGTTTCTCTTCAGGTGAGAACACACACCTATACAACAAAAGTAGCTCTTTGACAGAGCTTAGAGCTCTGAGTGCCTGCCTACAGCAGAGCACTCTTTCAGACTGCCACCTCTACTGAACTCTACAGACTCTACTAATTCCCCCAACATTCTACTCTAACCTCCAACTGCAGCATTCCAGTGTGGTCATGCAGCTGCGACGGTTCTAACACTGTCATCCTCAGTCTCAGCTGAGACTGAGAACAGAGTGAGACAGTGTGAAATCCATTTAACTGGAGTTTCACAAGCTGCCTTCCCTGCCTACCACTAGGTCTTACTGGGATTCTAGTAACCTGGGGTAACAGGGGGGTTACACTCACCCTGGGTCATGAAAATGACTGTCCTCAGTCATTAGTTACCCAACCTAGGCCATCCTACCCTATGTGCTACCTACAGAGAGGGGTGATCAGGCCCCCTCCTACCATGTGCTAGGCACAGGCAGACAACACTAAGGGCCTAGAGGCCTTTGGCTGACGTATCAGCCTCTATGCTACCCACTGACTATAGGTACCTAGTGGCTCCGGTAGAACTGTTCAGAGCATAGCCCTAATGAATCAGTACTGCAACCCCTACTGTAGGTCAGGGCCACAGCCTGTCTATCCCCCTAGCCCTCTAGGGAAAACCTGTCTGCCTCTAACATAGAAATTCCCAAAACAAAATAAACAAGGGACCTCTCAGACCCTGGACACCATGCAACCACACACCAGGAGCTAATACCATACACTATGCATTATTCCCACACTCCCCCACAACCATACCTGTGGAAGGAAAAGTTACACACAGTAACAACAACAACAACAACAACAGTAGTTTAAACACTACACTCTAAAGTACTATTGAGGAACTCCACTGAGTCCCTCCACCTCTTCATGTCTTCCCTTCTATCTTCTTCAGGAACACCTGCAAGAAAAAGAAAGACAACACACACTCCTAATCTGCATACACGGTCTATCTAAACCCCTACCATCAAAATACTGGAGAATCCCAAAAAGATTTTTTTTAGAAAAGTAGATAAAACAGTATAAACATTAGAAAACAGTAGAAAACAATGACATTATGTACAATACACAATATTTGGGGGATGGAGTGCCCTAAAAGTCCGATCTAGTGACCACAGTGCCCAAAGGCAAGTCCATTAAAGAGTCTCTCCTGGGCGGGAGCCCGGTGAAGAACAGTTCTAGCAGGCCACAGTCCCAAAGGGGAGAGTCTTTGAGGACAGTTCAAACATCTGGAGTTTGCTAGTGTAGGGTGTGTACTGCAATGTCATAAGAATAGAAAAGTCTGGACTTACCAGTCGCTTGTAGAACGAAAATGGTACTACACTTGGTCCTCAGCAGAAGACTCTCCCTGGCAGCATTCTTCTGCTACAGTTAGGCGGACATCTTCCGGGAAACAACAGGAGGGCACATCTGGAAACTGCTGGGTGATGTCATCTATGGAGATGGAACCTTGGAACAGGAACAAAAAGGAAAACAGCTGGTCTGAAGTCATCCGATACCCAGGCAATGAATCAGGATACAGCTGGGCTGGTGTCCTCTCTGGATCTGAAATCATCTGGTGGGCCAGTCGATGGATTCTGGAAAGCCAGTACACTGTAGAACTGATGAATGCAGGGCACCTGAGTCCTGGACGTCCAGACTGGCGGAACAACATAGGTATGGCAATGGCTGGAGTGGCAGCACTGGCTACCACTGCTCTGCTTTCCATTTGGTAGGCATGGGCACATTCGCAGGAAGGTCTTTTCATTGTGGCCAATAGCACAATGGGTCAGGTGCTTGAATTATTACCCCATCTGGGCACTCATAATTCACACTGTGAAAGGTTTCACGTCCCTCTCCATCCACTATTCGAACAATGTCCATAAACAGTGTCCTGCCTCTTTTTCACTGGCTGTATTTTTCATGAAACATTCTGTTCTTGACATGCTTGTTTGCACCAGGATGCACACATTTCATTGCTTCTTCCCAAATCCAGGGTTTCCTGCTTTTTTCAATCTCCTCCCAGACTCTTCGAGGAAAGGTAGGAAAGGACATCCCATAGATTTCATTCACTTTCCTACAAACCAGTCTTTCCTCTTTACTATTTTTGGTCAACCTGAGACCTCTGGCCTGGCTTGGGGGTGGCCAGTCCTGGTTCTGCCAGCTACACATTCTTAATGACACAAAAAATGAATCCCTGGCTTCTTCTTGCACAGCCAGGGCAGTGGAATCACCGATCTCTTCCATGCATTCCTCTGAGGCAAGAGCTTGAGGCTGTGTACCAGTTCCTATTTCACAAGGCCACATAGGTTCCCCCTCTTCTTCTTCCTCACTGAGAATCTGTGCCCAGGAGTGAGCAGTCGTCCTCACTCCTGAGACTGTCCACTTTTCACTGGGTGTGGAGGTCGAAACCTCTGATTCAAAGGCCTCCCTCATCTCGTCTTCACCTATGAGACTTGGGCTAGGCCCCTCTCTCCAAGGGTCTACTGTTGCTTTTCCTGAAATGTCTCTCTGCAACTCAGACTCTGAAACATCAGCACATTGTTATGTCTGTAAATCTGCACCCTCTTGCTTTGTGCCACACTCTAAGGGGCCTTCTCCAACAGGCTCCGCCTGGTGCTGTGTGCTGCCAACTGCAGATTCTTGAACTTTTATCCATGTGGGAGCCAAACAAATCTTGGGAGCTTTGAACAAACCATATTTCTATAGGCACCCAGAACAGTGAGGTACCATGCAGACGTCCCTTCCAGCATTTAAGCACATCAAACATACTTGCACTGGATATCCAGGAATCACCACATGAGGAGGCAGTCATTCCCCATAGTAACATCTCACAATGTTCCTTAACTTGTTAACTTCTACTGCTATCACAGCCCAGACACGATCCGGGTGACGGGCTGGTCCTGAAGCCATGACTGCAGAAAAAACACAAACAACGCTCACTGTTATTTCAAGTCCCACATCACTGAAAACTTTCTTTTTCTTTCAAAATGGCTCCTCTGCTGCTGTGTTTACATTACTATCCCACCCTGTAATGGCAGCGGCAGCACTCCTACGCATCAACATTCTGTAATTTGGGTCAAACCACTGCGCATCTGATTTACACACTCTACTGATAACTTTGCTCAAACTGCACAAGCTTCCACTGTTCTTTTTCCTAGCACATTTATATGATTTACCATGTACTTTTCACTCACTGAAGACATTGTTCTAGCTTACAGTCCCTTAAAGCCTCAGTATTTCATAGCACAGGATTGCCTGTAATTCTTGCTGCATAGCTGACACAACTCACAGTCTCTCTCATGGCTTTGAAACTTATACTGATGCTGAACCTATAATTATGCTCACAGTCGATTGCTTAGAATGCTTGCTTTTGCTGGTAAAACTTAACACAGTCCTTCTTTGCAAAGCGATTACACTGCTACACACAGATTCAGTTGGCTTTTGGTGAAATCATGCAGTTTGAGCAATTATTTCTTTTGGTGCTCACTGTTATCAGTAGCTGTTTGCTGCGATGGAAAAACAGCCTGCAGCCAGTCTTGGATGCCTCTGGAAAGAAGCGGGTTGGCAGTCCTGTCGATTGTCTCTCTGAATACCACACTCACAGTCCAGTCGATCGAGATGCGGGTTGAGCCCGAATTTAAACAGAAAAGTCAGTTTTTTACACTTTTACAGCGCTTTTAGTCACCACGACGCTCCTCCTGGTAAGCCAGTTCACACACTCCACTCACTCTCCCTCTTGAATGCTATGCAGTCGCTCTAGAGCTGGCTTGGGGGCAGGACTGATTGCAGTCTCACCAATCACTCGACGCCATGCAAATCAGCCTCTTTCCTCTCATGTTCTTCTCCTCACGGTGATCATCGAGCTGGCAAATTTAAACTGCAAAACCACACTTTTTTTTTTCAACTGAAACTCCACAGCAGGAGCCCATTTCAACAATTTTTCATGACCATTAAGCACAAGTCTCTCAGTTCACAAGAAAGCATTTCCAACATCTAGGGCACAATTTTCCTTTTTCTACCCACAGTTTTCCACACTTTTCTTTGTCACAAACACTTTTAAAAGCTGGCAAACGTTGTAAATTTGATGCAGGACAAGGGCATACACTCTCAGGCTTTACTGCTCCTTGGTAAACAGTTGGCATTTTAATAGCAGCACATGGATAACAGCACACAGCGGCACATTAGTTAAACGCTTCAGCTTTTTGGGCTACCCACTACCAGATAACCAAAATGCTAGCCATTGTCCGAGCGACCTTCCTTACATTCCTCCCTAAATTCCAAACCCAAATCCTCAGCAGTGCTTCCATTTTTGTAACCCCCACCCAGGTATGCCGTTTCTATCTGACAGCTCTACCTGGTGGGCTGAGTTCCGGGAGGAATATGTCACTCGGCACATTGGCTAGGTTTAGTTACTCTGCACAGGGGCACACAAGTAGCTCCGGACAAAGGAAGCAATAACTGTAATGTCCAATACCAGAAGTGGGATTCTAAAGTGTGGCTTTTATTCACATCCAACAGAATAAACAAAGCATAGATGGACCCCCGTGGGGCTACACTTCCAGTAATGCAGATTTAAGGAGACCAGAACACATCCTCATTCACTTTAGCCCTCAGGCTCTGAAACACACTGGGCACACAGCCTGAACTTGTACACTGCTCTGGGTTTTCCTTGGCATGGCTCCCTTGCCAGCCACTTGGACACTTTCCATATAGCATGGAAACATTTACTGGTGGCTCCCTAAACCACCTATGAGCACTTCTGTTCCATAAGGGAATCCTTCTCATCAATCCTACGTCTGGGTACTTTCCACAGGCATTGGCCAAGTACCTGAGAGAAAGCAACAGGTGTCCCAGAGCAAATTCGTAGAGGTGAATTTGATTACTACTGATGGGGGGTCTCCCACCTCTCACTCCCAAAATTCATACCCGGACATTTCTCTGGACTGTAAAACCTCATCCTTTAACACACTTTGCTGTGTAGATTCTTTTTAAATGTATTTTACATTCAATCTACTGTCTTTACATCCCATTTGTGCTGGACTTGAACATACTTAATAAGTGGCTTTGTCCAGTACTCTAGACCCCCCACAGAGTCAAGCAGTCCAATTCCCACATCTTCCAAACTGTACTTGGCTGTCTTTTCCTGACCCAACAGTAACAGTCCCTTTAGTTTCATCTTGATGCAGGTAAAAACACATGTCCCTTTAGCAGAGCGAACTGACCCTTCGGTTGCAGGTGCCCCACATGCATTTCCTCCTCAAGGAATCTCGTTCAGAACTTCTGGTGCCTCAGCACGAACTTAAACTAGGCAGCTTCTTTTCCCTAGCCGGACCAAGGGGGTTGCCCCTGGAAACAGGTTGATACCTTCTCCCCATCCCCACAGGGATGGGGCCCTGAACCATTGAAAGCGGTCTCCACCACTTCAATATGCTCTTCTTGTGTTCCTCTTCAGGTGAGAACACACACCTATACAACAAAAGTAGTTCTTTGACAGAGCTTAGAGCTCTGAGTGCCTGCCTACAGCAGAGCACTCTTTCAGACTGCCACCTCTACTGAACTCTACAGACTCTACTAATTCCCCAAACGTTCTACTCTAACCTCCAACTGCAACATTCCAGTGTGGCTAATGCAGCTGCGACAGTTCTAAATGATGTCATCCCTCAGTCTCAGCTGAGACTAAGAACAGAGTGAGACAGTGTGAAATCCATTTAACTGGAGTTTCACAAGCTGCCTTCCCTGCCTACCACTAGGTCTTACTGGGATTCTAGTAACCCCGGGTAACAGGGGGGTTACATGTGCAACCCTTTTGTTTCATAAATACATCCTGTTGTAAATACTTGTAGTATTCCAGTAAATGGTCTATTTTTATAGACTCAATGACTGCTTGTGTGTTATTTAAAGGAGTAATTCTATTTCTGCTAGACTCTGTTTGCAGTCCATGTCCAAGAGAACACTCTACTCAGTTATTGTGTTGAACTTCCTAGCCTTGAGCAAAGGAGGAGGTCAGAAACAGGCTTCCTGGGCCCTGTTGGTAAAAAACCCAGGTGGTGTCAGTGAACTGGAAGTCCCTGGTGAGAGATTTGCATCACACTATGATTTATGAACTGTTTTGGTATGCATTCTTTACTAGCTCAACATGTCATATATCCCCACTGTGGGTCTGTCACCCTTCCTCCAATTCATTGTAATTGTAGTGTAGTTATCTAATTCATTGTAACATAGAAATATATAATTTGATGGAAGATAAGGACTGCTTTGCCCACCTAGTCTGCCCATTTCCATACCTAATGGATAAGCTGCAGATCCTAGTTAACCAACAGCCTACTTCCTCCTACCCCCCACTAGAATTGCCTTATGTCTGTCCCATGCATTCTTGAATTCCCCTACTGTTTTTAACTCCATAAAATCCTAAGGAAGGCTGTTCCATGCATCCACAACCCTCTCCATGAAAAAATATTTCCTCACATTACCTCTGAGCAGTTCCCCCTCTATCTTCAAATTGTGCCCCCTTGTTCTTGCACATCTCTTTTTCTGAAAGATGCTACCCTCTTGGACTTTGTTGATTCCCTTCGAGGTACTTGAAAGTTTCTATATTGTCCCCCCTCTCCCTCCTTTCCTCAAGGGTATACATATTAAGCTCCTTTTGTTTCTCTTTGTATGTCATCTGGTGCAGACCCTGCACCATTTTGGTGGCCCTCCTCTGAACAGCCTCCACCATGTCTATGCTTTTGTGGAGATGGGGTCTCCCAAACTGCATGCAGTACTTCCAGATGGGATCTCACCATCTGTCTGTACAGAGAGATAACAACTTCCAGTTTTCTACTGTTAATGCATCTCTCTATGCATCCCAGTATCCCTCCAACCCTCCTTACTACCCTTTCACATTGCTTGCCCACCTTTAGGTCATCTGATGCAACTACCCCCAGGTCCCTTTCCATTTTTGTTGTTGTCAGTATCTCACTCCTCATTCTGTACTCTTCCCCTGGGTTTTTGTTTCCTAGGTGCATTACTTTGAACTTCCTTGCATTGAATCTAAGCTGCCTTTCATTTGACCATTCCTCCAACCTTGCCAAGTCCCTTTTCATCCTTTCCACCCCACCTTGTGTATCAACCCTGTTACAGATCTTTGTGTCGCCTGCAAAGAGACATAGTTTTCCTTCCAGTCCCTCTGCAATCACTTATAAAGACATTAAAAAGGACCGGACCCAGTACTGAACCCTGTGGTACCCCACTAGTAACCCCCCTTTCTTCACTGTGGACTCCGTTTACTATTACCCTCTGTGTTCTGTTGTCCAGTCAATGTTTTACTCAGGCTACCACCCTTGGACCCACTCCCAGGCTGGCTAATTTTTTTATTAATCTTTTGTGCATGACTGTGTCAAATACCTTGCTAAAGTCTAGGTAGGCCATGTCCACAGCCCCTCACTAGTCTATTACTTTGGTCACTCAGTCAAAGAAATCGATTAGATTCATCTGACATGACCTTCCCACTGTGACTCCATGCTGTCATGGGTCCTATGCCCCACTGGCCTCTAGGTACTCAACAATTCTTTCCTTCAGAAGTGATTCCATCATTTTCCCTACCACTGAGGTCAAACTGACAGGTCTGTAGTTTCCTGACTCTGTCTTGCTCCCACTTTTGTGAAGGGGAATCACATCTGCTCTCCTCCAGTCCTCAGGTACCACATTATCCTCCCATGATTTGTTAAAAAGGGTAGTCAATGGTGTTACTAGTTCTTCCCTTAGTTCTTTTAGAATTTTGGGGTGAATCCCTTCAGGTCCCATTGCTTTGTCCACCTTCAGTTTTAGGAGTTCTTTCAGAACCCTTTCTTCTGTTAAAAGACTGATATTGACCATCCTATCCATAGTGCTTCTATTGACTGGATTACATACCTCCACCTCCTCTTCCTTTGTGAATACTGAGCAGAAGTATTTGTTCCATATCCCTGCTTTTCCACTGTCCCTCTCTGCCCGCCCACCCACCCTCCTCTTTATTCAGCCTCAGTATCCTCCCTTTGTCTTTCTTTCACTCCTAATTTACCTATAAAAGGTTTTATCCCCCTTCTTAACTGAGTTGACTATCTTTTCCTCGGTTTGGGCCTTTGCTATTCTGACTGACTTCCCCACTTCCTTCTGCTTTAACTGGTACAGTTCTCTGTCCTGCTTCTTCTGTGTTTCCTTATACTTCCTGAATGCAATCTTTCTCCCTAACCTTCCCCACTACCTCTTTTGAGAACCAGAGTGTTTTTTTCTTTCATTTTGATTTGTTTATTTGCTTCACACAAAGGCTTGTTGCCCCTGTGATGACAGTTTTAATGTTTCCCCATTGTTGCTCCACCCCTCCTTCTTGCCTGTTTGCTAGTGCTTTTCTGAGGCACTCTCCCATTTTGACAAAATCAGCCCTCCTGTAGTCCAGTATCTTCACTTTCGTATGACTTGACTCTACAGCTAAGTTTATCGTGAACCACACTGTTTGGTGGTCACTTGTTCCCAGATGGCTACCCACTTCTAGATCTCAGATCCTCTTTCCATTCCCATTTGAGAGTACCAGGTCTGATTGCTCCCTCCTGAGTGGGTTCCAACACTAGTTGTCTGAGGCATGCCCCCTGTAGGGCATCGAGAATAGCCCTGGATGTGTATGCTCTTGGATGCTCTTGGATGCTCTTGGATGTGGCTTCAACAAAGGTGCTTTAGTTAACATCTGGCATATTCAGGTCCCCCATCAGCAATATCTCCCCTTTCTCTGCCATCCTAAGGATGCCTTCTGTCTTTTTCTTGTCCATTTTCTCCCCCTGAGATGGGGTCTGTCTACAACCCCTGTGTGGATTGGGGTGCTATTTCCAGTCTCCAGGGTGACCCACAGTGCCTCCTCTCCTTCCTGTTTAACATTTAGTTCTGTTGCTTTGATCTCTTCCCTTACATTGAGAACTTCTCCTCCTCCTCTTTTTCTACTCTCCCTGTCCCTCCTGTATATTGTGTACCCTGGTATGTTGACATCCCAGTCATGGTTCTCTGTGTACCATGATTCTGTGACTGCCACGATATCCAGGCATCCCTCTTCCATCAAGGCCACCAGTTCAGGGAGCTTGTTACCTAGACTACAGACATTGGTACTCATTACCCTCCATTTTGTGATGGCAGTACCCCTTTTTGCCCCATCTCTATCCTTACTGCCTTTGTCTTTTTCTTCATTTACCCCTGTCCTTCTCCCTATTGACTTCTCTATCTTGGTGTTTACCTCACTAACTACCCTGATTTTTTTGGGGGGGCTATGATTTCTCTTTCCATTTTCAGTGCCTTTCCCTTTGGCTAGTTTAAATGCTTGCCAATGAAGCATTCAAATCTATCACCTAGGATTGTGGTTCCCCTCCTGGACAGATGCAGACCATCACACCAGTATAGGCCTGCATCCCTCCAAGTGGACCTGCAGTCCCCAATAAAGCCACAACTTTGAGCACTGCATCAGTTTTTCAACCACTGATTGAATCCCATGGTGCAGAGCACCCTAGCCTCACCCATACCATAGACAGGCAGCACCTCCAAGAAGCCTACCATGCATGCTACTTGTCTAAGGCCCATCCCCAACTCCACAAACTCCTCCTGCACTGCTCTGATCCCTTTCCCAGTCAGGTCATTCATCCCTAGGTGGACAATGACATCCAGCTCCCTCCCCATGCAGTTGCTCCTGCGATCCTGAAGATTTGCTCCCTGCCCTCCAAGCCATGGCACCAGGAAGGCACCTTACCTCCCTCTCCTCTCCCTCCTCTAGTTCTACCCTCCTAATATTGGTGTCCCCCACCAGGAGTTCTTTCCTTCCCCTGTTGGGTCCCATGAACCCTCCTGTGGGTCTCCTTTGTGGAGGTTCCCAGCATCCTCCTTGGTCTCCACTGCAGGTGCCTCCATAGAGGAGCCACACTCTCTCAGAATTGTGGAGCAGTACAACTGGAGGGATGCGCCCGTGTTCCACCACCCTGTCTGTATCTTTATTGTGCCAAATTCTTGGCCCAGGTCATGCCTGAAAATGGTCCTTTGGATCTGTGCACCTACCCAGTAACCAAAGACTTAAATAAATAAGTAAGTAAGAAAGAAGGGCAAGAGGAGTGTTTCATGAGTTTTAGACAGGGAAGAACTGAGGAAGGATGAACACATAAGAAAGGCATCTGAAGAGGAGGAGGAGGAGGAGGAGGAGGAGAGAAAGGGGTACAAGAGCAGCCTAAGATGGCCAGACTAAGGGTGAGCAGAGAAAGGAAAACAGGTAACAGACAGGTGCAGTTAACAAGGACACTAGCTTAAAATGCACTGTTGAAAGAAGGACGAAAAAAGGCTGAAGGGCTGAAATAGGCAGTTATGGAAAAGACTTAAAGGGAAGGAGAAGGAATAATAGCTGCCAGTTAGAGTGGGACTGAATTCTGATTGCAGAGTAGGATGACAGTGAGGAGGGGAATTATAAAGAATAGCTTAAATTGCAAATTTTCAGCAGAGCTGTAACTGGTTAAAAAAGTAGTAAGCAATATACACATGTACAGCTAAACCAGAACAAATTGTGCAGGTAAAATTGCAGCAAGAGAGGCAAATACAGCAATGGATACCTGCAGGGTTAAAATTAGAAAAACAACATACAGTAGGTAAGACAGGGTAAAAGAGGCAATCAGGTCAGTGCTAGGGAAAGAGAACAGGCATGTAACCCCCACCCTCCCCACTGGCATGCAGCCTTCCAACATTACTATAACCAGCATGTCACACTGTTGTAGTGTTCCCACATGTTTGCATATGTCAGTAGCTCCACACCCAGCGCTTACCTCAATAACATCCTTGTTAATGATCAGAGTGACTAAGTTGCATACTTATAAGCCTCCCACCTTGTGCACACTTACTGTCCATAGTTGTGTTACATGCCACAATGCCCCATTTTCCTCCTTATATGTCTAAGGACCAATGCTCCCCATTGCACATGACAGAACTGTCACCACTGCCATTATGGCCAAATACTGGCCTGCCTAGTGGTTTGTAAGCCTTGATCCTCCACCAGCCATACTACTGTCTAGCAAAGGGAAGTACAACAAAGCAGATGCAAAGTGACATCATGGATGCTGCCATCTGAGCCCTACACAAAGAAGTTTAAAGGGGACAGCATATCCCACAACTGACTCACACACCAAAGTGCCCAACAAATACATAACATAGCCACATAGGTTCAGAACATGTCCCACACAGCCCATACAGTAGGCAGTCAGTGCTGCTCAGGCTGGCATGACAGCTCATGACTATAAATTTACTCAGCAATGCTAGAGCATTAGTACAACCCTCATACAGCAGTCTGATAGCCTCCAGCAGCATTATATAAAGTGTCATATCACATATATCGTGCCACATTTGGAAACATGACTGAGAAGAGAGGCTGAAGGATATTTGTAGCACACAGTTACACAAACTCATAATATACTGTACTGCATGGCTTGCATGCTCTGTGCAGTGGTGAAATGCATTCGTCACATGTACCTTTGTGTGACTGTCACATCATACATAGGTATAGCAACACGTCAGGCACAAATATCAGTATGTGTCCATCCTGCTGAAGCATATTCTGCTAGTTGAAGCAGAGCTACTGAGGGAATTGGAAGACATGCCCCATACAAGACCATATATTTTCAGACAGCACGTGCTACTAGACACCATGAGAGACACACAATACTTGGAGTGCTTTCACTATGATAAGATCACAATAAGGCACCTGTTTTATCTACTGAATGAGCAGCTACAGCCAAAGACCAGGCACTCACAGAACGCTGGTAAATAAGCTGTAAAGCTTAGGGGTGGGACGGAAAATAGCTAGATGGGTGGAAAACTGGTTGGCGAACAGAAGCCAGAGAGTGGTGGTAAATGGGGTGCACTCCAGGGTGAGGGAGGTGACAAGTGGCATGCCCCAGGGCTCAGTACTGAGACCCTTCCTTTTTAATATCTACATCAGTGATACAGTGGATGGGCTGTAAGGAAGGGTGTGCCTATTTGCAGATAATATGAAAATCTGTAATAGGGTGGACACCCCGGGGGGGGGGTAGAGGCCATGAGGCAGGACTTGAAGATTCAGGAGGGGTGGTCAGAAACTTGGCAACTGAAATTCAATGCCAAAAAGTGTGCTGTGATGCACTTGGAGCATAAAAACCCATGAGCAGCTTACACTCTGGGGGGGAGGAAATCAAAAAAATAGAGCAGGAGAGGGATCTGGGGATTATAATATCAAGCAACCTTAAGGTAGGTAGCCAATGCAGTAAAGCTGTGGGGAAGGCAAATGGAATGCTGGCATGCATTGGGAGGGGCATAAGTAGCAGGAGGGAGGTATTGATGCCTCTTTACAAAGCCATAGTGAGGCCGCACCTGGAGTATGGGATCCAGTTCTGGAGACTGCACCTATGCAAGGACATAGATGGGATAGAGAGTGTTCAGAGAAGGGCAACCAAGATGGTGTACGGTATGAAGGGGGAGGTCATACGAGCAGAAGTGTAGGGAATTGGATCTGTACCCATTGGAGACCAGAAAGAAGAGGGAGGACATGATTGAAACTTTTAAGTACGTGAAGGGGATCAATAAGGTGAAGGAGGGGAGCTTATTTAAAAGGATGGAGGGGGCTAAAACTAAAGGGCATATCCTAAGATTGGAGGGACAAAGATACAGAGGCAATGTGAGGGGGTGATTCTTCATGGACAGAGTGATGGAGGTCTGGAACAAAACTACCAGAGGAGGTGGTGGGGGCTGAAATGGTGGAGGGATTCAAGAGGGCATGGGACAGACATATAGGGTTGGTATGTGGGGGGAAAGGGAGGGCCCATGAAAAAGGAGATGAGTGGGGGGAGGAAGGGGGCAGATTCAATGGGCTGTTGGTGTCCTTTTCTGCCATTGGATTTCTATGATTTTATGATTCTGTGCTCATGGAAACCAAAATTCTGTGTGGACTTCCATACTATGCAACAGACTAACTGTGGCAGATGATATGCCTGGGGTTGGTCAGTCAGTCATCTGTGTCGCTTACCAAGAGGCTGGTAATCAATGCCCTGCTTACAAGTGTGAGACTACACCATGTTCCACATTACTGAGCAAAATATGTGAAGTACAAAACAGTCCTTAGAAACAAACATCAATAATGATGGCAAAAAAAGACCAAAGTCTGCCTGGAGTTATCTCTCTGCCCTGGGACATATTGTCCATACAGGAATGTATCCTCCCAGTCCACCCCCTGCTCCCCTTCTTACTGCTACCAACTTGAGCAACCACCAGAACCTTCACTCTGCCCCAGCCATGCTTTAGACCATTTATGGTCTTGATGCCCCCACCTCTGTTGGCAGACTGCTCCATGGCTCTAATACCCTTTCCATACAAGAGAGCCTCCTCGCACCCCCTCTTAAACCTTCCCCCCACCAGCTTCCACTTGTGATTTCAAGTTCCTGACTCTGTACTCCTGCTAAATATTTGCTGCAGTTCACCTTGTTTATTCCCTTCAAGAACTTGAAGGTCTCAATCATATCCTCCCTCTCCTGCCTGATCGCCAGCAGGTTTTCATCCACATCTTCAGTCTCTTTAGCCCTACATAATTTATATTCCCCTAACTGCACTTGTTATTAGCCCCCCTCAACCCTCCCCTCCCTGACACTTTATTCCTTTAGCCCTACCTTACTCCTGTTCTCCTAACGGTACTTGTTCTTAGCCCCTCTTCTCAACTCTCCCCACCCTTTGCACTATCCCTTACGTCTCTATCCCTGACTTACCTCCTAGACTCCTAATTTGAGCCCTTCCTCTTCCTGTCTTACCCCTCCTCCCACCCCTACCAGAACCTACTGTGTCATATCAACACTCTACTACCGTCCATGATCTACTGTTATTTCGCAATTTCACTCCCCACCCCTCCCCTACTACCCTTTCCCCACTGCTGTCCCCATTTTCCCTTCCTTTGTTTTCACCTTTTCCTCCTCACCACTGCTACCCCCCTTTTTCCAGCACTCCAGCTCCTTGCCACCATTTCCTTCCCATCCTCTTCTGCCAGTTTCCGGTCCCCCTTGCAGGGTTCTCTGAATCCTGAGGGGGTTCAGATCCCAGCCCTCTCTTCTCTTCTACCCTCCTTCCTTTCCCTCACTCCCGAATCCTGACCCCGTGTAGGGTTCTTTGCACCCTGAAGGGGTTTAGTTTGGCTCTCTCTTCTACCCCTCTTCCTCCCCCTCTTCCTAATCCTGATCCCCTTGCAGGGTTCCTTGCATCCTGAAGCAGTTTAGAGTGGCCCCCTCTCCTCTACCCCCTTCTTCCCTCCTTTCTTATCCTCCACCAGCCCACTTCCTACTTCTTTATTCCCTTTCCTCTTCTCCTATTCTCCCCCTTCTACTCTACCTCCCCCCTTTCTCTCCCCTCCCTTTCTGCCTGATCCTGTCTGCCTTGCAGGGTTCTCAGCATCCTGAAGGTGAATAGATCTTGGCTGTCTCTCCTCTCTTCCTCCTCCTCCTGTCCCCCTTGCAGGGATCTCAATATCCTGAAGTGGTATAGATCTTGGCTGTCTTTCCTGTCTTCCTCTTCCTTCCCCCCACCCTCTACCTGTCACTCTCACTCTTTCCCACTTGCCTTATAGCTGCCCTCCCTTTGGTCAACATTAGCATTTCCCATCTTATGCTCAGCCCACTTCCCTAACACTTCAACTGTGTCAGCTATCCTCTAACCAATATCCTACCGGATCACCACTCTTGGGCTGCTGCAATGTTTGTTTATCCAGATACGATTAATTTACTCTGACCTGTTGGTGTAGGTCATTCTGCTCTGTTACTTGTACTCACTTTTATGTTTTAGTATGTGTACTTGTATTGATTTTGTAGTACTATGTGGTTACTTGCTCTCCCAACTCCTGCAACCCCCCCCCCCAAGACGCTTCTGGAAATGAGCTGTTTGCAGCTCATGTTGTCTTTCCTGGTGAAATGTTTTCCAAAGAAAGTACATGTTCAGTGTCTTGGAAAGATCTTCATAAGAACTGCCTTGTTGGCCCTGAATCATCTTGATCACGCTGCACTGCACAATGTCCAGACTGTCCCTATTCTTTCTTAAATGAGGAATCCAGAATTAAGTGCTGTGTTTCATGTGCGGTCTCACCAGTGACTTATATAGAGGTAGTGGTACCCCCCATTTTC
The DNA here is from genome assembly GCA_016271365.2 of Neoceratodus forsteri. Taxonomy (NCBI): domain Eukaryota; kingdom Metazoa; phylum Chordata; order Ceratodontiformes; family Ceratodontidae; genus Neoceratodus; species Neoceratodus forsteri. Next base: position 265,554,763 of record JADMNL010000022.1, on the reverse strand, counting down.
CTGCTGTCAGTTCCCCTCCTAATGCACCACAGCATCCTGTTAGCCTTACTATAGGCACTGGTACACTGGCTTGATAGTTTGAGAGAGTCACTAATGATGACTCCCAAGTCCCATTCCTCTGCCATAGTACTCAGTTTAACCCCCCCACCCCCCATCCAGTACTTTATTCTGGTTTCTTTTTTCACAAGGTGAAAACATCTGCATTTTTGCCATTGAATTTCAAGTGGCAAACCTTAGACCGACTCTCTAGCCTTTGTAGATCCCTCTGTTTTTCCATGAACCCTTTGTCACTATCTACTCAACTGCAGAGCTTCATGTCATCTGCAAAGAGACACAGCTTGCCCTGGATACCCTCTTCATTGTTGTTGATGAACATATTGAAGAGGCGAGGACCCTGGACAGATTCTTTCAGCAGCCAACTCATGACCTCCCTCTCTTCCTGTTTGACACCGTTTACCACCACCGTATATTGTCTCTCCTTCAACCAGATTCCTACCCATCTAACTATGTCCCTAGCTATGCCCAGGTCCTCCAACACCTTTAGCAATCTTCTGTTTGGTGCCAAGTCAAAGGTCTTGCTGAAATTGAAGTAGAGTAACTCTACAGAGTGGCTCTTATCTACTCCATTTGTTACCCAGTCAAAGAATACTATCAGGTTGGTCTGACAAGACCTCCTTACCTCAAATCCATGCTGTTTACTATTCTGTAGGCTGCTGCTCTCTAAGTAATCTACACGATCCTCTTTACTCAGTGACTCCATCAGTTTACACACTACAAAGGTAAGGCTGACAGGTCTGTAATGCCCCAGTTCCCCCTCCCCCCCATGTAGCAGGACTACGTCTGCTACCTTCCAGTCTTTTTGAACTGCTCCTGTGTGAATTAAGCTATTACATAGTCCTACTAGAGGTTTAGCCAATTCAACTACCAATTCCTTGAGCACCCCTGGGTGCATCCTATCCAGCCCTGGGGCTTTATCTACCTTTAGGGTTTCAGTCTCCATCTGGACCCTTTTCTCTGGTAAATACTGGCGGCCTCATTTCAAGAATGCCCCTGACAGCCATCTTGATGTCACTTTCAGACAGGGGACCACTGTGTTCCCTTGTGAATACAGACCAGAAGTAATCATTAAGGATAGGTGCTTTTTGTTCATCTTCCTCTAGTACCCCCCCACTTGCAGCCTAACAATACCCCCTCCCTGCTTCCTTTTTTCCTTAATATAGCAGAAGGATTGCTTTTCTCCATCCTTCACCCCTTTGGCAATACACAGCTCCAGGTTCTGCTTTTGTCTCCATGACGGTCCTCTTTGCTTCCATGGTTTGTATTTGGTACTCTCCCCATTCTTCCTGCCCTTACTTTTCCTTGTACCTGGTAAAAGCCTTTATCCTTGCCCTCACTGCTTCTCTGACCCTTTATGAGAACCATATTGGTCTCTTGTACCTGTTTTGTTTTGTAACAATTCTTGTACATGACCTTGTTGACTAGAAAATGGTCCTCTTGAGTGCCCTCATTTTTCTCTACACCTCTGATGCTGTTCACCATGAAAAGTTGTCTCAGACCAGCTCCCTCTTTCAGTTGAAGTCTGCTCTTCTAAAATCTAGGACTTCAGTTTTTAGTAGGTGTGTTCTGGTCCCAAAGACCAGCCTGAAGAAAATAGAGTTATGGTTGCTGGATTCCATCCACCATCTCCAAGTTGGTGAGCACCAAATTGAGAATGGCCACCTGTCTAATGGTTTCCTTAACCAGCCACACCAGCAGGTAGTCCTGCAATGTATCCAACATGGCCTGACTTTTGGTGCACCTGGCCACTGAAAAGTTCCAGTCAATATCCGGCAGGTTCATATTACCCACCACAATCACTTCCCCTTTTTCACTCCCCTTGCCAGCTCTTACCTCCCTATCTCTCTCTTTTCCTTGTCCTGGTGGTCTATAGATCATCCCAACCCATATTTTCTTCCTTGAGGGCACCATGAAGTGAACCCACAGTGACTATATTTCCCCTTTGCTTCCCCCTCCTCCATAGCCTGTATGCCCTCCCTGACATATAGGGCTACACCACCCCTGCCTTTCCCTCTAATCCTGTCTAAACTTTATATAACCTGGGACTGACAAGTCTCAGTCACTATTCTCTGTGGCCCAGGTTTTTGTGATGGCTAAGAGGCCCCCCTCAGTGTCTGCCACTAATGCCTGGAGCTCACTGATTTTATTACCCAGACTCTTAGCGCTAATGCATGCTCAACGTGGCTTTCCACAGGTTATCAGTGCCATAGACTGCACTCATGTTGCAGTACTGGCACCACACCTCAGTAAGGAGGCATACAGGAAGAGGAAAGGCTACCTCAATATGAGCATTCAGGTGGTAGTTAGTGTGGAGGACAACATCACAAATGTATGTGTTAAATACCCAGGTACCAAACATGACTCATTCATATTTTTTATTTATTTATTGATTGTGTGAATGATTTATATATTTAAAAATTGGTAACCAGGAAAAGTACACTGAGCTGGAGTTCATTTCCAGGTGTGACCCAAGGAAGAGGGAAAGGGGAATATAGCATACAAAATTATGTCAAGCCATAAAAAAAAACAAAAAAACAGATCTATTGGTAAATTACAAAGTGCAATAACAGAATAATGAATAATCGGGTGAACAATGCCACGACAAATGGACCATAAAATTGGCTTGCAGGACAGCATACACAGAAGACAATAGCAAAATTGGGGTTAGCAGGAGCAGAAGGAAGCAGGGAGAAGCCTTAGCTGGTGTCTAAGGGTGGAAGTAAGGGGGGGAGGTGGAGGGATGAGGGGAACAGGTTCCAAAGGGAGGGAAGACAATAGGACAAGGCAGACCCACAGCAAAGGAGGGAGGATGGGGAAGGGAAAAGGTGTGATGATTCCTGGAGTGGAGGAAGTAGGAAGAGAGAACGGGAGAGAGGAGTGAGGATTGGGAAGAGGGGAGGGACCTAAATATTTAACTGGTCAAGGCTGAAGACTCATGGTTGGTCATGTGCGATGGGCTGGGTTGCTCCTATGTGACATATTATCATAATGCACACTTATCTGTTTGTAACATAAGGGTTGACATTCACTGACTGACCACTGTCTTGCATCCACAGGTGACAACAGATATGCCCTAAAGCCATACTTGCTGACAGCCATACCTACTGACACTAGTCCCAATTCTTGAAGGTGAGTGGAAGCAGTGCTACAAAAATGCCTGTAAAATGACAAGGGACATTGTGGAATTGATCTTTTGGGCAACTGAAGATAAATTTCTGCTGACTCAATAAGACTGGTGGTACAATGATGCTGGCAACAGGCAGAGTGTACCATGTGCTTGTTGCATGTACTAATGCTGCATAATAGGGTTGGGCACAAACCCCTCTGCTGAAACTGAGCTGCCCCAAATGCAGCCAGTTTCAGAAAGTCCTTCTGCTGGTTCAGTCGATTCCCTTTTTCCTTTAACTTCCTCCCCCAGCCTCCCAGGCTTGCCAGTCATGTGACTGGCATCTGAGGCTTAGGGGAGAGGTAAAAGGGCACCCCTGCAGCCAGTCCCATACCTAGGTTTGACATGCACAATGGGGGTATAAAAGGTAGACCGTGCTGCAACTCAGCACCATTCCATGACGTACAGAGCTAGTGAGCAGATGTGCCCAGACTGAGAGAGAGGTCTATGGCTGTGCTGTAGCACTATCAGTGTTATGGGTGGTGACCATTTGAGGGCTGGGGAAAGTGGACAAAATTAAAAAAAAATGAAAACCCATTTTACAAAAAGAAAAATGTTAAATTTACAAAAACACAATTTCACAAAAAAGCCACCCATCACCAGAGGAGACCGAAGGGAAGTGGGGATTGGGGGGACTCAAGGCAAGAGTACTAATGACATGGGTGATGGACTAGTCAGGGCTAGGGAAAGCAAATGAAACAAAATTAAGTACAAAAACCAAAAAGAAAAGTTACATTTTACAAAGAAAAAGTTAACATTACAAAAAAAACATCGCAGGGGACTGAGGGAAAATGAAAGTGGGGCTTGGGGGGCATGAGGTGAGGGTACTGACGATGTGGGGATGGGGTGGAGGTGGATTGAAGTTTGCGATGGATTTATGTTGGGACTGGAGGACTAACTGTGAGAAAATAAAAGATAAAGAACTAAAAGAAAAAAGAAGAATTGAGAGGGGACTAAAATAGAAAGTGAGTGTGGGAGTTGGTGCTCAGGAACTTTGAGGAAGGTGGCCACATCAGAGGGGGAATGCTGAATTACACTACATGGAGGTCAGGAAAAGAAGAAATAAGATAAAAAAAGAAGGAATAAAGAAATACAAGAAAAGCAGACAGAAATAGAAATAAAAAAAAGTTAGTAAAGACAGAGAAAGGAAAGAATGAAAGCAAGTTAAAAGAAAAACTGAAATTTGGGTTTGGGGAGGTGTGATGAAACTTTTATATGGAGGTTAGGTGGGTACCCTATAAAGTGAGCACCACCAGAATAGCACTGTACTATACAGCATTAGTCTGGTAAGTGCTCACATGGACAGTGAGTGGGGTTTTACAGTGCTTTTTCGGTAAGTGCTCCCCTGGTTGCTGTCTGTGGTCCTGTAAAAGGACAAGGGCTGCAAGGAAGAAGAGGCTGACCAAGCTGCTCCTGTTGCGTGGAGGGCTGGGGCATGGAAGACCAGGGTTCTAATCCTGGTCTTCCAACTTTTGCCAGCATTGGGACTTAATTTTTTTTTTTTTTTTACCAGGGGTCATGGAAACAGTATTCCACAGCCCCATAAATTTTAACTTTCCCCGTGATCAGCTCCCCCTCACAGTGAGAATCCTATAGAAACATAGAAGCTGATGGCAGATAAGGACTGCAAGGCCCATCCAGTCTGCCCATGAGGCATTTAATGGGGAGTGTGGGGGCAGACCCCCTTGCATTGGGGGGCGCAGGGGAAAAGCCCCCACAAAAACAGAAATGGCGCTATTTTTACAGCATGCTCCTTGCTGACGCTATTGTTGTCAGCACTTTTTGGACCCAGTGCCAGTTAGGTGCATTGGTGGAGGGCTCCTGATCCTCTTACTTCAGTAATAGATGAGTACTGTGGGTCAGTTGTTGCATGTGCTGTGCTAGGCTACTGTGATATGAGTAGTAATTGTAAAGAAATGGACATGCTACTCAGTTTAAAAAATAAATTGAGGGTGTGTGAGGGCAGAGCCCCCCTTTATTAACAAAAATGACTGAAATCTTGTTTTTGGTTATGGGGGGCCCCAACACACCTATATATGTATGTATTTGATTTTGTGACCCATGCCCCCCACAAACACCCCAATAAGGCATAGCACTACACTAATACCATAGTATGGCATTCACACAATGCCTACGGTAGAGTCTGGAGTCCTCCACTAATATGGAGTTGGGTTAAAAAAATGTGGGTGGGTGTGTGTGTGCTAAGAAAAGGAAGTCAAAGTAAAAGAAAAAGAGAGAATTACATGAAAATAAGACAGAAGACAATATGAAGCACTAAAGATAAGAAACTGAAAACGGGGTCTGCGGAGGTGGACTGAAAGAATGAATGTTGCGACTCACTGACAATTAAAGACTTTGGGTGTGGCAGTGTGGGCCAAAAGTAACAAAAAAAGAACTAAGTAAGGAAGAAATGACCACAAGACAAGTTAAAAAAAAACAAATTTATTACAAACAGCAGAATATACTGTGCGTTACTTTACTGTTTTCCGACCATCCTGCAAAGCCCCTTGGCTAGTGTGACATAAGCCTACTTGGCTGGCTGCCCAATTTCTTCAATCATCCTGATGTTGTAAAAAAATGTGTTTTTGACCTTGACCATCTTGCAAAGCTGAAGCCCGTTGGCTAGCATGACATAAGCCTACTCGGTTAGCTGCCCAATTTCTTCGGTCATCCTGCTGTTAAAAAAAATGTGTTCTTGACCCTGACCATCCTGCAAAGCTGAAGCCCCTTGACTAGCATGCTATCAGCCTACTGGTCTAGCAGCTCCATTTTTACTGTGTGATACACACTGCATCCTGCTGTTTAAAAATTCTTTGTTTTTGACAGGACCCTGACCAGCCTGCAAAGTGAAAAGCCAAAAAGTTGGGTGTGAAATAAAACATGGCTTCCAGGACTCACCTTGATGTGGTCAGATGAAAATTAGGGTCAATAGAAATATAGCAAAGCAAACAAATTAAGTAATTTTATAGAACCTAGTGGGCATGAACCAGTGGGCAATGGGCACTTCTCTGCTTTGCTTTCTTTTCTATTAGGCTGAATTTATAGCTGACACTGACTGTCTCTGGTGTTTCTGTTTGCCAAGACTGGAGTCCCCCATGATGTGCTATTCCACACTTTACACTTCAGCTAGAGGCCATGTTTAAAAAAAATATATAGATGACATTGTTTCTTTTTAATTTTTAATTTTTCTTATCAAATTTGTTTGATTTCTTTTTTCCCTCTGGCCTTACATTCATCAGGAGGATAACCCCTCAGACAGACACAAATTGTCAATTAAATTTAATCAGTACATACTGACTCATCATCATCGATATTAAAATAACTTTGTAGAGAACCAGTGGAGCCAGCAAAAAGACCAAGGCTGGCTTTAATAAATGCCAAGTGTTTCACATTTTCAGGCAACACATGATTATGCAGATCTTTAAGAGCAGACCTGGTCGAAGGGGAACCTAAAAATAAAATGGCAACTCTGCACAATGCAGACCAGATTTTTCTCTTTCTTGCCAATATTTCAAAGGATCATCCAATATGCTGAGTTTCCTGTGTCTTTTAGATAGTCTTCAACCATAGTAGTAGCAGTATGATCTTGGCCGGCAAAGGGAGAATTTGTGTCTTTATCAATATCATGTAGCCCTGATCCAAATGTCACTACCTTCATGTTTTCCATTGGATGTTTTACCCACTGGCCATGAGGTTTGAGAGGGTGCATGCTGAACTGGTTGTGAAATCGAAATAGTATCCATCATTTCATCTGACACTTTTTCAATGAGTAGGTCTTCACACCTGCTCATGTCTGTGAGGCCAGAGGGGAGAAAAGATGCCAGGCTAGCCTTAAAATTGAGGGTCTACCAATGTGACCAGAATATAAATTTCTGATTCTAACATCATTGATATTCTGCAGTCCACTTCCAGGGATACAGCTAGCTTTTCGACAAAAGAAACAGCACTGCCTTCCTCAAGAAGTATTGCTTTCTCCTTTTCTAGTTTGTTCCTAAGAAGAAACATCAGTGGTATTATTTGACTCAGATTGGTATTGTCTGCACTCATTTCCCAACAAATGACTGAAGAATGTGGCACAATTATGCCATCAGGGTCCACTGACTTGAATTGAGTGACACATCCCTTTTCCCTAGTGAGTGATTCATGGTGTATTGATGCAGTGCTTTACGTTGCTCAAGAAGCTGTTGTACCATATAGAAGGTGGATTTCACCTGGTGACCACCTCCTGCTTTAGCTGATGTTGTGGAAGATTATTGTCCTTTTGTATGTGACACAATATTTTGCATGCTTTAGCAAGAATGACTAAACTGTCCACATATTTTGTGTGCAATACTTAATGCATTCTGAATGCTTGTCATCTTTAAGAAAATCATTTGCTACACTACATGACTGAGGCTATGAGCAAAGCAAGGTATGTGCACCATACCCTCCATCCTTCACAGCGCGTATGTTAGCCCCATTATCAGAATCCAAAAACCCTGGAGACAGTCCATGAGGAGTAAGCCATTCAGAAAACCGTGTTCTTAATTCTTGCAAGAGGTTCATTGCAGTGTGATCTTTTGACTCAAAACCAGTAATACACAAGGCAGCCTGCTTCTTAGATATTGTGGTAGATGTGATTGAGACAGAGGATGAGGCAGAGGAATCGTGAATCCTGAAAGGATGCCCATCTCATTTCAGGGCATCATGAAAATATTGCCAGCCATGAGAATTAACTTTGATTTTCTGGGCTCTAAAGTGCATCTTGACAGTTGCTGTAGCTAGATACTCGCACAGCCCAGCTCCAGGTAGCAGTAGCATATATAAAGTTGGAGAACGCATCTAATTTCAGGGTGTCACGAGAATATTTCCAGACATGAGAATTCACGTTGATTCTCCAGGCACTAAAGTGCATCTTGACAGTTGCTGTGGTTACAGACTGGTATAGCACCAGCTAGCAGAAGCAGCAGATACCCACTGACCAGTGACTGTCTTACAGTCTACAGTTTGTCCGCTGGTCCACATATCAGTTGTATAATATGTATTTATGGCACTGATGTGAGTTTCAAGGCCAGTGTCACTTTTTCATGCAACTCACAATGGAGGTTTAGTACTGTCGTAGTGGCATATTGTTTTCTGGATGGTATTTGATATCGTGGAACTGCAATCTGCATTACTTGTTTAAAGCCAACAGATTCAACACAAAAGAGAAGAGATGCAGGTCACAAGCTATCATTTCTGCTATTGTCTTATTTAATGTCTGGGCAACTGGATGGGTGTGATCATATTTACAGGCCCTTTGAAATTGCTGTTTTGGTTTGGGGCATGGTCTGTTGTGAGAGGAATGGATAGTAGGAAATCAAAGGGAACTGTTAGATACAAAGGTGCCAGAATGTGATGGTGATGGAGATGAAAGATCACGTTGTTCGCTTTATTTGGTGTAAGTGGAGCTGAAAAACAGTTGGCCATTGTCACGTCCATTTGTGTCAGCCTCCCCAATGGCCCCTCTCCAGGATTTTTGATAGGATTTTCATCTTGCACCACATCAGTATCAGAAGAAGAATCAGATGACTCAGACTCAAGGACATTGGGCACAAAGTTGCTACCACTGCTGTTGTTGTCTGTGCTGGAGTCTGAGTCATGAGATGATGATTGGGATAGTGGAACATTAAAAGCACAAGTAGTCATTTTTTTCAGTACTAATAATAATAATAAATGAATTGCCAAGGTGCCTAACAATATAAAACAGGGAGAACACAATTATACAAACATCAGTTCAATTCAATTAAAATCACATAACAATAAATCAGTAATATATTTTCAATTGATTAAAAAAGCTTGTTGCCACAGATAAGCCCTGCTTAAATCCCTCCCCAGTGGTGCAGTCCCGTAACTGATGGGGTAGAGAATTCCAAAGGGTGGGGGCTGCATAAGCAAAAGCTCTGGTACCAGATGATTTCAGATTCACCCTTGGAATCTCTAACAACCCCTTGTCGGCTGAGCGGAGTGATCGACCAGGGCAGTAGGGGACCAGAAGCTCTTTCAGATAGTCCAGGTTCTGTCCATGTAGGGCTTTGAAAGTCAGGAAGCTGACATTAAAGGTGATCCACCACTGTACTGGCAGCCAGTGCAGTTCATGCAGCATGGGCGTAACATGACAGGATCGAGCAGATCCTGTCAAAAGTTGGGCTGCCACGTTCTGCACCAGCTGCAAGCAATGGATTTCAACCCCAGAAAGCCCTAGATACAGGGAGTTGCAGTAATAAAAGCACAAGGACACAAAGGTGTGGACCAAGGTAGAAATATCATCAGACAGAACCAGTTGCCTAATCCTGGAGATATTCCTAAAATGGTAAAAGGATGTTTTGATGACAGCCGACACCTGGGCATGTAGGGTCAGTCCATCATCAAAAACTACCCCCAGGTTACGCACCCGTTCAGAAGTCGGGAGTGAGACACCACCAAGAAAAATTCCAGAGGGCACACCAACACCCAACCCCCTATCTGACGACCCGGGTCTGCAACCAATACCTCAGTCTTTTCCAAGTTCAACTTCAGCCAACTGGAATCCATCCAGTCCTGGATTTCTTTCAGATAGTTATTAAAGACCTAGAGAGCTCCATCCTGGTCGGGTGCAAAAGAAAGGTAGAGCTGGGTATCATCTGCATAGCAGTGAAACCTCAGTCCATACCTTCTTACAATGTCTCCGAGGGGTAGCATATACACCGCAAACAACATGGGTGACAGCACTGAACCCTGAGGCACTCCACAAGACAGAGGAATTGGGCCTGAAGAATGAACCCCAGACACAACTCTCTGTATTCTACCCATAAGAAAAGAAGTAAACCATCTGAGGACTGTCCCCAACAGTCCACAGATATGCCTCAGGCACCCTATCAACACCATGTGGTCCACGGTGTCAAAAGCTGAAGAGAGATCCAGAAGGACCAAGATGGTGTGGTTCTTCCAATCTCTTGCCTTCAGGAGATCATTGAGCACCTGAACCAGCTCTGTCTCAGTACCATGTCTCTTACGAAAACCGGACTGGGCGGGCCTATTTCAGGGAACTGCGAAACTGAATCTCAGGAGGTGATGGTCAGACCATCTAACGGGCTCCACCTCCACATCGGAGGGCTCCATCCCCAGGTGAAAAACCAAGTCCAATGAATGTCCTTTCTTATGGGTAGCAGTGGTAACAACCCGTATTAGGCCCAATAAATCCATCAAGTGGAGGAGTTCATCGTCGACCCAGGCATTGAAATCCCCCAAGATCAACCATCTGGGAGACTTCCACACCCTGTTGGTGATGAAGTCCACAACCTTCTTCAGGAAATCCCTCCCATTACCTGGTGGATGGTAAATGAGAAGAATCCTGTAGCCTACCCCTGCTCCCATTATACATTCAAAGGCGTTGGTAACCTCAACTGGTACCTCCCTGATACCCAGTTCCTTTCTAAAACAGACAGCAACCCCCCCGCCTGACGATCCACTCTCAGGCGGTGAATCACTGAGAACCCGTCCAGAACCACAGACTCCAAAATGGGGCCAGCATTACCATCCAGCCAGGTCTTGGTGATACAAGCCAGGCCTGCAGATAACACAAGATCCGCAATAACTGCTGTTTTATTTTTCATTGACCTGGCATTGCTTAGCACCACCCGAAAGGGACTGAAGTCCAGGGGTGACACCATTTCCTGCCTGATAAAATCAGAACCCTTGGGTATGGGCACAAGACAAGGAGGACCTCATTCCTGTGTCCATTTCACCCTAGGGCACCTCCTGGCCCTCACTATCTCAATCTGTCCACTCCTTTCCCTTCCTCCTCAAAAGTTCCAGGGTCTCCTATTCTTTCTGCTCTCTCGCCCCCTTAAAATACCAAAAGCACGGTATCTGAAATAAACATCAGATGAAAGTGATGGATAAACAAACAGACAGAGGCCCCTTAGTCTCAAGGGGGAGTACTGCCTGACCGTACTCCTACTTCCCCAGCACATAACTCAGGTATTATAAAATTCACAGTATTAATACAATAACCTCCCCAGTTACCCCCCACCCCAACGTAAACAATAAACAATAATAACATGCCCACCCCACCCAACAATAAATACTAAGACAAAATTAAAATAAATTTTAAAATAAAATAAAACCCCTTCTAGAGCTGCTCAGGTGTTTCAGTCCAGCACACAGAGTCTCAAATAGGCGAAATCAGTTTGAGTGAAGCAATACAAACCCAAAACCAAAAATAAAAATAAAATAAATAAACTCCGTCAACCCCCTCTCACTGGGTATACAGGAGTCAAAATGTAACGGCCTGATGGAATTTAGACCCCCAGGCACTCTCACAGCCTGGCAGTGTGAGTAAGCAAGGCACTCTCACTGCCCACAATAAAACTCCAGTAATCCCCTCTCACTGGGCATATGGGAGACAGTAAATTAAAATTGAAAAAATTAAGATACCCAGGCCCTCTCACTGCCAATGAGTACCAATGAACAGGATACTGTCACTGTCCAGATAGAAAAAATTTGAAATCTGACCATATTCAGTACGAATGGGGACCTCCTGAAGAGACACAGTCCAGCACAATTGGTAGTCCACACCTGAGAACCCTACCTGTGAAGGCCGGCCACCGGAAATAACTGCTCTGCAACCATGGCTCTCCGCTTAAGTCAACCCACCGGCTGGCCTTGCAGAGGACCTAGGAAAACCGTGCGCTGACCAGCCTGCTCCCCGACCCATCCAGGCCTGGTCTGCCTGAGCAGAGCAGATTCCAGCAGTCAGGACAACCACAAAATGCAGGGTCCACAGTCCAAACAGGCAAAGATCCAGTTACTCCAGTTACTCCCTTAGAACCACTCCACCAGTCAGCAACCACCTCAGAGACAAAGGAATTCTTGGCTGTTCAGCTGGGCAAGCTGACACTCAAAAGTATTATCCCCACAAACCCCACATCATTACACAAATCCACTCTGCTGAAAACTCTCCTCCAGGGAGTCCGTCCACTTTCTTGCTATTCGCTCAGTTCACCTCAGTTCACATCAGCTCCACACTTGCTCCATTCTAAAACCTTCTCTCCCAACTATCTTCCTGCCAGAAAGACATATAACACATGGTGGGCAGGTGCATCCCCCTTTTCAAAGTTGTAACAGGGTCCCAGAGATTCCCGCTAACAATCAGTGTGGTATCATGGCAAGTTAGACAGCTCCAACGCACACTTCGAGTCTGTCGGTGGTAGCCCTGGTAATGCTCAATGGTACACAGTTAGCTCACTCACTGCCAGCCCTATCTAACTTAAAAATGACCGATTAAAAATCGATTGAGCAGCAGGATTTCACTAAAGGAGAAAAACAGATGAAAAGAGGTAAGGCAATTCATTCACCATACCCAAGGCCTGCTCAGCGGGTGGCTATTATCCAGGTAGTACAGGTCTCTCATATATATATATAGATATATATATATATGTGTATATATATATATATATATATATATATATATATATATATATATATATATATATTATAGTGCACAGTAGTGCCACTATAGTTAGGTTGAGTACCCATTTAAGGTTAAAGTGTGAAATTTGTCAGGTTAATAACTTTGCCACTGTATGACAGATTTGTCTGACATTTGGCAGGCACAGAGCAGTACCATAGATCTCTGGATCTGCCAAGTTTTGTACCAGTCAGCTATACAGTTACGGAGCTATAAAGCGCCATTCCGTGTCATATTTACATTTTTTTGTGCATTCTTTGCTCGCACCTACAGGTCGCACAGTTTGCGTGATCGGTCCAAAAACTTCAGGGAACATGTGGCCAAGGTCCCCAATGTGCCTTTCAAAGATTTCATGAAAAAATTTTAAAGGTTCCAAAGTTATTAAAAAAACAATTTTCCCAGTATAGTCAATGGGAAAAGTTTACAAAAAGTTCGACAGTGTTGCAAATGCAGTTTTTAGTGTCGCAAATTACCCCTGTAGTGTCGTGCGTCAGCCATTTTTTTTCAGTTGCTGGTCACAGAAATGCTTGCCATTTAAATTTGGGACCCTCTAGGGACACAATTATTTTTGTGTTCACCTAGTCGAACCCTGAGGATACTAGCCATGTCTTTTTTGGGGGGTTAGACAGCCCAGAAATATGTTTTTGAAATTTTTGTAAACTGTAGTGTTGCAAAGTAGTGTCGCACCTGCAACACTTTCGTGGTTTTGTTTGCGAAAGTGTCATGATTTGCGGCTTTACTTTGCGACACTATGCCTAAAATAACAAGAATTCTTTGCCACACTGCTGCAAAAGAACGGTTTGGTCTTTTGGGCTGAAATTTGGAGGGAAGAAAGCCAACATCCCACAGATGTGCCTTTTGGTAATTTGGGACAAAATATTACAGGGATACAAAGTTATGGTACTCCAAAGTTTATGATTTTTCCCATAGACTAACGTTACGGCGTCTGCCACGCCTTTCAGACCCGTATCTCAGAAACACTTTGAGATACAGACTTTTTGTCAGAAAATGCTTAGTCCCCCACTAGGGAACTAAGTACAAAACTAGCCAGGAAAGTCATAAATTATATGAAATTTTAATTTTTTTCTACATCGTACGGTTCCTGAGATATAACCTATTTAGTATTCCAAGTCCTCGTTTTCTGCTCTGAGACCCATTATTATGAATACATTCTTTGTACTCACTGTCTTTTTCTATGCAGCTTTTGGGGAAAACCAGCCTGTGCGCTTACATTACTGTTACTGTTGCCCTTTCGCTTGCGATTTCATTACTGTTTCAGTTACCGTTGTCTCGCCCACCATATGCGTTATCGCTGCGTTTTCATTTACTTTCGCGTTTCTGTTATTTTTTGCCATTTGTGTCTACAGTACTGTTTCTCTTTCTGTTTCACTTTGCATCACCATGCCCATTGACATTTCCGTTTGCAGGCACCATGATACTATGTGACAACACATCATGTGGCAGACCGTTCCCCTCTACGCCACCGTGTGCGTTACCCTTTCTGTTCTCATTCACGCTTGCATTACCATGTGTGCCACTGTTAGTGCTTCTGTTTGTGTTGCTGTTCCTGTTACTATGCCACAAGACAGCACATACCGTGAGGACTACGGGGCCCAAAAGGGCCCAGCAGCTCCACTACTGCATTCGTTCACTATTTCTCATTATCATTCTAAAGAGAAGGAAATTAAACAAAACTCCATTTAATGCATTAGTTAGGGGTTGTTCCACAGCGACAAAGTGAAATCGAGTGTTAGGGTTGAAAATCCCCTTGGACTAGCCCACCCCCTAACTGGCATTGGGGTGTGCATTGGGGTCATTGGTCCCTAACTCTCACCCCATTCTCCTATACTTCTGCTGCTTTACACATGTGATGGGTGAGAGTTAGGGCTGACGACCACAATGCTATTCCCAATGCGCAGTTGGGGGGTGGACTGGGGGTCCAAGGGTTTTAAAACCCCAACACCGAATTTCCTCACTTTTGTCACTGTGGAACAACCCTAACTAATGCATTAAATTGAGTTTTTGCCTCTAATATATATATATATATATATATATATATATATGTAGGGGTGGAGATAAACAGAGTGTGATAAATCTGTTTATCTGAGTTACTGTGTACATGCATTTCATTTATGTATACAGTGCTTATGTCATCAGCCATCTATCCACACAGTGCTTATGTCATCAGCCATTTATCTATACAGTGCTTATATCATTTAGAATGTGTGGCCTCAGTAGCAGTATTAACCATATTCAAATGCGAATAATTTTAAAATGAAAAATGATAGCATGGTACTGTAAGCACGAACGTTGTTCAGCACGGAAATACCTACAAAATGAGTGGTGTTTTATTTATTGATACCTTTTTGCTTTTTTGATAATTAGCAAAAACACAGCAGAAAATTAATTTCTTTTTTTCATTTTGTCCGCAAACAAATGTAAATAACTTTAAAATGAAAAATGATAACATGGTACTGTGAGCACAAAGTTTATTCAGCACAGAAATATCTACAAAATGAGTGGTGTTTCATTTATAGATACTTTTTAGTTTTTTCAGAATTAGCGAAAAACAGCAGAAAATTTCATTTTTGTGCACTTTTTCATCAAACAAATGCAAATAACTTAAAAACAAAAAATGATAGTGTGGCACTTGGAACACAAAAGTTGTTCAGCATAAAACTATCTACAAAATGAGAGGTGTTTCCATTTCTAGATTCCTTTAGATTTTCTATAGTCTGCAAAATATGGTAGAAAATTACATTTTTATTCACTTTTTTGACTAACAAATGCCCCCTACAAAAGCAAAAACAAAAGAATTGCATAAATGGAATATGCAATGGAAACTCATGTAATAAATGATTTAACTGCACTCCAGCAGTTTGACCTGGGACACCTCACTCTTGGCTTTCGCCACTCATGAGGTTACCTGAGGTCAAACTGCTCTTGTGCAAATAAATCATTTATTACACTTGCTTCCATTGCATATCATATATATATATATATATATATATATATATATATATATATATATATTACATATGTATATTCTTTGCAAAAAAGTCAATACTGCACCAGTTAAGGTTCAGCTTAATGCCACAAAAGTAGTGAAATGTGGCTTTAGGGTTTCCTACCCTAAGTCCCCCCCAAGCAGCAGAAGGAGAAAACATTAGGGTTTTGGATTTCTGGAGTCATGGCAAGTCATTGGTGGGGTTTTCCTTGGGGTAGTCAACACTAATGCCCACCCCTCACCCCCACCAGCACACAGCCTCCGGTCCAAAGCACAAGGCACAGCTGCAAGATAGTGCCTCATACTGATACACTCTTCAAAGGTAGAGAGGTATGTCTCACCACATATTGCCAGCAAAGTCTGTTGTAGCTTTCTTGATGCAGGGACTGCAAAATGTCTGACATTGTTTTTTGAGGGAACAGGGTAGGCATTAGGGTTGACAACCCCACGGAAGACCCCACCAGTGATTCACCAAGACTCTGGAAACCCAATACCCTAATGTTGTGGGGAAGATTAGGGAGAAAATAAAAGCATTTAGGAAGTATAAGGAATCACAAAAGGAGCAGGACAGAGAACTGTATCAGTTAAAGCAGAAGGAAGTGGGGAAGGCAGTCAGAATAGCGAAGGAACAAACCAAAGAAAAGATAGCCAAAACAGTTAAAAAGGGGGATAAAACCATTTATATGTACATCAAGGAGTGAAGGAAGACCAAGGGAGGGATAGTGAGGTTTAATAAAGGGAAGGGGAGGTGGGCAGAGGGTGACAGTGAAAAGGCAGAGATACTGAAATAATACTTTTGCTAAGTATTCACAAAAGAAGAAGAGGGGGAGGTACCTATTCCAAACAATAGAAGCACTTTGGATGGGGTGGTCCCTATCAGTCCATTCATAGTAGAAAGGGTCCTGAAAAAACTCAAAAACTCAAGGTGGACAAAGCAACGGGGCCTGATGGGATTTACCCCAGAATTGTAAAAGAACTATGGGGAGACCTACTGACACTACTGACTACCCTTTTCAACAAATCATGGGAGAATGGTGTGGTACCTGAGGACTGCAGGAGGGTGGATGTGATTCCCCTTCACAAAAGTGGGAGCAAGGCAGAGGCAGGAAACTACAGACCTGTTAGTTTGACCTCAGTTGTAGGGAAAATGATAGAATCACTTCTAAAAGAAAGAACTGTTGAGTACCTAAAGGCCAGTGGGGCACAGGACCCAAGACAGCATGGATTCACAGCAGGAAGATCATGTCAGATGAATCTAATCAATTTCTTTGACTGGGTGATCAAAGTAGTAGACCAGGGAGGGGCTGTGAATATGGCCTGCCTAGACTTTAGCAAGGCATTTGACATAGTCCCACACAAAAGTTTAATAAACAAGTTAGCCAGCTTGGGAGTGGGACCCAGGGTGGTAGCCTGGGTAACAAAGTGACTGGACAACAGGACACAGAGTGTAATAGTAAATGGAGTACACTCTGAAAAAAGGGTGGTTACTAGTGGGGTACCGCAGAGTTCAGTACTGGGACCGGTCCTCTTTAATGTCTTTATTGGAAACATTGTTGAGGGGCTAGAAGGAAAAGTATGCCTCTTTGTAGACGACACAAAGATCTGCAACAGGGTTGATACATAAGGGGGGTAGAAAGGATGAGACAGGACTTGGCAAGGTGGGAGGAATGGTCAAAAGTATGGCAGCTTAGATTCAATGCAAAGAAGTGCAAAGTAATGCACCTGGGAAACAGAAACCAAGGGGAAGAGTACACAATGGGGGGTACTAACAACAACAAAAATGGAAAGGGACCTGGGGGTAGTCATACCAGATGACCTTAAGGTAGGCAAACAATGTGAGAAGGCAGTAAGAATGGCTGGGGGGGATACTGGCATGTATAGGGAGAGATAACATCAGTAGAAAACAGAAAGTTGTTATCCCTCTGTACAGACAGTTGATGAGACCCCATCTGGAGTACTGCATGCAGTTCTGGAGACCCCATCTCTGCAAGGACATAGACAGGATGAAGGCAGTCCAGAGGAGGGCAACTAAAATGGTGCAGGGTCTGCAACAGAACCCATATGAAGAGAGACTAAAATAGATTAATATGTATACCCTTGAGGAAAGGAGGGAGAGGGGGAACATGATAGAAACTTTCAAGTACCTCAAGGGAACAAACAAAGTCCAAGAGGGTAGCATCTTTCAGAAAAAGAGATATGCAAGAACAAGGGGGCACAATTTGAAAATAGAGGGGGGTGGCTCAGGGACAACATGAGGAAATATGTTTTCACAGAGAGGGTGATGGATGCATGGAACTGCCTTCCTGAGGGGGTTGTGGGGTCAAAAACAGTAGGAGAATTCAAGAATGCATGGGACAAACATAAGGTAATTATAGTGGGGGGGTTAGGAGGAAGTAGGCTGTTGGTTAACTGGTTAATCTACAGCTTATCCAATAGGTAGGGATATGGACAGACTAGGTGGGCCAAGCGGTCCTTATCTGCTGTCAAAGTCTATGTTTCTATGTTTATTCCTTTTGCTGCTTGGGGAAGTGGGGGTGGGGAGTTAGGGTAGGAAACCCTAACACCACTGTCCCCTACTTTTGTGGCATTAAGTTGAACCCTATCTTGTGAATTAGCAAACATTTTTGCAAAGAATTCCCTATCCTTTTGAAATAGTGGAATCGTATCCTAAGTTACATAAGTCCTTTCAGACAGATTCAAATGGATACAGATGTGTGTTGGCCCTGCACCAAAGGAAGACTATGTCAGCCTACAGAAGTACAAGGTTCTCATGGGCCCAGCAGTTCCATGCAGCGATGGATATAAAAAATTCATGGGGCAGCCGGGGGAGGGGTGCAGAAACATAGGGGGCTCTGTTCCCTGTGCTTCCATGTGACTGCAGATGCAGATGCACATGGCAAAGAGTCCATCTGTCAGCCAATGCACAGGGCCCTCTGCCACCCACAGATGCAGAGGTACAGGGCCCTATGCCAAGAGGACCGTTATCTTCACTATATGGCACCCAGACACATGCAGACAACCCTGCAGCTTTCATGGCTTGGGGGAGGGTGTCCATCCCCCCTCTTGCCTTCTCTCCATCCAGCTGGGTCACTGAACTCAGCTCACCAGCTCAGGATCACAAAACATACCTGCTGGGGTGAAGATTGGCACTACACCCTAAATTTCTTAACAATTTTATATATTTTTTTATTTTGACCCCAAATTTTCAAGAAAAGCATTTTATGACACCCCTTATAAACATGACATGTAGCAGTTATAGTACAGTGAAGCCCACCAGAATAAAGCCCAAGTCTGCAGAATTCTGCAGTAGAGTTACTGCAGCAAACCATTCAACTTCAAGTGGAGTTAATCCCTTTTGTCATGCAGGAAACCTGTGACACTACGATTTATCCTGGCAGGCTTCACTGTATATTGGCTGAAATGTCATTTTGCACCAGAAGTATGAAAACACGTCTCATCCACGATTTAAGAAATGGCACCTGTCACATTTATGAGGTGATATGGAAAAATGGCTATGTGGAAAGTTTGGAGTCAAAATACTGAAAAGAAGAGAAGTTGTGAGTGACTGTTGTAGTAGTGCAATGTTCACTAATAACCTTGGCATTTTACTGTATTTGAACACCATTTCAGCATAGCCTTCTTATTTCCCCACCTAATGAACCAGGTAGGTAAAAATGTCCAAATCCCCACTGAAACATCATTCCACACCACCGAAACATCATTCCATGCCCCAGGTGTGAAAACATTTGGCCAAGATTTGAAAAATGACAGCTGTCAAATTCATGAGGTGGTGTAAAAAAATAACCATGTTGAAATTTTAAGGTGAAAATATTTAAAATTACCCAAGTTGCAAACTAGTGTAGAGAAATTTCAATGTACATGCATAACTTTGCCATTGTTACATATTATGACCCCAATTTTCAACATAGCCTTCTTATGACCCTGCCTCATGAACAAGGATGGTGAAAAGTTTACCCCACCAAAAGGTGATTTCACAAAGTGACCATTAAATCACCTTTCAAGCCAGATGTGCATAATTCCACCACCATTGGTCATGAAGTGGGGGTCCCAAAAGGCCATGCTGAAAATCTGGGGTCAAAACATGCTAAAATGGCAAAGTAATGCATCAAGCCAAAAACCCCATTAGACTGAGTTGCACTTCCTTTAGTTTCTCATATTGCAGTCACCAGTATCAGCAGCAAGATGTGTCTTTGTTCAGAGAGTGGATCTTCACTGTGGGACATATTCAGGTAAGTAAGGGTGCTTGGGGGTGTGGGGAGGTGTGGGGTTGTGGGTGCTGAGTGGGAGGTTGGGGCGGGGCAGATCGTCAAGGGAACTTTTTCTTTTTTTGCAGGTAACAAAAAAAAATGAGGGACAGTTTTCTTTTTTTTCAGGGATAGTGATATGCATTCTAAAGCTGGGTACTGAGCACCCCAATGTCAGACTAGTGTTTGGTGGTACTAGGGGTGAACACCCTTGTGCCACTATGTATGTAGTGGGAAGTTGGAGACAACCTGGAAGGGAGGGGAGTCATGAGAAGCGGTACCAGTGGTGGGTACTCCAGACCACTTATATATTGTAATTAAAAACATAAACATTGGGAACCATGGGTGGGTGACCTGGAGGGAAGGGGGGAGAAAAAAGCAGTACTGGGGTGGGCACCCCAGTACCCTTCATAAATAGACAGACAGACAGAGATAGATAGATATATAGATAAACAGACAGACAAAGAATGACAGAGACAAAGGCTGGCAGACAGAATAGAGGATCGACGGCTCACTGCTGTCAGTGCAACCCACAGCAGGACTCCAGTTGCATCTGCAGAATTCAAGAAAGTCCCACAGTTCCCACACAGAGAATGTGGGTGAACAGCTTCTCTCACTAAGCTGGACACCCTGGATTTTGGGGTGCCCAGAAAAGTTATTTCCTGACATTATTTAAAAATCAGAATCTAGGTAAACAGGTCCTGTTTAGCTAGGTTCTTGTGTTTGTTTTGTAAAATTACAGCATTTTGAGTATTTTTCATGTTTTTCATTTCAAGGGTAAAAGAAACAAGATGGTGACTGTCACAGCACAAACAAATGTTCCATACTGTGAGAAGCAAGTGGTGAGAAACCAAAAATGGTTTTGCGACACAGTGGTGTCGTATTAGAACATTATCTCAAAAACCCTCCTGAGCATGCTCAGAAAAAAAGCCTTCTAACTCTGGAACTGTTTAATATTTTTTCATGAAACCTTCCAAAGGCAGTACCTTGGCATGGCATGCTTCTACCCAGAAAGGCTGGGGGGAAAAAATTCCATTCTGTGTAGACTGTAGGTGAAAGCAAACCCAAATCCCATGTTAAGTATAGGAATAAAATTAGACATCTATTGTAAAATGACATACCTGGATCTCAGAAACAGCAAAAACTGCCATCACAAAAACATTCCACAGATTTAGACCTTGCCTCCTAGACAACATATGCAAAGTTTTAATTACTTTTGTTGAACCCTGGCAAAGATATTATGGTACAAAGTTAGGTGCTTAACATTGAACACCCTACCCAACCATAACTATTGGGGCACTACTGCACCCATATAATATTTATTTATTAACATAATAATCTGCTACTAATAGGACTGTTTTATTTATGAGATTTTGTTCATTTTTTATTTTATATTTCTTTTATGTATTTTTTCCTACCATTCTTGTTGTAATGGCTACCTAAGCCACCGGGAAGGGCGCCAAACAGAAACAAACTCTACTACTACTACTATTATTACCCAAGTAAATGTTTGTTTAAAAACTGCATTTAGTATTATTGTGTTTGTATAGCCAATATTCTGCAGAGTTCTCATCATGAAATGAGTAAATTGAAGTTTTGACAATGTAAGAATATGTTAAACCATAAGAACTGTTCTGATAGGTCAACAGCTCATGTTTAGCATTTTGTACACAGGCCATGACATATTGAAAACTCCAAATTACAAGTCCATGAAATGAACTGTACAGAATGTTGTCCAGAGAAAAACAATACAAAACACAGTTTCTGACATCAGTGTTTCATCAGGTACAAATAATTATGATTCATTAGGAAGTATGATTTTCATTTCTGTCAATAGTAACATAACATTTAGCAGCAAACTAGCACATATTTATCATTCCATTTATGTGTTAAGGGGGTCTAGGGAATGGCAATCATATATACACACACGTACAGTAACTGTGATTATGTACTGATATCTTTTTACACTGTAACACCCTATTTCCGCTTCCCCCAAGACATATCTGGTAATGAGCTGTTACCTGCTCAGTTTAACTTTTCCTGGTAAAACATTTGAAATAGATAAATAAACATGCTTGCCTGTATATACAACAAGAGTAACTATGGATTAAAAGTGGATGTAGAAGTATGTGCATTCCATACAGACATACCTCTCATCTGTCCTTCATTATGAGGGATGCCTTTCATTTCCCCCCTGAAAACTGCTGGTATGCACTCAGGATGACAACACTATTACAGCAAACACATTGATACTGACAACATCGCCATTTTGCCATAATAGACCACCCGAGACCTCGGCACTATCTCTCCCGGTCCTGCACCCCCACCCCGATCCAACTCCGACTCAAAGTTAGAATACTAGAGATCAGGGGACGTAAGGGGCAGAGCCCCCTACATTGGGGGTTTGGGCAGGGAAGCCCCCCAATGAAAAAATTGCCAGGGTCTCAAGTCAGATTTATGTCACCTGCAAGTTGAGGTTGACATAAATCTGTCCCTGTGATGGTGATCAGCAACTTAGTTGTCGAACCAGCATCGTAGAGCCAAAACTGCTGTACCCAATATTCATCCATCATGGAAATGGTGCTGCCCACATGAAATAGGTTATGTGAACTGAGACTTGTAAAGTAAAAATTCATAATATTCTAATTTGCTAAATCAAAATTAAACTTTGCACAAGTTAAGGTACTGGTTTCCAGTGTTAAGACTGTACCACGTTTGATGAGGTGTCCCTCATTAGGAGGGCCAGTGTCACACATTGCCCCATATTTTGAGTGTCAGTGCCCCACATGTTCCTGAAAAAAGGTGGAAATGCTTACAAACATGCTGCATACAGAAATGTTGGCACCATTTCACACTGCACCAATAATCACATTTTATGTTTTATACTTTATCAATTTCTGCATGTATATTACAGAGAATAAAATATGAGATTGATGACATGTTTTACATATATATCTGATAATCATAGCCATGTTATTATAGTAAATCTTTTCCTACTACAGCTACAGTATTTCCTATATGGAAAGCAAGTAAAAGTAAAAAGTTACACATGAGAATAAAGGTACATTTTCTAACAGTAGTTTTGTGCCACAGTCTTTGGAGTGTCATCTTTACTGGAACACAAGTATACTGTGCTAACAAATAATATGTGTCACTGTGCCCTTAGGTACCCCTACAAAACTCACCATTGGAATCTCTATGATAATGTGGGAATCTTCCACCTGAAAACACATTTTCTTGTTTCAAACTGGCCTACAATACCTTTAAATATAGAACACCTGGCTCCCTGTTTAACAAATTACATTTGAAGCAGGTGCAACAATGTACTGGACCTGGACTGGTTTAGACTAAAAACACTTCTGTGTTTGATGAGAACGCTTAGAATTTAACATATGGCCTTCAAGGGGCTAGATAGTGTTCCTTTAGACTTTTAGTAGTTAGATGGCTGTAGGACTTTCCCAAACACACTTCACTTCACTCCACTGGCAATGTCATCTATAACCTGAACAACACCACTGAGCCTTTACGATTTAGATTTAGAAAATTGGCTTTTTATTTCCTGGGATCTGATTGGCTAGTACCCTTGTCTGAGGGATACATTAACTTACAATAGATGCCCAGGAAATAAAAAGTACTGGCCCCAGTGCCCCTTCATCCACTCAAGTTATCCTTGTGCCCACCCTGCTTCCTTATTGGCCAAAACCACCCAATTCAATGTGAAATCCCCACCATTTTTTTCTCTAACTTAGCGAGAGATATTAGTCCCACAACACTCCCTACGTCAGTGCCAGCTATCTGGCAAAACAGTACTCAATCTCTGCTGGGTTTATGTCTCACTATTTTTTTAAATTTCTATTCAGTACCCTCTTATCCCATGCCCCCTGATTCTCCATAGCTCGACTGTCAGACAATCAACCACACTCTCGGTCTTTCCTCCTTCAGCAGGCCACCTGCTCACTCCTGAAATGAATCTGCTTGAAAGAGTGAGTGAGAGGCCCCCTCAACTCAGTCCTTACCCAATACCGCCCACCCTGTCGGGTATTATTGCTTGCCTATATGCAGATGCAAATCATTTGACTCAATCCACAATGGGCAGTACTTTCCTTATATCTGCAAACTGTGTGTAACCTGAGGTTCTTTCGGTGGATGGAGACATCCTGCACAGTTCTAGAATCTCTGCACATTAATATTTGAAAAAAATATGTTGACAATTGCAATCTGCCCGAGGTTTCATAGGTAGATGTTAGGCTAGAACTCAAAAGGCAGAAAAGGCATAGCACATGTGAATTTTAAAATAAACAAACTCTGGCAGAGCCATTATGGCTGTAAATGCATTAACTAGATAAGGGTGTTTCATGGGCTTAAACATAAACATGAATTGCCATTGCATACAATAACTGAATCAAAGTACGGTACATTGAGAAAGGGCAGATATAAAAATAATGCCACCGTCTGTATTACAGTTACCTATATGTTTCACATTTTATTCTATGCACTGTTACAACAATCAACTCAACAGAACCGGGTCATCATATACATGAAGGTACTGTACCTTAACTGCAAACACTATATGTTGTGACAAGGTGGAAGATAAACACAATGTCGAGACATGTTTAGGAAGACATTTGATGTGTTTAATTGATTTTTTAGAGAGTGCTATACAGTACACACACACATAATAAGTATAATATAAAAGTACATAGACCAAAATGCCAATGTAAATCTTACACATTTCATTACAAGTTGTTCTCTTGAAGGAAGATCTTACTGTACAAGGCCTAAAAATGGTCATTAAGTAAAAGTAAACTGGGGTAGGTGTGTTATTGAGGGTATAACATAGCTTACCTTTTATTGCTGCTCCAACCCAGGCACAAACAATATGAAAATCAACAACCCCTTGATGTGAAGCAACAGGAAGTAGATAGTACAAGGACAGAAACAAGTAGGAGACTGAGTAAGTGGGTAGACAAGCATGAGTATAGTAAGTCAAATAACATTTCAAAAAGTCTCACTATTATAATTCATTTTTTACAAATGCGTCTGCACAGTTGACAATTTTTGTAAAAAGATAATAACAATGGGAGTTATTTCACAGAACACATAATTTAAGTGAGAGGAATGACGTTAATAAAAATAAAACAAAGAGGAATGGAAGATAAGAAGCTATAAAATGAAAGGGGTGGCAAATACAGAGCTATTCCAGCTGCAACAGGTGATGTGTTCAATTGATCTGCATCTCAGAAGGGTACACAGGCAAAAATAACATAACATATATGGTAATAAAGAAAAAAATTAAAACACAGCTCACTGCAGAGCAGATGCGCAGCTGCACAAATGTCAGCGGCTGAGATGTTTCTGAAACAAGCAGTAGAAGCAGCCATGCCTCTGGTTGAGTGCCCTTTCACTTCCCCCAGAAGAAGTTTATTGTACTTCTGGTAACAGAAAACAATGCAGTTTTCCAACCATTTAGACAGGCACTGTTTTGAAACTTCTGTGCCCTGTCTTTTGAGCGCAAAGGAAACAAACAACTGATTGGACTTACGAACATCTTTAGTCTGGTTAGTGTAGTAACGCAGAATTCTATGCACATCCATAGTGTGCAGAAGAGCCTCCCCCTAATTAGAGTACTCAGGTAAGAATACCAACAGTTGAACTGCCTGATTCAACGTAAACTCAGAAATCACTTTAGGTAAAAACTTAGGGTTTGTATGCAGAGCCACCTGGTCTCTGTGGAAAATAAAGTAAGGCTCCTTACACACCAGGGCCTGAAGTGCTGAAATTCTTTGAGCTGAAGTAATAGCAACTAAGAAAAGTGCTTTCTAAAACAAATAGTGCAGAGCACAACTTACTGCCGGTTCAAAAGGAGGCAAAGTAAGTTTTTCCAAAACAAAATTCAAGTCCCACAGGGGGAACTGGATTATGAATTGATGGTTTCAGATGGAAAATTCCTTTCAGGAAGGTTTTGGAAATCTCCAACTGAGCTATGGTTTTGCCATCCACGGGGAGGTGGTAGGCTGAAACAGCAGACAGATGGACCTTCACAGAAGAATAGCTTAGGCAGAGATCTGAAAGATGCAAGAGGTACTACATGTCCTGGGGCACCAGGCAAGGGAAAGGGTCCCAACCCTTGGAGGCTGCTCCAATGGAGAATCTTTTCCATTTCCTGGCATAAGTAGTTCTGGTAGAAGGTATTCTGGCCTCTACGAGGACCTGGGCCACTAAGGCGGAAACTCCAAAGCATGAAGCAGTTATGTCCACAGGTGCCACGCATGTAGGTGGAGGGATTTGAGGCACAGATGCACCAGTCTGCCCTGCTCCTGAGTCAGAAGATTGTGGCAGAGAGGCAGAGATACTGGGGGTTCCATCGATAGCTGTTGAAGCAGAGAGAACCAAATCTGATGAGGCCAAAAAGGGGCTATTAGAATCATGTGAGCCCCTTCTACCTGTAGCTTCAGGAGAACCCCCTGAAGCACCGGGAAGGGAGAAAATATGTAAAAGAATCTCCCTGTCCAGCAAAGAGACAATGCGTCTCACTAGAAAACACCACACCCCGGAACAAGTGAGCAAAAATTGGGTAGTTTTGCTTTGGATGGGGAGACAAAGAGGTCTATCTCCGGCTGATCCCACAGGTCGAATAAGCTTTCGGACACCTCTTCATTTAGCTGCCACTCATGAGCCCTGACAGTGGTGCGGCTGAGATTGTCTGCCAGGACGTTGCTGATACCCAGCACATGGACAGCAGTCAGGCTGAGGTCATGCTGGACTGCCCAGTACCACACTCACATTGCCTCCTGGAATAGCGGGTACAAGTGAGTGCCTCCCTGTTTGTTCAGGTACCAGACCACAGACATCTTGTATGTCTGAACCAGGAGTGTCCCTGGACATAGAAGAGGCTGGAAGGCCTGGAGGGCATATAGCACTGCCCCTAATTTCTAACACATTGATGTGTAGAGACGCTTCTAGCTGAGACCATGTTCCCTGGGTCCAAGGGTCTCTGGCACAGGATCATAACATCTTAAGACAAAACCGTGCAGCAATGTACCATGCTGTAAATTCATTGGATACATTGCTGCGGCACAGACACAGTGCCAAAACGCATTTCAATGAAGGAAACTTTTTTTTGGTTGTCTGCGGGGGCTATGCCCCCATGCCCCCATTATGGGGGTCAGAGCCCCCTGAACCCCCCTCATTAAAATAATCAACTCGGGGGGGTCAACGCAGGGACAGGGAGGAACATTGCAGGGGAAACAAAAAAAACTGCCCAATGCAGTTTCCAAAAGGTCTGTGACAGGAATTCAAGACCCAGTTCACAGATGCACAGCAACCTCCTGTACTGCCACAGCTCATTCCACTGAGCCATGGCGGCAGCTCAGAGGACCACCTCCGAAATGTAGGTTTTCAGCTACACAACACTCCTCTTCTCCACCTATGCATGACATGGTACAAAACAGAGTGCAACATATATGTCTTGCAGGGTTTTATACCCTGTTGTGCTAGTGTACTGTGCAATGTATTCCACGTGGTATTCCATGTGTGGTAATATGTGCAACATATTGACGAGGTGGGATGCTCTCCTAGGTGGGCTCCCCAGATTTGATATGAAGCATCCATTGTAAGGGTCATGGTAGGAGCAGGGGGTTGAAAGGGAACCCCCATGGAGAGATTGGACAACACCTGCCACCAAAGAAGATCCTTCTTCATGTACCCAGACACTAGGACCCTGTGGTCCAGGTTGTCCAGCCACTGATCCCATTGGACACAAAGAGTTCATTGGGTCACCCTCATATGCAGTCTGGCTAGAGGAACTGTAGGGGTCACAGCTGCCATCAGCCCTAGAAAACAGAGGATAGACTGAGCAGTGTTCCAGCATGAGCTGGCCACTAATATGGCCTGTTCCTGCAGGGTCTCTGCTCTGTCCAATGGGAGGAAGGCCCTGC
Organism: Neoceratodus forsteri; assembly: GCA_016271365.2. Classification (NCBI taxonomy): domain Eukaryota; kingdom Metazoa; phylum Chordata; order Ceratodontiformes; family Ceratodontidae; genus Neoceratodus; species Neoceratodus forsteri. The sequence continues at coordinate 265,526,862 of JADMNL010000022.1, read as the reverse complement.
CCTGGACCATATCCAGCACTGCCCCAAATCAATTGTAGGCACTGGGAGGGGAGTGGTGGAACTTGGGATAGTTGACTGTTATTCCAAGTCTGGAAAAGAGGCCCAGGGTGAAGGAGAAGGACTCCTTCAGACTGCTCTGTGATAGGGCTGACAGAAGCCAGTCATCCAGATACAGGCACAATTAGATCCCTGTGCAGCATAGGGCCACAGACACCACTGCTAGGCACTTAGTAAAAACCTGAGGTGCCGAGGATAGGCCAAAAGGGAGAGCCTTGAACTGGTTATGTTCCCCCTGGAAGGCAAATTGAAGAAAGTGGTGGTGGGCCTGGAAGAGGCAGGTGCAGGTAAGTATCCTTCATGTCCAGTGCACAAAGCCAATGGTCCTTGTAGAGCAGGGGTAGAAAGAAATCCCTGGATGGTGAGCATACAGAACCTCTTGTGCCCGATGTACAGGTTGAGCATGCTGAGATCCGAGATGGGTCTTAGGTCGCCCATCTTTTTGGGCACTAGGAAGAAATGGAAGTAGTACCCTCTTCCTATCTGTGTGGGAGCCATGGGCTCTATGGCTGACTTTTTCAGAAGAGCCTGGATCTCATTCCCTATCATAAACAGGTGGCTTGGAGGATAATGGGAGAGGCCTGGAGGGGAGTTGTCTGGAGGCCTGTCTAGGAACTCTATGGTGTGACCTCTTGGTATTAACTGAAGGACCCAAGGGTCCATGGTTATGTCATGCTACCCCAGAACATGGAGGGTAAATCTTCCCCTCCCACTGATTCCCCCAGAGGATCTGGAGGAGGCAGGGGTGTCCCCCATGAGTCAGGAGGCCAAGGGGAGGGAGCTGGCAGCTCCTCCAGGGGCCTTCTGGAACTTGACAGGGGTAGTAGGGGTTCCTGATGCTGGATACCAGCATTTGGCCTGGCGTTTGGGAGAGGCCTCTTTGGTCTGGCATCTCTGTTGCTGACAAAAAGGCTGTTTGCCTTTGCAACTCCCTCTGTACATAAAGCAGACATCGTGGATGAATTTAACGTGGTCCTGCAATTCAGTGATAATATCCTTGGTTTCATCTCTGAATAACACGGATCCCCTGAAAGGGGCATCCAGGATGGAGGTATGAATGCCTTGTGCCAGGCCAGCAATCCTGAGCCACGAATGTCACCTAATGCAGACAGCAGTGACTGTGGTGTGAGCAGCTGAGTCTGCTGTGTCATAAGTGGCCAGAAGGGCATGACGACAGGAGATTTTAGCCATTCTCATTGTCTTGGCAATCTCAGCCTTAAGCTCCTGATCCTGGATAGTTTCCAGCTTGAACTTGAGTGAGGCCAGGGAAGATTTCTTGTAGGAAACCATATGAGCCATATAATTAAGGGACCTGAGGGTGCAAGTGGAGGAGGAATGGATCTTGCGACCAAAATTGTTCAGCTGCTTACACTGCTTATCAGGAGGAGACATGCTCAAATGTTTAAGCTTAGAGGACAGGTTGTGGACAGCCATTATAACAACCAAGTCTGCACTAGGATGGCCAGTAGGTTGTGTGACCCCATCTGGGGGGTGGTACTTCCTGTCTGCCTTTTTTGAAACAGCCAGAATGGAGGAAGGCTATTGCCAGATAGTGGACATCAGGTCTTCATAGGGCCCAGTCCAAGGCAGTATGGGCATAGGAGCTGTGTCAGTCATGTCTAGATAGTCTGCAAGCCTTTTCCACTTTGGATCCTGTTCCTGGATAGCCCAGCCACAGGCATTTTTTATAGTTATGAGGAGTTCTGCAAAGGAAGGGTCCTCTGGAGGGGACTTTGGGGACTCCTTAGGCTGAGGTTCTATAGGTGTATGCGTACCAGAGCTGGAGGATGAGTCAGAGTCAGAATTCTAAAAGTGCCTGCTAGGGGTCTGAACCCTTTTTAGAGGAGTGTCCTGGGTTTTATCCCTGATCTGGTGTCTAGAGGAGCCTTCTTCAGAAAGGTGGGAATCCACAGGAGAGGCTGATCTAGGGGTTAGAAAGGAGGCAGGAGTAGAGGCCATCACTGGTTTCCAATGGTCAAGCTCTGAGGCTAGTTGAGTCCTGGACTCCTGAATCAGGGTCTGAAACACTGCCTGGATATCACCCTGAGGCTGCTGTGGAGGCAGAGGCTGAGGCTGAGGAGTAGTTGATGGAGGAGGAGGCTGGTATAATGGATAGCCAGGCTTCTCATATTGAGGATATCCATGAGCCTGATAGGAGTAGGTAAAGCCAGAAGGAGCATACCCTTGATTAGGCATAGCCCAACATTTGTTACCCCGGTACATAATAGGGTTGACAACCAAGCGTTGGATACCCCAGTGAAGGGTACATTGGATATTGTGGGGGCGGATAGCCCAGAATGTTGCCCATAGCTCCAGCCAGAGGTGGAGCTGAAGGCCTAGCAGGAGGTGGGGCCAAAGGCCCAGCAGGAGGTCCAGAAGGACCAGGCATCAGCCCCATAGGGACATTTGAAGGGACTGGCACTGGATCAGGCACAGGAATGTCTGGTGCCAAAAGATTTCAGCACCTGGGGGCCTGACGGAAGGCTGTCCAGCATTTGAGGAATGGCCAGAGTGCCAAACATACCCTGATCCAGTGAAGGGTCACCTGGCGAAGGGCCATTTGGTGTTCGGGTGTGAGTAGAACCTGACAGAAGACCCGCCATTGCCTGGGAAGCCGGAGTCCAAGATGGTGGAACCTGGTTGTCCAAGGGGGCTTGGATTGAGGAAATCCTGATGGAAGGTCCATGGAGGGATTAACAATAGGCCCAGTGGGTGAACCAGGAAGAGACTGACCCAGGAGAAGGAAGGGGAACCTCCAGATTAGTGCCCACCTCCAGCTCTTAATCTTCAGGCAAGCCCGGAGGGTCCAGTTGGGTCAGAGGGAGTGACAAACCCTCTAAAGACTGCTACGTATCTGGCAGCTGGCTCAACTCAACTTCAGGGGTATCCTGCTACCCTGATTGGGGGCCTCAGCTGTGCGATCCCCAGAGGAACAGCCATGGCCATGCAGATGTCAGAAGAGCTAACGTCCGACTTATCAGCCTGGGCCATGCAGACAACAGTGGAACTGGAGTCCAGCTTACCAGCTGTGACCGTGCGCTCGTCAGTGGGGCATAGGAGCAACATATTGACCTGGCTGCTGGTGACAGACATTAAAGAAGTTATGGGCCTAAGGAGCACAATAGGGGTTCCGTTGTCCAAGAAAAGCCCTGACTGCACCATGAGTAAAGCATGCAGGGAGGCTGTGTTCAGATCCACCAGAGCAGTAGGAAACCTGGCAGTAGGGGTACTTACCGAAGTGGAGGCCCCTCCGGTGTCAGTAGTGCTCAATGGCCGCCGCCAAGTGGATGAAGACCTATCCCATTCTCAGTGCCTCTCCTTGTCCTTTTTCTTCTTTTTGAGTTCTGGCATTGGAGAAGATTTTCCCTGCAGATTCTGCAGCTCCTTTTCCATCAAAGCTAGGTGCTCCTCCAGCAAGTGGGCTTCGAGCTTTTTCTGGTGCCTAATCTGTGTGGCTTGGTTGAAGGACTGACAGGCCGAACAGTCCTTGCAGGATCTGGGTGCCACAGGACTTGCACTTCACCTTTTTGACACATCACCCAACTGTTCATGAATCGGCCAGTGGGTGAACCAGGAAGAGACTGACCCAGCAAAGGAAGGGGAACTGCCAGATTAGTACCCACCTCTGGCTCCTGATCTTTAGGCAAGCCTGAAGGGTTTGGCTGAGTCAGTGGGAGCGAGGAACCCTCTAAAGACTGTTGCATATCTGGAAGCTGGCTCAACTCAACATTGGGGGTATTCTGAAACCCCAATTGGAGAGCCTCAGCTGTGCAGTCCCCAGAGGAACTGGGGAGTGACTTGTCAGCCATGGCCGTGCAGATGTCAGAAGGGCTAACATTCAGCTTATTGGCCTGGGCCATGCAGACAATAGTGCAGCTGTTTTCCACTTACCAGCTGTGACTGTGCACTCCTCGGTGGGGCCGGGGAGTGATTTATCGACCTGGCTGCTGAGGATAGACCCTGAAGAAGATATGGGCCTAAGGAGCACAATACAGGTTCTGTCACCCAAGAAGAGCCCGACTGCACTGAGAGTAAAGCAGGCAGGGAGGCTGTGGTCTGATCCACTGGAGCAGTAGGAGACCTGGCAGTAGGGATACTTACTGAACTGGAAGCCCTTCCAGTGTCTGATGGTCGCTGCCAAGTGGATGGAGACCTATCCCAGTCTTGGTGCCTCTCCTTGTCCTTTTTCCTTCTTTTTGGGTTCTGGCATCGGAAAAGAAGATTTTTCCCACAGATTCTGCAGCTCCTTTTCCATCAGAGCTAGGTGCTCCTCCATCAAGTGGGCTTCGAGCTTTTTCTGATGCCCAATCCATGTGGCCTGATTGAAGGATTGGTAGGCCGCACAGTCCTTGACCCGGTATTTGGGGCCTTGGCATATCATGCAGCTGGAATGCTCATCCGCATGCAGGATCTGGGTGCTGCAGGACTTGCACTTCTTATTTTCGACGCATCACCCAACTGTTCATGTTCCTGAACTCCACCTATGTCCCATGCTGTAAATATGTCACTGTTATTTATTTGCTTCCCCTTTCTTCTGTATATCCCTCAATATCTCTGTATTAGACCTGTTTATGTTAGACCTGTTTAAATTGTATTTACTATGTAATTGTTTGACCTGATGTTCTATTCTCTTTTTATGCTTAACTGGACGTTTGTGTTAATGGGCATTTTTGCTCACATACCTTTCAGGATAAAATAAAGATTGATTGATTGATTGATTAAAAACTGGACTGATAGACCTGAACCACAGCAGTTCTATGAAAATCCAAACTGGCCATGCTGGCTGCAGCTTGCACAAATACTGCTGGTCCAGTCACTCTAACTGCACTGTTCAGTCTGATTTTACATATCTGGTCCACTCCTGGATGTCTGTTTTCCAACCCTTCCTTGGCATGGTTGAAAACAGAACCATCAGGACTAGACCAGATAGGTAAAGGCCAGACCAGATCATCTGGAGTGAGCTGATCAGCAATATTTGCACAAGCTGTGCCCAGTCCAGATTTTATAACTCTGGTCCTGGTCTGGTGATCTGGTTTTTACTCATACCCTACTGCACGTGGCTTAGTGATATACTGTACAGATGCATACAGAGTGTAACCCATTGAAGGTTGAAATTTCAGAAAACCATTATGCTAAAAATACCAATACTCACTCGATTCCTGATGATCCCCCATCCCCAAGTCGCACTTAGTCCTCTACCAAAGTCATGCTCAAATATTGGTACCTCTACATCCACACCATTAAAGCTTTTAATACCAACATGCCTCTTCTGCTACCATGAACTCCCCCATCCATGAAGTCCCATTCTGCTTGTGGCAGCCCCCCCCCCCACAAACCAGGTAATTTTCCAGGAAGCAACTCTTTACAGCACATCAACTAAAGTATTGCTAAACTAATTTTTTTTAAAAAAATTGAGAAATTTTTGTTTTAGTATATCCATGGTCAGGAAAAATAAATTTGTAAAAGAAACCAAAGCTTCCATTTATCACTTCATTTAATCACAATACAGCATGCTATGAACTGATAGATTCTATGTGTAACCTAAGTCAAACAAAAAATTAGGAATACACATGCCTACTTATTTGCAAGTGAAGCAAATGTGGTTACATCATTCAGTTGTAAACACCTATAGTCACAAATTGCAGGTTAAAAACATTCAGTAGAATATAAACAGTGGCCCAGAACTGCCTGAGAAAATGAAGTTGGTGTATTATTTGGAAACAGGCATCACTGGGACTCTTTGCTATGGAAAGTCCTGCAAAGTAGCAGAATGACTGCTCTTAGGAAGGTGGTGTCAAGTGGCTTAATGAGGTTGCCATAGGGGCTGAGGGCACAGCAGAGCTTATTTGTTAAACAGAAAGCTCTAGGAAGTGTTAAACCCATTTTACTTCCAGTACCTTTCTATGATGTTTGTACTATCCATTGGTAATCTGACACAGAATGACTGCCAGCAGATAATGAGTTAACTTTCTGTGGGCTCAATTAACTCCTCAAGCCAGAGGAAAAATAGTGCTCTACAGTTTCCTATACACACACAAGCAGCGTAGTAATGAGGCTTCAGTGGATGAATCTATTTCTAACACTCTGTCTTGTTGTTTGGTAGCAAAAATGACATCGGCCCTTTTCTGAATGCAAAATGACTGCTGGGCTATGCCCACAACCATAAAAAGGAGAGCGGCAGTATATATTGTAGGCTGTGACCATGTAATGTACTAGAATGTAAACAGTGGCTACAATATAAAGGCTCTTTTACATTATTTTGCCAAGATACAAAGAAGAAGCAACATGTATAGAGCACTTTTTTATAAACATTGTATCCCAAAGTGCTTTACAAGCAATAAGAGCAAGTAGTGAAGAGACTGACATATGTAGTGACAGCCATATTACACATTGTAACATGACTCAGTCTCGCCCACTGTAATGCAGAGCCAGGATTTGCCAAATGGCCACAGCTGACTGAAACCGAGCGGGTATTAAGCCACAGGTAACACCAGCTCAGTCAGTACCAGCTGTGGCCATGGAGGCACCAGAGGGTAGCCGCCTGCTCTGTCACCACTGCGAGCCCCCACTGGCGGCGCTGCAGAGCCTCATATTAGCTCTAGCGGTAGCACCAGTTTACTTTCCCTTGACTAACCCGATATAGCCAGCAGAATGTCCCATATTGTTCAGTGCCACATTGCTGAATCGGGCAAAGTGTTAATGCTGGCGGTAGTTTTCGTGAATACAGCGCATTGTAAAGTTAGCTGCCTGTGTTAGGCTAAATGGCGGTTGCTGACTAAATCAGTTTTAATTAGCGGCGGTCATGGGCTGGGGACAGGGCAAGGTTTGGCGGTCGCAGACGAGGGCTGGAATTGGGGGCATTTTTGACATTCAGTCGTGCCGTTCAACTGCTGTGCAGTTCTCGCTATGCATTTCTCACTGTGCTTTGTATTTTACACTCAAATTTACCCTTTCTCCCCAAAGATACAGTGATGTTCCTCATCAAGTTAGAGCTATTTCTGGACATCTAAACCTGTGTGTTAAAACTGAACATGTAGTGCACTCTATTATTAAACTGTTTGGACGTTAAGAAAGTGCTGCACTTTCCGGCCATTTACTGGTGAAACATGAGTGAGAGATGCAAGAGTAAATACAATAGCAAATGGACAAGTGGGTTCCCATCTAGTTAATCTCCCGTGTCCATGCTGCTGCGGAGGTGATGCTGTAACATAGGCTCATCGTCGCGCGCGACGAGCCTTGTTAGGCAGCGCGTTTATTATCACTCACGCCGGGTTTCAGATTATCGCCTGCCGGGTGGTTGGACCCCGGACTGCGCCCTCAGGCACCAACCCCCCCAGCGGGCATTAATCCACCGGCAGAGCCCTCCTCTGGGGGTGATCAATGCTTACTTAACACCCACACATAACCTTGGACAATTTCAAAACTGGCTTTATGGGAAGAGCACAATATGAAAAATGCCTTGGGTTCTTTTTCTTCCACCTGAACACCCACCAGGACAGCACCAGAGATGAGCAGAAGGAAACCATTAGGCTGGAGCTAAGATGCAACGTCTTATTTTCAGTGGGGTCCTCATTTTACCCAGTTTTTACAGCTGAAGCACCAAGGAGGTCACATGGCTAACTTGAGGTCACAAAGTGAACAAATGGTTGTGGTGGGATTCAAACACGTGGCCTTTCTTCATAGTTTGGCACTCTAACCACTAGACCATACTGCTTTCCCTAGAATTACTGTAGTGAATGAGTATAATTAGAGTAAAATATCCCATGGATTACCATTAAAAGTATACAGCATTTAAAATGGGTTCATTATTAAATTCTCAGCAAACATGTAAAATAAGTTTGAAAGAAATCTCCTAGTATGCTGAAAACTAGAAACTATATATTTTTTTTATCATTTACACTTCATCCTTGATACTGGAACAGGATTTATGAAGGTAGTTAAGCCTTTTGTTTAAAGCACAAAGCTCTGACCACAAGGTGGGCATTCCAGGTTTGAACCTCTCAACTGCCACTTACTGAGTGACGCTGAGCAAGTCACTTAACCTCTATGTGCATAACCTCTCTGTAAGATCACTCTAATCTACTTTAGAAAATGGGCAAAAACAATTCTTTCTTCTGATTGGCTGAGCCACTCATATAGGTGGGCATCTATCAGACAATAATGCCCACCTAAAACGAGTGCCAGCCCTTGCCAGTGCCAACCAGCTGCATAACCAATATCAATAGGCATAACAAAATCTGAAACCAAACCTAACATTTTTTTTTGGTAACTGAGATTTACCAAGCAACAGATATTGGGCAGTATATCTCCCCCACCCCCACCCCAGTGTCACAAAACCTTCCGTAAACAAGTAGAACAAATATTTTTTATAAAATTTAACTTTTGTTGTCACAGTGAGCTGCTCAATCCTAACAAAAGTAACATTGCCCTATGTTACCACAAACGCCGGCTGATCTAGTAGCTGTAGCAAGCTGGCAGTGTGTCTCAGTGCATGGGACGCGGAACTAGGAAAACACCGGTCACCGCTCCTCTGCCAAATTCTCCCAATATTATTATGGCCCCACAGAGCTCACCCTGTTCAAAAGCACACAGCAGAGGCAGTACAAAATTCCTAAATTTACCTTGTTTTACAAGTAAACTTTTTCTTTTGGGCGGCGGCTCCCTCGACCTCCAATGCAGTTCCATGTCTCGCTCCCATGGATCACTCCCTGTCGTCCTTGCTCTACCAGTCAGACAATCACTATCCGCTGATGCAGGTCAACAAAACCAATTGTTTTTTTTTTATATGAAAAAAAGTATGGCTCAAACATATAGTGGGGAAGATGGGATTACTGATTGAAACCTAATTGATGCAAAATAAACAGATACACTGTAAAGTAGAAAATAAATGTTACCAAAAGCAGCAGCACCCTCTAGTGGCATCTCAGTTAAGGCACTATTTTACAAAAGCGGCTGTTTCTAATAGGTTTATTGATATTTTACTCTTTTTTTCCCTATGAAATCATTTTCATTAAAAAAAAATAAAGCCCATTTTCTAAGTGCAATAATACCCTTCAGGGTGAGTGGTGTGGGCTATACCCACTGTTCCAGGGGCTATAAGGCCATCTGCCTGTGGCATCGGGCCTCATTATGCCCCTGGACGAGTGGGTATAGCTCAATACTGCCCACCCTGTTGGGTATTATTGCTTGCATAACTCTCTACTGTTTGAATTTCCCAGAGTGCCTAAAAGCAGTATTGTTCTCACCCCATCTTCTTTTAGACTGCAAAGTGCATTGGGATCCATTTTGTATGAAAGGTGATATATTAAATCAAATTAATTTCCTTTCCAGTAGAAAAGGAATATTATTAATTCTGTCCTAACAAAGACAAAAACTGGTACTGTTTTCAGAACTATGTTGCTAGCTTGCTGATGAAGGAATCTGACCATGAAAAGTAAGTACAAGATGTAGTAAAAAAATGGTCTACAGTTACACAAAGGGTTACGCATATCCATTGACTGCTGAACAACATAGACAGAAATCGGACTTTTGATAATAGGATAACTGTTAAATATATTCCAGTATTTGCTGAACTAGCATGCATTAATGATTTGTATTTGAGGGTATATTAAATGTATTTATCTGTATGTGCTATTTTCCCACCAAGGTGAAAACCACATGCTGTAATAAAGTTGAACTGGCACTGCATTCTTTAAAAGGGTGCAGTTTTATATTCAGGAGCTAGAATGCCAGCATTTAAACTTGTATTTTCCTATTATTGCACTTACCACAAAGGTAGGGGATTTTCTTCACTGTTCTGGCCAACACGGGTTCATGTAACTCCCATGGCACCTGGAAATGAGCTGTTGTGGCTTACTATGCCTTTCCATGTCAATAAGTAAAAAAATATGCAGATTTGTTAGTATTGTATGATAGTTTTACTAGCATTTTAATAAGGCCTGACTAAGAAGACAGGGCATGCTCTTAGTGCACCGAACTAAAAGTGAGAATTCTGTGATGGTTAATTTGATTCTGATGACATGGCATATGGTAGGACTGGTATGATGCATCAACTGGATTTCAGGTATAGCAGGATGGCTGGGATTATGTTACAATGTAGCAATATGACTCACTTTGGCTCAGATATATTTGCAGCTGCTGCCTTTAGCTGAGAGAGTTCAACATCATTTGGTAATAATTATACTCAGGTCTCAACAGGATAATTCTTTATCCTACTTGTGTTAACAACTGCTGTACAATATATCTCATATTATAATTTGGGGATCAGTAAATGTCAATCATCCAGTCCATCACTTTTGCAAATATTTCACATAAGTAAGAAACTTTTCTTGCCATAATGCAGCTGCAGAGGAGGATGTGTAATTTAAGTAAAAGGTTAGCCTACAAATCACTGTAATAGACATGGCAATATGGATAGCACTACATTGCTGAGTCAAGCCTGAAAAGAGGATGTAGTGCATAAAGGGAGTAGCAGTTATTACTTTGCAACTCCCCCCACGTCCAATTTGCAGATGACATTTATTTGTTTATCACAAGAGAGTTAAGACTAACACAAGCTTCAAGCCTACTAAAAGTGTGAATAATGTGTATGCACTATAACGATGCACTTTCATATGATGTTTAGTTGACATTTTTAGAAGTTGCAATCAGATTATATTTTATAGCACTCTGTACACAAACTGACAATGTGTCAGTACATGTACACCACTGGTAGTGGAGGCTGACAATGTGTGTTTTATTCATATACCACTTGAGCTGCAGCACTCAAAGCCCTGAATGCAGAACACCCAGAGTAGCAGCAGCTCTCTTTTGCATGTGCTTTTCACAGGCTGCATGACTTTGACCCTTGAGCTGTCATAAGGTGAGAGTGTGGTCCACAATAAAAGACAGCTCAGCAGCCCCACGCCAACTCTTTGTCAGCCAGGCAGGAGTCCTCATTCATCTGTAAACGAGACAGATGTAAACAGATGCGGTTCTTTGCATGACAGATCAGCCCTAAACTTTACAGTGCTCAGATGTTACAATAGCAAGTACTGACTGTATTCCTCTGGGAGCAATTAAAGACAGGTCAAACAGATTACCAGGCTAAATGGATATGCCCAGAATGAAACAAATGTCCAACTGGTCTGTTTCCACATTGATTATGGCCAGCGGGGTGAATATTTTGGAAAACACTGTTGGGGATTTGAAAATGTTAAGGATTTTAAACTTTTACCCAGTTGAAACAGAAAGTGACCCAATTATTCCAATCTACCTCATGGAGAAACTATTGTATAGTAAGTCCATTTGAAAGAGGGAACCAAAGATCTGAAGAAAAATAACATTTGAAACAAGCTATTAGTTAATGTTTTTTTTAGAGTTACTCAGTCTTGTTTATTGACTCATTATGAATATTTAGGTTGAGTAACTCCTTCAGCATACATGTAGCATGTTTAAGGGGTCTTTGCAATCATGGGACTTTACATATAAAGATGCCACATAGCAGCATACTAGATAAAACATTCAGGACACAAAACTTTAGGAATGATGAACACAAGGAAACTGATGAGTACAGTATTTACAAAATATGGATAATGGTTACTTACAATGCATTGCTGAAAGGTGTCATTGCAATGTTTACAGCTTTTAAAGCAGCAGTAAATTAAAGGACCCTCACCTGTTCCCTGCACAGTACTCTGATTTTTAAAGATTCAGGGCTTGATTCTTAATGATCAGTGCAAGCTGCACCAACGGCAGCTTACGCTAATCTCTGATGAACCAGGGACCCTGAGCCTGATTCAGATATGGGAGGAGTCCTGGCATAAACATCCTGCAGCTTGCACCAAGCACACCCGTGCAGCAAAGGTAAGGCGCATGGAAAAGGAATGCCTCAAGTTGCTGGACAGTCATGCGGCATTGACAGCACCCGCAGACGTGTTGCCCACAGGGTGAGCACAATGTCCACTGCAGTAGTCTAGCCCCACTGCTGGCACCAATTCAGTCTGCCAGCACTGGGACCCATGGCTGGCATGCCAGGGTACATTCCTACCCCCCCCAGCATGGTGGGCAAGTATGCCCAGCATGTGCTACTGACATGACAGAGGGCACACCCCACACAGCATGCTATGCCACTAGCAGTGCAGTCAGTCTGTGGTGCATGGCCAGCAGCAGTCCACCACTATTAGTTTCAGTAGGTAGCACTGCTGCTGCTGCTGCACCCTGGGGGATCCACAGGTGGGGCCCCTTTTGTCATACCGGGAATTAGACCAGCTCATCACTTGTCTAACTCTCCACTGGCCCCACAGACATTATTGCCCTTACAGAATTCCACCATAGGAGATATGGCAGCCGCCTACTGGCACAACACCTCTCAGTGCCATGGGGCTGCCTGTGGCATGCTGCAAGCAAGGCGCATGGGTGTCTGGTGCATTAGGTCCCATCGGTACTGTAAGCTCCTTTTGTGAATCAGGAATGATGCAAGGTGTGGTGCAGTGAACCCCTTGCTTCATGTTTCTGTGATGCAAGCACTTTGTGGCATTCCTGATCCCTTAAGAATCGAGCTCCCAGTCTTCTCCAAAGAACACCACTCTTTAGTCTTAGAGTCCAAAGCACTAATGTGCTATGGGAATCAGAACTTTTGGGGCCAGCAGCTTCAGTGCATGGCACTAGCATACAGCACTGTGAGTGCACCATAAACATATCAAGCAGTACTGGTCCCAGCTACCTCAGTTTCCTTTTTCCCACCATCTCAGAGCTACAATCTTGTTGGGAATCAGGTCTTCTCGAGTCTCCAAATAGCTTTCCTGTCTAGTTCATTTCAATGCTTACTTCTTGCATTTGGCAGTACTTAGTGGGTCAACACTATTTTTGGAAAAAAATTTAAATTAATTCACACTGTGACCATTATATAGCAGTTTTTTTATTTCACTCAACATCATTGCTGTCATTTTTAAACAGCTTTTTATTACCATTAAACTGCTCAGCACTGTCCTGCTATATAGCTAAAAATTTAAGTAGTGAGTGTATTGCGTGTACCGCAACATCCAACATTGCTCTGGCCGTCAGGCAGTGGCTGGAAGATGTGCTAGAACAGGGTCTAAGATGGGGCCTCTTTTGGACCATACATGAAAGAGAGGAGGACTCATTCAAGGTTTCCTTGAGTCCCACTGCATATGGAGACCATTTTATATCTGTCCCCATGTCTATACCATGACGTGACAATGATGATGATGATAGTTCTGCCATCAGCTCCAATAATCCCTCATTGGTGCTGAGATGGTAGCAACATCAGAGGCCTAATGTTGAGCATAGTACAATTGTTGTCAATGCCTAGTATAATGCCATCTGCTGTGCTGAGCATTGTGCCATTGTAACTGCTGTAATGATTTCTGTGCAAAATGCCATTTCAAAAACCATTGTTATTTTTAAAAAACTTGAATTATGACCATGCAAGCTTGCATTATTTTCAAGCAATTTTGCATTATTTTTGTATGTAAATGCAATGTTGTGCTATTTTCATGTACACTAATACTATTTTTGCACAATTTTCTGAAGCGGATTCCTGAAACAAGATGGTTGTTACCTTCTTCCTGCATTGTGTAGCATTGCCACTGCCAAGTGATATAATATCTCTGTGCCGAAGTATGCACATCCCAAATAGTCACTAGTACCGTGCATTTGTTTGGCAGGTATTAAGTCCATTATTCTCGTGGGACATAGCATGACTTGTATGCAGCTTGTGTTATATCCATGTGATACTGCATTATTTTCATACAAATTGTGCTACTTTCACACAAATGTTGCACACAAACTGGCATTATTTCAATGCAAATTTGTGCTCTTTTTACATTTCACACAAGTACAGTGGTCTCCACCAGGATCAGGCGCTGTGGTAAAATTTTCAGATTCCTGCATGACAATAGGGATTAACTGCCATAGAATTGTGCTGTTACCTGCAAAATTTTGTAGAATTTTGCAGGATCCTGTGCTTCATCCTGGTGGATGCCACTGTACTCCTGTGATTGGCACAGCAGGGCATCTCCATCATTGCCACTGGAATGGAGAGTAGTAGTGCAATGGCTGCTGATGACTCCAGCTGTCCATCTTGGCTAGGCATGTAGTTGATACAACAGCCACTTTTGATGTCTGGAAAGGATGTGTCCCTTCCTAAAACAAGATGGCTGGAACCTTCTGTTTACGTCGCAAAGTAGCACCATGGTCAAATACAGTAATATCTCTGGGCTGAACTACTCTCCTTACAGGTAATAAATAGTGCTGTGCATTTGTATAGTGTGCCTTGTGACCATTATTCTTATAGGCTCTTCTAGATGTGTTCATCTCCCTACATCATAAAAACAAATCATTTTACAATTTTTCTGCTCATCATGGCATGAAATACTTTCCATTACAAACATCTTCCTCAGAAAGCTGTGTTGCAGTATTTTCCTTACCAAGATAAGCTGCTCTACAAACATATCTGAAGGGTAAATGCACATTGCATGTTGAGCCTTGTGCTGGCTGCAGAGCATTTAAAAAGCTCTAGTGAGCTTGCACATGTGTTTTCCATTGACTTGTCAGCCACCAGTGTGCCCAAGCATTGCAGCCTTCGCTCAGCCTGCTCAGTTCAATAGAACAAGTGTGTTTGGTTTGGTAACTGCCTGACTAGGTTTTTTTTAAGATCCAGTGGCTTGAGTCACTAGTAACTGGGTACCTCTTTTGGACTTAGCATATGACAACTTATAGGCAGTAGTTCCCTGTGGTGGGTAAAAAGATACAATTTTATTTTTCCAGGTCTTTGCCTCCCAAGAGGGGGTACTACACATGCCACTAACCTAGGTTCCAGTGGGGAATTCACAACAGTGGTACCCAGCAAGCTGGGTGTTTTATTCTTGTGTACTTGAGTGATAGAACTGCCTAGCCTCTATGTGCATGAGAGATGCATGCAAAGGTATATCTCTCCAGCCCAGTTACTGCACGTGCCTTAAGCTCTGATGGGCCTGCAACATTTTCAGTCCGAAAGTGCTGCACTTGGACTTGTTTCAGTTCTACATCTCTATGGAATGCTACCCAGTTGTTGCAGTGCATCATAGAAAATGATGGAGACAAGTATTCCCTTATTAGCATGCTGGGCTAATAAGAAATCTGTTCAGTACTCTAACAGAGGGAGCAGTTTTGGTAGTTCACTTCATCTTGGAAACTAGGGGGATATGTCTGTTGAGTCTCCGCAAGTCTCAAATCAAAGACTGCAGTTCTGCAGAACACTACAGTTCCTCTTGTAATGCTTCACAGAAGAATTCCAGCTGGATGACCAGTGATAACTGGTCACGAGCATCACAATCACTGGATCACCCTTTACAGTAATGGACAGTCCCTGTTGTGTTAGAAGCAGCATCTCTGCAGAGGTCTTCCCCTTTCCTTTCCTCCCTTTTCCTTTTCCTTTTCTTTTCCTTTCCTTTCCTTTCCTTGTTCTCAAGTGCAGTGACAACAGATTGTTCTTCATGAGGTATGGAGCCTTCTGAAAGGGTTTCTGACCCAAGGGTGCTGGTCTCCTTGAGAGCACAATTACCACATAAACTTGCTGGTAATGTGAGCATCACTGTTCACCTTTCAAGTCCTAGAAGATGCAATATAAACCTAGTTGCTTTTTCTACTTCAGCTGGACAGCAATGTTTAGATCCAAGTCACTCTCATCCCGGAGTGAACAATGTGCTTGTCAACAAGCTGCACAGCGGCAAATCATCATGAGTGGTTTTGTTGTGGATGTGCAGCAGATCATAATCATGAGTAATCTGTAGTGAACAGCACTGTATAGCCCCGATTTGGAAATGATAGAAACAGACCAGTTTTCCATCCCTGCAGATGTGTACAACCTCATGCTAGCTGAAATAGATCTGGTAACTACTATTTCAGCAGATGGTAACCCAGGGCAAAGTAGTCTACTCCTGTAGCCCCCTTTGCTATGCTATTCCTAGGGACATCTATTGTAACTGAGCCTTCAGCCTCTGTATTTGTATCTGCAAATTGGGCTCAGGAAGAAATAGCAATTGCTAGGTTCACAGCATCAGATCATGTAATCCAGGCTTTGTTATCAGCAAGAAACTCTTCCACCAGAAAGAGTACATAGGCTCTATGTGAAGCAATTTCTTTTATAGCTGAAGATCAGGTAGGGTCTACAGTGACAGAATATACAGGGAATAATGAACAGATTGGTTGGGCCAAACAGCCCTTATCTGCTAACAAATTCTATGTTTCTATGTTTCTTCATGATGTACTGTATGCTTAGAGCACTTTGTTTGGTGAGTGGCTCACCTATAGCTGTTAAGTATTTTTTAAGTGTTATATGCACATGTTTGTATGAATAAAGTGATTTATGAAGTTACTTGTTAGTAGTTTGGACAGTGCCTGTGCCATGTTGTTTCTCTTACATCTTTTATGATGTGACAGTGTCAGTGGGTCAATATCAGTATTAATAGCTCAGTGGGTAGTATACTTGCCTTTGGGGACAGAAGATCAGAAGATTGTGGGTTCTAGCCCACACCAGGTATATGAGGTAATACCCATAGCTGACACTGTAGTGCAGTAGGAGGTGGATTTTTCACTGTTGAGGTGCCATCCTTTGGATGAGATGTTAAACTGAAATCCTTTCTGCACATCTGTGGTCACTGTCCTGGTGTAAGATCCCATGGTACTTGTCAGTGAAGAGTAGGCAAGTTTCCCGGGTGACATTGCCAGCATTCCCCATTTATAAAACAGGCCCATGCTACCCACTCACCCAAGGACACACCTGGAAACAAGTTATCACAGTTTAGAGTGTCAGGCCTGGTCAAAAATTACAGAAAAAATCTTTAAGGTTTGGAACTTACAACATTTTTTCTGGAAATCTTTGTTGGTCCAATAAAAGGTATCAAATCACCTGTTTTGTGCATCTTAGTGTACTAGGACCAAAATGGCAACAGACATTTTTTTTTAAATACAAATAAACAAATATATAAATGTTTTAGTCGGTTCACCTTTCCTCGTGAGCAAGTCCTGGTGAACTTGTTGGATTTGTCAGCATTTAGTCTGCAGTTCTCATTTGTGAAAGTTCATCTGTCAGACTTTTCATTTTAGTTTAATTTATTATTTATTTTTTTGATTGGGAAAGGAGGATTAGGCAAGTCTGCCTATTTTCAGCCTCGTCCGGGGGGTTGAAGGATACAGATGGAATCAACTCACATTGAACCAGATTATTTTAACATGAGATGTTCAAAAAGATCCCCCCCCCCGCCCTTGCAATTTCCCCTCTTCAAGTCACAGGAGTTCTCCATATCTGGCACCAGTTACATACATATTAAGAAGCTGGGCTTTTAAACTGGTCCTTCGTAGACTGACAGACACCCATTCAAATGGGTAGCCACATGTGAACTACTGTAAAGCTCATCACCTGGAAAATGTTTTTCCTTGTGGCCAGTACCTTAGCCTGATGGGTGGCAGAGTTGCTTAATTCTATATTTAATTAATGTGACATGCATTACTAGTTTCTACATTGCTAGATCAAAGTACCAGAAGCAGTCACCTCAGCTGTTTCCATTCTATAGAAATTACAGAAATATAAAGGCTGACAGCAGAAAAAAGCTCTACAGCCCATACAGCCTGACCAGCCCTATTGAAGGTTGGATGTGATGGTCCTAATTGTCATTCACTCCTTCAATCGCCCCTCCACCCCTCCGACTGCCTTCATCAGTCCCACCTGTGTTTGAATATTTCCACTGATTAAGCACAGACAACTTTCCATTAAAACTTGTTCCAGCTATCTACCACCCTTTCCATGAAAAAAATAATTCTTGATGTCTTTCTTATATCTCTCCCTGCCACCTTCATTGAGTTCCCGCTGGTGTCTGTGTTCCACTCAGCTTAAACAGATTTTTGCTGTCTGCCAGGTGTTTTAAATGAAGGCACTGATTTGTCTCTATCATATCCCCCTTCTTTCTTCTTGCCTACAGGATGTACATGTTAAGGTCTTCTAACCTCTGCAAGTGGGATTTCCCCTTATTGTCCCTGTATAATTTTGGTTACCCTTCTCTGTAAGTTCTTCACCCTGTCCTCATCTTTACTGAATTGTTGAGTCCAGAACTGCATAGTGTGCTCCAAGTTTGGTCAAATCAGGGTTCTGTGCAGGGGAAGGATCACATCCCTCCTCCTTCTGCTGATCCCTTACTGCGTATTCCAGCATTCCTTTTTCCCTCCCCACTACCCTGTTGCAGTATGCTAATCTTTTCAAGTTGTTAATAATTATCACTCCTAGGTACCGTTCTACTGTTGTTCTATCAACCTCTACTTCTCCTCTACTGTATTCTGTTCCTGGGTGCTTGGTGCCTCTTTACATAGAAACATAGAAGTTGACAGCAGATAAGGACTGCAAGGCCCATCCAGTCTGCCTATTTCTTTTTCTACCTTATGCATGTGCCATCGGCCTTTGCTCTGTCAATGGCCCATCTATTCATACTCATTTGTATTGCTCCCTTATGCCTATCCCATGCCTGTTTGAAGCCCTGCACTGTATTCATGTCCATCACTTCCTGAGGTAGGCCATTCCATGCATCCACCACCTTTTCTGTAAAAAAGAACTTCCTCACATTACCCCTTAATCGGCCTCCCTCTAATCTCATGCTGTGTCCTCTTGTCCTGCTATTTTTCTTATACTGAAACATGTTAGACTCTTTCACTTTGTTAATGCCCTTAAGGTGTTTGAATGTTTCGATCATATCACCTCTCTCCCTCCTTTGCTCTAGGGTATACATACTGAGCTCCGTTAATCTGTCCTCATATGTTTTCTGATGCAGTCCCTGCACCATTTTGGTTGCCCTTTTCTGGACTGCCTCAATTTGGTTAAGGTCCTTGTGAAGGTGTGGCCTCCAGTACTGCACGTAGTACTCCAGATGGGGCCTAACCAGTGTCTTGTAAAGAGGGATTATTACCTCCCTCTTATGACTTGTGATACCCCTACTAATAAACCCCAACATCCCCCTAGCCTTACCTACTGCTTAAGTGGTCTGCTTGGATGATTTCAGGTCATCTGTGATGATGATACCCAAGTCTCTTTCTTCCCTTGTGACTGCCAGCAACTCCCCTCCCAACCTATAGGTGGCTTCAGAGTTTCTCTTCCCTATGTGCCTGATCTTGCACTTCTTTGCGTTAAACCCCAGTTGCCACTCTTCCGAACATTTTGCCAGTTTATCCAGCTCGCTTCTCATTCTGCCCACCCCATCTGGATCATCTACTCTGTTGCAGATCTTGGTGTCATCTTGCAAACAGACAAACCTTAACCTCCAGTCTGTCTGCAATGTCTCTGATGAAGGTACTGAAAAGGACTGGCCCCAGGACTGATCCCTGAGGTACCCCACTTGAGACTTGCATCTCTTCTGACTGTATACCATTTACCACCACTCTCTGTTTTCTGCCTGTCAACCAGTTTGCCACCCAGTTGACCAACTTCTGACCCACCCCAAAACTACCCAGCTTATTAATCAATCTTCTATGTGGAACAGCATCAAAAGCTTTGCTGAAGTCAAGGTGGGTGACATCAACTGCTCCCCCTTGGTCCACCACTCTGGTTACCCAGTCAAAGAAATCTATGAGATTAGTTCGACAGGACCTTCCTTTCGTAAACCCATGCTGTCTTGGATCCTGTGCTCCTATGGTTTTTATTACTTGTATTACTTTTCAATTTATTGCATTAAATTCTAACTGCAGTACTCTGGACTATCTCTCTTGTATCTCCAGATCCTCCCTCGTGGCCCTAAGACCCTCCTTGATGTCAGTGTTTGCTCTTTTTTTATTAGCTAGAAAAGCAAGGTACAAAGCTGATCTGAAAAGGAAATTATACACTCCATAATAAGTACCATAAAGACATGTTCACTGCAAAACATATTATCTGAGATATGCTAACATAATCTAATCACAATGGGATGGATGGCCTAGAAGCAACCTGTAGACTGTGAATCATTATACAAAGTTCAATGTGACTGCTGGCTAACCAAACCTAGATAAGTGACAAAAGACAAGCATAAACCATAGTGAGATCATCTTAATATAGAAAAATTACAGAGTAGAAGGGAGGGGGAGTAATATAACATGACATCAGATATCTAAACCAAAATTCTAAGAACCTCATTTGAATTAATGGCCTAGCTGAAAGAGTGCCAAATTTTAATGAAAGTGTTAAAATCCTTTTCTAAAGAGTAATTCACTTTTTCTATTCTACGGACTACAGTATGTATGTCTACCATAAAATGTAACCATATGAGGAACTCTGGTGGAGAAGGGTCCTTCCATTTGAGTAGAATACATTTAAATACATTTATGAGGCACGGCAGTATCAATCGACATTGTTGCATTGTTGTATCTGCATAACACCGGCCTATGCCTAGTGAGATACAATCCACTTGTTTAACTAATAGAGGATGCTAAAGTGAGTCTTTTCAAAACTTTATGCCAAAAGTTGTCCAAAATTGGACAGGTCATTATCATATGTTCAAGGATGCTGACCAAGGAGGTACATCTGGGGCATTTATTTAATAATTCTGAATTCATTAGATTAAGTCTATGGGGTGTATAGTAAGTTCCATGAATTAGGTTAAAACATATTTGTTGTAATTTTGCAGAAAGAATGCCTAGGTTTGAAATACTGATTAGCCAGGCCCATTCCTGTTGTGACAGTTTACATGATAATTTTTCCTCTCATTTAGATTTTAAAATAAGTAGGTTGCCACTGCAGCTTTGCACCAGAAATGAATAGATTCTTGAGATGAATTTTGATTTATCGGGGGAGGTGAAAATATTTTCTAATTTACTTTGTGCCACGTCCAAAGAGATATCCACATTTTTAGAAATATAGTCTCGGATTTGCAGATATCTAAAAAATCAGAGGATGGAAGATTATAAATGTTTTATAATGTGGCAAAATTATAGAGACTGTCAGTACTAAAAAGGTTGTTAATTTCTGTTGCCCCTTCATGTGCCAGTTTCTGTAGGAGGAATCATCTATCGATGAGCCAAAGGTTCCATTAAAGTAAACGGGAGACAATAGAGAAATTTCTTGTGGAGTGTTGGTTAACTTTGTAACTTTGTCTGATATGGTGCATGCCATAGTGGTATTCAAGCACACATTCTCAATTTTTTTCCTGTATGGACTGGCATACAACACATGCTTAATATTGTCATATGTACAAAAAGCTAACTTAATTGGAGGGCCGGCCGGGGGGAGAAGGATTAAGCGTCCCTAGGACTGCTCTCCTTCTCTGGGGAAGGGCTGGGGAAATGTCCGGGGCTCGACGAACCACTGGCGGAGGCCAGGGGTACTGCAGCTACAAGCATTAGACAGTGCTCAGAGGGGCGGGGTGGTTGCTGGTCATCATTGCATGTTCCTTCCCACTACATACAGGGGAAGAAAAAAACAAGCTGCCGGCAGTCGTCTATGATGCCAGCCCTCAGCTCCGATTAGCCTCCAAGATGGCCCCTCCTTGCTCTATCCCATCATCTGTGGTGCTGAATTGGGGAGATCAGTGTCACAGCCCCACCCTACGGGGCAAGCTTGGGGGTCCCAAGGTAGGGGTGCATCTAATCTGGAGGTGGGAGCGAGGGTCCGTGACCAGGTGGATCTCTGAGCTGCTGGTGGCCACAAAAAGCACATTAAATAAAAAAAATTAAAAAAAGCTAACTTAATTTGGCAAGGGGAGCAATCTTTATTATGATGAAACCAAGAATGTACATGGACTAAATTTGCCAAAAGATAATACCAGTAAAAATTTGGCAGTGCTAACCGACCTTGTGATTTGGGGACATATAATTTTTCAAGTTTCAGTTGAGGCTTTTTTCCCTTTCCAAAGAAATTTTTTTTGCATACTTTCTGCAGCCCATCTGGCCACTCCTTCAGGTCACCTGGGACCTATGTGGCACCCACCACCCTCGCTGTCATCTGCCGCCCCCTATTTGCAGCCTCCCGGGTAACCCAACATATCCCATCATCGGGAGGGTTCTCCTCTTCTGAAGAGAAAGTACCAGTAGGCATAACCAGTTGGCCTGGGTGCTGCAGGGGTCAGCCTGGGCTGTCCAGTGCTCCATGGTGCAAGGGTCCGGTGGCTGTCATCCAGTTGGCTGGGGTGCCATTTTCTGTTTTCTCCCTCAGGAGCATAGTGTGCCACTGACATCAAGGCACACGCCAACATCTGTCATGCTCCTATTCAGTGGGGCCCAACACAGTGCTGTTCCCCCGGCTTCTGCCAGGAGCCAACAAATGCCAGCCCACAGACCCCTCTCACCCCGGGAGAAGGCAAGCAGTCATCGGACACTCAAGCCTTCTCCTCCCCGGCTGGCCCTCTGGCACCCAAGTCCATTCCCGAACCCAGGTCACCAGCGTCACAAGCGGAAATCCAACTGCTGCACTGACTGGCCAGCCAAAGAAATTTTTTGATTATTTTTTCCATGTCTGAAAAAATTTAATCTTTTGATGAAAATAGGAAGTGTCTGAAATAGAAACAGGAACTTAGGTAGAATGTCCTTCTTAATAATGTTCAAATGACCAATTAGGGTAAGCGGTAAGGTTGCCCAGTGTTCCAAATAATTTTTCACTTGTTATATTACGGGCTTAAAATTTAACTTGAAAGTTTTGATAAGATCCAGATTAAAACATACCCCTAGATATTTTAGCTGGGTAACTTTTTAGCTTAAAAGCATACATGTGTGCTTTTGATTTCATAACTTTGGATTTTTTCCAATTAATTTTGTAGCCTGACATAGTACCAAAATTAGTTAATAATTTATTTATTTATTTCTGGAAAGCATTAGTTCATATTATCGGTAAATATTGGGGCATCATCTGCCTATAAACTTACTTTGTGTTGTACAACATCTACTGTTAGGCCTTTAATATTTGTGTTGGCTCTAACAGCTATTGCTAGAGGTTCCAGGAATAAGGCAAAGATAATTGAAGAAAGGGGCAACCTTGACAAGTCCCCTGCTGTGACTAAATAAGGCTGGAAAAGTCCAAGTTAGTTCTATTTTTGGAGCGAGATTTGAATAAAGAATGTTAATCCAGGTTCTAAATTTGGGTTCAAATTTAAAGGATCTAAGTACTGCTTTAATATAGTCCCATTCAAGCCTATTGAATGCTTTCTCAGCATCAAGAGAAAGCATAGAGTAATCTGATGTATTGAATTTATCCACAAGTCTAAATGTTCACCTAATGTTAGATCTCATTTGTCACCCCCTTATGAGCTCATTCTTATCTTGATGTATAAATATCAGGCATTATCTTGCCTAATCTGTTTGCCCAATTATTTGCCAAAATCTTGGCATCAGAATTAATGAGGGAGATGGGCCAATAAGAACCTGGATTTGTTGGGTCTTTATCTTTTTGTTTTTTTAAAAGTAAAATAGTGGCTGCACCAAATGAAGGTGGAAATGATTGTTGTGAATAAACATAATCAAAAAGTGTTTCAGAATGTGGTGTAATTAAATGAAGAAATATTTTATAAAAATCTATGGGACATCCACTGTTCAGTGCCTTAATAATAAGATCAATTTCTTCTATAGATATTTCAGCATCTAGGAGCACTATTTGTTCAGGGTTTAAAGAAGGCATAGGGATATTTTGCAAAAAAAAGCTTCAATATCTGAACTGTTACTTTTGTGTTCTAATGCATAGAGTTCATGATAGAACTTGGTGACAACTTGAGTAATTTCTTGGGGGAAATTAGTAAGCCTACTTGATTCTGTTCTAATTTAGGTTATATCATTTTCCTCTTGTTCTTTTTTAAGTTGCCACACAAGGATCTTGTCCAGTTTGTCCTCAAGGGTGTAACATTTGGCCCAAGTCAGTAATATCTATTGTTCTGCTTGTAGTGTACCTATGTTATTGTACTGAGATCATAAATTCAGTAATTCTTGAAGCAGAATGGAATCTTGCATTATGTTTTGTAACTGTTCTTTTTGAGATATGAGTATTTCTATTTGATTCATTTTTGATTGTCTACTGCTTTTTTGTTGAGAGTTATATGTCATGGTTACTCCTCTAATATAAGATTTAAAAGTGTCCCACACCATTAATATTGATATGTCAGAGTTATAATTAATCTGAAAAAATAGGTATTTCCTTGCTTATTTTATCTTTATAAATAGAGGGTGGAATACTCAGACTGCGCCAGGCAGGGGCGCAGCGCAACTGGGCTGCGCCAGGGCATGGACCAGGCGATATTCAACGGTGCTGCACCATGGCTCAGCACCGTTGAATATGGCACTGAGGGCATATGAATAGCGCATGGTGCAGTGGCACTGTGCCAGCGCAAATGTCAGTAGGAGAGCAGGGGGATGCGCCAGCGCAAGTGTGGTTGCACGAGGTGCATCAACCGCGATATTCAGCACTGGGCATTCAAATGAGGCCATTATGCATGCAAGGCACAAATGGGGCCATTTGCATGCTATTATGGCCCCATTTGCATGCAGTGCACTGATCCCCGGTGACTTGTACCTAGAGCCCTGCCAGGCTGCAGCCATTGGGGAACGATGCCCTGCTGAACCTAGGCGGTCTCCACACCTGTACGCCTGATCATGGGCATAAGTTATTTAAATCCCTAGTGGTCCAGTGGACCACTATCCAATGCCTGATCACTGGCAGAAGTGAATTAAAACCCTGGTGGTCCAGTGGACTGTTATCCAACGCCCAATCGCAGGCAGAAGTGAAAGAAATCCCTGGTGGTCCAGTGGACTGCTATTCAACACCCGATCATGGGCAGAAGTGAAAGAAATCCCTGGTGGTCCAGTGGACTGCTATTCAACACCCGATCATGGGCAGAAGTGAAAGAAATCCCTGGTGGTCCAGTGGACCACTATCCAATGCCCGATCATGGGCAGAAGTGAATTAAATCCCTGGTGGTCCAGTGGACCACTTTCCAATGCCCAATCATGGGCTTAGGTGCTACATATCCCTGGTGGTGCAGTGAAAGCCCTCCCCCAGTGCCTGCTCATGGGCGGAATTCATGAAGGACACCCTGGTGGTCCAGTGGTTTCCCCCACCCCACCCACTCACTGAGGCCCCCGCCACCCAGCACCTCCCTAGTCAGCAGTGGGCAGCAGCAACCCACCCGCATGCCGTCCAGCTGCCCACTGACTGACAGCGTATGGTAGGGTCTGTACGCCTATTGGTCCGCTGCATGGGCCAATGGGCTTGCAGACCATACTGTACTACACAGGCCCAAAATGTGAATGAAAGCATTCATTTACATTTTGGCCCTATGTAGTACAGTATGGTCTGCATGCCTATTGGCCCACGCAGGACCAATAGGCACAGACCCTACTGTATGATGTCAGTTGTTGGGCAGTTGGGTCGCATGCGAGTAGGGTGCTGCCACCCTCTGCTGACTGGGGGGGGTGCTGGGTGGTGGGGGCCTCAGTGGGAGGATGGGGAGGGGGATACCACTGGACCACCAGGGTGTCCTTCATAAATTCCACCCACAATCGGACTCTGGGGGGGCTTCCACTGGACCACCAGGGATATGTTGCACCTAAGCCCACAATCGGGCATTGGAAAGTGGTCCACTGGACCACCACGAATTTAATTTACTCTGCCCACGATCGGGCATTGGATAGTGGTCCACTGGACCACTGCGGATGTATGGAACATACGCCTGTGAAAGGGCGTGGGGGGTACAATTCTCCCTGGGCAGGGGGCATGTGGACTGTGTCCTGGGTGGGTGGGTGGCCACCCACAGCAGGTGGCTGCCGTGTTGTGCCGTGCAATATGACAGCTCACCTGTGGGTGGCCAGGACTTGTTCCTGGTTATACCAGGCACACCTTTGTGCCCTCCTGAGTGGCACAAGGCGGGGTTGTGCCAGCGTCTGTGCTGCACATCCCTAGCTGAACATCAGGATGTGCCACATATGCATGGGCACACCCCCCGCACTTGCGCCGCATACATTACCGATGTGCCCCGGCGCATCGGAGGTTTCACAGCACAACATGCCCCTTTGAATATCACGTCAGGGTGCATTGGTGGGTTGCACATGGCTCAACCCTTTTGAATATCCCACCCAGAGTCTGAGTACTGAATCTGCGTCTTATTACTTTCCAGATTAATTGTAACCAGGGAGTGATCAGGAATAAATATCCCTTTATATTCAGTGTCCCTAATTATGTATAATAAATAATCAGATACAAGAAAAAAATCAGTTTTTGAGTAGGTCTGTTGTATTGATGAGAAGAATGAGTACAGTATTTACCTAGCTGTATGATGAGTTAGCCAACAGGGAATGCTAAATTTTAAGTCTGACATAAATTCTATAAGTTTATTAGTGGCAGGTTGAATCTTGCCCAATTGGATATTAGATTTATCCAAATTATTATTCTGAGTGAGGCTGAAATCACCACCAGTGATTATTGGGGATCTCAAAGTTGTTAAATTCAGAAAAAACTCACTAAAAAAAGTTTGGGGAGTTTTCATTGGGACTGTTTGCATCGGCTAAGGCATACTGTTGCCCTTGGATGGCTACTTCACAGATAATATAGCATCCATTTGGGATCTTTTGTAGAGTGCACAATATTAACACCTGAATTTTTTTTAAGAAAATAGCAACCCCCCGAGAACTAAGCTTATATGGAACATTAATCCTTGAACCCCATCTTTTACTCAACAATTCAAACTTATCATTCAGCAAATGTGTCTCTTGAACCATTAGGCATTTAGCCAATTTTCTATCCACATATTCAAATTTTTTTTTTTTTACTTTTAACTCTATCTCTCATCCCCTTTACATTCCAGGTTAAGATTTTAAATGTATTAGCCACCATCATTATATAAGAATGGATTTGTAGGCCTTGGCAAGCAACATGAGGAGCATTTCCATTCCGAAAAACTATAGAACCCCACTAATACAGCAATCCTGCTCTTATTTGGTACCTTGCCTTGCTTCATTTTTTTATGTACATACCTTTTGACCCACACATATGAATACCGACAGACCAAACTAACGTTCTTCCACATATACCCCCTCCTGTCACCCCACCCCCCCATTCTAATAGTGCAGAAACAAGTGTCAAAAAAGTGATCCCTCCCCTCCCGCCTTCCCCATAAATAGCACCATCTTGGAGCACAATTTTTTGAAATCATATGCAGCATATAGGCTGATCCCAAAAAATAACTTCAAATAAGCCATAACACAAAATCCCAAAATTGAGGCTAAGGTGTAAACAGCTAGAGGCTCCAAACCACTAATTAATTTGTCATTTCTTTCCCAGGGGAATACCTCCCAACCTCCATCCCTATTCATCAACAAAGATGACTAAAGTGAAAAATCACTGTACTTACCCTTCCCAGTGATTGCACTGTACAGTCCGCATGCGACACCACATGATGCTGTGTTCATGCAGCTATAATCTGATATAAGAAAAGCATCCCTAGATTTATAAAATTAGGTGGTGTCCATCATTCTATGGATATCAAGTGAAAAATTACTATAACGTGGCTATAAGAGAAGGTAAGATTGCTGCTATATGTGCAAAAAATATAAAAATATATATTTATATATTTCACCCTCATTCCCCGATAATTCTCCCTTCCTGCAATTAAAGTAGTGATGATAAGAGTGAAGAAGACAGAGGAAAAGAAAAAATCCCATCCCATATCAGTATACATTCAACAAAAACTAAACCAAGTCTGTTTTTCTCTCTTCTCCTCCCTCCTCCTCACCCTCCACCCACTTCCCCTTCCATTGCCATTACTCCCCTCCTACCCTTCCTTCCCATCTCCTGTGCCCTTTGAGCCTCCCTTACTTAATGTGTCAAAACCAGGGATAATCAAGAATGAGGTTAGTCATTTGGGATATTGGTTTGTGGATGGGTTGGACTCTAAAGGGGGGCCAGAATCCAAATCCACATTTTCCCTTGATAACGTTTGTTGATGTTCAGAGGGGTCTGCAGAGTCAGCAGCTAGGGATATGTCCATAGCAATACTTGAAGGA
Source organism: Neoceratodus forsteri (assembly GCA_016271365.2). Classification (NCBI taxonomy): domain Eukaryota; kingdom Metazoa; phylum Chordata; order Ceratodontiformes; family Ceratodontidae; genus Neoceratodus; species Neoceratodus forsteri. The sequence continues at coordinate 265,498,836 of JADMNL010000022.1, read as the reverse complement.
GATGGGTCAGTTAATGTAGTATGAATCACATTAGTCTTTAGATGACACAGCTCCTTCTTCTGCGATCAAGAAAGGTTAATGGGAGTTGTTGCTGGAGTGCAAACACCCTTCTGCATTGTCAGCGGCATTTAGGTTGGGTCTGATATTGTTTGAATGGTTATCCATCCTACTGTACAATTAGTCCTCAGATATTGTTCAGCTTTTTGTGGATCCATGAAATAGTGCATTTTGCAGTGAAGAAAAAAGCAAATTTTTGCCACTAGAAGCAATGTAAATCTAATGCCTTTCTCTCTTAGGATATCTTTGACCCCGTTGAATGTTTTTCTGGACTGCAGAGTTTCATTATTGAAGCCTGGATATACAAGGAATTTGATACCCTCCACGTACATCAATGCAGACTTTTCTCAGTATCCGTTCTCTGTCTGAAAATTAATGTGGTTTAACATAGACAGGGCAAGGTGTGTTCATGACTCCCAGTCTGATCACTGAATCACTTAGGCCCCTGCTCAATGAACTCTGTCTATTAAAATGTTTTCATCTGGGTATTTTAACCCCAGAGCAGTCATGAGAAGTTTTTTAAAGAATAGGGCAGGATGTCCCTCACACTCCATGTCTTCTGGAACTCTGATTAATTTCAGATTATTATGTTTGGACCTGTCCTCCTGAACTGTGATATTTTTTCTGCAGCAGTTGTAATTGAGTAGTATGTCTATGAACTGTTTCCAATAGGAGGTGAACTCAGTCTTCCAGTTCGGACATACATTCTTCAAGTTCACCTGTACATTCCATTTCCTCCTCAAGCCAAGAAAGTGTTTTAGTTAATGTAATTAATGTAGTTAATGCAGAGTTTAATGTGTCAAAGCCTCCTTGAATGTCAGCTTTTAGTTCATTTTTTAACTGGGCAAGTAGCTCAGGGCTTCTGGCATCCATATTTGATAAGACAATTTGCTAATTATTATAGGGAGAAATATAAGGCTGTGAAGTAGGAAATGTAGAATTCAAAGCCAATGCGTTAGGTTGAGTATTTTTGGCAGGTTTTATTATTGCCGTGGAACTAATAAAAAATAGCTTTTGCATTGGTTCTGGACTGGAAGCTACCACTGATTCTGCAGAGTTAACTAAGTCATTAACAGCTGTTCTCCCACTGAGTGGGAACTATGATTCATTGCCAGGATTATCAGCACAGGAGGACTGAAATGGATTCATTGGTTCACTAACCTTGGTGAGATTTGCATCCTTGGGTGTGCTGTTAGAAGCCATTTTTGAGCTTGCTCCTTGAGAGGTAAGGGATTGAGTTACAGTGATTGCAGGAACTGTGGCTATAAATCCTGTGGTGAAAATATAGGGCTGAGGTGAAGTATCCATGCTGGCAAATCGGGGTGGGTGGGGAACCAGGTGAGTCCAGAGATGGAGCTTTGTTCCTGATGGGTGTAGCAGGAATCAAAGAAAGAACAGGCACAAACAGCATGGGATAGATGGTCCATATAAACTGTAATTTTTTTTTTTAGCTGTAAGCGGGTGTGACCCAATGAATCTGCTGATGTTGAAGCAGGCAGCTCAGTTGGGAGTTTGGCAGCTTTTGTGGAAGATTTCATTTTATTTATTTTGTCTTGCCAAAAGTGCTCCAATATGTCTTTAGCCTGACAGACAATTTTAGACATAATTTTAGCATGAGACCAGAGCAGGCATTGTAAACCAGTTAGCAGAAAGGTAGCTCTTAGACATCACTACAAAGCTGCAGCATACCGACAGACTTAACAAAATGTGAAACCGGAGTGCGATCCTGAGTGGCCATCCCTCAAGCAGCTATCTTGGATCCCCCTACCGGTCACCCCAGAACTCTTGCTGTTCACACTTCTGCAGATCTTTGTGTCATCTGTTAAGAGGCAGAGCTTTTGATGAATCCCTATACCAATGGCACAGATGAAGATAAAAAAAGAGGACCGGAGACTCAGCTGGGTGATGACACTAGACTTGTATAGGGGTTGTCAATCCCCACTAGTTATTGCATGGTGAATTGTCTGAGGCAGGATCACAGCAGAGGTGGTGTGATTATTTGTTTTAGATCCACTCTGGGACTCATAGTGTACCCCATGGGAATGTTCAGGTTTTTGAATGTGTTACTGTTAGGTGCAAGGTAGATGTAACCTGGAGGATCCTCGTATACCAGCCTTCAGGGTATGGGGGTTATTTCAGGTGTATTTCATGGGTGATTAGGTGTTTGATGCCCCTAGACTATTATTGTTGGGGGACTTCAACACTTAGTTCAATAATGAAACCTTGCCATTTGGTAAAAAGCTCCTTTAGTTGATGTTATAACTGGGCCTTACACAGGTGGCTGCCTCTGTTATTCACCTTCATGGTCACACACACTGGACCTCATCTTTTCATCGGGGGTTGATGTAAATACGGTCAAAGCTAATTCAGTCATTTGGTTGAATCCTCAGGTCTTGTCGTTCCTTTTGGGGCCCCTCAATTCAATATCCCTTCTATGGAGATGACTTGGTATTCCCCAAAATATAATTTGGAGCCTTGCAAACTCCTGGTAGTGCTGGATGTCTTGGGCATGATGATAGCATTTACTCAGGGAGCCAGGAAATCTATGGAGCACTATAATACAGTTCTTGTTGCCACCTTGAACTCCCTAGCACCTTTCTGTGTCCATCTCTTGACCTCCCACTGCAGCACTCCATGCTACTGTGAGGAGCTGAGACTGTTGAAGACTAAGGGATGGAAATTGGGGCATTCGTGGCAGAGATCCCACTCTGTGAAGGACAAACTGACTCTGAGAACTCACTATGACGAATGTAAGAGAGCAATCACCCTGAAAAAGACAGCATTCCTGTCAAGAGCAATTGCTGTAAGTAAACATCAGCCAGCTCAGCATTTTCACACCATAGACAGATTGATTAATCCTCCTTGTCTGTGATCCATTCAATCTTTTTCAGCATGTACAGTACGCATGAAGACTTTAGCCATTTTCACTTTAACAAGGTGTCCTCCTTTCAGAATGGGATCACCTCAAGTGACCTGTCATGGGACAGCAATATCCAAAGAGGGAGGGGCAATGACCATCTGCCATCCTAGAATGAGTTTCATCCAGTTGTAGAAAAGGAGGTGGTCCAGGCGATCTTGGTGTTTTGCCCTACTTCCTGTGTACTGGATCCTGGACCTACCTCACTGCTTATTGACAGTCTTTAATTCTTAGGGTTATTATATCAGGCCCGTCAGCTGAGCCTGTCAAAGTCATACTCCAGCAGGATTTCCACAATGTCCTGTGTGGGTTTCAGGCCAACCAACTCTGGGCAAACACCAAAAAAACAGTGTCCATGACCTTTGTCTCCAACCAGAAACTGTCCAGGCTTGCCTTCCTCCCTTCCTCCCTTCCTTCACCACCTTGGATGATTCTTCTGTTGATGTGGTCCATTCCTATAAGTAACTTGGTGTGTGGCTTGATAGCAGGCTAGACCTCTGTACCCACATTGATGCTATCCATGCTAAATGTTGCCCCAAACTTGGAGCCCTGTACTGTAATAAAGACTGCCTCTCCCCACATGTATGCTGGGAACTGGTTACCAAAATGGTGTTACCAGTCTTTGCCTGCTCTGATGTGGTATACTGTAATGCTCCATCCTTTTCCCTTGCCAGACAGGACAGCCTCTGTTATGTCTTCTGTTGTTCTGCCACTGTCACCTCCTTGTACCCATCATTGCACACTCTACTCTTCACTGTTCACCCTCCCTCTTCCCTCTCATCGCCTGCATCACTGTGCTTCTTTCGCGTCTTTACATACTAGTTTGAGGAACTGCCTTCATACTTATTCTTTCTCATCTCTCTCAACCCATCTGCCTCATACCCACTTGTTCCAGAGATTCCTGCACTTTCACCCTCCCCCACCCTCACTCCTCAGCTGGGCAGTCAGCTTTCTCCTGTTGTCTCCCCTCTCTCTCTCTGGAACCTCCTCCCTTCTGCATTCAATCTCTCACCCTCCCCAACCTCCATTATGCATCTGCTTAAACTCCTTCCACCTCCCTCCTGCAGCTGTCAGCTCCCTTCCTGACCTGCTTTTCCCTCCCCACACCTCAATTTTTACCCCCTCCCTTGGGGCGGTTGCATGCCTCCCATTTCTCTGCACTGTGATGGTCTACCAGTTGCTTGATTTTTTTTTTGTCTCAGGATGTAGAGTGCCTTCTTACTTCTGATACCCTTAACGTGAACATTTTGCACCTTTTGCTAGTTTGTACTACTTTTGTTCGTACGTTATTTGTTTGCAATCACCTGTTTTATTGTATTTGCTTGATGTTTTCCTTTACCCTTTCCCCCAGGTTGCACCTAGAAATGAATCCTACCTCATTGGGCCTTTCCCAGTTTTTAAATAAATAAATATTACATAATGAGATTGTCGGGTCTTCCCTGTGGGAAGGTGTTTTTCCATCAGCCCTGAAAAGGGTGGTAGTGAACCCCCTCATGAAGAAATCATTTTTGGACCCCATCAATCTGATAAATTTCAGACCTGTCTCAAACTTTTCCTTTCTGGAGAAGGCGATTGAGAAAGTAGTTGTGGCACAGTTTGAGGCTGGCCTAGAACAATTTAACATTACAAGCCTCTCCAGTTGGGATTTAGGCCTCATCACAGTACTGAAACTGTACTGGTCAGAGTGCTCCATGATAGCCTCATCTCATGGCATGAGACCAGAGACTTTGTTCCATCTTGGTCCTTTCAGATCTCTCATCGGCATTTGACACAGTGGACCATGGTGTGCCGATGGATTACCTGAGTAACTATGTGGTACTCACTGGCACTGTTTTGTGTTGATTTGAGTCCTATATTACTCGGATATTGCAGCAGGGGGTTCTGGATAATTTCATCTCTGGAGTAGCTGCAGTCACTTGTGGGGTATGAAAAGGTTTGATCTTGGCATCTGTGTTGCTCATTGTATATATGCTGCCATTGGATGACATCATCAGGCTGCATGGGGTTGAGTTTCACTGCTATGCAGATGATACTCAGCTCTGTCTCTCTTGCACTTCTGATGGGTCAAATGCAGTTTCAGTGCTGGGACACTGCCTACAAGAAATCAGTGACCGAATTGCCTCCAGCTGGTTCTGTTTCAACCCAGGTAAGACAGAGATTATGATTGTTGATCCAGGCCAGCATGGGTTAGCAGTGACGAGTAATGCTCTTCTTTTACCATCTACGAATGATCAGGCACTTTAAGTTGTGGATGTGGTAAAGGATCTGAGCATTGTTTGGGACTGCAAGCTAACACTAGAATATCAGTTGTCAAGAGAAGTCTAGAATGCCTTTTACCACCTTTGTAATATTGCCTGGATCATAGTACCAGCTGACAAGGAGACTATAGTACAAATCTTTTTCACCTCTAGACTGGATTATTGCAATACTTTTTACTTCAAGTTATCTGGATGTTTGATGTATTGTCTGAAGCTGGTCCAGAAGGCTGCAGCCCCGCTGGTGGCAGGAACTTCTCAGAAGGACCACAGTGTTGTGTGATCTGTACTGGCTACCAGTTTGTTGGTACATCACTTTCAAGATATGCTTGTTAACATTAAAGGCCATACATGGTTTGGGTCCAAACTACCAGAAAGATCTCTTGATGCCCTACACACCAACTCACCCCCTCCTCTCCACAGATGCCAGCCTGCTTCAGGTCCCTGATCCCCAGCTTAAGTGATCTGGGGACAGGTCTTTTGGGGTTGCTGCACCTTTACTCTGGAACTCCCTTCCAGTGGCTGTACTATCTGTCCAAACTGTGGAGGCCTTCAAGAACCAGTTTAAACCCTATTTATTTGCACAGACCTACCCAGAGTAGTCTAGTGTAATTGCTTACTTGTTTATTTATACTAATTTTCTTATATTTAATATATTGTTTAGTCATTTTATGCTGTTTTTACTGTTGTAAGACACCCTGAGCCATTGGGAGCAAACTTTACCTTGCCTTTAAATAACTACATTTAAACAAGTCATATGATAGACTACTGCTTCAAGTAATATTTATTGCTGTTTGAGTCTTGCCTTGTGTACTCTGTGTAGATACTGTCAGCACACTTGATTTCCAAGTTTAGTGAAATAAACCACAACAGAACTCTTTGTATACAAAGATTATGAATCCCATATTCAGAGCCAGTCACAGTGCAGTGTAGACTGTTGCACTGTGCTTGCGATAGCGCACGGCCAGCTGTGAGCGATATTCAGCCAGTTATTGTACACTGATGGGGTGTGCTAACTGACAGAATATCTGGCCATGTTGGCACAGCACTAAGTGGATCTGTGCTGTACTGACTTGGACCAAGGCTACATATGGACCACAAGAGACAGCACTGCCCAAAAACAGGATAGTGCCAGGACACCTGTAGGCCATATTCAGCCTGAGCATGCAAATGAGCTCACTGGGCATGCAAGGCACTAAGGGGCCATCTGCATGCCTATTATGGGCCATTTGCATTGACACAGAGGACCCTTATTGCTGCTTCAGTGTGACAGTGGTAAAACTGCCCTGGAAGTCTAGCAGTACCCCCACCCTCTGATCACCCATGCTGTGCATCGTAACATAACTCTGGTAGTCTAGTGGTTCCCCAAACCCTGCTCACCCATGCTGTGCCTCTTACACATACATTGGTAGTCTAGGGGACCCCCACCCCTAATCCATTGACACTACCTACCTGCTCACCTGCAACAGGACCCCTGTTCCGCACCCTCCTTACCCCGATTGCCCCTCATCTTTATGAAGGGTGCAGTACGGTGGCCGGCACAGCCCAATGCTTACCTCCTCGGTCCGCCACTGTCTGACATTCACAGAGTGTGATCAAGTACATCTTGCTTTTCTTCCCCTGGCTCATTGTTTTGTAGCTCTCCGCTGAATAGTCTGTAACCTCTCCTTGTCCTTCTATGTAGAGATACATGCTCCAAACTATACACAGTACTCCAGATGTACTGTAACCAATCCAGTGGCAATATCATCTCTTTGTTTTGACCAGTGAACTCATGCCTGATAAATCCCAGAATCCTATTAGCTTCACCATATACTGCATTGTATTGGAAGGAGACCTTCAAACCATGGTTTATTATAACGCCTACTGTATGTCCCTGGTTTCCTTTGAGTTATCTACTTTGACTTCATTGATTAAATATTCTGTCTGCAGATTGTTTTCAATGTCCATCACTTTTAAAATTTTTTGTACTGAATTTCATTTCACTTATTTCATTTTTATGAACATACAAATATGCCAGCAGATAAAGGCCTTATGGTCTATCTAGTCTACTGCCCCCCTCCCCGCATCCCCCTTGAGCCTTGTCAATTTCCCCCTCACCCAATCCCAACCTCTCTTGAAGCTGTCCACTGTTTGTAGGAACACCACCTCCTCTGATAACTCACTCCACTTAGCCAGCACCCTGTCAGTGAAAAAGTGCCTCCTCATCTCCCATATGAACCCCCCCCCCCACACCAGTTTCAAGCTGTTATCCCTGGTAGTCTTGTTTCCACTAAGGCTTAAGGGGCCCTCAGTGCTCACCTTATTTGCACCCTTAAGGTACCTGAAGGTCTTAATCATGACCCACCCACTTCTGTCCTCAAGAGAGTACATGTTGAGCTCCCCCCCCCCCAAGCCTCTCCTCATCAGTGTTGCCTTGCTGGCCCTGGATCATCTTTGTTGCCCTTCTCTGTGCTGTTTCCAGCAAGTTGTTATCCTTCTTGACAGAAGGGCACCAAAACTGCATACTGTACTCCAGGTGCAGTCTCACTAGAGACCTGTACAGCGCCAAAATGACCTCTGCCTTCCTACTGGAGATTTCTCTGTCTATGCAGCCCAGCAACTGATTTGCTTTGGCTACTGCCTTCCTGCATTGTGCTGAGTGTTCCAGGTCACTCCTAATAATTACACTGAGGTCCTTTTCCTCCTCTGACCTAGTTACCTGCACTCCACCCAACCAGTATTTGGTCCCTGAATTTTTAGCTCCCAAGTGCATAACTTTGCACTTTTTAGTATTGAACCCCAGTTGCCAAATGCCAGACCACTTCTCTTGGCTGGTCATGTATTTCCTGAGTTCCTATCTCCCTTCCTCCATGTCCACCCTCCCACAGAGCTTTGTGTCATCTGCAAACAGGCATATCTTAACCCTAATCCCAGTCCTGTAGTCGCTTGTGAATATGTTGAACAAAACTGGGCTTAGCACAGAGCCCTTTGGGACCCCACTGGTTGCGAGCCTAGCTTCTGAGAATTTCCCCCTACTACCACCTTTGTCTTCTGTCCTGAAGCCAACTTGTGACCCACCCAACCAGCTTAGCCCCCACCACTAGGTCTTCTAGCTTCCTGACCAGTCTCCTGTGAGATACAGAGTTGAAAGCCTTGCTGAAATCCAGGTACAAGTTGTCAACCACTTGGCCCTTGTCCACTGCCCTAGTGATCCAGTCAAAGGAGTCAGTCATGTTTTTCTGGCAGGACCACCCCAACACAAACCCATGCTGCCTCATGTCCTGGAGCCTATTATCTTCCAGAAAGCTCACCGGTCTCTCTTTCAGAATAGACTCCATCAGTTTGCCCACTATTGAAGTCAGGCTGACCGTCCTGTAGTTCCTTGGTTCACCCTTTGGCCCACTTTTGTGGAGAGGCACCACATGTGCAGTTCTCCAATCCTGGAGCATGATCTCTGATTCCAGTGAAATGTTAAACAGATCTGCCAGGGGACCCGCCAGAGCCTCAGCCAGTTTCCTTATGACCCTTGGTGCATGCCATCTGGTCCTGGGGATTTATCTACCTTTAGGGCCCTTAAGCCCTTTAGTACTCTGTCAGCATGGATGATGTAGTCCGTGACTTCCTCCCTCCCCATCCTCAACCCCCTGTTCCCTTTTGGTACTGGCCTGTTTTTCTCTCTAGGGAAGACCGAACAGAAGTACTTATTAAGTGCCTCTGCTTTCTCTTCACTGCTTTCTGCCAAACCACCCTCCTTTTTTTAATCTCACTATTTCATCCTTGGTGTTTCTTTACTCCCTTATATATTGGAAAAAGGACTTCTCCCCTCCTTTTACTCACTGTGCTAGTTATAATACCTTTCTAGTCTCTGCCACCCTAACCACTCTACTCACCTCTCTTGACTTAGCAGAGTATTCCACTCTATCCTCTTCCTTCTGAGTATACTTGTACTTCTAGATGGCTGCCTCTTGTCACCTACAGCTTTCACTACCTCCTTTCTGAGCCAGCTGGTATTTTTGCCTTTAGTTTTATTTTACTTTTTATTTTGGCACACTCACTAGTGGCGTTCATTAGTCCCTCTTTTATTATTGCCCATTTCTGCTCTACATCCATTTCCTTTCAAATCCCAGCAAGGTAGCCTAGCAGAATCTCTCCCATCCTACCAAAGTCATCCCTCTTAAAGTCCAACACTCTTGTCCTGGTTCTGACCATCCCTCTGCCCATGTCCAGGTGGAACCACACAGTGTGGTGGTCATTACCTGCACGTGACTCTTCCACTGTCACATCCTGAGCATGCTCAGTTACACAGGACCAGGTCCAGTATAGCTCTCCCTAGTGGATACCAAGTCACCTTGGGCCAGGAAGCCACTCTGAAATGCATCCAGAAGTACTTGCTCCCTACTGTTGGAGGAAGCCAGGATATTTCAGTTCACCCCATATAGACTGAAATCCCCCATTATTACAACCTCTCCTATACTGGCTATTTCTGTGATTTGAGACCCTAGTGTCTGGTCTAATTCCTCTTCCTGGGAAGGCACCCTGTAGACCACCCCATCATTAGTTTCTTCCCCCAGAGGCATGTATATTTATACCCATAGTTCATCAGTCTTACCCTCCACCGCTTCCTCTCTGCTGCAAGTTATCCCTTTCTTCACATACAGAGCCACTCCCCCATCCTATCCCTCTATCCTACTTACACACTTTATATCCTGGAACTGCGATGTCCCAGTCATGGTTTAGTGTGGCCCATGACTCTGTGATGACCACTATGCCCACCTCTCCCTCCACCATCAGAGACTGCAAGCCATCATATTGTTTACCAGGCTTCTGGCATTCAGAGACACCATCCACCACCGCAACTCAGGATGCCCCTTCATCTTGATCTGACCCCCATCACTCCCATTTATTTTTTCACATGCACATATTTATTTATTTCACCAGGAAAAGGCTCCACTGAGCAACTAATTTCCAAGGAGTTCCTGGGTAGGACAGCATACAAATTAGGAACAGCATATGTGGAACAGGATAATAATTAAGTATTGAGCACTAGCACATAGAAACACAGTCAATGAATAATAAAATACAATAAAAATAATATAAAAATTTAAATACAATATATAGTAAGTAATACATGAAATTCAACAGCTTTCAGACATATTCTAGTATTGTCACATGAGCTGAGTCAGAGTAGAAGAGGTCAAGAAAAGAAGTCTGTGGTTTTTGTTGCCATATGTTATAGACCAGTGCTCCAGCTTCTGTACATCCCTTCTCATGCTGCTGCTTCCTTTTCACTATCTACCCTCCTGCAGAGTTTTGTGTCTCTCCTTACTCTGTAACCCCACATCAGTGACACTGATATCCATGTTAATGAGTACTGGCCTCAGCCAGCCCATCACCACAGCAGTAGTGCTGTAACTCACAACACCAGCAACCAGAGTTCAAGAATGAGCTTGGGCCATTGGGAGCCAGTGAGGGTGGGGGAGTGGGAGGAAGATCCAGCATCCTAGGGGATGCTCTCTTCCTCAGGGGAGGGAGGGATTTTGCTGATGTGGCTATACTGCACCCGGGGGACCACAGGTGGTGGTGGTGCAGCTGGCAATGAGAGTGGAAGGAGCAATGTCATGCATGCTTCTAACTGGGCCTCCTAGCATGCCAACCTCCAGAATGATGTGAACTTAAGCTTGAAATATGCACCCCCTGCACAATGACTTTGACGCACTTGGGCCCCGACCTTGACCGCTGCCGACTCCAGTGTTAATCCAGGGAACCTCCTCTGTGGCTAGTAGGAGGCAGAGGGTTGGATACAGCTGGGCTGGACCTTACCATAAGGGGATACGCTCATAGGGTTATAATTCCCCAGGATGTACGTGAAATGGATGTCAGGGTGGGACTGGGCATAATTCAGAGATGGGAAGCCAAGGTGAGATAAAATGTAAATTATAAAGTGAATTTACCACTTAGGACCACAATCATGTACCACTCAGGTCACTTAGAAACTCCTGTAAGAAGGATGTCCATGCCTCAAAGGCCCATTACTTCAAATCAAATAGCCTGAATAATCTTTACTCCTCTGCCAAATTCTGGAAGATTTTTTACTCCTTCTTTGATCCCCTCCTACCCAGTCCATTCCCTCCAGTCCTTCTGGTTGATGATTCACTGGTCTCAGACCCTCCCTTTGTTGCTGCTCACTTCAATGAGTCATTCACCACCTGTGTCCTCCCCTCTTCCCTCCAACTAGTCCATCCCCCCATTCCCTCATCTCTCCTTAACCCCACTCAGCTAAGGGCTTTAACTTTCTTCACATCACTCCTCAAGAAAGCTTGCTTGCCATTTCCTCACTTAACCCCTTGAAGTCCATCCCTGACAGACTGGACCCCAAACTGCTCTGCATCTCTGCACCTGTCATGACTCCCCTCTCACCTCCTGAACCCCTGCTTCTCACTCACTCTGTGCTGTCTCTTAGTCTTGGAAGGCTGTCAAGATTCTACCTTTGCTCAAAGAGGGTGAACCCATCTCACATGGTGACTTCCGACCTATCTCACTCCTCCCCTGCCTTACAAAGCTGCAGAAGATGCTAGTCTATGCCAAGCTAGCTGACTTTTTCTTCTCCTACTTCAATTTCCTCTCATATTTCCAGTCTGGTTTTCAGAATCACCACTCCACCATTGCCTCCTTGCTGCATATCAGTGACTTCATCCTCACTGGGATGGGTCAGGGACACATCGCTGTGGCTGTCTTCATCAATCTGGCAAAAGCTTTTGACTCCGTGCCCCACTCTCTAATCCTGGACAGGCTTAGCACTGATGGCCTCTCAGCTCCCACTATTGATTGGTTCTATTTCTACCTCACAGGACATCAACAGTTGGTACAGGCTGGAGGTGCCCTATCTTCTCCCCTTCTTATCCAAGCTGGAGCCCATAGGGCTTCATCCTGGGTCCCATTCCCTTCTCTGAATTCCTCAATGGCCTGCCCTCTGCTTGTGTCAACTTATATATATATATATATATATATATATATGTATATATATGTATCTGAAATGCAAATGCGGCTCCACCGTAGCAGAAACCAAGAGCCGGTAATTTTTCTGCAGCCTCATATAAACATGTATGTAGATGATGCAGTCAGCCACTCCTAACCACCTTTGGCCACAGCTGTGGAAGGTGTACTCCACCAAAACTTCCAGAATGTACCACACTGGTTCCATGACAACCAACTCTGGGTCAACAGTATGAAAACAGTGTCCATGACCTTTGGCACCAGCCAGAAACTGGCCACACTCACACCTCTGCCAGTTTTTTCCAAAACAGATGGCACCCTTCTTGAAGTAGTCCTCACCTTCAAGTACCTTGGTAAGCAGCTAGATAGCAGGCTGGATGTCTCTGCCCACATTGACACTATACCCACCAACCTCTGGCCCAAATTCAGTGCCTTGTACCACAGTAAGGACTGCCTTTCTCCAAATGTCACCAAGATGATTCTCTTAGTCTTTGACTATGCAGATGTGGTCTAAGATACCATTCCCTCTTCCTCCCTTGGCAGGCTGGATAGCCTCTGTAATGCCTTCCTCCATTTTGCTACCAATTCACCCTCACGTACTCATCACTGCTCCCTCTACTCTTCCCTCTCCATCCTCCCCCTCCCGTCACATTGCCAATCCCACTGTGCTTCTCTCATCTCAAAATACTGGTTTGATTCCTCCCCTCCTACCTATCTTCTCTCCTCTCTCCTTTCTCCCACTCCTTCCTCCTCCTACTCCCTCCATTCCAGGGACCATCACACCTTCTCTCTTCCCGGCCCTCACTCCTCTGCCTAGCAGTCTGCCTTCTCCTATCACCTTCCCTCCCTCTTGAACCTGCTCCCCTCATCCATCTGCATCTCTCCCTCCCTCTCTACCCTTAGACACTATCTTATGGCACTGCCTCTGTCCTGCTCCTACCAAACTTCTACCTGACCCTTTCTTACTCTCCTGACATCTCCCACACCTGGCCTTTCCTCTGCTCCTAACCTCCCCTCCTGCCCCCTCCCTCTACCCACCGCGATTTTTGGCTCCTACCTGCAAACTGATACTGCCCGTTTTGCTCACCTGGGCTGCATTTGAACTGTCACTTATTCCAGGCACCATGCACTTAACCTAGCTTTGGTCTTATGTGTACTCCACCCAGCGTGCTTACTTTTTGAAGCTTATTTTATGGTCTATTAGTCATAGTATTGTTTACTTTCTTGTCCAGGTTTTCTGTTAACTGCACTTTGTAATTTATTACTGGAACTGCTTTTCATGACTGTTGTAATTTTTGTACTCTGTACTCTCCTTCCCTCTCCCCAAGTTGCACCTGGTAATGAGCTTCAGCTTAGCGCGCCTTTCCCAGTTACCAATTTTTAAAGAAATAAAAAAATAAAATCCCCTTGGTTAGTCCTTCCCCAAGTCCTATCCTTCCACACCTTTTCTGGACAAGCTTCCTATGTGTCACTGAATACAGGCCTTACTGAAGTCAGGGTAGAGAATATTGACTGCCTGGCTCTTGTCCACCATCTGTACCATCAAGTTGAAAAAGTCAGTCAAGTTCATTTGATATAACTTAACCCTTGTGATTTCATGCTAATTTCTGATAGACTGTTACTCTCTAAGAAGTCAAATATATTTTCCTTTGTGATTCACTTCAACAACTTGCTCGCTGTTGATGTCAGGCTCACCAGTTTGTAATTCCTAGTGTTTTCTCCATCACACTCTTATGCAGGGGACCAAATTAACCACAGTCCAATCCTCCAACACCCGTCCTGTAGCTAGTGATACATTAAAGGATACCTAAACAACATTTTGACATCAAACTATTCAAAAATCTGACTCCTTAGGTGACTAAAGGAAAGGCTGCTGTATTCATTAATGCTAAAACTACATTTACATAATTTACCTAAATGTGGTTCCAGAGCATTTGAAAATTGTAAAATCAGCCTTCCAATTTAAAAAAAACTGGCTTACCTGCTTCCTAAAATGGCCGCCAAATCTGTTATGTGATGACATCATTGGAGCCAAAGTCAGAGAGATATATATGGCTCTCTATAGTGCTAACTAGTTCTTATTTCTCTTTGTATAGAATTGTTTCAGCCAAATGGTCAAAACCATGTGCATTATTTTGTATAATGCACATGTTAGACTATGGTTCTGTTCATTTTGTTTACTTTAACATGCTGAAAATGTGTTTTAATCCAACCGACTTTCTCTTTGGCAAACCACAGTGCAGTACACATTTTGAATAACCTGGTGGTCTAGTGGTTATGGTGGATCCAGGATGTTACAATGGGGGTGCTGGGGTGGTTTGCATACTTAATATGCACTTTTCAACATTTTTATTAAACCTTTATATTTTCTGCTATTATTCTTTTCTAGTACGTTTTTGACAGAACCTACAAATGTAATCCATAGTTTGAATGTAAACATTTGTTCAATCAATAAATCAGACTTCTTCAACAAAGTGAAATGCAGCAGCAGCAGCAGCAAGCAAGCACATTACTATGTGGGTTGGGGTGTTGCAGCCACACCCTTCACCACCCCCTAGAGCCACCACTTTTTTGTAGCAAAGTTTTTGTGCAGTCCAATGTTAGAGTTCATACTTTCTTGAAACTCAAATATATGCTTGTCTCGTCTTCTTTTTCCATGGGAAATAATAATAAGAAGAAGAATCAGCATTTATATAGTGGTTTTCATACACATTGCATCCCAAAGTGCTTTACAAGCAATACTAGACTGGTAGTGAAGTGACTGAACGTGTAGTGGCAGCCATTTCATATATTAATATCCACACACAGCCTTGGACAATTGCATGAACTGGTTTTATAGGAAGGGGAATGTTGGCCAGGACAATGGGGTCAGGTAGTGATCAAGGTGCTGGCAGCCCCACATCTCATTTCTCACAGTAATCTGCTCATATTTCTCTCCTTCTGCCTTCCTCCTTCCCTGAATATAGCAGTGCCTTGCAAGAGTAGCCTTCTCAGCCCCTTCTGGTATTCATTCTTCACTATTACTCCTCCACTAAAAACTGGCGAGCTCATCACCCTTCTGCATCATGAATGCAAGTAGTACAGTCCCCGTTTTATTTTGACATATCAAATATAAACATATCTTTCCACTAAGTCAGGCTCATAGCAGCAGGGAACAAGGGGAATGATTGGCTTTCCTATCCTTAAAAGGCTACCTTTGATTAGGCACTATTAAATGATGGGTGCACATATCATTATGCACGTCATTTAATAGTGCCTAATCATAGGTGACTTAGATCTTATATGGGTAGAAAAGCCTATATTTCCACTTGTGCCATGCTGCTATCAGCCTGGCTTACCAGAAGATCATGTTTATTATTAATATGTAAATATAACACAGGAGACTGTACTGAACACATTCATGATGCGGAAGGGTAGTGAACTCACCAGTTTTGGTGTGGGGAGCAGGTGAGAAGAATGAATGCCAGAGAGGGACTGAAGAGGCCATTACAGCAGGGTACAGCTATATTCAGGTTAGTTGAAGACATGAAGGAGGACGCTGAGCAGATCACTGTGAGATCTGAAATGTGGGACTGTCAGCATCGTGATCACTTCCTGACTGTGGATGAGAGTAGCCAGCGATGACAAATACTCAAAGTGGCAGGGCTGCACCTAAACTGGTACTTGAATTCAGTGTAGGGAGATTACCTTCGGGTGGGGGGATGTTGATGTTTGTTAGGACAGTATTGAGGGAGTTGTTTATAGCTCATTCAAGATTTGGAAGGGTGGTAGCCAGCCAAATGGCATTGTGGAGTAGAGCACAGAAAAGTACTGGAGAAGAATTGCTGGGAACTGTCTTGCAGGGTTCTGCAGATCACAGGTAAAGGAGTAGACTGACACTGGAAGTCAGGTGGATTCACTCAAGGTATTAGTATTCCTCTCCTGCTAATAACATTGTTATCCATGTAAGTGCAGCCCTTATGAGGGCATTAGCAGCAGTTTTTCTGGTGGGTCATGATGCTTATTGCTTGCCCCTCCAGGAAAACCTAGTTGTTGGTTAATGAGGTGGGGAAAAAAACACAACAGGGAACTGTACATACTACCTTCACTGTGCAGTAGGGTGGTGATCCACTCTGTTTACTGTGGGAGCAGCAGTCAAACATTGAGAATGTGGACTGGAGAGTGATTTGGGAGGCATTTTTAACAGTGCCAGCTGATGATGCGTATCAGTATAGGTGTGCAAAACTCTCTGAGGTACAAGATTACAATCTGAGGTGTGATAATTCTCTTCATGAGACCGCAAGCTCATATGCAGCCTCAGGCAGTACTAAGGACAGGGTATGGATGGTGGGGTGTTCAACAGAAGGCAGGCTAGGTGCAGGGGGTTCACATGGAAAAAGAAAGCATTATTTGTGGATTAAAAAGAGAGCATGAGCTTTGGAACTGAACAAGACAAGTATTTTGCTGTGTGACCCTGAGCAAGTCACTAAACTTCCTTGTGCTCCCAGGCCACACCTGTAAACAAGCTTTCAGCTTAGTGCATCTCTCCTGGTTAACAAAAAACAAAATTCAGTGCATCATATAACTACTAGATCATCAGGTATTTGAAGCATTGTACTGTAATACAGTTTGCCAAAGAAAAAGTCAGCTGGATTGCAAAACATTTTCCGCAAGTTAAGTAAACAAAATGAACAAAATCATAGCCTAACATGTGTACTGATCAAAATAATCCACAAGTTAATACATGGTGTTGATCATTCTGGTACAGCAATTCAAAATAAAGAAGGAAAGAAGAACTAGTTAGCATTATAGATGTATATGTGGGTCTCTGTCTCTGCTCCTATGATGTCATCATGACTCATCACTTAACACACTTGGCAGACATCTTAGGGAGAAACCAAGGCTGTTTTTTGAAAGTGAAAGGCTGATGTTTACATTTTCCAAAAGCTATGAAACTGCATTTATGTTATTTACATAAATGCAGTTTTAGCATGAATGTAAACAGCAGCCATTACTTTACCGCGATATAAAGCCAGATTTTGGAATTTGCAGTTTTAAAAAATTGCTTGTTTAGGTACCCTTTAAATATGTCTGCTAAGGGGGTGGCTACAGCCTAATTCATCTCCTTTTGTACCCTTGGAGGTATACAATAGTTACAGTCCTGGGTATTAAAGCCAGTATTATTCAGTATATATAAAATAAGGCAATGCAAGCAATAATAAATAAAAGCAATTGATATCTTGGAAATGTTAGGATATGGGTTGAGAAGAAGATATGTAAAAGACAGAACAGAATTGTTAATGTTAAACCTAGGTAAGATTATAGGCAAGTGCAAGGATAGTGTAGATAAGAGAACCTGACCCGTTTAAGGTGCAGAAGGTTTCTTGAGTTTGGATCCATTCACATATCTGGAATGTGTAGTACAGTACGGGCTGAACACCCATTGGCTCACACTGAGGACCAATGGGCGTACAGCCCTACCTACGGTGTTAGTCGGCGGGCGGTGGTGCGGTAGGCAGGTGGGGTGCTGCCGCCCACCGCTGACCGAGGAGCGGGCAGTGCTGATTGCGGGCGGTGGTCCACTGGACCACCAGGGATATAGGAATCTTCTTATTTTACCGCCTGCTGATCGAGCAGGCAGCGGTCCACTGCACCACCAGGGATATTGGAATCTTCTTATTTTTACTTAAGCCTGCAATTGAGCAGGCAGCGGTCCACTGGACCACCAAGGATATTGGAATCTTATCTTACTTTTACTTAAGCCCGTGATCGGGCAGGCAGCGGTCCGCTGGACCACCAGGGATATTGGAATCTTATCTTTCTTTTACTTAAGCCTGCGATCGGGCAGGCAGCGGTCCACTGTACCACCAGGGATATTGGATACTTATTTTTTTTAACCATTGCCCACAATCAGGCAGACAGCGGTCCACTGGACCACCAGGGATATTGGACATTATAGTTTTTAACTGATGCCCGCGATCGGGCATAGGGGGCGCCACCACAGAGGTGCAGCCGGAGCTCGGGTGGCCACCCACATGTGGCAGCTGCCATGTTGCACCCTGCAATATGGCAGCTCACCTATGGGTGGCCAGCCATTGCTCCTTTTTTTTTTTTGCTCAACTTTGTGCGGCGCAAGTAGGAGTTGCACATGTATGGCTCAGCACATCCCGGGCTGAATATTGGGATATGCAGAGTATGCATGGGCACGCCCCCCCAACCTGTGCTTGCATACATTACTGATGCGCTCCGCGCATCAGGATTTGTGTCAGGCGCAATTCTCATTTGAATATCGTGTGCAAGATTAGAGTTGCGTGATGAGCAACACTGTTGGCGCCATGTGCAACCCTTTTGATATCTGGGCCTGAGTCTATGAATACCCTGTCAGATGTATGGCTCTCTAAATTTGCTGATGATACCCGTATTGGCAATGCGGTAGATAATTGTAAGGATGCTGACATCTTGCAAGCTGTCCTAGTGGAATTGGAAGTCTTGGCCCTGAAGAAAGGGTCAGAATTTAATACCAATAAATGTAAAATGATGCATATGGGGAAAAAAAATAAGCAACATCAATATAGGTTGGGGAGTAATGTATTAAGGGTAGTAAATGAAGAGAGAGAGACCTTGGCATAAGAGTCAGCAATGAACTTAGATTTAGGCCACATTATAACCAGTTCATTAAAAAAAAACAGTAGTATCCAATACTGCATCCATAAACATATAAAAAGTAGGAATAGAGAAATTTTGCTCCCACTTTATACCTCATTGGTGCACCCACATATGGAGTATTGTTCCCAGTTTTGGGCACCTGGGGGCAAAGGCAATATCAAAACTTTGGAAAAGGTACAGGGGAGAGCAACACGCAGGATTAAGGAAGTACAGGGTCAGGATTATGAACTTCGGTTACAAAACTTGGAATTATACTCACTGGAGTTTCTCAGACTGCATGGTGACATGTGTATGATTTATAGGGCTTTTAATGACACACAGCTGTGGGAACATTTAAATCTGGCATTGAGGGAACAGACATATAGTACGAGGGCACATCCATTTCAGATAAGCAGGGAGAGGTTTAATACATCTAGGAGAAAGCATTGGCTTATAGTTAGGGTAACAAAAATATGGAAGCCGCTCCCATTTGAAGTAGCGGCTAGTAAAACAATGAATGAATTCAAGGTTAAGCTAGATAAGTACCTGACTGGTAATAAAATTGTAGGATATGCTTAAATAGTGGCGAGTATATGGACTTCGGTCTTCAAATGCTCCGACAAACCTATGAAACCTATGAAATAATCTTGCTGTATAATAAAGATTTCAAATTTTGGTTTGGGCTTTTTTGGAAAATGTCTGCCTTTTAATATGATAGCCAGTACTTAAAAAGAAATTACATAAAATTGTATGTCCACATATTTCAGATTGGGAAATTAGTTATTAGTACTGGGCTAATTTGTAGAGCTCGTATTCATCATTTTTGCAATACACAGCTGCAAATATCTGCAACATGTGCAAAAATGTGTGACTTTGGTGAATAAAAGTTCTAAGTATGGGACTTGTAAACTTTTAGATTTGCAAATTGGGAGAAAAATCTAAATCCCTTTGATCAAAAGTTGCAGAATTTCTTTACACATCTGCCAATCTCTGTAAAAAAAATGTCACTCATTTACACTGTGAAATGCAAACATTTTCCAGTTTTCACAGAACTCTGCAAGTGAAAAAATTGCTGTTTTGTGTGAAATTTCACAAGCAAAGTGAAACATTTTCCCAGCATTATGCAACATTCTCTTGCACTTACAACCCTCTGGTGACAGCTCACCCCCAACACACAGACACAATGCTGTAAGCAAACCCTGGCCAGAGCTGATACGGCTGCAGCCAAGCTCATGGAGGTCACTGTGGAACATGGTGCAGTCCGCCATGTCCAAGATGGCTGCCGAACTGTGTTGCACTTGCGCATCCCTTTCGAGTGCCACTCCGTAGATTTGGACATTTACTAGTTTGGGCTGGCTGCCCAAGTCAGCATCGGTGTAGCTTCCTGAGCACCCCACTGCTTTCATTGTTGCTCTGCCTGGAGCAATTCACCAGGCAGTAGAGGAGTGGCAGACATCTGGCATGCCATACACGGGGGTGTGCGTGGTGCCACCATTGACACCACTGCATGCATGCTCCACTGTGCCATGGGGAGGAGGGGTCTCAAAAGGTGGAAAACATCCTGGATGGAAGGGTGATCACCACCCCTCACAGGCTCTTCATCTGGAAACTCAGGCACAGCAGCTGGATCCTTGCCCAACAGGGTGCGCACAATCCCCACCACCCCGCTGGTGTGGGTAAGCCATGGGAGCTCAGACCAGTAAAATCCTGAGAGAAGCCAGGGTGGTGGGGCTAGGGGGCAGGCAGGATGGGGGACCTACCAGTGAGGAAAGTACTAACGGCTTGCAACAACATACGTCGCTTTGCCCTCTCTGCGCTGTGCCTTACGCACCGATGTGACCTCTACACCTGACTAGAGTGGCTCCCCCCTGAAAAACACTAAGCCTTTGTCCTCGGCAACTTTGTAGATAATATAGTCTGAACTACATGCCCCTCTGTTCTTGCACTTCCCTTCAAACACTATACCCCGGCCTACTGCCACAGATCTAGCTCAACTCAGGTCTGCACGGTCCCGAGGACCAGCTCCCTCACTGGTGACCAGGCCTTCTCCGTCTACACTCTGAGACTTTGGAACTCCTTCCCCACCCTAGTCCGGGCTGCCCCCTCACACCCCGGCTTCAAAACTTCCCTATGGAAGTTCCTCAAAGTAGCCTCCACTTGCCTTTGTGCCTACTAGATGCAGGGGAGTCCCTCCCTGACCCATGACACCTCTCCCCCATGCCAAAATTGGCCTCTGCCACTCTCCACTACAGCACTTACCCCCTTACCCACTAGCTCCCTTCATAGTAGCACTCAGACGACCCCACGTTACCTTGTCCTGCCCTCTAGGATGCAATCATGGGGGCAGTTCTCTTCCCTCAGCCGGAGCCTTGACTCTGTCGTGGTTGGTCCCCCCCCCCCATACTAGCTAAGGACCCTGCTGGTGTGCTGGACTGTCTACACTCCCCTTTATCTGTTACCTGACAATTCACCCTGTTAGTGCACTGTTTACACTACCCTTGTGGTTACCTGATAATCTCCTGCCTCCCCATGCTCCCATGAAACCTTGTGGTTGAAATTTCCTCCTTACCGTATCTTGCAAGATGCTGTTGTCTTCTCTACCATTGAATACAAGTTGTATGTGTATCATGTTTCTATTTCTAATTCTGTATCATGTCTCCGTATTGTACTCTGGCTCCACCTGTTACGTGGGCCCGTGTGTTACCATGACAATGTACCATGTTTGCTGTATCGTAATTTGCTGTATCGTAATTTTTGTTTTTCTTCTGTATTGTAACCTCCTGGGTCACACCTGAAAATAGGCACTTGTTGTCTAGTGTGCTTACCTGGTTAACAAAAACAAACAAATAAATAAATAATAAACTAAATAAAAAAGAATAACATTCATACTGTACATACTGTAGCCCCTTTCTACAAATCATTTAGTTCTTTGTTCATTATCTAACCTAGAGAACTGATGAACTTACTGATAGATTTGTAGAAATGGGCTACAGTATGGATGTTCTCAAACAGACCAACTCAAGTGTGTAATAAGCCACAGCACATCTCATACCTGCACCACCTTGGATCAAACAAATCACAAGTTTCAATTGTAGGTGTCCAAGAGGTACATTAGAAACAAAGAGAGGGTAACTTATATGATTAAATTTTGTTGGGAATCCTTCTGGATTTTCACTTTGGGAGCTTGTCAGCACCCAGACCTTAACAGACATGTCAAGCTGGCTCCCTTTTGCACACAAAATGCTGTATTGCCAGACTGCTCTAAAATATGCCTCGTTCATGGAACATAACTGATATGTCTCTACTCCTCTGTCAGAAATGAACTTTTAAATATATGGCATGAGGTCTGTATATCAGGTTGCTTTAGATTTATTTTCTCCAGTCTTTAGGAGGATGTTTTAACCTATTTTTTCTCTTCCCTTTTTTTCTTTTTCAGGAGGTATCTTAATTTGCTAAACAATAATTTTAATCAGTACTAATGTATAATAGTGTATCCACATTTTTGAGTGTTTAGCACTGTTTTATACACTGCACATTGCACTTTTCCAAGTGCATTTCTGGACTGGAGGGCCCAACCTAATAATGTATTCATTAAAGTAACTGGCCTTTTAAGTATTTAAAATAAAGCACCTGATGGGTTGGCTAAACCTTTAACAAAGCATTCACAATTGAGGTAATACATTGTCAGGTAATTACACAGCTCTTACTCTAATCCACATGGTTGTATATTAAACCAAACAAAGGAACTTTCCCCTGTATTATCATGCAGTTGACTGTTTCTCTGCATGCAGACACCCAATTTTTTTGCAATCTGGTTTCCAACTTAGAGCACCACCATCCCTGGAAGTATCCCTGCTTGGTTGATGTATTACTGTAACTATATACAGCAGCATATTTCTGGTCAGAGCCAATATGGCTGCAGCCGAGCTCACAGAGGTCACGGTAGAACACGGCACAGTCCGTCGTATCCAAGATGGCCATCTTGGACACAGTGTACTATGTCGTGTTCCACTGTGACCTCCACAAGCTCAGCTACAGCTGTATCAGCTATGGCATGCAGAGACAGATCATGGTCGGGAAAGAGAGAGAGACACAGAGAGAGTAGAGAGACAGAGAGGGAGGGAACAGGCTTTGCTTTTTTCTTTCTCTGCTGTGACTATGGCTGCTGCAATGAAGGCAGACAGCAGAGTACTTCACGTACCATGGAGGAAATCGTCCATGGAGAAGACTGTGGTGCAACTCCAAAATTGTTCTTCTGTCAGAATCTGGTGAGTCCTTTTTTGACCTTTGATCCCAAGATGTCTGCTGGGCTCTGCCCACTGTTGCCATAAAAAGGTTTGGCTACAGACAACACTGAATGCTTTTACATTTTCTTGTCAAGTATACAGTGTGAGCTAGAACATGTGTTCAAGGTGAGGAAAGTTTTAGACTTTAGACAGCTCCAACAAAAGTAACAGAAGGGAGCAAGTATTTGACGGGGGAATATGCTGCATACCAGAGACATAAACAGCCAGTTCACAGAATTATAAGGCCACTGCACCACTGGCAAATACCACTGAAGAACAACACATATACTGTAACTATTGGCACAACCATCGTGGTACAGGGAAGGGGAATGACTTTAACAGTAGCACCATGGGCAGATTTATGCAGCTACCACAGTCCACTATGTTAGTGGTTGCATAGCCCATATGCAACCACTAACACCTGCAGAGGCAATGTGCATATGTGTATACTACAGCACTGTCACAGGAGATAATCCATCCCTGCAGACAAAACCTATTTTAGCATGGCTGTTTTGGGGGGAGATAGCACAGGGATCTCTGAGCACCTCAAAAGGTGTACCACCCACCACTGCAACTGCGTATTGGGCCCTATCTATCTATCTATCTATCTATCTATCTATCTATCTATCTATCTGTTTTGTCCTGCAATAGCATGCAGGTCAGTGCACCAGTACAGGAAAAGAGTGTTGTCTAATTTAATGAGGGTGTTGGTATACATGGAGGATATTTAATGAGAGAGTTGGTATACATAGAGGATGCAACTCCCTGGTGCCCTCATTCCAGCTGCAAATTGCAGTGATCCTTGCCATGGTACACAATCTGGAATATTATTTACAGAGCCAGTTACACACCATAAGCAGAATATTAATGTCTGGGAGTGGTTGCAGCATAGGGCAACCAAGGTTACCGCTGGCCTCAAGAATTTAAGCAATGAACAATGATTAAAGAAGTAAGGCTTATTATCCATGGAAAAAAGTCTTTAAAGCAGCAGTATTTGTTAATAACTATACAGCTGTTTCAGCAAGGGAAAGGGGAAATTGTTTAACCAGGAGAGGCACACTAAGCCGAAGTTTGATTCCAGGTGCAACCTGGGAGCACAGGAAAGTTAAGTGACTTGCTCAGGGTCACAGAGTATGCAAATGGAGGCTGTGGGATTCACACCCAGGTCTCCAGGTTTGTAGCTCAGAGCCTTAAATTACTGCATCATAAAGATGTAATAAGATACACATTTTTATGTTGGCTCGTGCGTGCGCACCAGCCAACATATTGCAGTAGTAGCAGATTTGGAGGTGCGGACACTGTAGGCGAATGCAGGGCACGCATCAGTAGGTGCATCCCTCATTCCCCAATAAGGCAGCTACAGGCGCTGATACCAGCAACACGTAAACTGGCCACCAGATCTAAGAAAATGTCTGCTGCAATGAGAGCCAAGCTCATCATGCAGTGGCGTGCCTTCCCTGGTGAAGCAGTTTAATAAACATGGCAGCACTGACTGCCGCCATGCAGAGTGCCCCAACCCACTTCATTTGCCAATGGGGAGCCCACTCCCCATCGGCATAATGCCCTCCCATTTTAGGTGTATGCCGATGGGGTGCCCAATCCCCTCGGCATCATGCGCCCAAACAGTCTTTCTTTGCTGACGGGGCCAAATCTCGCCGGCTTCAGTCCCCTTCCTGTTTATTTGCTAGTGTATTCACCCCATTGGCAATGACCCCGCTACTTTTGTTGTGTGCCAAGGGGTGCCCAATCCCCTCGGCTCCTTGTCCCCCTTCAGTATAAGTGTTGATGGGGTGCCCAATCCCCGCCAGCTACAGCACCCCACCCAAAAATAGTCAGGCACGCTGGGAGCCCATCCCAGCATGCCAAATGCCCCTGTAACACAAAAACCATCCCGTGATTTTTTTTCTTTTTTAAACCTGCAAAACAGAAACCGGTCCCTCGTCGACTCTGGTGGCCCTCCTCCAAAATGCCCCCACCCTCTGCGCACCCTGCCTCCCCACACCCCCAACCCCATACTTACCTCTGAGCACAGTGTGATGATCTTCAGTGGACCGGGAACACATCTGCACTCTTCAAAGCCGACCGTGAACTGAAGAAATATCCATAAGCTGTATAATGGCATAAATAGTTTTTTTTCAATGACGGTGCATATCTCAGGCAAGTTTGAGAATTTTGGCACCAAATTTTCAACATGGGGTTGTTGGGACCCCTCCTCATGAATTCAGTCACTGTCAGGGTGTTATTCAGTCCTGAAAGATGATTTCGCGGTCACTGCACGGAATCACCTTTTGGGACTGATTAACGAAATGACAGTGCCATTGTTCATGAGGGGGCCTTTCCAAAAAGCCTATGTTGCAAATTTGGTGGAAAAAATCCAAAAAATGGCTGTTTTACAAGCGTATGTTGCGCAGTTTCCACGCACACTCGTAACTTCATAAATTTGTAATATTTTCACTCCAGATTTTCCAAATTGGCATTTTTCCATACTTCCTTATGAACAGTACAGCTGTCATTTTCCATATCCTGGCCAAAATGTGTTTTCGCACATCCGGGGCAGAACAGCGTGGTCTCTGTGCGAAATCAGTTTTCGAGACAGTCTGAAAAAATGACAGTGACACTGTTCATGAGCAGAGGTCCTAAAATGCCTATGTCAAAAATCTGGTGATTGAAGTCCATAAAATGACTGTGTTACAAGCGTACGTTGCGCAGTTTCCACGCACCCTTGTAACTTCGTAAATTTGCAATATTTTCATGCCAGATTTTCAACACTGGCATTTTTTCACACCTCCTTATGAACAGTACAGATGTCATTTTTCACCTCCTGCCCAAATGGCAAGGTCACTGTGGGAAATCAACTTTTGGGACAGATTAACAAAATTACAGTGCCACTGTTCATGAGGGGAGGTCCCAAAATGCCTATGTTGAAAATGTGGTTAAAAAAATCCTAAACATAATTAGGTTACAGAAGTGTGTTCCGCAGTTTCTATGCCTGCTCATGACTTCACCAATTCTTCATATTTTCACTCCAGATTTTCAACGTTGCCATTTTTTCACACCTCCTCTGGGACAATACAGTTGTCATTTTTCACATCCTGCCCAAAATGTGTTTTTGTGCCTGTGTTGCTGAATGGCATTGTCGCTGTGCAAAACCCCCTTTTGGCTAACAAACTAATAGTGCCGTTATTCATGAGGTGGGGTCACAAAAAGCCTATGTTGAAAATTTGGAGTGAAAATTCCAACAAACGCCTACAGTGTTAGGGTTTCCAACTGTAACATCCCACCCTGTAGAGACTGACAGGCATCAGGGGTGTGACTTGGGATCATTGGCTGTAATGATTATGCCATTCCACTCCTACCCCCCCACCCTGCAACCAGTGACAGGCATCGAGGTGTGCCTTGCTAGTGTTCGGCCCTAAAGTTCACTCCATTCTCCTACACTGCACCCATCTCAGCATATTTTCTTATGGAATGGGGTAAGTATAAGGCCCAAAGACCCCAAAGCACACCGTGACACTTGCCAGTGTCTACAGGGTAGGGTGAGGTTAAATGGCATGAGCGTTATAGCTGATGACCCAAAGACACACCCCAATGCCTGTCAGTCTCTGCAGGGTGGGGGTGGGGTTGGCATCATTTCAATACTTCACTGCCATTCCTACTATGCATCTCTAACTCCTGCACTACCAATGCCAGCGAGACAACATTCGGCATTGACAAATGCGTGTTCTTTTTGTTGTGCTTCATTCCTGGACTAAGATATGAATTTTAAAGCTTTGAAAAGTCCCCACACCCATACCATGTCCATTTAAAAAAAAATAAATACTGTATCTTGGTACAATGTTGTGCTCATTGTGATGGTATTAGGCGATGTGTAGTAGCTGTTTAGGTTGTTTAGAGCATAAGTGTTGTTGTGTTGCCATGACACTGGTAAGTTGCACACAATCTACCAACACCAGTGTCGCTCCCAGCAGGTGGAATGGTGGGAGGACACTTAAGGTACTGTAAAGGTGGGTGGTATCACCTGACAAAGAGAGGCAGGAGTCGAGAATGAGGTTCAGATGCTGCATGATATTTAATGACAAACAAGGGAGGAAAAAGACACAGTCACGGGGCATGGGGAACTTAGCACTCTATAGTTCTTTTAGGAAGAAAACTCTAAACTCTCTAAATTATGTAAAGACTGTATAAACAACTCTAAAGACTATATGAGCAACTCTGAAGACTGTATAAGCAACTCTGATGACTGCATAAGCAACTCTGCCCCAATCCTGAGGTGCACCTCTGCCCACTTAGGGCTACCTCTGGAGTACTCCAGACACAAGAAATAATGCTGTATTCCATAGTTAGACTCTAAGATAGTACAATTTACAATACATTCACATCTTTCAAAGTCTCTTTTTATATGCTGGATGATCTGTGCAGTGAGAAGAATGAAATGAAGGAGAATTCATGAAAGGATGGCAAACAGGTTCTCTGGTCGGCATGGCCAGTGGAATTTCCATGGGATTATGGGGATGTGGAGAGGCTTTTTGAACAGACCATAGTTTCATTAGCTATACCCCATCTCCTGGGTTGCCAGAAACAAAGAACTAGCACAAAGACTCCTTGGCACAAGCCCTAGGTTGGGCTGCCGGAATATATAAATGAGGAACAAGCACAAATGATCCAACCACAGCACTTCAGTGGATTGCCAGAAAGAAACAACAGATGCAGAAACAATCCAGTTGCAGTCCTCCAGTGGACTACTGGGACAGGACAATGGATGCAGAAACAATCTGGCCACAGTCCCCCAGTGGCCTGCTGGGATGGGACGACAGATGCAGGAACTACCCAGCCACAGCCCTCCAGTGGACTGCTGGGATGAGAAAACAGATGCAGGAACAAGCCAGCCACAGTCCTGTAGTGGACTGCCAAGATGGGATGACAGATGCCAGAATGGATGAGAAGAACCCACAGAAACTGAGGGCCAGGATGAAGATATCTTCAGAAGCCAGACATACTGTGGGCTTCTGAGTGCCAATGCTGGATGGGCCAGAGAAGAACGCAAAATGATAAATGGGGCACTGACTTGAAGATGGGAACAGAAGATCCTGAAGAACCTGCAAAGAGGAAAGAAAACAACAGACTGGATGACAAGATCTGCACAGGGCCTGAATATAACCTGGTTACAGCAGAACACAACAAACATGATGTTGAAAGTGGTACAAAATGTGAATGAAGTTCTTCTAGGAGATTCACACTGCAAGGCAGCACTATTCAGGCTGGATACTGAAGGTGTGGGCTGCACCGGCTGAACACCTTCCTGGAGCTGCTGAAGACTGATTCTGGAGACTACGTACAAGAGATTGCCACCACGCAGCTCAGGACAATTGCATGCACTTGAACACAGTTTGGGGCAATTGCAGGCACTAGAACACAGTTTGGGGTTCTTGCAGGCAATACAACACAGTTCGGGGCAATTGCAAGCAGTGGAACACAGTTCAGGGCAATTGCAGGCACTAGAACACAGTTTGGGGTAATTGCAGGCAGAAAAACACAGTTTGGAGCAATTGTGGGCAATAGAACACAGTTTGGGGCAATTGTAGGCAATAGAACACAGTTCAGGGCAATTACCCAGTTAACAAGTTCAGTCACAGTACAGCATTATTGCCACTCTAAATTACCCTGTTGCCCTACTTCCCTTTTACTAGCCCTGACAGGGAAGGTTTTGCAGGACAAACTAGTGCACGGCCACCTCTGTGAGCGGAACGTGGTGGGAACCTTTGCACCCCCTCTTCCCACCAGTGAGACCTCAGTTACTGACAACTTGCCATGGGAGAAACTTGTAAGGGAATTAAATTAATAAGTTAGCCCCTTCCTGTTATGGACAAGCTTGGGGCTCAATCAATTATATTGCAATAAAGAAAATAACTTCTGGGCTAACTAGCCCTTTTTCCACTAACCCATCTGGCTAAAGCTGAGGCTTTACACTGCACTTTAATTCCCAGGGAGCTGCCTAATAAATATTTAATTAGACTCCTTAGTGGGACTGCCGCTCTTAGCTCTACCTCTGGGAGCTCTCCTAATAAATATTTATATTTTCAGCTCAGGGCTGCTCTGCCCTAGCCCTTCCCTAGGCATTGCAATGCCTCATAAATATTTAGTTATTTAAAATTAGGCCCTCACGCCTGCCCCCTCTCAGCTCTCAGCTGATACTCCTCATGCCCTACTGGCGCTTTTAAAACTTCTTTTATTTAACTTTTTTTAAATTCAGGTGGACAGAACCTCGCCACTGGTGCTGCTGCCGACTCACCGCTCTGGCCTGGGGTGAAGACAGGAAGGGAGGAGGGAGGTTTCTGGTAGTGGGAGGAATGGCTGCAGGCACTGGGCAGTCCTCTTCCTTGTGGGGCCTTGATGTGCCTGATGCTCCACCCCGACGCTCCTTGATGGCCCGGCTTGCAGAGAGAGGATGCTGCTCTCCTCTCACCACTGATGTGGGACCAAATTTACTTTTAAAATTAAAATGAAATAAAAAACGGGGCTGAACTGAGCCCACACCAGGCAACTGACTACTTTTCTTTAGGGTACCCGCCGCTCACACAAGCCACCTTACCACAAACTACGGGCACAGGAACAGACACAACTGGAGGCTGCAGACCAGGGAAGCTGAGGACCACAGACAAGCCCATGGGATAGCTTCAAACACCAAATAAGCCAAACGGGTCACCTCTTGTTTTCTGTGGCCTGACTTCACCAGGTCCAGGGACAACTCCCCAGAAAATGATACTTTTTTTCTTAAAGTTACACTCGGGTTTCTAGTTCCAGAGCCCTGAACCTGTGCCACCAGGCACTGGTTTTCTTTTTAAAACAAAAACACCACGCGCTGGGCAGGGACAGCAGACCCAGCGTGTGGGTGGCCAAAAACAAAGGGGGGGGGGAGTACACATATCAGGGGAACCCCCACATGCTGCCCTAAAGCTGCCCACACTAAACGGGGCATGGAGGGGCATTTTATTTATTTAATACATTTTTGTTGTGCCCCAATCTTTGGGGCACTACACTAATTACCATCAGAAGCATATGGTAGCACCATCCTAATACAGCTACAGTATGAATCTAACATCTACATTCAACAGGTAACCTCAGCAGAAGAGATTTTTAAAAACTTCGAGTGGCGGCCATCTCTAATGATGTGAGTCATTAATTACAAAATTAACTATAAAAGCTGTTTTAACAATATCTGAAGAAACTAAAAATATATGAAACTTAGGATATCAGAAATACATTTTTGTTAAAAAAAAGACTATATGGTGAAATTCTCTGCCAACTAACAAATACTATTACTTTAAAGGGACACTGTCAGCCCCCTTAGGTCTCAAATTGACCCTAGTTTAAAAAAACACATTTAATTTTTTTTTTATTTAGTAGTTTAACCAGGTATAGCACACTAAGCTGAAAGCTTTTTTAAAGGAGCAACCTGGGAGCACAAGGAGGTTAAGTGACTTGCTCAGGGTCACACAGTATGCAAGTGGAAGCTGTGGGATTCAAACCCAGATCTGGCTTGCTGGATGTCACCAAATTTGCAGCTCAGAGCCTTAGACCACTGCGCTATACTGCCTCCTATTTGCAGCTCACAGCCTTAGACCACTGATGACTTAATGACTGGTCACATTCTGTAGAGACTGCTGATGTAGCTGATAGTTTGATTCTGTTTCCTTTTCTCTTTTTAAAACTGAATGACCACAATACTGGTGTTACCACACAAAAACATGTCGTTTATACTCCTTGATTAACTTCAACCGTATCTCTCCTAGACTTGGGAACACCTGCAGCACTGTCTAGACACTCATGATGCTGTGGGAGGGGAGAAAACTATTGCATCATGAGAGGCTGCACTGTTTAGGAGTGTGCCTTATATTCAGGAAGTATGCAATGGGTACACCAAAGATTTGAAGCAAAACAAGGTTGGTATAATTACACCAGTAGCATGCATTCCAGTTCTTTAAGAAACAAAGCAGATAAAACAAACAGCAACATCAACTAATTTTAAAGGAGGAAAGCAATCATAAATATGGATTTTCAACTACAAGTAATATGATGTAAAAAGGGTTGACAGTGCCACTTTAAGGTGACCTAGAAGAAGACTTCAAAATTATGAAGAATATTTATATAGTTTGTCCATGCAAATTATATAATATTGTAAAGAGTTCAAAACCTAAAGGACAATCTAAAAGCTAGATATCAACACTGCTAAGCTGGTAGCACATCTGAAACCCCCTGAACCCCCATGAGTTCCCTGATTATATGGTTGCTTCAGCACCACAAGGGTTAATTGGGATACCTCAATGGACATGTGCTATTAAAGGGCCTTGTGCAGAGGGGAGGAGCCAGATACATTAAACATCTTCCTCTGGACCCGAATGCCATGGGTTCTAGACCCATACCTTAACAGGGGCAGGCCTGTTGGAATCAATGGTCTATGCCTATTCCCCAAACTCTTTTGTTCTTACGATTCAGTGGTAGCAGGGATCACAACTGGTAGAGGCAGTATGCTTTTCTCAGCCAGTTCAAGACACCTGACCCAGGCAACAGAGAACAATGAGGATCTCTCCTTCCATTGCCAATATGGGTCTCCATTGGCAACAGAGGCAGATCTCAACATATTAAGCCCTTGCACTATTTTTATGACAGGAGACCTTGTAAACAAAGGAAATGCTGAATATATGTTTAAGGGTTCTTTCATGTACCCTGCACCAGAGTTTATTCTGCATTTGCAACAAAGGGGTATAAAGTTTCCACTAAAGCAAAAGCCTAGTAAAAAAGCAGCTCAAGACTCCCCCTTCACAGTTGTTACCAGAGTGGTGCAAAACAGGCAGACTTTGGTCACACGGTTGCACCTCTACCTAGGAGAGGTGCACACAAAGGCTGGTATGTGCAGCCAGAGATAAGAATCCTCAAATGAAAGAGGAGTAATGCAAATTGCAAATCCAGCTGATTGAGGATGCACCTTTGCACCTTCTAATAGGCTCAGTTGTGTCTATGACCAGGTTGCACAAGGGAAATTACACAATGCCATGCTGCACCACTGTTGCACTATTTAGAGAATGGGCATATCACCTGGAACTGTTCACCCTCCCTAACCAGGTTATGGCACATGATTCCTCATAGTCCACGGGTACGACTACCCATAAGTCCCAAAGGCCAAACTTTATGGTGATCTAGTGGACACCCACAGCCACTACCTCAGCCATCATGATCCCAGGCAGTACACTGGTACCTCACACCCATGGTCTTCTGTATTTTCTGGTCATTGTGTGTGCCCCTAAACTCTTTGTGCTCATCCTGCTGCGGTGATTTGTCACAGCACTGCACCCCATTACTGCTAGCTTTCTCAGGTGGTAAAGAGGTGAAGCAGGTGGCTGTGACCAGTCATGTGATGGTTGATATGTCTTTGTGCACAGCCCTGTGAATCATTTACATGACAGCATCCCACTTCCCAGCCAGCCATAAAGACAGTTAAGGCCACTTCGGAAAGGGCTGTCACCACCACCCCCCCAGCATAGGCTTAACAAGGTTGCAATCTGTGAGGTGGCACTAAGTGTTTACACTATCTACATTCCACCATTTTTTACTTTAAATGGGGCCACTGTTCTCTTATAGGGACGCTGTCAACTTTTTAAAAACATTTTTTTTTACCTTGACATCCTGCTCCCTCTTGCCTTCAGTAGTCTCACAGATAACACATCCGGTAACCCCATTGTACCAACATTTTAAATAATGCTGTTTTTGGAGCAAAATGGAATTTTAGTCATCCTGACTGAAATTTCCTGCCGTCCGCAGAGCCGGCACATTCACATGTGTATATAGAACGCCATTACGCTCGTTCATGAGTGAGTTCATTTTTTTATAAGATATGAGAGTTTAAAGGCACATATACATCTATTGTCTGAACTATGCTTGGCAATATGATTTTTACTGTGAAATGAGCAGAATATTTACATGAATTAGCCCTTTGAAAAGTTGAGCCATGACTCCAGGCATGCGCATCAGCTACACAGGTCCTTTTGTCAGATATGTTAGCAGTCTGAGCAGAGAAAGCAGGCTTTATGTCAATGGTTGTGCCAGAGAAGTATAGTAGCATAGGAAAGGGAAGGCAGAGAGTTACCTATTCTCATTCACGGGGGACTGGCACAAAAGTGCGTGCGTGACACTTCTGGGGCAATTCCTTGCCTGTGACCTCCTGAGCTATGGTAAAAGTAGATCACAGACCCCTCCATGGGTATTCAAAAATTCATTTGTAAATGTATGCAGAAAGGGGTGGGGCTTTGCTATGCAAGTGGCATGCAGTTTTATTAACAATGGTGACACTCGCAGTTGTGGGCAAAGACTTACCAATATCTCCTGGCCTTTGAACTGAGGAAGACATGCAATATGTGTGTTAGATCTCTGTATCCATGAGATGTGGAGCCAAAGGGTGACAAAGGTTGGAAAGAGTCTGCTTCCAAGGCATATACATGTTGATGAATGGGGCTAGAGAGAAGGTTCCCCACCAGTGACTAGTTATGGAGCAGGGAGACGAGCCGCCAGACCGCAATGAGCACTGGCAGTGGAAGCAACAAAACATACACTTAGGTCCACAAGCAGACCTTACAGTGATGGTCAGGCAAATGTGGGAACTAATACAGTGGTAATGCCAGTGTCCCGGAGATTTGTGCATGGCATTATGACGTGCAACTGGCACTATACTATTCACAAATCTCCATGGGTATCACATATCAGGCAGTAGTGGGTACATCTAGCAACCCTTATTTGACTTTCAGCATAGTCCCCATTAGGGATCCCACCCCCTCTGCAACTATGCATTCCTTTTCTTTATAGCCACAATTTATTGTGGCACAATAGGGAGGCTCTATGGACCCTGATTTGGACTTCCATAAGCTGCAGCTGAAAATACAGACCCATATTATTACTTATGACATATTTATGAAAACATCCTCATTGGCCTTTAGGCCTTATCAGCACCTGCTGCATTTCCTGCCCTGAAGTCATAATCCTCTGCTTTTGACATCAGAATAATTTCTGCAACAAAATGATGAGGTGTTATAGGCAGAGAATTAAGACCTAAAGACATTAATAAACTAAACAGATAATGTACAGCACATCACATGGGAAACAGTTCCTGTTTTAATGAAGAATGAGATGTCTTCAGTAAAATAAAAAAAAGAACTGTCCTGAAACTCAGATTTTGAACGGAATTTTGTGTCTCCTAACTGAATTATTTATAAGTAGTGCTAACATTTGAACTATGATATCTATACAGACATTCAGCTCACAGCCACAGCACTAGTGAACTCAACCACCATTCTGACCACCCTTTTTTATTATATTAGTCACGTCTTTCAAAACTGGCAGTATGCTCTTATGAAAATATCTAACTCATTCATCTTGCCCAAGCCGAATGTAATCAATTTTACATTGCCATTTTTAACTTATGGATTTCCCAGAAAGGCAAGAGCCTTGAACCTCTTTTTGAACTATTAGCAGTATATGCAAACTTTGACCTCTAATAAGAGGTCTTTTGA
The DNA here is from genome assembly GCA_016271365.2 of Neoceratodus forsteri. Taxonomy (NCBI): domain Eukaryota; kingdom Metazoa; phylum Chordata; order Ceratodontiformes; family Ceratodontidae; genus Neoceratodus; species Neoceratodus forsteri. Next base: position 265,464,164 of record JADMNL010000022.1, on the reverse strand, counting down.
TTAACATATTTTGAAAAAAGAACATAAATATGCTGTATGAGGGGGTCCATAACTAAGCCAAGGCAAGTGGTATTGTATATTTATGATATATAGTTATAGCACAATCAATAAATCCATAGAGAACTTAAAAACAATGATGAACAATCTGATGGGGGAGGCAATGGTTAATATCTTAAAAATAGGCTTCAAAAGTCTAGAGAACAAACAAGGAGCCCAACAAGAATGACCCTCATAAATCTTTTTATTGGCACAAGCAGCTATTGGCACCTTTCGTCAGCTTGAAATTTGCAAGCCCTACGGGAGCAATGATTTCACAGTCAGGGGCCTGTACAAAAAATTCCTTCCCTCCTGAAACAGGAACATTCTTCCAAATGAAAATTGACATTTTCGCTTGAACTTCATGACCCCTAGCAATCACACTAATGGCCCTGGTTGCGGAGGGGGGTTGGACTCTGTCAGGACTGATGGACTTGCATAGATTCCTGAAACCTGGGTCTCTAATATCGTGCTCTAACTGGCTAAGGCATTTAGAGGTATTTTTTGATGAAGTGGAGACATTTCCAAGCCTTCTCAGGGTCTGTTTGATCAGAAATATTGACAATAGCATTGTCAAAGCAATCGTTACAAGCAGCCTTCCTCTCTCTTTACAAGGCCATAAAAAGTAACAACCAACAAGCTCAGTCAGATTGAAAGAGATGATCTCAAATGTAGTCCAACCACCATTAATATCATGTACCTATCGGAAAACAGCAAATGTTTGTTCAGAGACATCAAGCTTTCTGTTTTCATTGACTGTTTGTGCTTATCAGAGTAACGGATGACAAAGATTTGGAAAATGGACAATTTATCATCACTTTTCTTTTAGGCTAGTCCTAAGCACTCTATAACTACTACAGAAACAGAAGGATGAGGTCATAAGGCAGTGATATACAGGCACGTACAAACATCTAGATCTGATTAAGAATGGACTAGCCTGCTTTCAGGGGTGACTCAGGAGAAAGGGGGGGAGGTTCTTCAAGCCCCGATCCCAACATTCATGTTTTAAATGTATTTTTGTACTGTTAAGCTACATCATCCTAGCTTTCTATTCTTTTGTTGGATTCAGGCTGACTACTGGTGCCCACCATGCCAGAATCTCAATGCCTCTTTTTATTTATCAATTTACAATTTGGTAACTGGGAAAGGCACACTGAGCCAAAGCTTATTTCCAGGTGTGACCCAGAGAAGGGAAAGATGGAGGAAAACAGCAGTAGACAATAGCAAAACAACAACTGAACAGACAGACGAGCAATGTATTACAAAATTAGAATAAATAACAAGAATCTGCATGTACCACAGTTAAATCCCACTGTGTATACAGGGGATACCAGATATATTTTCATTTATTTATTTAAATTTTGGTAACCAGGTAGGCCCACTGGAACCTTGTGGTCCCTTTTCCAGGGGCGACCTGGGATCAGTTACATGTACTGTACCTAGAGGGAGGGAAAACCAGTGCTTTGAATATGTACAGTACAGCAAGGCTTACAAAGAGTGAATGAACATACATTACAGCACAGAAAATAATGCAACAATAATCCAGACTTTTGGTTAGGAACAGACCACTGACAGTTAAAAACCTACATAAGTGCAAGAATCAGTACTACCATCTAGCTTTCGGACCCTTCCTCCCTATTTGTTTTGTTCTTTAGCAGAGATAACACCCTTAAATTGGATCCCTTTGGGGGACCTTCAGTGAGGCAGCAGCACTGAGGCTCCTTCCCCAGGTGTAATTTTAGTGCTTTTTTGAAACCCTCAGTAGAGGAACTATCTTGTACCTCTGTTGGGAGATCTTTCCAGAGTTTGGGGAGGCAACCCTGGCCGACTGTTGACCTAGGGATGATCTGGCTCTGGGTATTTCTAGTAGTGTCTGATCGATAGACCTGACCTCACATCTCTTCATCTTAGGGACAAGCAGATCCCGTAGCCCAGGAGGGGCCCTGGGTTGCTGTAGCTTAAATGGCATGCACAGGGAGCGATATGCTAATCTTGCTTCGAGGGATGGCCATTCTAAGGCCTGGAGCATCTTGTAGTGGTGTTCCATCCTTTCTGCCCTGGAGGTGAACCGGCCAACCCTGTGGTCAGCCAGTTCACCAACATGAGAGATTTCTCCCATTATGCAAGACATCCTTCAAAAATCCTAATTATTAATAGAAATAATATACACAGTATCATGAACCTGTATCCGCTACCCCTCGTGTACCATTGTTTGCGATACCTTAATTTTTAGGCTATGTATCTCCGATAATAATCTTTATATAGCTTTTAAATTTGGAAGAATTATCCTCCCAGCAGAGCTATGATCACAGAGCTACAGTATGTGTAATGTGATCACTGCACACAAGATTCACAATTCAAGCAACTTCCCTGAAGGTCAGCTTAAAGATGCAAATAAACCTTGGCATTGAAAAGAGAAGGAATTATATAACAAATTATATTATTTGCACCTATATGTCTTTTAATTTTATTTTACATTTTCTTTACTAGGATAGCCCAGATGAGATGCAACATATCATTTCCTGTGGTTTCTTGCTTCTACCCATTTCTGCAGCTGTGCAAACCAGAACAGTGAGAGGTTAAGTGACTTTCCAATGTTCATGAAATGAGTGTTTGGCTCTAGTGGCATTTGAACCTGTAATGTCCTGGTTCCCAAGATGGTGCTGTAATTATTAGATCATACTTCATATGGCATCTGCAGATGACCTATGTCGTGGAGTACTAGTTTGTACCTACCTGCTGGGGGTCCACTGTCAAGTGTTGTATCCAAGTGCAGTATTCCAATATGTAACTCCTCCTGCCGGTGCTATGCTTGTAATTGCTTATACTGCATGTGCTACACTTAGGGTCCCAATTTTCCAGAGCTGCACAAATGCCACTACTGTAAGATTCAAAGTGTTGTAAGTTAACATGCACAGGGTAGCATATGCAGAAGCCCAGGAGGTGAAAAAGAATGGTGTTCACAACTACCTGGGTAAGGGGGCATGTTACTAAAATGTTTAGATTTAAATTAAAAAAAAAAAAAAATAATGTGTATTATAAATACATACACTGTGTTTTTGTTTCTCCTTATCTGCTGCCTATCCCTTTCTTGGGCACAGCCTTCACAGATTCTGTGAGAGGCCATTTGGCACCATGCACTCTTGCTTGCAGCAGAACCAGTCTAAATTTTGACTGTGATTTGCATATGCATCCCTTGATGCTTTGCATTATTTGGGCATGTGTGATTTGTATTTCTTTGAAATCTGGCTTTGGTGCCAATGCCCTTTTGGGGTAACCCTTACCAAAGTGTTTTTGTGCTCGGGTTCTTTTTTGTTTTAGCCTACCCACCATGACCCAAGTCCATAAGACCACATAAGGGTTGTTTTATTTTCCCCTATGTTGAGATACAGATAAGGCACACTGATGAATCCCGAGAAGGATGAAACATGTGTTTGTGTCTTCCATTCTTAGCCTTTGCAAATTGTTTGAGAGGACATATGGCACCATGAACTCCTGCTTAAACTAGAACCAGTCTACATTTTCATGATCATTTGCATATACATCCCATAATGATTTGCATGATTTTTTTTTGTGATTTTGTATTTCTTTGAAACATGGCTTTTTTTTACTAATGCCCTGTTTGGATAACCCTTACCTCAGTGCATGTGTGTTGAGGTTTTTCGCCTTTTTAGTTTCCTTTCTTATTTTGGACCCACCATGACCCAAATATGTTAGACCATATAAGGCCTGGTTTATTTCTCCTTACTAACATATTAACATACTTAAATGCCAGCAGAATAGGCCTAATGGTCTTTCGTGTCTGCTTGTTTGGTCAGCTCCCACCCTGGGAGCTGACCTTGCTGCCCCCCCGCCCTCTCTGGCTTCTCCCTTCCCAGTCCCGGATATTCTCGCTGCATTGGACTTTGCTTCCAGAACCCTTCCCCTGTACCTGTCCCACCCCCTCTTGAACCTCTCCATCATCTCTGCCTCCACCAGCCCCCTGGGCAGCACATTCCATGGCTCCACCACCCTATCAGTGAAGTAGCACCTCCTCCTTTCTCCCCTGAATCTCCCCCCCTCCAGCTTCCACCCATGCCCTCTAGTTGCCCCCTTCCTTCGAGAGCACCCTGACTGCTCCTCCCCTATTTACCCCCTTCATGTACCTGAAGACCTCTGTCATGTCCCCCCAGTCCTTTCTCTCTTCCAATGTGTACATATTTAGCTCTTTAAGCCTCTCCCCATAGTTCCTGTCCCCCAAGCCCCAGATCATTTTGGTTTCCCTCCTCTGGACCCTCTCCAGGAGTTCAATGTTCCTCTTTAAGTATGACCTCCAAAACTGCACACAGTACTCTCGGTGCGGCCTCACCAACCAGTTATATAGAGGGAGTATCACTTCCCTCCTTCTGGAGGTGATCCCCCTAGCGATGCATCCCAGCATCCTGTTGGCCTTGGCTGCTGCCCTCCTACAAGTCTCCGAGTTGTTCATCTTGACATCCACCACCACCCCCAGTTTCCTCTCAGCCATCGAGACTTGTAGCATTCCCCCCCAGGGCGTACTCTTGGCCCAGGTTTCTGGCTCCCAGATGCAGTTCCTTGCATTTCCCTGCATTGAACCTCAGCTTCCACTTTCTAGACCACCTTTCTAGAGCCTCCAGGTCCCCCTGTAGGGCCACCTTCCCCTCCTCCCCATCCACCACTGCCCCAGTTTTGAGTCATCCGCAAAGAGACTCATCTCACTCCTGATACCCTTCCTTATGTCAGAGACGTAGGCGTTGAACAGGAGGGGCCCAAGAACTGAGCCCTGGGGGACCCCACTAATGACCCTCCTTGGGGATGAGATTAACCCACCAACTGGTCCTGGAGTCAATTGCCTATCCATCTGATCATCTGGTTCCCCACCCCCATTTCTCCCAGCTTATCCAACAGGCCCCCATGAGGAACAAAGTCAAATGCCTTGCTAAAGTCAAGAAAGAGGACTTCCACCGGTCTACCCAGGTCCAAGGCACTCATCACCCAGTCACAGAACTCCACAAGGTTTGTTTGACATGATTTCCCCAGGACAAATCCATGCTGTCTATCATCCAGGCATCCCGATTTTTCCAGGTCCCCCCCCCAGCCTCTCCTTGACAATGCCCTCCATCACCTTGCCCACCACCGATGTCAGGCTGACAGGCCTGTAGTTCTCTGCCACCTCCCTTGATCCCCCCCTTGTGGATAGGCACTATATGCACCACCTTCCAGTCCTGGGGCACCCACCCTGTCCTCAGAGAGATGCTGAAAACCTCCACCAGGGGTTTCGCCAGGACATCCGCCAGTTCCTTCAGCACTCTGGATATGATTTATCCGGCCCCGGTGCTTTCTCTGTCTTAAGGGACCTAAGGGCTTCCCTCACTCTCTCTGCTGTATTTCCACCTCCACTACCTCATCCCCCTGCTTTGCCTTCCCCCCTCCTGCCAGTGATGGCCCCCCTTCTCCCCAGATTCACCGATCAGTAGGGGTCCCCCCCTCCTCAGTTTCACCATCTCCTCCCATATATGATGCAGCCCCCCATTTTCCTTGGTGAAAACTGAGGTGAAGTACTCATTTAGTACCTCAGCCTGCTCCCCAGTGTCTTATGCCCATCCCTCCCCTGTTTTAATTCTGCTAATCTGCCCCTTCACCCTTTGTTTTTCCCCAATGTGTCTAAAGAACCCCTTGTTCCCTCTCCTAATTTCCCTGGCCAGGTTCTGCTCCTTCCTTGCCTTAGCCACTCTCACCACCCTAGTGGCCCTTCTGGCCATCAGCTCATACTCCCCTCGATCCCTTTCACTCCTTGAGCACTTGAAATGCCTATAGGCTGCCTTCTTTCCCCTCACCACCTCCTGACCCTCCCTGATCCACCAGCAGGGTTTCTGGGACCTACCACATTTTTGTCTTACTCTTGCACAGGTGTTGGTAACATCATGCACCCCCCTCCTGATGATTTCCCACCTATTGTCAGCGTACATGTCTGGCCCAATCTCATCCAAATGCTTCTTAAGGATCCTTCCCATTTCCTTGAAATCCACCCCACATTAAGTCAGTTACCTCCATCTTTGTGCAGCCTTCTATCCCTCCTAGATCCAGGCAGAACCAGACTGTGGCATGGTCGCTCCCCGCCAACAGGTCCCTTGCCTCCAGGCCCCCAATCTGGTTACTGTCTGCCAGGACCACATCCAGTATCCATGCTTCCCTGGTCAGTTCCCCCACCTGCTGAGTTAGGAATGCGTCCTGAAAGACATCCAACAACCTCTGTTCCCTGGCAGAGGATGTCATAGTCTCCCAGTCTGTTTCTGGCATGTTTAAGTCCCCCAACACCACCACCCTTCCCCTGCCCAATCTGCAGTGTCTCCCAACATCTGCCACCAGACTCTCCTCCAGCTCCTCTGCCAGCGCAGGGGGTCTATACATCACTCCTATTTTTACTCTCTTGCCCCCCCTTGTTATCAAGGTGACGCAAATCACCTCCACAGTTCCCTCCGCCTCCTCCACTCCTCCTATGCCAATGCAGTTTTTGACTATTATTGCTACCCCTCCTCCCCTTCCCTCCCCCTGTCCTTCCTGAACATGGTGTAACCCTCCAGGTTCAGGTCCCAGTCATGCTCTGCGGTGGCCCAGGTCTCAGTGACCGCTGCCACATCCACCTCTCCCTCAGTTAGCATGCTGGAGCACAGGCATTTTGTTGCCCAAGCTGCTGGCATTTATGCGGACTACTCCACCCTTCCCTATACTCCATTTCCCAGCTCATGTTCCCATGGGGATTCCATCTTCCCTGGTCTGCACCTTACCAGTCGGCCTTTTTCCGCATTCCTCCAGCTCCCAAGGGGGGTGGAGACAGAGTCCCTGCTTTATCAGACCCCCCTTGACAGCCTTTTCTCCCATTCCTGCCCCCTTCACAAGTTTAAATCCCACCTTTCACCAATGAACCCCTCTATTTTCAACTTAAGGATTTCCTTCCCCTCCAAATTGAGATGGATCCTATCTCTAGCATACAGCCCCTTATCATCCCAGGTCTCCCCCCAATCCCCCATCAACCCATACCCTCTGGCCTCACACCACTCCCATAGCCACTGGTTTATCTCCCTAATCTTCTTCTTGTGTTCCCCACTAGCCCTTGGCACTGGCAGGATTTCCGAGAAGGAAATCGCACATCCTATGTCATGACAGACCCTGGCAAGCTCCCTGAACCTTGCCTGTATCTCTAGCTCACTATTTCCCTCAATGTCATTGGCACTTGTCCTTGCATGTGATATAGAGGAGGCACAGTGATGAGTCCAGAGAAGGATGAAACATGTGTCTGTGTGTTCTGTTCTCAGTCTTTGCAGATTGTGTAAGAGGCTATTTGGCACCATGCACTTCTGTCAATCCCCTTAGGCCTCAAAGTGTCCATAGTTAAAAAAAAAAAAAAAAAAACATTTTAGGATTGCCCATACTCTGTAGGATTTGCTGAAGTAGCTGGTAGTTTGATTTGCATTTCCTTTTTTTTCCTTTTTAAAAGTGAAAAACAGACTGCCCACCATGCTGGTGTTACCACACAAAACCATGCTTGTTTACCTTTCTTGGTCAAGTCTCACTGCATCATTCTTGGACTTGGGAACACCCCAATACATTTTAGTCACTCAACATGCAGTGGGAGGATGGAAGACTACTGCATCATGAGTGGTTGCACTGTTAGTGGTGTTCCCTAATGTTCAGGTAGTACACAATAAGAATAGATCAAGGAAGTGAAACAAAACAAGATTTGGTATAATGATAGCATTATATTGCATTTCAGATCTACTGTGAAATGAAGCAGATTTAAAAAGAAACAACATGAATGAATTTTAGAGAAGGCAAGCAAGCATAAAATGTAGGTTTTCAACTAGAAATAATATGATGCAAAATGGATTGACAGTGTCTGTTTAAAGTGGAACATGTCTAAATGTTCATGGTGCGTTGTATATACATCACATGTTGGTTTGCATTATTGGAGTATGTGTGATTTTGTATTTTGTTATAATAAGTTTTTTTTTGACTGTTCATGTCAGTCATTAATGTGTTATTAAGGCATTAATATGTTCATAATTACATGGTAGGGGTCAATTTGATGGGTATATGGCAATTAAGTACCATCATATAAAGGAATATATATGATGGCTTTTTCAATGAGGACAGGGAACCATCCATGTACTATATCTAAAGCCACAACATTTATGAGAAACTACATAGGGACCAGAGAAACCAGGGGAAAACTAAGAAAAACAAAAAAGAAAAAAATAATAAAGTTTCTAGTGTTTCAGTGACCTCACTTCAAGACTCATAGACCCTCCTGGTAATCATTTTTTTCTAAAATTAGTACCCCCTCCCACACTCACACAAACAAAGAGATAGCAATGCTGCCAAACCTCAAGTTTTCCATCCACTCTGAATAGTGTTAGATCAGGCAGCACAACTCACTGTATTCCTACATGGATTTTTCCACAAATAAGGCAGAATTGGAATTATCTTTTTTATACAATGAATTCTTTTTTAGGGTGAGTGCCAAGCCTTTTCTTTATGCTTTCAGTTTCTTTGAATCTAGATTCTGACTAAGAGGCAGCTGTTACAGTTTATACTGTACATCAGCGACTTCTGCAGAGTAAGGCTTATGCCTCACTTACTGACATATTGTCTCGAGGGAGGTATCAAAGATGGAGAGATATTGGAAGCTGGAACCACCCATCTCCCTCTCTTGCTTAAGGTTGCCACACCAATTACCAGGAGAACACAGATATGTGTGCCAGCCCTCTACCAGGGAGGAGATCCAGATGGCAGGGGTGGTGCAGTCCAGTAGATAGAGTTGTTTGGTTTGAGCTCAGGGCCAGGTTATGGTCATACAATCTGGGGAAAGAGCAGGTGAGGCTTGAAAGCCAATGTACAGGGCTAGCTCACCCTCCTTTCCTCTGACTGGGCTGTGGCTGGCAAAGGAAGGGGTAGCAGAAACCCACACCAAGTACAGATGGGTTGAAGCACCTCCTTTTTTTGTTTTTGTCCAGAAGGGTAGTGAGCTCTGCCAGACAGGGGTAAGCCATTCCCCCTTCTCAGAGACCCTCTTAGAGGAGTAGGTTCTCTGTCAGTGAGATGCAAGGCAAGTCTGACCTATATTCACCCTTACAGGGAGGTTGAGATCCATTCTTGCACATCTTGCTACACACCTGTTTCAGATCTGCAGTATTTGAGGTGAATCCTCCATAAAGTAGGTACTTTTAATGGGTAGGTGATCAACAGATTGGGCCCCAGTCCCAATGTTGAGATATACGGGGATGAGACTCTGTATGCCTGTATCCAGCATTCTGAATATTTGTCATAAATAAATAAACTCCAGCACTGTGAGTGTGATGTCTTTTGCGATAAGGGAGTGACAACTGAGTCTAGCAACTCAGTCTACTTTTATCTGAACTGAAATGCTCTCACTGAACTCGATTGTATGTCAAGCTCATTGTTGTGTTGATAGAGCTTTAAAGTAAGGTCTAGTGCCGTGTGGAATTTTCAGATTCCAGCGGAATGAAATTCCATGGAATATTCAAAATTCCACTGAAATTCTGCTGAATTCCACTGAAAACAGAATGGTGGAATTCTGAAGCATAAAATAGTTGCAAAATGATTTTCTGTGGAAAAATCCCTATTCCGGATCTCAATATTTTCCGTAGAAATTGTTGTGGGATAATTTTCCGCGGAAAAAATACTGTTCCACAGAATATTATTCCTCGGATCACAGTAGGCGGATTTCTGCAGGTGAACAAGTGAAATTCCGGTGGAAATTCCGCCGGTGGAATGGTCATACTGCACTAATTCCAACAGCTGAATTCCACATTCTGCACAACACTAGTAAGTTCACAGGTTTTCTGCAACATACTGAGTGTATTTATTTAGAATGTCTGCACACTCACCAGAATATCTACATTTAGGTTGAAAGCCTAGTTTTTAATGCTATAGTATCTTGGGGAAAGAGACAGCAGCAGGGGTCATAAGCAAATTCAATAGCAGGCAAAAGTATGCAGGTTACAAAAAAAAACAATGCAAAGTTATGTAAGCTATAAAAATAGGAGTGACTAAAACTGTAACACCACTAATAAAATATAATACAATATAAACATATTTGCATATTTACAGAGTTTAAGTGATTAGAGCTTTTGTAGTGAAGAATGAGAATGCAAAGCTAGGTAGCAGGGGCAAGTTGGGGGGGGGGAGGTGCCACGGCAGCTGTAAGGGATACTGAGATGGTCAAACATGGTACTCTTAAAGGTAAAGATGATTGGTGGGTGCATGGATGGATGGGATGGATTAACTGTTGGTATCAGCAGGACTCAAATCCCTTAACATTAAAAAATCAAAGTACCAATCATACTGAGTAGTGCCAGGGTATGGATGTTTCATTTTTGTATAGTAAAAGGCACATATACATGCTCAACAATGTGCACACAGATGCTACACAGTACAGACACATACATGCACACAAGCACACACATACACACCAAAGAATAAACAAGTATACCCTACACACTTCACAGACTCTGAACTTGTAACATAGAAAAGGTCTTGAACTGTGATTGATAAGTCTACACTACTCTTTTTCTTAGATTCATAGATTCTATCAGCAGATAAGGGCCTCTTGGCCCACCTAGTCTGCCTGTAAAGTGTCCCCTAATGGTGCTATCTAAGCCACTACTGGGGGGCCATCATCCACCTCCCTCCCTCCCTTATCCAAGATGCCCATATGTTTATCCCATGCACACTTAAAACCTATGACTGCATTTGCTCAACCACCTCCACTGGGAAGCTGTTCCATTTGTCCACCACCCTTTCCCCAAAAAAGTACTGTCTCACGTTACCCCTGAACCTACCCCCCCTCCAACTTCATATTGTGACCCCTCATCCTAGAACATCTTGTTTTCTGAAAAATATTCTCCTCCTGCACCCTGTTTATTCCCTTGAGATATCTGAATGTCTCAATCATACCCCCCATCCTCCAGGGAGTACAAGTTTAATTCCTTAAGCCTCTTTTCATAGATCTTTGGATGAAGGTCTGGCACCATTTTTGTTGCACTGCTCTGCACTGTCTCCACCCTGTCCCTGTCTTTTTGAAGATGGGGCCTCCAGAACTGCACAGAGTACTCGAACTGTGACATCACCAATGAAGTATGCAGGGGTAGTATTACCTCCCTTCTTCTGTTGGTTATACACCTCTTTATGCATCCAAGCATTTGGTTTGCCTTTCCCATTGCCTTACCACACTGCTTTGCCACCTTGCAGTCATCGGTGATGATAATTCCCAGGACTGTCTCTTGCCTTGTGACCTCTAGTACCTCTGCCCCCAGAGTGTATTCTGCCCCAGGTTCCTGTGCCTCAAGTGCATAATCTTGCACTTCATTGTGTTGAATCATAGCTGCCCCCTTTTTGACCATTTTTCTAACTTTTCTAGAACCTCTGCTATCCTTTCCACACACACTCCATGTGTCCACCCTGTTGCAGATCTTTATGTCATCCACAAACATGGTGGACACACGGGGGGGTGGAAAGGATGGCAGAGGATGTAGAAAAGTTAGAAGAGTGGTCAGAAAGGTGGCAGCTTATGTGACTGATTAATTTCAATGGAGTGGAACAGTTATGTTTTCCATGTTCTTGGTTCCTGGGTCACTAACAATCCCATGGTCTGAAACCCTACTCTAAGCCCTGAATGCCCTATCACTGATATCAGCAATGATATCTAGACATTTCTGTCAAACAACATAACTTGTATCACAAATTGTAGCAAGAAAGAAATAATGTGACCTTCTGGGAATTGAACTCAGGCCACAAATAGTAGTGAGAAAGAAAGCATGTCCTCCACTGGTGACTGAACCCAGCCCCTTCCAACTACTGTCCTTGTGGTCTGCCACTATGCTATTGTTCCACATGGTGGGACATAAGGGTCCAGATTTCAAAGCCATTGAAGATCCTGCAGCTGTGGGAAAAACATGGTGCAAGTGGATTGCCACTTGCAGAGCCGCAGTTTTTCTTGCAGCTACGGTATTCTCAAATGTGGAGCCGGTTTATGACTGGATCCACAATTTACAGAAGCTTGTGGCTGTTTTTTCCCCACAGCTGCAGAAAAATGTTATGGCTGGTGGGACCACGCATAACATCTCCCACAGCTGTGGGGGACTGAAAACACAAATCTCCAAGCTGTGGAGATTTTGGTCAGTAACTGGAGTTTCAGAGTGGGACTTAATCCCACAACATTTTGAAAATCCAGCCAATGGTTTCTAAACAGTTATGCATGCTATGGGAAAGCCTTGTTGACCGTGGTCATGCTAACTGTGATTTGGTCAAATGATGAGACCAAGAATCCTTTTAAAATGTTAAAATGACAGAGTGAAGGCAAAGTAAGACAATTAAATTAGCTTAAATATATTGCAGATTTTTAAGCTCCATTTTTAAGGGGAGCAGTGGCACTATGCCTGTTTGACATAATGGGCCTGATTTTCAAAAGCAATAGACAGCTGCAAGCTCCTCGTGCACTGAAGATATGGCACACAGGGCTTGCGGCAGTCTAATGAGATTTTCAATCCTGTGCAGCAATTGCTGCAAGTTAGACCAACTTTTTGCTGGTCACAGAAAGGTATGGCTATAGCTACACAACAGGCAGGCATGGCACAAAGAATCATTTAGGGCATCATCCCAAATGTGTCTGTGCTGTTGCACAAAGTTGCTATATTTGAATGTCTCCATGCAAATAACCTTACTCTTCACACGTTGCAGTGTTCCTGGAGTGTTCCAGAAGACTGGTGTGCTGCTTCTGATTCTGGCTGACAATCTCGCAACCAGCAAAACTCTTCCTTTGCATGGTTCCGACCTTTCCATTGTTCAGACTCAGGCTGTGCAGGGATGGTGTGAGTTGATGCCCATTGTTGCTCTTTCTATGGCTGTGGTCGAGTAGGATAGGGCACAGTCAAGCCAAATGGGCTCTCAACTGTGTGGGGCTGAAAAGGAGCTGACATGTATGTCCTTGGATCTTGACTTTTCCTTCTAGCTCTGGCCATGTTGCGGTTATAGCCTTCCTAATATGGCACCAAGATTGGGAGGATGTGGCTAGTCTTGACAATCATTTTGTGTGTTTCCTGTACTGCTTCTTTATGTTGTACTAAGATGGTGCCAGAATCTCATGAAACAAGAGTTCTTTGTGGCCATATTTGACTTCCATGTCTCTGATTCTGAGACCTCGAGGTCATCTGATCTCAGCAGCTATCTTGTGTGTGGTTGAACATTCTTATCCTGTGGAGATGGGTTCATCTCTTTGTGCCTTCACTTTCATTTTGTTGGATTGTTGTGGTTTTCTGTCATTAGCCCGCCATATTTTTGCTTTTAGTTTCCTTTGGTTGTCTACCTCGGGCCATCATTCAACAGTGGCTATTTCTGGAGATGGCAAATCAGGCAGCCACACTGTTTCTGCTTCGGGTGTGGGCTGCTATATTGATTCCCATGGTTTGCCGCTGACTGTTGATCTGGTATTTTAGGTGATTTGCTTGACCAACAAGGATCATTTGATTGTCTGTGTTGGTACCCCACATTCCTCATACACAGTTTCAGTCTTCTGTCTGGTGGCTCCATTTCTGGGTTCCAGGTCCCTGGTGTCAGGTCCATCTTATTGATCTCATTCATCCTTGTTCTATCCTTTGTGGTTTGGTTGTTCTCCACTGCTCTCACACACACTCCCCTTTGGATTTTTAGGTGTCATGAACTGTGTCAGGATGGTTAAAACTCATCGAGTGTGCCACAAGGGCCCAAATGGTTTGTCTCCTAAGTCTTCCAAAGACCTGTACTTGCTTTGCTTGGTAGATGTGGACTCCCAGGTCAACAATTTGGGGTTGAGAGCCTCTGCAGATGACATTGCAGTAGACTACACCTCCACGGTCTCACAGGGCATCATGGTGCACATGTTACAGAAGTTGCTGTACAGAATTGATGCACTGGCAGACCTGAAGCACCCATGAGACCCCAACAGGGGCAATCCTTAGCCCAAGAAACCAAGACAGAAGGTTAACCAAGAACTGGAGGACTTGAATGGGGAAACCTCCTCTAATGACGAATATTATGATGAAGAATATGAGATGCCCAGGGAAGATCTGACAGCATGCCTATTCCCCTATGATATCGCCCCTGAGATTGTCATAGTGGTCTGTGAGACTCTTAAAACTGACAAGCCAGCCCCTCCAGAGGAACAGAAACTGGACTCATTAGTCAGGGAGAGAACTAAGTTCCATAATTTCTTCCCAGTTTGTAAGGCATTAAAAGATATTCTCTCCAATGAATGAGATGCTCTGGATACAGCCAGGACCAGAAGAAAGGCTTCATTTGACAGAAGGTATACCATCCCAGAGGACAAACACAAAACATAAAGCCTGGTTCCTACCTCCTAAGGTTGATTTGTAAATCACTTCCCTTAGCCAGAAGACTGTTTTCCAATTGGAAGGCTCCACAGTACCCAGGGACCATACAGACAAGAAGGTAGAAGGAAGCCCATAAAATCCTAATGATGTCCATAAAGACTTCCACAGTAACCATTTACACCACCAGGGCTAGCCTCAGGTGGCAGGAAACCATACAGCAGGACCTTCCCAAAACCAGCTCACACAGGGCTACCATGGACTACACCAACCATGCAATCAAGTACACAGCAGACTCCTCCACTGACACCTTCAAAATGTCTTCCAGAGCCACATCTACAATCAATATAGCCAGAAAACACCTATGGCTCAAAGTATGGCAGACGGATCAAGAATCAAAGAACATGTAAACTGCATTTTAAGGGAGACATGGTGTTTTGTCCAGGACTGAGTAATCTTTGAAGCCAAAAGGAGACAGCAAGGATCTCCCTGGAAGGTCAGCCTCCCTACCATCATTTTGCAACAACCGTTTCTTCAACTTCCCTCAGAAGGGCTGCAAATCCAACTATTTTCAAGGATCAGAACCTCACAACTTTGGATTCAAGCAAAATTTCTAGCTTGCTCCATGGTGCTGAGTGAAGGGGTTCACTTTGCATTCTGGTGACCCGGGTTTGCACCTCAAGCCCGGGTGTCAGAGGCAGAGACCAACAGGGAGGGAATCCATAGTGTTCATTGGATGCCTTCCTTCTGGGGGGGCAGGGCCTTGTTACCTGAAGGTGGACTGGGCGACATGCTAGGAGCATGAAGCCTTCACACACACCGGCACATCCCAGTCTCAGGTTGTCCACCCCACATAGACCCAATCCAGGTGGAATGGGAGGGCCAGAAAATGGAAAATTGCCCTCCAGTTGACCAGATGATGACTGCTGGTCCCCATCGCCACAAAGCTCCAGATCCCCCGGACCGACCCCGTAGCACCCGGGTCAATTGGTTGCATCTACTGACACTTCTCCCTCAGAAGGGGGGGACCCATCCGATGAAGGGATACATTGGGTTTCCTGAGGGAGCTGCCAATATGGGGGCAGTGGATGGTGACAGGGATGGAGTGGCAGCAGGTGCACCTAGGGAGGCCTGAAGGAGTGGCCAGCTGGGGGTGCTCAAAGAGGAGTAAAAAAACAATTTCTTAAACCACAGAGTTGGCTACCAGAACAACAAGGGTTGAAATAGACATTCCAGAGCCAGGGGTGGATTCAGGCCCAACAACGGGCACAGAAACTACCAGGCATGAGGAAGCGCAGGCCCAGGACTCAGAACAGGCAGTGGGGGGAAGACTTCAAAGGTTTACCAGCACCTGGGCCAAGACAGACACAGGCAAATGGGCCCTGGAGGTAATTTCCAAAGGATATGCAATAAAATTCAACATGATCCCAAGAAATTCCAGGTTACTTCAATCTCATGGCACCATAGTTCTGTTACCCATAGACAAGCAAGAGTCAGAGATCTATTCAATCTTCCTTTTGCTTCCCAAACTGTCAGATCTTCAATGAACACTAGTTCTAAAGTTCATGAACTAGTTTGTGAGATACAGGAAATTCAATATGAAGACCCTGTGCACCACTGTAGTAGTGTCCGAGAAGGGCAATGTTCTCATCTTAACAGATTTAAAGGATGGCTACCTTCATGTTCCTATTCAACCATCTCACCACAGACTCCTGAGATTCTGCATTTTGAACCAGCACTTCCAATACAAGTGCCTCACATTCAATCAGGCATCATCTCCCTGTGACGTGATGCAGGAGGCATGAGAAGATGCTTTCCTGTTCTCTCCTGCCCACCGCCATTATTTTCATACATTTTTCTGAGCTCATCAACATCGAGAGCCTGACTAACGTTGTTATCTGGTGTGGAAAGTGCTCCGGAGTGAAATTGGTGTGCTCGGCAAAGAATGGAGGCTGAAATGAAGAAGCCCCAGCCCAAACACACACCCCCGGCCACCCCAGAGAAGGCCCCTAAAAAGCCGCGAGCTGGTACCACAGGGACGATGCAGGCAACGTCACACCCTAGACCGGAGCAAGAGCTTTTAACGCTCGCTGGATTTCTGGCCGAATTTCGGCCGTTCAAGGAGGAGCTGAGAAACCTCACTTCAGAATTTAAAACCCTTTCCCAGGCTATCGAGGATATAGCGCTGAGAACATCTGATGCAGAGGCCCGACTCACTTCTCTGGAGAGGAAGGTGGACAAGCAGAATCCCGAGGTGGTCCTACTAAGGCAAAAAATCAGCAAGATGGAGCAAAAGCTTGAGGACCTCGAAGGTCGTAGTCGCACAAATAACGTGGTTATCATTGGATTACCCAAGATGGAAGAAGGACAGGATGCTGTTCTGCTTGCCAGAAATTTATTGAGAAGATCATACAGCCCTCTCCTTACGGCCCCCACTATATTATAGAGCAGGCCCACAGATCTTTGCGATCTAAGCATCCGATGGGGGCCCCTCCTAGACCGCTAATTTTTCGTTTTCTTAATTTCTTGGAGAAGCAGCATTTTTTTGTCAAATTGAAGACCATCCAAGAGTTACAGTGGGAAGGAGCAAGAATTAGAGTCACTCAGGACTTACCGCTTTCAGTTAGACAGTGCAGAGCTGCCTTCCATTTGGTGGTTAAGAAGCTTCTGGCAGCCGGTCTCAAATTCAGAATGCTGTATCCTTCCAAGCTACAGGTGCAGATATCCGGACAGTGGCACTCATATGAGGACTCAGATTCTGCAGTGGAAGGACTAAAGAAAGCTATGCCTGATCTCTTTAAAGGCACTTAAATACCACTGGGGTTACTAATGGGGATCATTCAGGAAGTTTGAGACGCAACGGAATATATGAATGTTATGTATATTGCTCTCTGGCCCAGAATTGACATTTTCTGATCGCCTTTCTACTTAGGGTTAAAAGGGGAAAGTAGCCATACCCTTACAGTTTTAGTTACTTATGTATACTTCAGATTCACTGGGGGGGGTGGTAAGGGGAATAGTTGGGATATTTTTGGCTAGGGGTATAGGAGGGCAACGCCCGGTATTGCTCATGGGCTCTATTTTGGGGATCGAGGAGGTCTTTATGGGTCAGTGGGGCACTTTTGTGTTGAGCCTCCCTTTATAGAGGTCTGGTAGGCTGAAACGAAGCCCCAGGGTAGGACTGTGTTTGTGCCTCGCTCTTGAGTCACGCGTGTCCAATTTTGTCCCTACCTTCTCTCTCTCTATGGTCGGTGAGTGGGAGCTCTTTTTCAGATAATGGCCCTGGTCAGGGGAGATCAGGTGGCCAGCTTGTGGCTGATGTTGATGGATTCGGAGAACTTTAAGGGTTATTAGTGAGGTAGGTGCCTTTACCGGCTTTCCTAGTTTCTCACTGCTTTATAAGGAGACACAGGGTTTACATTTGGGGAGAATGGAGTTGATGCTGTTGCGATTAGCGGCCGCGAGAGGGGAGTATTGCCCTGGTTTTGATTGCACTACTTACTGGATTGCTGGAAGCCCTCATAGGTGTGAAGCTTTGGCAACGCAGAGTTGGTGGCAACCAGGATATATGCCGATGCTGGTGGCACAGTTGTTGTTTTGGGGTGGAGCCTATTTTTCCCTAGCACATCCTCCCTTTGGGAGGACACGTGCAGTATGTTTCCTTAGGATATTGGCAACCCCATTTCGTTGGGGGGAGCTCCCCGAGTTTAAGTGCTGCCTGTTATAGTAAAATTATACCCTCCTTTTTCTTTTACTCTTACCCCTTTATTGCTTATTACAGGGAAGGGACCCACTGTTGCTTGAATATGGGGGTGGTGAATTAGCTGCTTCTCGTATTGTAGTCTCAAGGGGAGGTAATGGATGGGAAGTATCCTGTATTGCGATATTTAGTACGAGGAGCGCTACCCATTGTTGAAATGCATAGAATTAAGTGCAGGATTCTTGATATTCATTAGAGTTTAACCATCCGGTTTTAAAAGGGGTTTTCATAGTTAGTTTAGGTATTTGCGTGTTATACAATTGTATGGAACTTGCCTCATTCCTTTATTCTTTTATAGGTTGGTTTCATGGTGAGGCTTGGATGGGGCGGGCGGGGGCAGTTTTGGAGGAGTGCTGCTTAGCGATGCTTAGGAATAGCGGGGGATGGGAGGGCTGGGGGATGTAAGGGTCTGGTATATTGGGGTTGTGTGTTTGTTGATAGTTTAAGGATGTTCTGGGGGGGGACACAGTCTGCCATAGGCAGGTTGAGGTTTGCCTTTACGGTAGTTTGTGATTTCAGGTGCTGTTTTCATTTATTGAAATTGCACGATGGCTAAGGAGCTTTGTTTTTCAACATGGAATGGCAAGGGGGCCCGTAAAAAAACTAAACAGTACAAGATACTGAAGCACGTAGATATTTTATGTGCTAATGTTGCTTTTATCCAAGAATCTCATTTACTTGACTCGGAAGCCATTCAGATGAGACGGATGCAGATTGGACAGGTCATCTCAGCCCAAGGAACCTCTAGTAGTTGTAGGGTTTTAATTCTTATTAATAGGGGCATTCTTTTCCAGGTTATCCAGGAAATCAAAGACCCCTATGGTAGATTTATTCTGGTTAAGGGCACTTTGTATTCCGTAGATTTTGTATTAGGAAGCATTTATGGCCCTAACAAAGACGACCCTCTTTTCTTTATGAGACTTCTTAACAATATTCTTTCCTTGTTACCTTCCACAATAATTTTAGGGGGGATTGGAACCTAGTGTTGGATCCAGCTAAAGATCACACTAGCTCACTTTCGGGACCTCTTTCCCCGGCACAATGTGTGATACATGAGTCAATGGACAGGTTGGGACTTTGTGATATATGGAGGGTTTTACACCCCGTGAACAGGGAATACACTTTTGTATCCCCTGCTCACAGGTCCTCATCCCGCATTGATTACCTGCTACTGTCTCAGGCCTTGTTACCTGGTGTGACAAGCTCTACTATTCAGTCAGGCCCACCCTCTGATCACTCTGTCATGCTCTGCAAGCTGGCCCTCACTTCCTTGCCTAAGCGCCAAACTAGATGGAAATTGAATGGCCAACTGCTCAAGGATTCCAAGAGTAGAAACCGAATTAGGGAGCACATTACACAATTTTTTGACCTGAATGCTACACAGGACATTAGGCCAGATGTGTTATGGTGTGCCTTTAAAGCATATCTCTGGGGCATCCTAATTGGGATGGCCGCGACAAGGAAAAGGGGGTGGGAGGCGAAGCAGAAGGAGGTGTTAACCCGGATTAGAACATTAGAGGTTAACTTACAATCAAACTCATCTGATGAGATTAAACAAGACCTTGCAAAGCTGAGGGACTCCTATATAACTATGCTTAATGAAAGGGCAGAATTCGCTATTTTATGTACAAAAGCCTCTTATATAGATCACGGGGAAAAAACGGGTAAACTATTGGCCCAGAGAATTAAACAAATGGAGTCCGCCCGGTTTATTCCCCCGATCCGCTCTAGAACTGATGGAGCTCTTAGATCCAATCCCCAGGAGATTGTCTCAGAGTTCGTCAGTTATTACGAACACCTATATGGTGAAATGCCTAATCTCCCTTCTGCCTTTACTCTCTCCTCCTACCTAGCGGAAGCCCACTTACCTTGTCTCTCGGAGTCTCAGTGTAGGGCACTTGTAGCTCCTATCACTGAGTTGGAAATCCTGGAGGCGATAAAGGGTCTGCCATTAGACAAATCACCTGGATTAGATGGTTTTTCAGCAAACTTCTAAAAGTGTTTTAAGGAGCAAATTACCCCTCATCTTCTTTCTCTTTTTCATTATATCTTATCAGGTGTGCAAATAGATTCCTCTCTATTTGAGGCCCTCATCGTGCTCCTTCCAAAGTTGGGTAAAGACTTAGAATGTGTTGAGAGTTACAGACCCATATCATTGCTACTGTGAGGCAGTATAGCGCAGTGGTCCAAGGCTCTGAGCTGCAAATCTGGTGACATCCAGCAGACCAGACCTGGGTTTGAATCCCACAGCTTCCACTTGCATACTGTGTGACCCTGAGCAAGTCACTTAACCTCCTTGTGCTCCCAGGTCGCTCCTGTAAAAAAGTTTTCAGCTTAGTGTGCTATACCTGGTTAAAAAACAACTAAAAAAAAAAATTGCTGAACCAAGATATAAAAATTTTAACAAAAATATTGGTGGAAAGGCTCAGTTTGGTTCTCCCCGATTTAATTGGTTCACATCAGGTGGGTTTCATGAAAGGCAGACTTTCCGCAGACCATCTCCGCACTCTCTCACACGTCTTCTCGGTGTCCAGGGATGCTTCCTTTCCAGTGGCACTGGTCTCTCTGGACACCGAGAAGGCCTTTGATAGAGTCAGTTGGAGTTTTTTACTTCAAACATTAAATTCATTTGGATTTCCCCAACAATTTCAATCTTGGATAAAGGCCATCTACCAGAATCTGACTGCTAGGATTTCTGGGAATGGTGTAATCTCCAGGACCTTCACCCTACATTCCGGAACCAGGCAGGGCTGTCCCCTTTCTCCTCTACTTTTTAATCTCTACCTGGAACCATTAATCCGTAAGCTAATTTTATGTCCGAAGGTTCAGGGGATTACCATTCTTGGCACTGAGCTTAAACTTGCTGCTTATGCAGATGACTTGCTCTTGCACCTTTGTTACCCAGAATCATCTATTCCTGCCATGTTGGGCATTATTGAGCAATTCAGTAAACTATCGAATTATAAATTAAATGTAGGGAAATCGATTGTTTTTCCCTTAAACCACAAAGTTTTTAAGAATGATATTACTGCCCTAGGCCTATCCTGGTCCAAAGACTCATTGCGGTATTTGGGCATTGTGTTAACTAGGGACCTGCAGAGCACCATTAAATACAATTTGGAGGCATTACTGTCCACGGTGGCCTTGGATTTGACCGGATGGTCGGCCTTACCTATCTCTTTCTGGGGAAGAGTTAGCCTGGTTAAGATGAATGTTCTCCCATGTTTTTTATACCCTCTCCAGCTACTCGACATTTTTTTGCCAATCGGCTGGTTTAAAAAAGCCCAGAGTCTGATAGGTGATTTCATCTGGTACAAAAAGAAGCCAAGATTAGCTTTTTATAAACTCGTAGCGCCCAAGTCTAAAGGTGGTTTATGGCTCCCATACATATGTATGTATTATTGGGCCTGCAGTGCGGCTAACTACCTAAGGTGGATGGATCCTAATCCCTCTGCCTATTTTCCCGCATGGCTCAAAATAGAGCTGGAAATGATCCATTCTGCAAATATATCCCCCTCCGCATTATTATTCCTTAATATCACTTCTATACCAAAGGAATTAAAAGGTTCCACAATTGGAACTTCTATGAGGATCCACTAGCAGTTGTGTGGATTCTTAAAATATAAAAATTGGTTGGATGTGGAGCAATCGATTTGGAACTCTTCTGCCTTTAAAATAGATAACAAAATGTTATCCCCTAGATAGTTACCTAGACTGGGGAAGGGGAGTGTGTCTTCATTTCTTAAGGAGGATGGTACTTGGTTATCAGCTGAAGACATTGTGGTGAAATTCAGGCTTAAGGAAAGGGATTACTTTAGGGTACTTCAGCTTAGACACCTCCTCAATAAAAAGTTTGGAGAAGGTACCCCTTTATCTTACAAATTCGGTTTCCAATCTGAATTGGGCCCACTAGCTAACTCCCCCCAGAGTATTTCCAAACTGTACAATATTTTGTACGGCTGGCATTTTTCTGAGCCGTTTGGACCTACAGAGTTGTGATCTGATCTTTTTCCACACTGGGATAGAGACTGGACAGCTATATGGAATAACTGCCATCATTTTGTATCACAAGATAGGCTATGGTTAATGCAGTTTTACATCCTCCACAACCTTTACCATTATCCACAGAAACTGGCCAAATGGGGAGTAACATCCTCCAATATATGCACTAGGTGTGCTCAAGGGGAAGGCTCTCTATTTCACATTTTCTGGGAATGTCCTAAGATACTACCCCTCTGGAAGGCTATAAAGGACAAGGTTGGGCTGAAGGATTTGTTCACCCCAGAGGTTTGTATCGTCGGGGATTATTCGCAGATTTCCGTCAACAAGCGTAAGTTTCATATTGCCTTGATCTCTATGTCAGTTAAAAAACTGGTGCTTAAGCATTGGAAGAGTACTGAGGTCATCTCTTATTCTGAATGGCTAAGTGAGTTATTATTTAATCTTCGAGTGGAGAAGACTATTTCGAGTATTAATAATAACAAATCCAAATACGAACGGATTTGTGCCTTGTTACATACGTTATATACCATCTAACACTCAGTTTTTAAACTTCTAGGTAGTATGGACTGTCATGCCTCGGGACTGTGTGGGTGGGTGGGATTTTGTTGGAGGGTGGCGGGGAGGGGACGGGGTCATGTAACCTGTTTTGTCATATGTCTAAATGTTCTGGATGTCATGGCCCTGTCCATTGTATTTGTTAAACTTTCAATAAACTTTAATTTTAAAAAAAAGGCACCATCTCCCTGTTTCTTCACCAAGATCATGGCTCTCTGGCAGAGAGCTTGAGGGCAGAAAGCATTCATGTGGTCACCTACTTGGATAACTCATTGATTTAGGGCAGAACCAGGGAAGAGTTGGAAAATGTGATGCAGAGAGTGCAGGAGACCCAATACAGGATAATTAACAGGATCAAGAGCAACCTCTGTCTCTGAGTAATCTTAGAACACCTGGGAACAATCTTCAACACTGCACAAGGGATAGTCTGCCCATCCGATGCTTACATCAACAACCTGCAAGTCCACTACAGCCTAATACTCACATGCATAGATCTGTACTACTGGGCAAGATTCCACATGAGGCCTCTGCAGAGATTCATTTTGGGCAATTGGGACCACACCTCACAGAATTACCAAAAGAGACTCCAGCTACCTCCAGCAGTAAAGAGGTCCATCCTGTGGTGGACACGCATGGACAATAAGATCAAGGGGGCAATCTCTGGCAAACAGATCACCAGAACCATGGACACAGATACCAACTTGTCAGGGTGGAGCACAGTTCTGGGCTGCAGAACAGTCCAGGGAAAATGGTCACCGGCTTTGAACCTGCTTCCCATCAATATATTGGAGACAAGAGCAATCAGGCTGGCCCCCAAGCACTTCAAAGTTCATTTACAGAACCATCAAATCAGGGTGTAGACAGACAGCAGAGTCACCATGTCCTACATAAACAAGGAATGAGGAACAAAGATCAAGAGAATGGCCAGGGAATATTCACACTCCTGATATGGGCACAGACTCATCTCTTAAGCCTGTCAGCAGTACACCTAGTGGAGAACTGAACATACAAGTGGAGTGGCTCAGTCACCAGACCCTAGAACTTGGAGTATGGCAGCTGAATCAACAGGTGTTTCAGATGATTCAAGAATGATGGGGCCCTTTACAGCTAGACCTAATTTCCACAGCCAAGAACAAATAGGTACCAGAATTCTTTTCAAGGTACAAAGAAAATGAGACAACAGGTGTGGGCACCCTGTTGACACCATGGCACTGCAGAAAAGCATACATGTTCTCATTGATTTCCATGGTAGGTCAAGTGGTGGGGAAAAATCCAGGACACCGGCAACACAGTGGTTCTTATAGCACCAAACTGGCCATGAAGGAAATGGTACGCTTCCATTATGCAGATGCTCACAGACCAACCACTACCTCTGCCTCCCCCACCACTATCTGCTATCACAGAGACCCATTCTACATCCAGACCCTCATACCCTCCAACTTATGACAGGTTGCTCAGAAGCTCAGATTGCTAAATCTGTGGGTCTCTGACAAGGTAGCCAACACCATTCTACAGGTTCACAGACTTCCCACCAACTCCTCCTATAACAGACATTGGGTCATTTTCTGTAGTTGGTTCTGTGCTAAACAAGTAATCCCCCTGCCAGTTCTGTTCCCCATATTCTTGATTTTCTACAGGAAAGGTTTGATAAAGGTCTGTAAACTGCATCCCTTCAAGTTCAAGCAGCAACCATTGGAGCTAAGAGGGGGAAGCAGACAGTCGTCTACGGGGGGACCCACCCTCTGGTGCAGACTTTTCTCAAGACAACTGTGGACATTAAATGTAAGACAAGATCCACCATTGCCCCATGGCTTCTGAACCTGGATCTAGATGCCCTAACCAGGTGGCCATTTGAACCTCTGGACTCAGTATCACTGCATTTTGTAACATTAAAAACTGTGCTTCTGGATGCCATCTGTTCAGTGCATAGAACTAGTGAGCTCCAAGCTATGTCTTTTGCTGAGCTCTCCTGCCCTTTCATGGAGACAGGGTGGTAATAAGGCTGGTCCCCTTATTCCACCCTAAGGTAGCACCTGCTTTTCATCTAGCTCATGAGATATTCTTACCCACCTTCAGTCCTGATCCAGAGGATCCTCAGAGGGACTCTCTCCTTCTCCTGGACCCGAGTCTCACCATTAAAATCTGCTTGGACAGGACAGTCCACTTCATGAAGTCTGAGAGAATATTCATCCTCAGTCAGAGGCCCAAGTGGGGCTTGTCCACTTTCAGGTCCACTATTGCCAGATAGCTTGAAGACCACCATCGCAGAGGCTTACAGGGATTCTCTGCAACCTTGCCCACCTTAGGTGAAAGCTCACTTGACCAGCGTGGTGGCTACTTCATGGGCAGAGCATAACTCTGCCTCCATTGGCAATATCTATAGGGCAGCCACTTGATCTTCTGTCCACACCTTCTCCAGGCATTATAGGCTCAACACTTGGAGTCAAGAGAAATCCAGTTTAGGTCGCGTGGTGTTACAATCAGTTTCCAGAAATGGTTGCAGAATGGTTTGCCATGGAAATAATGCTGTTTCACAGAATATTATTCTGCAGATTTCAGCAGGTGGAATTCCACAGAAGAACCAGCAACATTTTGACAGAAATGTCACCAGCGGAATGGTTATTCCATGTTAATTTCACCAGCAGAATTCCACATTCCTCATAGCACTAGTAAACTGCCATCCCTCAAAATGCTGTGCCAGTTGTGTGTACCCCATCTGTATATTATACTTCTACTCTGTGTTAACTTTTCTTCTTAGTGCAGCCTTCTTTAGGGTTAGCTCCCACCTCCGTCTCATCAGTCACTGAGCAGTTTGATCCTGCTAACAATGTGGGCACTCAGGTACAACAAACTACAGCTGTGAAAAAGTGTTTCTGCAAATGAAATTCACTCATCATTTGCATATTTTACATTCACATAATTTTTTTGAAATGTTTCATTAAGTCACCACGTACAATGTCCTCAACTCATAGGGAAAAAAGTTGAAGGGAAAATAACCCAAACTGCATTCCTTTTTCTCTCCTCATGGGAAACAAGTAAATACTGGTTGTCAAGCACTTTCATTAAGACACAGAAAAACCCTCAAGTTACTGAAAAACAACTCACAAGTCCAGGGAAAGAAACTCTGCGAATTGCCAACTTTGGGAATCGCAAAAGTTCACAAAATGGTTCTATATTAAACCATGACAGAAGCAACATTTCAGAAATTTCACACAGCTCTACAACCAATACTTCTAAACAGGTATAAAAAAAAGAAATATGGATTTGAAATGCTTTTCTCACTTCCTTTGGTTAGATTTCTACCTCTGATGCAACTCACCTCAGCTTGCATGGAGGAACCTTAAAGGAAAACTACACCTTTATATCATGTAAATTTTATTTATTTCCATATAACATGTAAATTTTATTTGTTTCCACGTTAACAGACAACTCTTTTTGTATGGCTGCTAAGGATATATGTGATTGCTTTAGTTTATTTTCACCGTTCATACTACTCCCTGTAACTATCTTGGGGGTCTCCATTTTCTGGTTGTTGAAATCTCACTGTCCCTGAGAGCCACATTAGCATATGAGAACATGATGTTTCAGCACCATTTAGATTCCACATTGTGATTGGTTGGCATCCATGGCACTCCAGACATTACCTCATGGGTTTTAGCCCACCTGATAGGCTACTGATGCACATGACCCAGATCAAGTTTCCAGTCTATCCGGGTCCCAGAAACCCCTGCTCTCCAGTTTGAATCATGCATCTGATCAGGCAAGAAGCACACCAGGAATCCCTGTCTGCTCTTACAAGGTAAGACTTTAAATCTATGCTAGAAAGAATATTTCCTTAGCGACACAGAAGCAATTATAACTGGTTTAATCTGCAAAGCTAGAACAAAAATGAAGAATTTGAGCTAGAATGTATGGTGAATCATCTGCAGTTTTAATCTAACTCTGGGCTCAGCCCTAGCCTTGGGGCAGAATGTAATTGCAAGTTCTCAGTGGCTCCTGGGCAGTATAGTGCTGTACCTTCCTCTTTGCTCTTTATATCTATGGTGAAAGCAAGGAAAGAAGCCTAGGCTGGTAGCTCCAGTGGCTCAACAGTTAAGATGGATAGTTGGAAGTTTAGCCTTGTTGTCTAGGTTGGGTACCACGAGTCCCACTCTCAGCTAAATGTTGTAAAGAATGTTTTTTTCATGTATTCATTGCCCCCTGGCACCGCGTCGTGCGGTCGCTCACCCTGCTTATACAACCTTCCCCCCCCGGCCTACACCTCGTGGTGCTCCCCCAACACGCCAGAAGCGGCCTGGTCCCTCCGTTAGGCCCGCTCCATGCTTGGTGGCCTTCCTGACCACGTGGCCGTCTCAGGCCACTCTCTATCTCCCTCTGGCAGCAGGAGAGGAGAAGAGCGCAACCCCAGACCCACGACGCCTGTACCGCCGCGGATGTCTCCGCTCGCACACAGGTGCGTCCTCGCGCTCAGATGCGCTTGCCTAGGCCTCGGTTTGGGCCTACACCCACACGCCCTGCTTGGCGTCGGAAGGACTCTGTCTCCCTCCTCCATCTAGAGAGAGAGAGGGAGAGAGAAGAGAGACGGGGGAGGCAATCCACCTCGCGAGGACGCCGCTTCCTCGACCTCGCAGTCTAGCCAGGTTGGGGGGGAGACAGAGTGCTCTTTCACTGGGGGGGGGAGCTAAGCTCTCATCCTCAGCAGCAATTCTCCTCTTCTCCACTCCGCTCAAAGTCGGGATCAGTTCAGCTCACGTTGTCCCTCTAGGCTACCAGAGCCTTTCGTTTGGCTCTAGGGACCTGGGGGTGGGGGGGACTTCGCCTCTGCTACCAGGCCTAGCCCATCAGGAGGGTGGGCAGGCAAGATGGATTCTAATTGGGGATGGTGCACTTGGCTAGTGCACAGTAAGTTAGGCTGTACTGCAAGGTTAAGGTTATGAGCTCAGCCTCCTAACATGTTCTGCCCCCCCAACCCTTCTCTCGAGGGGAGCAGGGAGGCTCTCCAGTTATTCTGGCCTCGCGGGTGGAATGAGTAGACCCGTGGTTCCTTCGTGGGGGTCCCTCCCACAGCGACCCCCACCACCACCACAACCACTCTGCCAAGGCTCCTGATCCGGTTCCTCCTCCACGGGCCCCAAGCTTATGTCTACCACTAGGGTCCCTCCCATAGCGACCCAAGTAGGTTCTGATTCTTCTGGCCCTACTCCCAGTGGCCACGGCTCCCTCCCACAGTGAGCCGTACCACCAGACCGCCATTCGGCGTTGCAGGGGCCCTCACACAGCGCCCCTCAACCCCAGGCGCTCCTCTAACCCAGGGAGTCATGTGTAGAATGTTTAAAAAAAAAAAAAACACTGAGGGCCGCCTTGCGAACCCATTCCTAAATATTTCCTCTCTCCTTCCAGATGGTGAAAGCAAGGAAATGCTCCACATGCAGCGCCAATCTCCTTCCCCAAACCCCGGGCCCCCGCTGTGCAGCGTGCCTACTGGACGACGACGACTCTTCTCTTGAGCGAACCCCACCCCTGGCCCCCAACAACCCCGGGCCCAGCAACTCTACATGGATGGATCCGGGCTCTCTCCTGATCCAGAACCAACAGGCTGCAGTTGCCATGATGGAGAGCCAGCAAAACTTTATGCTCAAAATCATGGAGAAGCTGGAGTCCCTCACCCAAAACAGGACGAAGCCAAGCTCAGAACCCGACAAGGCGGGGGGGTCAACCAGAAGATCTTCCAAAACCCGAGGACGTCCTTCCAGATATTCCGCATGACAGTGCACATGAGTACGGGGAGAGGGAGGATGCAGAGGAAGACGATGAAGCGGATTCGGATGCTGAGGACATGGAACTACAGACGACCCCTTCGCTGACTTCCAAGTTATGCTCGTTTGACATGATCCCGGGGCTCATGAAGGTCATCAAGGCCACCATGGGCCTTGACACCGATGACACCGAGGAGAGCAGGCCCGAGTCGAAGCTCGACCCGATGATTCAAATTAGGCCCTGAACCACAGAGACTTTTCCCATATATCCGGCAATTGAGGACATCTTCAATACTGAATGGCAATCCCCTGAACCTGGTAGGATGCCAAATTGCAGAAATTTGGACAGGATGTACCCGGTACAAGTGGAGAAATCGGACGCCTGGTGCAAGGCTCCCACCATTGACCCCCAAGTGGCAGCCCTCAGCAAAAAGACCGTACTTCCATGCGGCACGATAGCCCTCAGGGACCCTACGGATAAGAAGATCGAGGACATGCTCAAGAAGGCATTTGAGATCGAGGGTGCCGCTGCTAAGGTGACCACTACAGCCATCTACACGACCCGGGCTCAGATCCGCTGGCTCGAGGAACTCCAGGAACAAACCACCCCTAAGTCTAAGGAGGCAGAACTGTTGGAGTGCACCTTAGATGTGGCAAAATACCTGGCCGATATGGCGGTAGACACCCTGCGACTCCAGGCAAGGGACACCGCCATCACGAACCGTGCCCGTAGGGCACTGTGGCTGAAACTGTGGGACGCAGACCAGGAGTCAAAGACATTGTTACAAAACTTACCCCTTCAGGGAAAGCATGTTTTCGGGGAGGGGTTGCAGGAATATTTGAAGCAAAAGGAGGAGGGCAGAGACCTTCTCAAGAGCAAGACCAAGTTCCCCTACCTATCCTCCTCGTGACGGAGGTTTCAGGGGGGGAGCAGACCACACCAACCCCGAAGGGATACACACCAACAGGGCCACTCCTTTTGAGGCAGTGGCCCCTCCACCGGCTTCTGTGGCCCGTACCTCCCGAGCTATCAGCCCTCAACGTTCAGATCCAGGGGTCAAAGAACCGGAGGTCGAGGCAGAGGCTTCAGGGGAAAGCGGCAGTGACTGCCCCCTCCCAAGAACACAAAACCTGGACCAGTACCCGCCAGTGGGACAAAGGCTGACTTCCTTCACCCACCGCTGGGTCAACATGACTTCGGACAGATGGGTACAAGACATGGTAGCCAGGGGGTACTCCATCGAGCTGTCACACACCCATGTTCCACACAGGTTCATCTCCTCCCCCGTATCCAGGAGAAGGGCGTCCCCACATCAGATCCAACAGATCTTGTCAGAGCCACTTCAGAACAGGGCCATTCAGCCCATTCCCCTACCGGAGCAGGGGCTGTGGGTTTATTCCGTATTCTTCCTAGTACCCAAAAAATCGGGGGAACTCAGACCCATCCTAGACCTGAAACATCTAAACAGGTATGTGGTTTCCCACCGTTTCAAGATGGAGACCATCCGGTCCACCCTACAATGCATCCGGGTAGGCGATTTCCTCACGTCTATAGACCTGAAGGATGCCTATCTTCACATCCCCATCATCCGGAAGCACAGGCAATACCTCCGTTTCCACATCCTCGGACATCACTTCCAATACCAGGTGCTGCCCTTCGGCCTGTCATCAGCCCCGAGAGTCTTCTCCAAGGTCTCCATAACCCTAGTGGCCAGGCTCAGGGAACAGGGACTGGACATCATCCCATATCTGGACGACTGGCTCATCCGTGCACGGTCAGAAAACCAAGCACGGATACACACAAGATGCGCCATGCAGGCACTCGAGGACCACGGCTGGGTGGTAAATCGAGAAAAGAGCCATCTCAGCCCCACTCAACAGATCGAGCATCTGGGAGTGCTCATCAACTTGGCCGAGGGGTGGGCAAAACCATCCCCAGTGCAAGTTCGCAACTTAATGGAACTGGCGAGTCAGATGAGGGCACGCCGCCACACCACAATGGGCAAAATAGCTCAGCTGTTGGGCTGTATGACCTCTTGTATAGACCTCGTACCCTGGGCCAGGTGGCACCTGCACCCCCTACAGAATTACGTCCTGTCACGGGGGGCACCGAGTGAGCACAACCTTCAGTGCGTGGTGCCTCTACCCCATTCAGTAATGTCCGCCTTGACATGGTGGACAATGGAGGAGAACCTGACCAGGGGAGTCCCTCTGGAGCCCCCTCACCCCATCTCCATAGAGACGGACGTGAGTCTCTCAGGTTGGAGAGCTTGCCTAGGAGACAGGACGGCACAGGGCCTATGGTCACCAGCGGAGGGGAAGCTCTCCATCAACATTCTGGAAATGAGAGCTGTTGCCCATGCCCTGATGGCCTTCAGGCCCCAGATCCTCGGGCAATCGGTCCTGATCCGTTCAGACAATCGTGTGACGGTGGCCTATATAGCAAAGCAAGGTGGGACCAGGAGCAGAGCCATGATGAAGGAGGCAACGACGGTTCTCAACTGGGCCCAGACTCACCTCGCCCATCTGGGTGCGGTCCACCTTGTAGGGAAGCTGAACGTCCACGCAGACTGGCTCAGCAGACAACAGGTACACCCAGGGGAATGGCAATTACACCCGGCCCTATTCCAGATCATATAAACGACATGGGGACCCGTGTCCATGGATCTCATGGCATCACGGGACAACGCCCAGGTCAGGGAGTACTACTCGCGATTCAGGGACAGTCTCTCACAAGGAACGGACGCCCTGTCACAAGCCTGGACACGGAGGAACTCCTACGTCTTCGCCCCTTCCCCTGATCCCCAGGTCCTAGCCAAGATTACATGAGTCAGGTCACACGGTCATACTGGTGGCACCTTACCTGCCGCGCAGGGCTTGGTTCGCAACAGTTCGGGAAATGTCACTAGCCAACTTCAGAATTCCCTACCACTCGGACATGCTCCCACAGGGGCCAGTGCTCCACCCGACCCCACGGACCGTGAAGCTCACGGCCTGGCTCCTGAGAGGAGGAGGCTGAGGGCAACGGGGTACCACGAGTCGGTCATCAGCACCCTGCTTCAGTCCAGGTGGGCTTCAACCACCTCCACATATGGGAGGCAATGGACCATCTTCACCAAGTGGTGCCAGGAACAAGGGAAAGTCCCCGAACAGACCGACATGGCCACCATCCTGCTATTTCTCCAGCAGGGGCTGGATGAGGGTCTAGCACACTCTTCCCTCAGGGTGCAACTGTCCACCATAGGAGCGGCCATAAGCCTCGTTGAGGGATACCCCCCAGGAGCGCACCCCGACACCATCCACTTCCTGAGGGCAGTAGAGATCCTCAGACCAAGGACTCGACCGACCACCGTGCCTTGGGACCTCCCTATGGTCCTTGACTCCCTCAAATCACCACCTTACAAACCCCTCCGAGAATCGGACCTGTTCTGGGTTGGCCTCAAGGCATGCTTCTTGGTGGCCATCTGCTCGGCCAGAAGGATCGGGGAGCTGGGGGCCCCATCCTGCACAGAACCCTACACAGTGTTCACCCCACTAGGGGTTAGTCTGAGGACAGTTCCGGCCTTTCAACCAAAGGTCTCCACCAACTTTCACAGAGAGCAGCCTATTGAGCTGCCCACCTTCCCAGGCAGTTCCACGCAGGGCTCCAGCGAGCCCCCTCACCACCTCAATGTGGGATCCACCCTCTCAGTGTACTTAGCCAGAACCCGGCCCATTCGCAAGACGGAGAGGCTGTTCATCATTGCGAAGGGACAGAAGCAGGGTAAGGCCGTCTCCAAGACCACCATTGCCGGGTGGCTAAGGTGAGTCATCCAGAATGCCTACATGGCAAACCGCTGATTCCGCCCAGGGATCAAAGGCTCATTCCACCAGGGTGGTCGCACATCTTGGGCAGAGAGAGCCAGGGTGTCCTCAGAGGACATTTGTAAGGCAGCCACATGGAGCTCCATACACACATTCACGAGACACTACAGGTTGGAACAACTCCAAGCCATACGGCCCGCCTTCGCCACCCAGGTCCTGGTGGCAGCATCCTCAACCGGTCACCCTTAGCTCTCGTCCCACCTGGAGTGCTCACTGCTTCTTATCTACCCATGAGGTAATGTCTGGAGTGCCATGGATGCCAACCAATCACAATGGGTGTTTACTCACCTGGTAAAGGTGATTGTGTTGGTTGGCATCCATGGCACTCCAAGGCCCTCCCTCTAGAGTGCTCAGAGCGACTGGTTCCGGATGGGGGGGGAGGTCATCACCCGGGGAGACCCACAGGGGAACAGATAGCATGTCTAAGTCAAATGTTAAATGACCAGTAGGACCCTCGGGTCCGGGACTAGACTGTAAATAATAGAGAAATAAAGAACAGGCCCCAGGGCGCCAGCTATTACTACGTCGTAGTCCGTTTCCTTTGTGGCTCTAGTCAACCTCCCTTAGTACTCTCTCTCGCTCTCTTGGGCCTTAACTGCATTGTATGCTTTCTTCCTCCTTGTATTGTTTACTAATTAACTTGATTTCAGCTGTGGAAGATTCGAACTGGAGAGCAGGGGTTTCTGGGACCCGGATAGACTGGAAACTTGATCTGGGTCATGTGCATCAGTAGCCTATCAGGTGGGCTAAAACCCATGAGGTAATGTCTGGAGTGCCATGGATGCCAACCAACACAATCACCTTTACCAGGTGAGTAAACACCCAGTATGCCTGTCTGCTTAATTAGAGCTCAACAAAGCAACTTGCAGCACAGTGCGAAATACCACATTTATGTTCAGTTAGCTGTGCAAACGATCTGACTTGTAATGCAGGGTTTTCCCCTTTAAATTGCATTCAGTTTGTGTGCTTCCAGAGAGTTTTTTCAGGATATTTGTACTTTCAGCACAGAGATACATGGTATAAATGACTGCAGTAACATCACATTCTTATATGCTAATGCAGTTCTCATGGACAATGAGATTTCAACAACCAGAAAATAGAGACCCCCCAGGATAATTGCAGGGGACAAGCATGAACAGTGAAAACAAACTAAACAAACACAAATATTCCCAACAGCTACAGGAAAAGAGTTGTCTGTTGACATGGAAACAAATAACATTTGTATTTGCTGTATTCCTGTGCCATCTCCATGGCCTGGGTCATGCCTGAAAATGGTTCTTGGACCAGCACACCTACAAGGTTAACAAATAAATAAATACATTTACAAGATATGAGAGTGTTGTTTTCCTTTAAATACTGTAGATATCCTACACCATGTTGACCTAAAAAGAAATAGATAAATAAGTTAAGAAAATACTATAAGCTCCTCTGTCACTCAACTGCTCAATCCTTCTAACTATGGGGTAGGTGGGCACACATGTGCAACAAGTGCCAATAAACAGGGTTAGAAAGGAAAAAGGAAAACTAACTGAGAGTACAAAGTGCTATCTTACTCCCTTAGAGTTGATTCCTAAATCTGCATCATCTGACTCAGCTGCAGTTGAATGTACATGAACATATTTTAATTGCAATGAAGCTAGCGAAAAATGTTATAACAGAAATTAACCGCTGATAAATTGCAGAAAAAACTGAAAACAAAGTTGAAATGTGATGGAGACTAATCACTTTAAGAAAGGTAAAGACCCACGTTGTTGCATTATTGCTTTATACTGTATTTCTGGACTGGCAATTTCCTGACAGTTGCCTGAATCCTAATTTTTGATCCTGCAGCTGGAAGCTCATGTAAACAATTTTTCCAGGATATTTACCCACATATTAGATAGCTTTACAGGGAGGCGATTTGCATATATGCGCCTCTTCATAATATACACTGGATGTTCATCAAAACAAAGTCAGAAGTCAGCACAAGCATGATAAATAATGCAGTCTTTATAAATGCATTTGGTTGAGAGAAATACTGGACCAACGCTAATCTGTCAGATAATAAAGGTCAGGTAATTTGTCTGGTCGTAGAATGTCCACACATGCAAAGCAGTCCAGTAAAGGTTCTACAAGGTCTGTCCTGATATCTGTGAGAACAAATTCTAACATTTAATTCTAGGGGAACATTTAAAAAACTGCATAAAGAGGCAATTACAAAAAATAACTAAATACCAGTAAGTGCTAAAATTCTGACATAGTAGGTACTCAAATAGGAGATGGCAGTCATGTCCCTCCCCAGTCTGAGTTCCTCCTCTGTAGTACACCCTACAACCCTCTTGTCTAGTGTAAAGAGTTAGACTTGAAATACAAGCTAAGATATCCTGTAGCACAACAGAGCACTCATAGTATCTCCAGGGCTGACAAACAGGGATAATTTTAGCAACAAATATTTTTTAAATATTTAAGTTAAGGAAAGAGAGTTGTGGACAAGCAAGGCCTGGTAGTGAAATCCCATTCATATGACAGGGAAAGTGTTATAACTTTTTTGTGCCATCTGGACAGTGCAAGTAATATGGCTTGTCCTAATTTACTTTGGGAAGTAGATGGGGTGATCATATTAATATTAATTGTGGTGGCGCACGGTAGTGCATACTGTGCACCATGCGCCTCTCTGTAGGTGTGGAGCTAAATGGAATTTGCATGGACCTTGCCCCATGTTGATGCATAGCCCTGATGATTATTGGCCTCTCTGTGACCATATGCATTGGCCTCAGTCATCTCTTACTTTGTCACTTGCAGTTAGATTATGCAAGCAATGACTTTGCATATATGGTGGGCCATCCATTAAGAACTGGACTCCTCTTTTTATTTATTATTTATTTATTTAAATGTTTCACTAGGAAGGCATGCTGAGCCAATTGTTCATTTCCAGATGCATCCTGGGAGGATTGGGAAGGAGGTAAACAGATTATATAAGATATTAGAAACAACAGCATATATACAGGTAAACAGATTACATAACCTATTACAAATAACAGCATATATACATCATCATTATAAACCACAAAGCAGGATAATATTGACAGTAATGACAATATTTACAGAATTAGATTGAGAGTGTGATACAGTAATTGTAGGGGCTAATAGGGGTCATAATAAACAACCAGTTCACACAAGGTGACCAATTCAGGAGTCTTGTGCTTACTGGAAACCAAATTATTAATGCTAATAAAATAATTTTCTTGTGCAGGAATGAAGGATGCATTATGCCACTTTATAAGGCATTCATTAGACCTCACACAGACTTTGCTGTGTCATTCTGGGCCCCCTACCTTGTAAAAGACAAAAAAATTGTTGAAAGCTTACAGCGTAGAACCACTAAGCTTATTCCGAGACTCACCAACTTGCCCTATCCAGACAGGGTAAAGGGCCTAGGGCTCTATGATCTCCAACTTAGGAGAGATACAGGGGAGCTGCTTTTGCTGTACAGCATTCATAATGATCAGGATCTTATGAAGGGATGTAAAATTGTTCAAGTTAACAAAACAGCAAACTTGAGATCCCACAAGAAACAGATTCTCATTCCAAAATCCACAACAAACAAACATAGACACTTTTTTGCAATTAGGGCCTCTGAAATGTGGAATGTTCTCCCTAACCACATAGCAGAAGCAAGCAATAAAGTACAGTTTAAAAAAGCACTGGATGATTACCTACTTCAAAGGGAAGGCTAATATTGCCCAGCCGGTGTGGGGAAGGTGGTCCCGATGGGCTAGAAGTCTACTTCCACCGTAGTAACTGAGAAATACCAAGTAATACATGTGTATAGCATGGCAAGTAATAAACAGTTTACAGGTTAACAGACAAGACACTCAATAAAGAGCAGTAGATAGCAGTAATGGATAGATGCCAACAAAAACAGTGGGGTCGGTCTTTTATGTGGAGCCCTGTCACCTGACCAGCAGGTGTCAGGAAGAGAGCAGTGTAGTTCATGTGGGGTGTGTAAGAACTACAAACATCACTGGGAGTTTTTACTTTTTATTTTAAACAAACTGCAGATACATGTTTAGTGCCTTACCCACATTTGAGTGGGCTACGCACTAATAATATTTAAACGCTGGACTCTTGAAGTTTGCAACTTGTGTTGCGAGGGAACCCGTGACCCCTAAGTGCCATTCTGGATCAGTATTGCTCATATTTTTCAGCCCTGCGGTGAGCAGGGCGTGCATTACCATGCGCAGAGACATGCACATCGGCGCATGTCAGCTGTGTCTGCTGGGACCGCTGGACAAGCTGGGAGTATGAGGTACTAAATTAAGGGTGAGTGTAGGGTCTCTAACCATAGTAGCTTAAGGAAGTTTGACTGAAAAAGCATCAGATATGTTGCAGGGAAAGGGTAGAAAGAGCAAAAGTAAACAAATGTGCTCCAAGTGTAAGATGTACACAGACGAACCGGCTAGTAAGGGGTTCATGTGTAATAACTGTATTTTGATAGATACTTTGTAGGATGAGATAGCCCAGCTGTTAAAATGTTTAAATACTCACAGGAAATTAAGTTACTGGAAGGTTTTATCGATGAAATGGCTAATAGTTTTACAGGAAATGAAACACTGCCCCAGGATCCCATGATGATTGAGGAATCACAGGGTAGGATAAGAGAAGATACTAAGGAGGAGACATGGACAACAGTAAAATGGACATCTATTAATACTTTTGCTAACCAAATGGATTCGCCCCACCCTTGACGCTATTTAATAAATTTGAAACTTTAATCCAATGTCCATTTGGTATCCCCAGTAGTCAGGGCACAGATAATAGGGGGGAAGCTTTAAATCAAAATATCCAGGACAAAGAATCTAAATTGCATAATGTTGGAGAATATCTCAAAAGAGATATAGTGGTGATTGGGGACTCAATTGCTTGGGGGGTTGATTCAGCAGTATGTTAACAGAAGGGAGGAGTATACCGTTGTTAGCACACTTCCTAGGGCAAAAACTAAGGATGTTTCTAATTTACTGGAAGGGCTGTTGGAAGGCATTAATAAACCACTGGTAATCCTGCATATAGGCACCAATGATGTCAACAATACAGATATCAAGGACATCCAGACTGAAATTCAGGAATTATCTAGAAGGATTAAGGAAGACAAAGAGGGGGATCTTATAATATCTAGCATATTACTCACGTTTGGGCACCTATCATACAAGAATGGTGTAATATCTGAGGTTAACACATGGTTAAGACATCACTGCAAGGAATAGAATATCGAATTTATGGACAATTCTAGTTCCTGTAGTAATAGATAATTTTTTAAGCATGATGGGTTGCATCGAAATCGAGGCGGTACTAGAAAGTTGGGCAAAAGAATTAATGATGTAATTCAGTTTCATTTAAACTGGCAGATTCAGGGGGATGGTAACTGAGGACAAACACAGTACAGAGGGCCTAGTTAGGGACAAAACTGTACCAGAATGGAATGGAGTGCTTATTAATGCTAGAAGCCTGGTTAATAAGTTTGAGGAGTTCAAATACATATTAAAATCGCAAAATATACAGTTGGCATGCATTACAGAAACATGGTGGGAGGAAAACGATACCTGGGATAGGGCTATACCAGGATATAACTTTTATTCTAAATCTAGGGTGCATGGTGGGGGGGGGGGGCGTTGCCATGTATGTACATGAGTCAATTAAAAGCATTGATTATGGTACTGACATGGCTGAGCTGGAGATGCTTTGGGTTAAACTGCTACCCCTAAATGGTGCCAAAATCATTGTCGGCTTGATCTACAGACCTCCAAGCATATCATTAGATGCATATACAGCACTACAGAATCAAATAGCAGAATTGGATCCAGCTGATAGAATAGTTATACTTGGGGATCTAAACTTGCCCAGTATTAACTGGAAGTTGGCAAAGGGAGAAGATAAAATAGATATAGGGTGCTTGGACATCTTTGAACATTTGGGACTTCAGCAAATTGTGTTGGATGTTACAAGGGGCAACAACATTCTAGACATTATTTTAATCAATATGGGAGAGACAATGAATAATGTTAGGATAGATTGCCCACTTGGTAATAGTGATCACAATACCGTCCATTTTGGGATTAAGGAACCTCAGGTTCTGATGAAGGAAGGATCCACAATTAAGTTGAATTTCAGAAGGGCTGATTTTGTACAGTTTCATAAGGAAATTTCCCTGCGGGATTGGGAGGATGAACTGAAAGATTTGTCAGTAAATAATATGTGGAAGCAGCTTCTAAATAAACTAGGAGACTTGACAGAAAAGTGTGTTCCCAGTTTTAAGAAATATAAAAATTTGGGGAAAAACAACCTAGTTGGTTTAGTAAATCAATAAAAAAGCCAATTAACAAACAGAACAGACTGTATAAAAAGTATAAAAGTGACAAATCTAGTAAGAACTATCAGGCTTTTAGGGATCTCACTAGGGAAGTGAAGATAACTATCAGGAAAGCAAAAGCTCAACAAGAGGTTTTATTGGCAACCACGATTAAGGACAATAAAAAAATCCTTCTTTAGCCACATTAACAACTCTAAATCTATTCCAAGTGCGGTGGGTCCCTTTAAAAACAAAAATAGTTTAGTAACATCTGATAAGGAAATGGCTGACATTCAGAATAAATATTTTTGCTCAGTTTTTAATAAAAAAAGTTCCATCTCCATTAAAAATAAGCAGTAGCCCAACTCCTGGTCAGATAGTTTTAGATCCAGAGGATGTTCTGGAAAAACAACAAGTCATCGGCAAGGCCACTGTTTTTCGGTTTTTACCGGAAAATCCGGTAAAATTTCGGAATTAGGGCTGCCTGACAACCGGTAAAAATGAAGATTTCATGGAATCTGGCATTTTCTATCAAATCAGTAAATCTATAAAAAAGTGTGTTTTTCTTTTAATTCCTTCCTGTACTATTTTCAGTTTGCTTTATTTAATGCTCTGTATATGAAGCCTTCTTTAATTCTGATTATTTATGCACATACTAAAAAATGATAACAGAATCCCGGTAAAATCCGGAAATTAGAGTAACAATCACCGGTGAAATTCCGGAATCTTAAGTCTTGAAACCGGAATTTAATTGTTTTAATCACCGTAAATCAGTGGCCTTGGTCATCGGGACCAGATAATAGCCACCCTAGGGTGATTCAAGAAATGGCAGCCCATATAGTATTACCCCTGACATATATTTTTCAATCCTTCCTAGATAGGGGGGAGGTTCCAAGAGATTGGAAGGTGGCTACAGTGGTCCCAATACTAAAAAAGCATTTGTCAATGCCGAATGTTGATTGCGTTGGTCTGTTGAGCTCGCTCAGTGGTCCTCTGTCACTGGCTCAGTCTGTTTGTCCCAGTGCTGCAGGCTGCTCGTTTGAACTGGGCTGCTCCCTGCATTGGCACTTTCTTCTGCTGAGGAAGAAATCCGCAGCTGTCCCGACAGAGCTCCATTGAGGTTGCTCACTCCCCTTCTCTCACTCGCTCATTCTGTTTCTCCTGGCGCTGCAGGTTGCCCTTTTGTACTGGGCTCCTGCCTGTGTTGGTGGCTTTTTCTACCCACAAAGAAATCCACAGCTGTCCCGACAGAGCTCCGTTGAGGTCGCTCACTCCCTCTGTCTCACTCACTCATTCTGGTTCTCCTGGCGCTGCAGGCTGCCCTTTCTACTGGGCTCCTGCCTCTGTCGGCGCCTTTTTCTGCCCACAAAGAAATCTGCAGCAGTCCCGACAAAGCTCCGTTGAGCTCGCTCACTCCCCTTCTCTCACTCACTCATTCTGTTCTGCCAGTGCTGCAGGCTGCCCTTTTCTACTGGGCTCTTGCCTGCGTTGCTGCCTTCTTATGCCCATAAAGAAATTTGCAGCAGTTACAATACAGCTCTGTTGAGCTCACTCACTCGCTCATTCTGGTTTTCCTGCCACTGCAGGCTGCACTTTTGTACTGGGCCCCTGCATGCTGTTGCCTTTTTCTTCCCACAAACAAATCTGCAGCAGTCCCAACAGAGCCCTGTTGAGCTCACTGACTCCCTCCTCACTCGCCATTCTGTGTCTCCTGGTGCTGCAGGCTGCCCTTTGCACTGGGCTCCTGCCTGCATTGGCGGCTTTCTGGCTAGAAAGAAATCTGAAGCAGTCCCGACACAGCTCCACTGAGCTCGTTCACTCCCCCTCTGTCACTCTCGCATTCCGTTTGTGCTGGCGCTGCAAGCTGGCCTTTTGTACTGGGCTCCTGCCTGCGTTACCACATTTTCTGTCCACAAAGAAATCTGCAGCAGTCACACTAGAGCTCCGTTGAGCTCGCTCACTACCGCTCTGTCACTCACCCATTCTGTTTCTTTTGGCGCCGCAGAGTGTGCTTTTGTATGGGGCTCCTGGCTGCATTGGCACCTTTGTCTGTCCACAAAGAAATCTGCAGCTGTCCCAACAGAGCTCCGTTGAGGTCACTCAGTCTCCCTCTCTCATCGCTCATTCTGTTTGTCCTGGCGCTGCAAGCTGCCCTTTTGTATGGGGCTGCTGCCTGCACTGGTGCCTTTTTCTGCCGACAAAGAAATCCCAGCAGTCCTGATAGAGCTCCATTGAGCTCACTAAGTCCCCTTGTCTCACTTGCTCATACTGTTTCTCCCACCACTGCAAGCTGGCCTTTTGTACTGGGCCCCTGCCTGTATTGATGCCTTTTTCTGCCCACAAAGAAATCCGCAGCAGTCCTGACAGCGCTTCAGTGAGTTCGCTCACTCCCCCTCTCTCACTCGCTCTCTCGTTCTGTTTCTCCCAGTGCTGCAGGCTGCCCTTTTGTACTGGGCTCTTGTGTTGGGGCCTTTGTTTGAACACAAAGAAATCCACACCAGTCCCGACAGAGCTCAGTTGAACTCGGTCACTCCCCCCTCTCACTCGGTCGATCTTAATCTGTCCCAATCACTGATTTCCTAGAGTGACTGTGCTACTGTCCGGCAGGAGTACAAAAACATATTTTAGCCAGGATGTGAAAAATGACAGCTGTAGTGTTCATAAGGAGTTATGAAAAAATGCCACAGTTGAAAATGTGGTGTGACAGTATTACAAATTTGCAAAGTTACAAGGGTGTGTAGAAACAGTTCAACACACGCTTGTAACACAGTCATGTTATGGAGTTTCGTCACCAAATTTTCAACATAGGGATTTTAGGACCTCTGCTCATGAACAGTGCCGCTCTCATTTTCTTAATCTGTCCCAAACACTGATTTTCCACAGTGACCACGTTATTCTGCACCAGAACTGTGAAAACACATTTCGGTCAGGATGTAAAAAAATGACAGCTGTACTGCTTATAAGGGGGTGTGAAAAAATGGCACTGTTGAAAATCTGGTGTGACAATATTACAAATCTGCGAAGTTAAAAGGGTGCATGGAAAGTGCACAACGCATACTTGTAACACAGTCAATTGATGGGCTATCATCACCAAATTTTCAACATAGGCATTTTAGGACCTCTGCTCATGAACAGTATCATTGTCATTTTCTTAATCGGCCCTGAACAGTGATTTCCCACAACAATGGCTCTATTCTGCGCCGGAAGTGCGAAAACACACTTCATCCAGGATGGGAAAAAATGACAGCTGTACTGTTCATAAGTAGGTCTGGGAAAATGGCAATGTTGAAAATCTGGAGTGAAAATATTATAAATTCGTGAACTTATGAGCGTGCGTGCCAACTGTGCAATGCACGCTTGTAACACAGTCATTTTATGGAGTATCATTACCAAATTTTCAACATAGGCATTTTAGGACGTCTACTCATGAACAGTGTCACTGTCATTTTCTTAATCTGTCCTGAACACTCATTTCCCACAGCGACGGCACTATTCTGCGCTGGAAGTAGGAAAACACATTCCAGCCAGGATGTAAACAATGACAGCTATACTGCTCACAAGGAGGTGTGACAAAATGTCAATGTTAAAAATCTGGTGTGAAAATATTGTAAATTCGCTCAGTTACGAGCGTACGTAGCAACTGCACAATGCACGCTCATTAAACAGTCATTTTGGGGATTTTTTCCAGCAAATTTGCAACATAGGCTTTTTGAGAGCCCACCTCATGAACACTAGCACTGTCGTTTCGTTAATCAGCTCCCAAGGGTGATTCCACACAGTGACCGCAAAACCACCTTTCAGGGCTGATTAACACCATGACAGTTCAAGAATTCATGAGGAGGGG
Source organism: Neoceratodus forsteri (assembly GCA_016271365.2). Taxonomy (NCBI): domain Eukaryota; kingdom Metazoa; phylum Chordata; order Ceratodontiformes; family Ceratodontidae; genus Neoceratodus; species Neoceratodus forsteri. The sequence continues at coordinate 265,421,638 of JADMNL010000022.1, read as the reverse complement.
TCCCAAAAACTCCATGTTGAAAATTTGGTGAACAAATTCCCAAAAATGCCCGAGATATGCACTAAAGTTGAAAAAAACCTATTTATTACATTATACAGCTTACCGGCATTTCCTCAGTTCGCGGTTGACTTTGAAGAGTGCAGATGTGTTCCCGGTCCACAGAAGATCATCGCGCCAAGCTCCGGAGGTAAGTATGGGGTGAGGAGGGTGTGGGGAGGCAGGGTGAGCAGTGTGTGGGTGCGGGTTGTGGGTTGTGGGTGGGGGGTATAGCGAGCCCCGAGGGACAATTTCCTTTTTTCAGGGAAAAAAAAAGACATTGAGGGACCATTTTTCCCTTCACAGGGGCATCTGGCACACTGTGGTGGGCTCCCAGCATGCCAGCAGAGGCTTTAGTTTGAGGTCCAGTAGTAGCCAACAGGGGATTGGGCACCCCCGTCGGCAGGAACAAAACTGGGGGGGGGTCATTATGCCGGCAGGGATTGGGCACCCCGTCAGCAGGAACAAAACTGGGGGTGGGAGTTTCATTATGCCAATGGGGATTGGGCACCCTGCCAACAGGAAAAACCGGGGGTTACAGAATGCTGACGGGGTGGCAAATGTAAACACGGTGGGGGAGGGTTATATTGTTTTGTGAACATGGCGGCAAACCACCGCCATGTGTTCAAACAATATCAGGGGTTTCACAACCTGCCCTGCAATGACGGGTTGCTCCCTCATTGCAGCGGATGGATGATGCTGCAATGACAAGGCGGCCCCTGATTGCAGCGACTACTTTTTTAGAAGGTTGTGGCACACTGGCTGAACTAGTGTCAGCAGCAGCGTGCCACAGCATTGAAGGATGGGGACACACCTTTGCAGGCTGTGCGGGCATTGGGCACAACAGTGCCATGCCTCTACAACCTGCTTGTGGAGAAAGCTGACGCAACATGTTTCTTGCGCATGCATGCAAGAAACATAAAAAGGGGCCTAAAACAGAACCGTCCAACTTTAGACCTGTAAGTCTGACATCTGTCATGGGGAAGATATTTGAGGGTATCTTAAAGGAACAAAATTTTAGATTCCTTAGGTGAACAGGGGTTAATGGATCCTCTGCAGCATGGATTCACAAAAGCAAGATCATGCCAAACTAATCTCCTATCTTTTTATGAGAAAGTTAACAGGGAACTGGATAAAGGTAATTCCATTAATGTGGCCTTTATGGCTTTTGCCAAGGCGTTCGACAAACTGCCTCACTTGGAGTTATTGACTACACTAAGGGAGATTAAGTTAGAAAGCAACATAGTTCATTGGATTTCTGACTGTTCAAGTTCAAATTTATTGCAGGAAAGACCCCGTTGAGCAAGCTCATTCACAAGGAGGTCCTGAGGCACATACACAAACAGTTCGCAATTACATAGACAGGAGATATAAAATGTAGAACCACAAAGAAAACATACATAATACATGAGGTATACACAATAGAAGTCCTTATGCTATATATGCAGTACATTCCAGCTTTAACCTTGCCCTAAATTATGCAACACATTTCAGCTTAATAAGTAGAGGGCCAGTTGGTACCTAGGAAGTTGACTTGGCGTTGGGGCCTAGTAGCACCTACTTATGTCTTTTAATTTAGAGATAGCTAGTGTTTTGTAGGAGTTAATTGATACGATGCTGGTTAGCTTCAGCATGGCTTGTAGTTGGTTCCAAATGTTTGGGAGGGCATATGAGACAGCTCTTTGGCCAGCTGCGGTACGTGTCCTGGGAACATCTAGTAAGATAAGGTCAGATTTCCTTAGAGAGTAGGCGCTATGCGAGATGTGTATGAGAGACGTTAAATAAATAGGCAGTTTGTGGAGTAGTAATTTGAGGGTCCAAATGCCAGCATGCAGGAGGCATCTAGTGGCAAGAGAGGTCCGCCCAACTGCTGCATAAAGATCACAGTGGTGGGTCCTGTCACATAGTTAGTAATGAAGCGAAGAAACCGCGGTGATAGAAATCGTCCAGTTTAGATAGGCTCAAGGTTGGGGAGGAGATAAAGATAATGTCTCCGTAGTCAAGCAAGGGAAAGAATGTTGCTTGGGCAAGTCTTTTGTGGGTCGCGAGAGAAAAGAGGGTCCTATTTCTAAAGAAGAAACCCAAGCGTGCTTTATGCCTCTTTGATAGATCCTCGATGTGGTCATTGAAGGAAAGCTTGTTGTCTATCCATATACCTAGTTATTTAAATTTAGGTACAACTTCCAAGGGTTCACCTAGGGAGGTAACTATGAAGTTTTTAGGTGGGGTAGGTAGGGCACCAGACAAGGCAAGTCTCGAGAAAATCATTGTCTTGGTTTTTTTGGCATTTAAGAGAAGCTTGGCATTGATAAGGTTGCTTTCTAACTGGATAAAGTCAGCTTGGAGTGCTTCCCTGACTTCAGTTAAGGACGAGCCTGATGCGTACAAAACCATATCATCCACAAAGAAATGTATGCTAGAGTTCTTTATGTGGGAGTCAAGGTTGTTGATGTACAGGGAATAAAGGATCGGTGCTAGGATGGAGCCTTGAGGGACTCCTCTGGCAATTGGAAGGGGGGCAGATAGTAGGCCATCAGCTTTGACTTTTTGTATCCTTCCCGTGAGATAACTGTTAAACCACTGTAAGGTAAGTGGAGTGGCACCTATGTAGGCAAGACAGGTGATTAGGAGGTGATAGTCTACAGTGTTGAAGGCCTTACTGAGGTCTAGAAAGACTGCACCAGTAACCTTCTTGGTGTCCATAGCATGGATCCAGACATTAGAGACTTTAGCCAAGGCTGAGATGGTACTGTGCTTCGACCTGAAGCCAGATTGGGCTGGGTTTAGGAGTGAGTGTGCTTCAAGGTGATTTTTTGGTTGGTTGTACATAAGTTTTTCCAGCACTGGTTACAGGATAGAAGACAAAAGGTCGCTATAAGGGGGACGCTCTCAGATTGGGCACCTGTTACCAGTAGGGTACCACAGGAATCAGTTCTTGGGCCATGTTTGTTTAACATTTATATTTCTACCCTACAATTAAAAAAACCCAAGATATGGTTATATAAGTTTTCGGATGACTGTAAGGTTGGTTCAGTGGTGGATAATGTTATAAATGGGACCCATTTACAGGGGGCATTAAATGAGATTGTGGAATGGACCAAGATAAATAAATTGGAGTTGAATGCTTCTAAATGCAAAATAATGCATCTAGGAAAACATAATATGGAACTAAACTATAAATTAGGTTCAGATCCATTATTGGTGACGCAGGAGAAGAGAGATCTGGGAGTCAAAATCACGAATAATTTAGAATTTGGTACACATTGCAATGATCATATTAGGAAAGCAAACCAAAATCTGAATTGCATATTGAGACATATTTTTAACCTATGAACTGGCAAACTATAAGGACTTTTTAGTCTGCTGCTTGAAACTTCCTATGATTCCTATGATCAGCAGAAGTATGGGTAACACCAAGCTGCGTGGGAGGCAAAAAGGAAAAACATAGTATGGCAATAACAATTATTAGTATAGCTTGGCGAAGATAGCAGTGGATAAGGGTGGTCTTTATTTTCATGCAACCTATAAATAACACTGGATCACACTTATCCAGAAAATTAAATCTAAAATTAATTGCAGGACTCTCTGGTTCCAAAGATTTTAATGAATTTATCATCAATCCTTAGAATGCCAACAATAGGAATACAAAATGAAACAAATCTACATTAAATGATTCATGTATCCCAATGAAACATTTGCTTCCATTCATCCACAATGGCTACCTTAATGATTGACTATTGAGAGTAATAGATCATTTGTGACTTTGCAAAGTTGAGATTGCCATATTTCCCAATATAGTGTTGCTAAAAGCTAAACAGAAAGGCACCTCCATACAACTGTATTACCCGTTAGCCACTCCTGTTTCTGTTTCATTTATAGTTATGTTAACATGAGAACTAATCTTCAGTCTGCTTTTTACTGCTTCAAAATAGGGCTCATTCATTTTTGTCTGAAGGATGAGAAATTCAAGCAACTGAGCAAACTGATAAAAAACAAATGGCCCATTTTGGTGCCTAAGAGTCATGGACTAGGAGCTAACAATGAAGGATGTGGGAATTAATTAGAAAATTCTGTCTCGTACCTGCCATGCCATTATGTTCAGAACTTGATAAAGGAATCCGAGCTCATCATACTGGATAGGAGTACAGATTCCAAATAATAGGGAAATAGCGTTAGCAATCATGTAAAGCAGACTGCTCAAAGAAAGCAAGAGCAAAGTTATCAAGTGCCATCACTGAGTATTCCAATGCTGCTGCTGGAGCCTGTTCCACTGCCTGTATTATTTGTTACCTGTTATTAAAGAAATAGGAGCATGGCCAGTGCAGAAACTGATAGCCGTAATGGAAGGAAATGCCAAAGCAGCCAAACTAACTGGCCTGGCATGTGTCAGAATCTGCTTGGAACTTTGCACTTGTCTGACTAGCTTTCAGTTACTGTTTCTTGCATATTTACAACTTGTGCAATGTTCTGTTGCTAATCTACAGAGCACATACTACTATGCAACACAATATAATGTATTTTTGTGTGGTGTCTTTCATATAAATGGTATGTCAAAATGCTAGAGTGAAAATAAAAATGACAAGAGAACTACAGAAAATGATTATAAAAACATAAAATGTAAACAGTGTAACATGTGGGGCCCTATATTCGATAGCAGTGCTTTGTGTGCACAATCTCCCTTCCATTAGTACTAATCTGCACAGTGCACAAAAGGTGGTATATTCAGTTATGCACAGAGCAGCCTTGAGAGCACAACCCAAAGTAAGGCACTAAGAGATGTGTGTAACAGAAACACAGACACTGGGTATGCACTCTCTGCTGCTGGCCCTCAGTGCTGATAGAGGAATAAACAGTCCCAGAGAAAATTTCAAACCACAAACAAGAATCAGTACACTTGCTGAGACATCAGAAGCACTGAGTGTGTAAACACCCTCCACAAGTTGTGCAAAATAAAGAAATTTTATTGGAAGGCTGCAGGTTACACACACAAATATAGAAACGCTGTAGTAACTGCTGGTTAGGAGCCCCGGCGCTTCACTCATCGGACCTTTGTTAGGGGGCTGGCTCATAGCACAAGTGACATGCTTTATATCCACTCTGTGTTCCTGGCATCGTATTCCTACTTGGAATGATGTCTTACAAAAAAATAGAAATTAAAGGGACTGAGCAAGTGGTTCTAGAGGGAGTCAAACAGTAGATCCTACCAAATACATTAGATCACATCTAAACAGGTACATACATAACAACTATCATCAACAAAAATAGAGGTACAAAAATAGTACAAAAGAACAAGCAACAATACACTTAAATCTAATAATAAAGGATGCATAGGTACAGTAGTCTGGTGGTGCACTGCTGTCCATTTCCTAAAAGAGTCCATTCATTGAGTGCTTACTACTGTATACAGTACGCGCTCAATGAATGAGCTGTCATTCATTGAGCACGTACTGTATACAGTAGTATGTGTTCAGGGGAGCTCAACTGGCAGCTGGCCATGGAGGTGAGAGGTCGAATGTGCCAGTCCCCAACAGGGTATGGGTGTGTGGGGGGGTGAGGATGGACTGACACTGCCGGGTCAGGGGTTGGGGGACACTAGACTACCAGGGATTATGGACACCATGGGTTTCTAATTAATGGTGAGCTGGCAAACGGGGATCGGGGCTTAGGGATGGGGGGACATAATCAGCCCTGTGGGGCAATTCACGGGGATCAGGGTTTGGGGATTGGGGGGACATGATCAGCCCTGCGGGGCACTTGCTGGATTATTGGGGCATGGGGATGGGGGGGATATGATCAGCCCTGCATGGCAGTTCATGGGGATCAGTGCTTGGGGGTGCCAGTGGCGCACACAGGACAGTTCTTTGTGGTTCCCAGTGGCGGATGGGTGAGTGGGGCACCTGTGGGTTCATGTGGGGGTGGTTGCCAGGTGCACATGGCACACTGGTGCTCCCCCAGTGGATGCAAAATACAGTTAGACCAGGTAATAGCTGGTCTAACTGTCCTTGACCACTGTTGTCCGGTGAGTGTCCTGGAATAGCAACTGTGCTGTTCCAGCAGCCACTCTCCCAGAATAGGGTGCAACTGCTGCCATAAGCCCCCTAGTGCCATGTCGCAGAGGGTTTATGGCATACATGGGGGCATTAGGCCTTTTCAGCGCAGGCAGCCTGCAGCATGTCACAGACTGCCTTTTGGATATCCCGATTGTCGGATCTCATGGTGCAAAGTGCTACTTGCATCTTTCGTTTTGGCACAAGATACCTTGCGCCATGCATATCCATTCTGGAATCAGGCCCATAGATCATTGTATTATCTGCTTAGATATCAATGGCTGCAGAGGTACAGACATTTGGGAGGTCATTCAGAAAAAATGGAAAAAAGGACTGGGCCCAGGATGGAGCCTTGGGGAACACCTGAGCAGGTAGAGAGAGGGGCCCAAACTGCATCTCCATTACAGACAGCTTGGAGCCTGCACTCAAGGTAGGAGCATAATTGTAAAGGCTATGCCTGTGGTTCAATGGACAGAGCAACACATCACTCCCCCATCAGGCCTTAAAAGACCACTCTTTCTGGACTGTTCCAGGATTAGTTTCTTCATTGTGGCCAGAGGCACTGCTCCTCCTACTTCTTTTTCCGTGTCTCTTCCCTCTCTGCTGTTGCCATGTTTTTTGCAGCACCTCAGGCCACCAGCTGGCTCCATTTCTACTGCTGCTTGTCCAGCAGCTCACTCCTTCCTGCAGCCACTGGCTATGCTGCTCTCTCTCTATCCCTCTGACCCGTTGCAGTGCTGCTCCCCTCGGAGAACAAGGAACTGGCTCTTTGCCACCCAGCCATTCCTCCATCGCTTACAGGCCATCCTACCACTTCACAGAGCTCCGCTCCTCCCAAACACCCTGATCTGTGGTGTGGACCCCTCTGCTCCCCGACTTGCGCTCCTTTTCCATATGGCCCCTGTATCTTGCCTGGCCTTTGCTCCTTCTATTTGGCAGCCCTCCTGCATATTCCTCAATGGTTCGGCTAACCGGCTGTTCTTCATTCTGCCATTCAGTACCATGGCTTATCCACAGCATGACTTGCTCTCCTCCATTCTGTCTCCTCAGCCCTCCGGCTTCTCTTTTCCATGGTCGCCCGCCAACTCCAGGGCTTTTCTTCACTCCTCTTCATCTGCGCTCCTGAGACATTGGAGCACTTGTCTCCCCGCTACAACTGGCCATACCTCATTTATTGTCATACCTTCCCTTTGGCCAGCAGCCTGGCAGACATCAACCCCATGGGCCTTACTTTAGAACATTCAGACTATACCTTGATCCTTCTTCCCTCCCTCTATCCCATGGATCTGCTTGTCTGCCCTGCTCTCTCCTTCCTTGGCTTGCCCCTCCTGGATTAGTTCCTGTCCCATCTTCCTCTACCCTGCCCCTTTCCTGTATCCCCCCTCCCAATGGCTTGCCTTCCTCTGCCTGGTGCTGCTAGATCCCTTCAGCCAGGCATCTTATGCCTTATTCAGCTGTCTGTGTTCTTTTGCCTTGTTTGTGGATTCCCCTGTTTTCCCATGGTGGGGGACTGTGTTGCTGATACAGGCCTCATGGCTCCTGGAGGCAGTGCTGATTCCTGTCCTGTTCTTCTCCCCAGTGTTGGCACGCCCACCTCCTGTCGTTCCCTTGATCCTTGCCCATTCTTCTTCCTCCTCCCATGTTTTATTTTGGTGGGCTCAGGGAGGGTGAGGGTGGTGGAACAGAGGTGCATCTCTTCAGCTGTGCCTCTCCACAATTCAGTCGCCACTCTAGTGGAGCATGGTTCCTCTATGGAGGCACCTGCAGTGGAGGCCAAGAAGGATGCTGGTAACCTCCACAATGGAGACCCACAGAAGGGTGGCACAGGACCCCACAGGGGAAGGAAATAACTCCTGGTGGGAGACTCAATTTAGGGGGGTAGAACTGGGGGAGGGAGGGGAAAGGGAGGTAAGGTGCCTGCCTGGCACCATGGCTTGGAGGAACAGGAAACAAATCCTCAGGATCATGGAAGCAGCTGTAAAGGGACAGTGAGCTGAATGTCATTATCCACCTAGGGACAAATGACCTGGCTGAGAATGGGATCAGAACAGTGCAACAGGAGTTTGTGGAGTTGGGGAGGGGCCTTAGACAAGTAGCACACAAGGTAACTTTCTCGGAATTGCTACCTGTCTATGGTAAGGATGAGGCTAGGGTACTCCACACCATGGGGTTCAATGACTGGTTGAAAAATTGGTACAGAGCTCAGGGATTTGGCTTCACTGGGGACTGGGGCTCCATCTGGAGGGATGCAGGCCTATACTGGCACGATGGTCTGCATGTATCCAGGAGGGGAACCAGGATCCTAGGTGATAGGTTTAAATGCTTCATTGACAAGCATTTAAACTAGCCAAGGGGGGAGGTACTGAAAAGGAGAAGGGAAATCCTAGCCCCCCCAAAAAATCAGGGTAGTTAGTGAGGTAAACACCAAGATAGAGCAGTCAATAGCGAGAAGGGCAGGGGTAAATGGAGAAAACAACAAAGGCAGTAAGGACAGGGATGGTGCAAAAAGAAATAAAGCCATAAAAAAATGGAGGGTAATGAGTAAAAATGCCAGTAGTCTAGGTAAAAAGCTCCCCAAAATGGTGGCCTTGATGGAAGAGGGATGCCTGGATATTGTAGCAGTCACAGAACATGGTACACAGAGAACCGTGACTGGGATATCAACATACCAGGGTACACTATCTACAGGAGGGACAGGGAGGGAAGAAGAAGAGGAGGAGGAGTAGCTCTCTATGTAAGGGAAGAGAGCAAAGCAACATAACTAAAGGGTAAACAGGGAGGAGAGGAGACACTGTGGGTCACCCTGGAGACTGGAAATGGCACAACAATCTGCACAGGGGTTGTAAACAGACCCCCATCTCAGGGGAAGGAAATGGACATGGAAATGATAGAAGGCATCCTTAGGATGGCAGGGAAAGGGGAGATATTGCTGATGGGGGACCTGAATATGCCAGATGTTAACTGGAGCACCATTGCTGCAGCCACATCCAAGAGCAGGGCCATTCTCGATGCCCTATAGGGGGCATGCCTCAGACAGCTAGTTTTGGAACTCACTCAGGAGGGAGCAATCTTAGACCTGGTACTCTCAAATGGGGACAGAGAGAGGATCTCCGATCTTGAAGTGGGTAGCCATCTGAGAACAAGCAACCACCAATGTGGTTCACGATAAACTTAGCTGTAGAGTCAAGTCATGCAAAAGTGAAGGTACTGGACTTCAGGAGGGCTGATTTTGCAAAAAATGGGAGAGTACCTCAGAAAAGCACTAGCAAGCAGGCAAGAAGGTGGGGTGGAGCAACAATGGGGAAACATCAAAACCGCCATCACAGAGGCAACAAGCCTTTGTGTGAAGCAAATAAACAAATCAAAATGAAAGAAAAAATCACTATGGCTCTCAAAAGAAGTGGTGGGGAAGGTTAGGGAGAAAAAGATAGCATTCAGGAAGTATAAGGAAACACAGAGGGAGCAGAACAGAGAACTGTACCAGTTAAAACAGAAGGAAGCAGGGAAGGCAGTCAGGATAGCAAAGGCCCAAACCAAGGCAAAGATAGCCAACTCGGTTAAGAAGGGGGATAAAACCTTTTATAGGTACATTAGGGAGCAAAGAAAGACTAAGGCAGGGATACTGAGGCTTAATAAAGAGGAAGGTGGTTGGGCAGAGAGTGAGTGAAAAAGCAGGGATACTGAAAGAATATGTCTGCTCAGTATTCACAATGGAAAAGCAGGGGGAGATACATAATCCAGTCAATAGAAGGTACTCTGGATAGGGGGTTGATATTAGTCCTTTCACAAAAGAAAGGGTTCTGAAAGAACTCTTAAAACTGAAGGTGGATAAAGCAATGGGGTCTGATGGCATTCACACCAGAATTCTAAAAAAACTAAGGGAAGAACTAGTAACACCACTGACTACCCTTTTAATAAATCATGGGAGGATGGTGTGGTACCTGAGGACTGGATGAGGGTAGATGTGATTCTCCTTCACAAAAGTGGGAGCAAGACAGAGGCAGGAAACTGCAGACCTGTCAGTTTGACCTCAGTGGTAGGGAAAATGATGGAGTCACTTCTGAAGGAAAGAATTGTTGAGTACCTAGAGGCCAGTGGGGCACAGGACCCAAGGCAGCATGGATTCACAGCAGGAAGGTCATGTCCCACAAATCTATTTGATTTTTTTGACTGAGTGACCAAAGTAGTAGACCAGGGAGGGTCTGTGGACATGGCCTACCTAGACTTTAGCAAGGCATTTGACACAGTGCCACACAAAAGATTAATAAACAAATTAGCCAGCCTGGGAGCGGGTCCCAGGGTGGTAGCCTGAGTAAAACACTGGCTGGACAACAGGACACATAGGGTAATAGTAAATGGAGTCCACAGTGAAAAAAGGGGTTACTAGTGGGGTATCGCAGGGTTCAGTACTAGGGCTGGTCCTTTTTAATGTCTTTATAAGTGACATTGCAAAGGGACTGGAAGGAAACGTATGTCTCTTTGCAGATGACACAAAGATCTGCAACAGGGTTGATATGCAACGTGGGGTGGAAAGGATGAAAAGGAAACTTGGTAAGGTTGGAGGAATGGTCAAATGTATGGCAGCTTAGGTTCAGCGCAAAGAAGTGCAAAGTAATGCACCTGGGAAACAAAAACCTAGGGGAAGAGTACACAATGGGGGGTGAGAGACTGACAACAACAACAAAAATGGAAAGGGACCTGGGGATAGTCATATCAGACGACCTAAAGGTGGGCCAGCAATGTGAGAAGGCAGTAAGGAGGGCTGGGGGGATATTGGGATGCATAGGGAGAGGCATCACTAGTAGAAAACAGAAAGTTGTTGGCCCTCTGTACAGACAGTTGGTAAGACCACATCTGGAGTACTGTGTACAGTTCTGGAGACCCCATCTTTGCAAAGACATAAACAGGGTGGAGGCTGTCCAGGAGGGCAACCAAAATGGTGTAGGGTCTGCACCAGAAGACATATGAAGAAAGACTAAAGGAACTTAAGATGTATAGCCTCGAGGAAAGGGGGGGGGGACATGATAGAAACTTTCAAATACCTCAAGGGAATCAACAAAGTCCAAGAGGGTAGCATCTTTCAGAAAAAGAGATGTGTAAGAACAACGGGGCATAATTTGAAGATAGAGGGGGGATGGCTCAGAGGTAATGTGAGGAAATATTTCTTCACACAGAGGGTTGTAGATGCATGGAACAGTCTTCCTGAGGAGGTTGTAGAGTCAAAAACAGTAGGGGAATTCAAGAATGCATGGGACAGACATAAGGCAATTCTAGTGGGGGGTAGGAGGAAGTAGGCGGTTGGTTAACTAGGATCTGCAGCTTATCTGTTAGGTAGGGAAAGGGGCAGACTAGGTGGGCCAAGCGGTCCTTATCTGCCATCAAATTCTATGTTTCTATGTTTCTATCATCTGGTCTCTTCCTACCTACCATCATACCTTGTTTTCCTCCTGGTATTCATACCTCAGCGTCGGCTGCAGACTTCGCCCTGCCCTCCTGCTGCTCGGTTCCATCCTTCTGCACCTTACCTCCTGTCTATCATGTCTTCGTTCTCAAGCATTCTCTCTTCCCCAGGCTCTCTGTCATTGTTATTTTTTTGGGGCTCTCTACAATCTGCCCGCCCTCCCCTTCGCCACTCCACTCCTAAACCACTGACTCTCCACATACCGTCTTTGGTGTTAGTATTTATTCTGCCATCGCCATACCTCTTGTATTCTCCTCATACCCTAGTCCTATGTTCTGGTCCACTCAACTCGCATTTCCTCCACTCCATGGCAAACCTCCCATCATTGCCGAACCTCATCCTTCCTATACCCTACTTGCCCTCTTCCTACCCTTCCTTCTTCCCCTTCACCACACCGGCTTTCAAGGCTTTCCCTTGGTTATCGTACTTCATCCTTTCATAGCTCGTTGTCACCGTACCAGCCTCCATGGCTTACCTCCATCCTTGTACATTGTCCATCTCATACCTCACCTTAACCGTTCCAGGCTTCAAGGCTTCCCTCCATCATCGTACATCATCCATTTCATATTTCATAATCATACATTGTCCATTTCATTCCTCACCTTAAACCATTCAGGCCTTCAAGGCTTCTCTCCATTATCATACATCGTCCATTTCATACCTCACCTTAACCGTTCCAGCCTTCAAGGCTTTTCTCCATCATCTTACATCATCCATTTCATATTTTACCTTAACCGTACTGGTCTTCGAGGCTTCATTTCATAATCATACATCATCCGTTTCATTCCTTACCTTTTACCATTCAGGCCTTCAAGGCTTCTCTCCATCATTGTACATCATCCATTTCATACCTCACCTTAACTGTTCCAGCCTTCAAACTTCTCTCCATCATCATACATCATCCATTTCATATCTCACCTTAACCATATTGGCCTTCTAGGCTTCATTTCATAATCATACATCATCCATTTCATTACTCATCTTAAACCATTCAGGCCTTCAAGGCTTCTCTCCATCATCATACATAGTCCATTTGATACAGCACCTTAACCGTTCCAGCCTTCAAGGCTTCTCTCCATCATCATACATCATCCATTTCATATTTTACCTTAACGGTACCAGCCTTCTAGGCTTCATTTCATATTCAGACATCATCCATTTCATTCCTCACCTTAAACCATTCAGGCATTCACAGCTTTCAGTCCACCATCATTTATCTTATATTTGTTCTCGATCATTCTGTCCTCCAGCATTGACTTCTACTCTCATCGTAGGCTGCGAGCTTCACCCAGCCATCCTCATCTCTCCCCTTCTCGTCCTTTGTTCCCATTCAGTAGTCCATGCTGACCTTCTAAGCTTCCTTCTGTCAGCGAACTTCGTATATTCATCTCGATCCTCCACTTGTCCATTCCAAATTCAAAGCTAGACGTCACTCACAACCCTCAGCAGCATTCTTGTTTGAAGGACAGAGCGAGAACTTCATCTATAATGAAATCTTTTCCTCTACCCTCAGTGTCAACTCTAAATTGCAGTAGCTGAGCCTTCACTAACCAAAACATCCTTCAGCTTAGAGGGAAGGTGAAGAAGACCTTGGATCTCCAGAGGTTTCCTCCTCAAAGGGGTTTTTTCCTCTCCTCTCCTCTGTGCTGATGGTCATAATATTAGACAAGGTTAGTGCTTTCATAGATTCCGTAGTTAGGTTCCGCTGTTGGATGGAGTTGGATGGTGGACCCGGCTGTTCCCTCTCTCCTTAGGAAGTCCGCCCTTCTGCATCTTGTTAAATTTCCTTTCATTCATCGTTCTCATCATATCTCGTTCTTCTCCTGTCCTTCCCATCTACATCTATCACCTTAATTTCTGGTCTCAATATATTCTGATATTTCACCTCTTTGATGCTTGACTCCCCTTTGGGTATTCTTTTTCTGCTTCTTCCTAAGCTATCTTTACAAGGGAATCATTTCTGTGGTACCTATAGGAGTGGAACCCTCCTCTAGGGTTCCTTGCCATCGTACCCCTATAGGGTGGTATATCCCATGGATAGAGAGGCAAACAGCCACAATGTATCTAAGTCACATAAGCATACATCATATCAAGTTGTGTAAGCACATTGAATTGTAAAGGCTAAGCCTGTGGTTCAATGGGTGGCATAGCAATGTCACTCCCCCATCAGGCCTTAAAAGGCCATTCCTCCTGGACTGTTTCTGGATTCGTTTCTTCATTGCCCCACTATCCTCCCCTCCTCCTCCAGCGACATGCCTCTCTTTCTATGAGCTTCTTCTTAACCTACCTTTAGCAAGGGAATCATTTCTGCAGCACCTATAGGGGTGGAACCCCATCCTCTTGTATTCCTCACCATCGTACCCCTATAGGGTGGTATATCCCCCTGATAGAGAGGTGAACAGCCACAAAGTATCTAAGTCACACAAGCATACATCATATCAAGTTTTGTAAGCACATTGAACCAACTGCTAGACCAGAAAGCCCCATCCCTTGTAAACTTGCCCAGGAGAAATTTTTTCTTGTATTGTATGGAGGCTGGGTGCCCCTCTGTCAAACATCCAGCTGGAGCCCACTCAATCTCCAATATAAATGGGTGCCTTTTGAAGCTGCAGTACTGCAGTCTTTTATTCAGGTCTCCACCACTCATTTGCTTGTGTGCAACCCCTAACTTAGTGCTGCTGTGTAAACTACCTCTGTCATGCAGACTGAGGCTTCAAAAATAGCAAGTCACAGGCTAAGTCTGGCATCAAGTAGCAAATCTCAATTTGCTTAGTGGAAAGGCAGTTTGTGAGGTGCTAAACATTGGAATATTGTGCCCAAGGGCATTTTACATTGTATATTCTCACTTCAAAGCAAGGTAGTTTCAACATCATAGAATTTGATGACAGTTGGAAAGTCAATCCAATAGTTGAAGGGAACATAATCCCTGTTTTTTACATTTTTTAATACAATTGGAAATGTGGTCATTCGTGAAGTCTGTTTAATATACTTCCAGAGTGTTGTTTCATGTATTGTTTTGAAATAGTCCTATTTCCCTTACTAAAGGTCACTTGTTAATGCTACCTTTTCATGCTCAGAATTCAAAATCATATTCTTACCATTTAATATATGCTTCTCCATGCCTACACCACTCACGTCTGCCACTGTACTTAATTGTTTGCCTTGGTTCACCTTTCTACATTTCCTTTTGTCTAAAAGTAGCCATGTTGCTTCCCATCATTCACAAACTATATTGCTGTTTCATCTGTGTGCAGTTTTTTGGTTCTGATATGTCCACATTACTCCTAGCTGCTACCAACTGCCTGTTCCATTCTCACTGCCTGCTCAATGCCCACAGCCTCCATCTGCTTGGGCTATTTACCCAGTAAAAGTAAATTGTAAATTGTAACTGAAGTTTCTTTCTATACATTTGTATAATACTGTGTCTACTCCTGAGTTTATTGTTGTACATTGTTACCATTTCTGTAATGCTGCTGCTGTATTGTCTTTCATTGTATTCCCATCCCTCATAATACCTTTGAAAGCCAGCTAATATGGGTTGGAAGATCCAAGATGGCCAGCTGGTTGAGAGTCAGTTCTCCAAGCTCGGAGGAAAGTTTTGGGAGTGCCTGCTATCTTATTGCTGTTTCTCAAAATTCAAAATAAAGCTTCACAAAGTTAAAATTAAGAAAAGTCTCAAGGCTATCACAAAGTCTTAACCAAATGTAATCTGATCTGAGTTAACCAACTAAATACTGGAATGTTCAAGAAATATTGTAGGGTCCAAGAGGCAAAGGATCTCCTGAAAAACAATAAAAAGAATACAAGAAAAACCAACAAGACATAAGTAATGTGTAGGGCATCCTGTGTTCAGTCAGCATTTACAATTCCTGGGACCATCTCTACAGTTTCTACTCCTGTCCCCATTCAAGCCTTGGCCATTGCTTTCACTACAGCTGAGATGCCAAATCTCTCTCCTGACCCTGCCTCCAAATTTACCTCCACAGCAGAGTTTGCTCAAAAGTCAGTGAGCTTTGAGAAACAAACACTGAATTACCAGGAATGGCAACTGACTCTGCTAACAATGCCGCTAACACTGTATCCGCATCGGGGGTTAGTAATATCCACACCTTGAGGAGCATCAGAAGCCAACTCAGGTATGTCATATGAACATACAAACATACGAACCAGCAGAAATAGACCACCTCTATCAAGTCTGCTCGAGTGTACAGCTAGCACCCTCACCTTGCAGCTGCCCCAACCCTTCCCCTTCCCAATTACCCCCCTCTCACCTTGTCCCATCCCCTTTTGAAACTACCCACTGTCTTACAGGCTACCACCTCCTCCAGTAGAGCATTTCCATTCTGACATGACCCTCTCCACAAAAAAGTGTCTCCTCATTTCTGTCAAAATCTTCCCCTCCTATCTAAGGCCATGCCTCTTGTGTCCTCCCCTCAGCCTGAGTACCCCTCAGTGCCTGCCTTGTTTATCCCCTTTATGTACATAAAGGTCTCAATCATATCCCCCCGTCCCTTCTCTCCTCCAAGGAGTACATGTTCAACTTTCTCAGCCTCTCCTTGTATGGTCTGTCTTCCAATCCCTGGATCATCCTTGTTGCCCTGTGTTGTACCCCTTCCAGTAATTTCACATCTCTCTTCAGATATGGGCACCAGAATTGCACACAGTACTCCAGTCGCAGCCTGACCAGTGCCCTGTAGAGAGGCTGGATCACCACCCTGCTCCTGGTGGAGCTCCCTCACGATACAACCCAGCATCCTGTTGGCTTTCACTGCAACCCTTCTACACTGCTTTGTATTGCTCATCTTCCCCATTACAACCATCCTCAGTCCTCAGATGCACATGTCCACTAAAAGGAAAACAAAAAATCTGAACCATGCTCTCTTATTGGTGCTTATCTGCCATGCCAGCTACTCTAGTAAAATGTACCACTTGAGTCAATCAGGCAGAGCAACACCATTTGTCAGATTAACTGAGCCAACCCGTCATCACAGTATTGCAGGGATCAGCTGTTCCTGAATGTTTCAGAAAGGGTTGCTGCACCAACTTCAAAGACTGCTGAACACTCTGAGGCTCCTAGTTCTTCACAAATAGTTAGGAGCACATGAGCTACACATAATAATTGCACATCTTCTGAACAGGACAAAGTCCCCAAGGCTGCCACTTTGAAACTCCGCAGTACTGGGGAATTGGTGGAGACCCTGGACTCCACACATAATGGTTCTCTAACAAACATTCTCATGTAACAGAGTAGGGGCCACAGCAGCAGTGCTAGTGTGCATGATTCAGGAAATCCAAATATAGCCACATAAAATATAAACAGTGACAAAGTAAAGAGAATAGCAATATTTTTTCTGAACAACCTAAAGAAACAGATACTGGCAACCCCCGTAGGTCCAACTCACCCCAATCAGCAAGTTCAGTGGGAGCAGTACCAAAACAAATTCAGCAGGTGAATTCAGTGACCACTCCAGACACTGTTACTGAGTCAGAATCTGAAACAGACATAAGTAAGCAATAATACCCGACAGTGTGGGAGGTATTAGGCTATACCGGACCTCCCAGGGGCGTAATGAGGTCCAACGTCACAGGCGGAGGGCCTTATAGCCCCTGGAAGGTCCGGTATAGCCCATACCACCTACCCTGGAGGGTATTATTGCGCTTAGAAAATGGACCACCAAATTATATGTTTGTTAAAAAAACATATTTTTATGTTTACATGTTAAAACTATCAGCTGTTTGAATTATTTTGTAATAAAATAGTTCCTCCGCCTACATTAACACAGTGTTTTGTTTTGTTTTTTACCTAGGGACTTCTGTCCTAATGCAGCTTCTGTAGTTGTTACTTTAGACATAGTTGTTATGGTTACCACCTCCCAACTGCACACACACTCAGGGCTTAAGTTAAAATGTTGTACTTCTTTTTCTTTATTATTATGTTCATATAACATTTTTCTACTGTTTTCTCCTACCTATCTCATTGCTTGATGATCGCGATCCCGTTTCTTTTTGACAGAATGGCAGGGAATGTCTTTGTAGCACTATCCCGGTCGCTTGTTGCTCGCAATTCCTGCACCCCCCCCCCAGAAAAAAAAACACACTTGCTGGTGTTTCATGTTGCTGTCAGTGACCACTTGACAGCATGGCAGGGATTGTATTAATTGCAGTGAGAACAGTGGGATCTGGCATGACGGCCGGGAGATGTGAACGCTCTGACAGCAACAAGCCATATGATGTGGTAATTAGGTACTTTTGAAATCGACTGCCATTGTAGAGAGGGTGCTGGTTTTCGAGCAGGCATAGGATAAGTTACCAAAATATGCCTGTTACAATACAAAAGGCAAAATCAGCTTTTTCTATAGGGACACAGTGTAGTCAGACTCAGACTGCGCCAGGTGTCATGCTCCATGTTCGGCCTGTAAGAATAAGACGTAAACAAATAAAAAAAGTGATGTTTTCATTTATTTTATATGTACAGATGTACAGTGTTGTGACTTTTTTTTTATTACTGGGTGGTGTGTGGTCTAATGATTCAGTGTGTGTGGGGTCTGGGGAGGTTCTCACTCGCTCTCACTAACCAATAAAAAAAAAATGGCGGCAGTTTGAAACTGCATGCCCAGTGCTTCAGCCAATAATGAATCAGGTTGGGCACAGAGATACTTGGGTGGGCATGAGGCAGGTCTGAGCTCGTACTTTTTTATTTGGTGGGCATCTATTGTCTGATAGATGCCCACCTTGCCAGGGCTGTCAGCCAATCATAGCTCAGAGATTTCTTAGCCCATTTTCTAACACTCAGAATAGGCAACCTTTCTAAGTGATCTAATGCTAAAATCTCCAGTGGAGGGGACATCCCCAAGACATATATATTAATGGGGGGGGGCAAACCTTGGCATTCTCGGGGGGTGGAAAGTCCTCAGATGCACAAGAAGCACTTTTCAAGGAGCTAAGAGAGGGCTTCACTAATATTAACATGTCTGTCTCTGCTCTAACTGACTCTATATCAGGATTAGCAAAAATAAATTAATATGCTGTCAGACAGAACATCAGAATTAGAAACCAGAGCAAGTCAGACAAAAGATATAATAGACCTTATGCACAAACTTGTCAGTGACCAAGGCAGAGAACTCATCATATTAAAACAAAAGTTGAAGGAAACAGAGACCAGATCACCTAGAGATAATATCAAGCTGGGGGAGGGGGGGCTGAAGGCACTGAAGAAACATACTCCACTGCATTTTTATGTTGGCGCTCTTGCGCAGCCAACATCGTGGGACAGTGCAGCTTTGGAGGTGGGGTCGCTGTTGGGCGAATGCAGGGCATGCACCAGTAGGTGTGTCCCGCATTCCCCAATCAGCCTGCATGCCGGCGCCACACCATGCATACCTAATGTGGTGAGCACATCTAAGAAAAAGTCCGCTGCAATCTGAGCAAAGCTCGTCATACGCAGCGGTCCTTTTCTTGCCGTGCTTGCCACCATTATGTGCATGGTCGGCAAGCAGGTGGCCGCCTAACTACTGCCGACTTTGGGGTGCCCAATCCCCCTGTCGGTTAACCCCACCAGCTTCCTTTGTGTGCCGACAGGGGAGCCCACTCCCTGTCAGCATAAACCCCCCCAATTGTTGAATGCCGAGGGGGGTGCCCAATCCCCCTCAGCTCACGCCCCACCCACTTTCTTTGTGTGTTGACAGGGTGCCCAATCCCCATTGGCATTACTTCCTCCTCCTCCCCTCCCGTGTTGTGTGCCGATGAGGGTGCCCAATCCCCCGTCAGCTACAGACACCCCCCCAAACAGTTAGGCGGCATGCTGGGAGCCCACCCCAGCGTGCCAAATCCCCTGCAATAAAAAAAACTCCCACGATGGGTTTTTTATAATTTTTTTCCTGTAAAATGAAAACGGTCCCTCGTAGTCTTGATGCCCCCACACGCACCCACCCACTGCACATCCTGCCTCCCCTCACCCCCTCACCCCATACTTACCTGCGTGACGATCTTCTGTGGACTGGGAACACATCTGCACTCTTCAAAGCCGACCACGAACTGAAGAAATGCCAGTAAGCTGTATAATGGAATGAATAGGGGTTTTTCAACTTTAATGCATATCTCGGGCATTTTTGTGAATTTTGGCTCCAAATTTTCAACACAGGGTTTTTGGGACCTCTTCTCATGAATTCTTGCACTGTCATGGTGTTATTCGGTCCCGAAAGGTGATTTCGCAGTCACTGCGTGGAATCACCTTTCAGGACTGAGTAATGAAATAACAGTGCCACTGTTCATGAAAGGCGCTCTCAAAAAGCCTATGTTGCAAGTTTGGTGGAAAAAATCCAAAAAATGACTGTTTTACGAGAGTGCATAGCAACTGCGCAACGCACACTCGTAAGTTAGTGCATTTGCAATATTTTCATGCCACATTCTCAACATTGGCATTTTACCACACCTTCTTGTGAACTGTATAGCTGTCATTTTTCACATCCTTGCTGAAATGTATTTTCGCAATTCCGGGGCAGAGTAGCGCAGTCGCTGTGCGAAATCACTGTTCGGGACACATTACGAAAATTACAGTGACACTGTTCATGAGCAGAGGTCCTAAAATGCCTGTGTTGAAAATTTGGTGACAATACTCCATAAAATGACTGTGTTATGACCGTGCATTGTGCAGTTTGCACGCATGCTCGTAAGTTCGCAAACTTATATTTTCACTCCACATTTTCAACAGTGCCATTGTTCTACACCTCCTAATGAACAGTACAGCTGTCATTTTTCACATCCTGATCAAAATCTGTTTTCGCAGTTCTGGTGCACAATAGCGCGGTCGCTGTGGAAAGCCCATGTTTGAGACACATTATGAAAATGGCAGTGACACTGTTCATTAGCAGATGTCCTAAAATGCCTATGTTGAAAATTTAGGGATGAAAGTCAATAAAATGAGTGTTTTACAAGTGCACATTGCACACTTTGCATGCACGCTCATGACTTTGTGAATTTGTAATACTTTCACTCCAGCTGTTCATCACTGCCATTTTTCCATACCTCCTTACGAACAGTACAGCTGGCTGAAATGTGTTTTCACACGTCCGGTGCAGAATTGCACAGTCACTGTGCAAAATCACTTTTCGGGACACTTTCAGGAAATGACAGTGACACTATTCATCAGCAGAGGTCCTAAAATGCCTATGTTGAAAATTTGGTGGTGAAAGTCCAGACAATGACTGTGTTGCGAGTGTGCATTGTGCAGTTTCCATGCACCCTTGTAACTTTGTCAATCTGCAATATTTTCATGCCACATTTTCACCACTGGCATTTGTGCACACCTCATTATCAACAGTCCAGCTGCCATTTTCTACAGCTTGCCCAAAACACGTTTCCGCAGCTCTGCCGCACAGTGGCGTACTCGCTGTGCAAAATCACCTTTTGGAACACATTAACAAACTCACAGTGCTATGCCTCTCCACCTTCACCACTGCCAATGCCAGCATGACAACATTCGGCATTGACAAATGCTTGTTTGAAAAGCTACTAACAGGTGCCTTAGGGAGACCACACCCAGGAAAAAAAGGACAGGACAGGGCACACAGAGGAGTTAACAACCCTAATTATTGTAGGAGACAGCCAAGATTTGTTTTTGTCATGTCAAACCACACAATTTTCAAGACAAGGAAGTGCTGCTCAGAAAAGCAAGACTTGAAGTTTGCCTACATGCTGCCAGAATGTCCATCCAAGTCTATACAGACCTTCCTTTCCATGCCTTGGGAAAAAGAAAAGCCTTTTCAACCCCAAAAGCCATACTAAACAAACACAGCATTAGATTTGCCATGATACCTCATGCAAAAGAGAAGGCATTTCTACAAGAATGCCTTGGGATCTTTAACTCCCCAGCTGAGGCAGAAAGAGTTATCAGAGCCATCCTAATTAAAGCAACAATACTAGTTCACCAGGAAGTGTTCATCACTTCCCATATTTATTGATTTGAAAAGTTTCACCAGGAAATGCATACTGAGCTACAATAGCTCATTTCTAGATGCATCCTGGGGGAAAGGGGAAAGGGGGAGCCAACATTGCCATACACAGTTGAATAAAAAATAAACATAGTGGTAAGACTATATAGAAAACATTAAGACAGAAACATAACATTTTAGTGTGATAGGTAGACAGTACCTGCCAACATGTGTGGACTCTATACACATATCCAATTGACATATACATACATTTACGCTTATATTTCCATTTTATGTACATATATCCTATTTACATATACACACATATATGCTGTATATACATTTCTGTAGCATAGTCACTTATTTAGTACTCAGACAAAGTCATAACCATACACACACAGTATTAAACTTTGCTTTATAACACAAGGGGTATAAAGTGAGGGCTTTGTCAGACTAAGGGGATTAGGGAAAAGTTGAACAACCAGAAGAGCCTGAATCTCTTCATGATGCAAGAACTCTGCAAGAGAAAGGCAGAGGATAATTATGGATCAATTTTGTTAAAAATTTAGGGAAGGGGAGGAGGGAGTTGTACATCAAAGAAGTGAGATAGAGGACGTAGTAGTGAAGTAATAATGAAGGGAAGGAGGGTCAGGTGCAATTGCAGGAGGGAGATGTGTAGTGTGGAAGAAGATGGGATAGTGAGCAAGTAGACAGGGCAGAGCATATGTCTAAGGAGAGGGAGTTCCAAATATTTTGGAAGTGATAAGAGAAGGCAGCTCCTCCTGAAGTGGAAAAATGGGATGAGAGGGTGAGGGTCCTGTTGGTGAAGTTGTGGAGTGAGTAGGAGGGGTAGGAGGGATGGAGAGGTGGTAGAGTGGAAGGGAGCCAAGCCAGTATTTTCCAATTAAAGAAGTCTTATGGGTAAGATGTCTGGCATTAAGAGAGGGGAAGGAGAGAGAGGTATAGAGGTCACAGTGGTGGGTACAAGGTGGACAGGCAAGAGCAAAGCGGCAGAAGGAGTTGAATAGAGTGTCCAGTCTGGTAAGGGTGGATTTGGAGGCAATACTATAGACTATGTCTCCAAAATCAAAGATTAGGAGGACCATTTTCTGGATGATCTCCCGGTGGACTTGCAGGGGAAGGCAGCTGCAGTGTCTGTACAGAGCACTGAGTTTGGGAAATAGCTTTTTGTGGATAGCGTCCACATGAACAGCAAAGTCGAGGTTCCTGTCAAGCCAGAGCCCAAGATATTTGAAGGAGGAAACATCCTCTAGTAAGGAACCATTGAGTGTAAGGAAGGAAGGGGTGGTAGCAAACCTGGTGAGCTTTTGCCTGGAGCCAAAGGTCATACAGACCATCTTTTTGGCATTTAGTGAGAGTTGATTAGTGCAAAACTAGTGTTGGACATTGTTAAAGTTCAGTCACCACAGCCATGGGGGAAGTACCAGAAGGAAACAAAACAGTATCATCCATGTACATGTGGATATTACCAGTTGAGCAGGCAGCAGGAAGGTCATTTAGGAAAACTGAGAAAAGTATTGGACCAAGTACCCAACCTTGAGGGACTTTGGTGTTTATGGGGAGAGAGGGAAGAGGGAGTTGCCAATCCTGACTGACTGGGACCTACCCATGAGATAGGAATGGAACCAGCAAGTGCCAGACCCAGAGATACCAGCCACAACAAGCTTGCTGAACATAAGGGGGTGGGCAACAGTGTTGAAGGCTTTTGCCAGGTTGACAAAGATGGCAGAGGTGATGCATCCCTGATCCATACCAGAGAGAATGGAGTCAGTGAGCTAGAGAAGGGAGGTCATGGTGGAGTGGGCCCTGAGGAAACCAGACTGGAAGGGGGTGAAGAAGGAGGAGGAATCAAGGAAAGGAGAGAGCTGAGCCAGAGTCAAGTGCCTTAGAGTTTAGCAAGGATTGGGAGCAGAGATATCGGGCAGAAGTTACTGGGATTAGAGGAGTCACCAGCATTATGAAGAGGGATGACAGTGGCAAGCTTCCAGGCATCAAGGACAGTGGCAAGTGAGAAGGATAGGTTCAGGAGAGTGGATAGAAGGAGGGCTATAGAGTGGGCAGATAGGTGCAGTAGCTTGTGGTCCGGTACATCCAGGCTTTTGCCCTTGTGGGGGTTAAGGGCTAAAATAGCCTGCAGGGTATCAATGGGGGATACAGGTTGGAAGAAAAAGCAGGACAATGAGGAGACAGGTATGGAAGAAGCAGGCATAGGAGGAATTGAAGGGGGTAGGGAGGATAGGAGGGTGGAGGCACATGTGGTGAAGAAGTTGTTGAATTCAGTAGCTACAGTTGGGGGGTCTGAGATGGGGAGTTCACCTATCTCTAGGACAGGAGGAGGGAATTGGGTGAGGGGGAGAATAGTGTATGGACAACCTTCCATAATTTAGAGGGGCTGTTAAGGTTTTCCTGGAAGGTGGAGCTGAAATATGCAGCTTTGGCAAGATGGATAGCCATAATGCAGGCATTATGGGGGAAATGATATCTAAGAAAATTGTTAAGCGCACCAGATGCTTTGTGAGCCATCCATGCCAGATCATGAGCCCTTTGGCAGGCCAGCAGCTTGGCCAGTACCCAAGGGAGGTGGGGGCCATGGACCCTAGTCTTCCTATAAAGGCGCGTGTTGGTCCCAAGCATTCAAGAACTAAGTGTTGAAGTAGATCAGGGCTGAGTCCAGGGAGGAGGCATGGGCAATGGGAGCCCAGTCAGTTCCAGTAAGTTCCTCATGATGGGAGGACAAGTCTAAGGATCTAATGGAATGGAGATGGAGTATATTTGGCTGGGCTTTGAGCCGATGGACTTTACGCACACAGAAGACCATGTGGTGGTCACTGAGTGTGTCAGATAGGATTTTCCAAGGAGACAACCCAGTATGGGTGTGACGTCAGAACCCAGTCTAGGTCCAGATTTATGCGCTGCCTGGTAGTTTATAATTTCAGATTTAACTTTTGCAGTTTACTACTGTTTTCTGATCATTGTTTCCCTTAATTTTTAATACATTTATAATGTTGACTGGAAATATGGCAGCCCCATACCATTTCCTGTTTTTCTCCTTTTGTTTACATTGCTTGTCCTATAAACACTCAGCAGTCAAAGGAAGGGGTGGTGCATTCCAGTTACATCAGACAAAATAACCACTGACAGAATGGCAGTACCCTGTTTCCCTCAGAATCCAGTATGGCACTCCTGGCAAGAGTCTGTGCTAAATTGTCAAAAAAAATAAAGAATATGAAGAAAACTGAAAATAATAAATAAAAGCAACAGATTCAAGTTTTGTCATCTGTGAGGCTTGTTTGACATCAGTATTGTAAAAAGTATATTTTTATTAACTAATACTTCTGCTTTAATGATCCTGGAGATTTCACTTCATCCACATCAGGCTTCACATCAACAGGAGCAGAAAGCATGGATTAATCTACTACAAATTCAAGGACAACTCATAGAACTTCAGGAGCACCGACATCTTCAGATGACACAGTATCACTTGTAGCCTCAGCTACATCTTTGCATCAGGGAACAAAGAGCCTGAAATCTTCAGAGAAATCTGCAGATGCAAATTTATCTGAACAGTGTGAAGTACTGCTGTAGCAGAATGATATGAAGACCCAGATCTCAAACTCTTCTTATCTGAAATAGAAGTGTGACAGTAAATAATATATATATATCTTAGAATATCTATTCTCACCAAGAGCTACTGTCATTATTTTTATAAGTCCCCGAAGGCTTGGAGTCACTATTCTTCCATAGTACAGCAGCTAAGACACCCAGTGCAGTATTAGGTACTAGGTACCTATTGGCTGTCTTGATTAATGAGGGAAAGGGAAGGTCATGGGAAGGTTTAATCCAGATGAGCTGGGTATTTGGGACTTTTCATTTACTTTATTTTCTATGCAGATTCACACCTTTAGGCCTAAATGGGGGGGGGGGCACAAAGAGGGGAAGGGAGAGTTTAATGGGGGGAAATTAATGAAAGATATACTCTTAATGGGGCTAGAAATCAGAAAAAAACACTCTCTTTTGGAACTCATTAAAAAATGGGAGTGTATTGGTGCACAATGAAATCAAGGCACTGTCTGGCTTGGACTACTTAATACCAGAATTAAACATGAAGAATGTCTAAAATAAATCTAATATCATGGAATGTAAAGGGAGAAAAGGATCATGTGAAAATCAGGAAAACAATCAATACTCACAAAAGAAAACCAGCACATATACTATTGCAACAAAAAAAACACTTCTCAGAAAATGTTTCAAATACTTCAACAATTTATTTCAAGCAATTGGGGCATACTCTGTGTACACCACCAAGGCTAGGGGCACTGCAATACTAAAAAAAAAATCCTTCTAAATGTATAATTACAGATTATTTTTGTGATGAAGTTGGTAGATACTCCATTGTTAATATTTAACACAACTCTCAGGCATTCACCATTGCTAGCATTTACACACCTAATTAGGAAGACCCCAATTTCTTTCTTAAATTCTTCATAGACATATATCAATTTCTGTCTCTCTATATTGTTGCAGCCAAGACTTTAATTTAACCTTAAGTCATTTGGATAGAAGTCTAAGCTCTGCAGAGTGAAAATAGAAAGCTGTTTCAGTAGTTTTAAAAAATATTGAAGACCGTAATTAAACTGGTCCTTTCAGACAATTGTACCCAAACAGTAGACATATTTTTTTTCTTTAAACCCTCACAAATCTCATTCCCCATATTGATTTTTATCTAACATATGAAAATATATTACATAATAGTTTGGATATTAAATATGGCCCAATTAATATCTACGATCATGCCCCTCTTAGCATAATTTTACAGAATGAAATCCAAAAGTCTAAGGATAAATCAATGGAAATTTGACTTTAGATTGCTAGAATATAAGCTCTTTACTGATCTAATTTAAAAAGAAATGTAAGACTTCTTAATTAACAATGCTTCCCAAGATGCCTCTGTAAGAACACTATGGGACACATTAAAAACATACATTCAGGGAGTATGTATCTCTCATGGTGTGCATAAAAACAAAACACAGAAGCAATCCCTCAACCAACTGGAGTTAGACCTGGTAGCTGCAGAAGCAGATTTTATCACCTCTACTGCAGATGAAGACTTAGCAAAAGTTTTAATCCTAAGGAATAAATTCAGTCAAGCAGTGGAATCACGGTCCAGGGAAGCCATGATGAGAGCAAGATTCAAACATTATTTTCTAGCAGAAAAATCTGATCAGCTACTGGCCTTTCAGCTACAATGTGAGGAAGCTAATAACACTATTAATGAAGTGCTGGATGTACAAGGTAACGACTCAGGAGATTCTAGAACAATAAACAAATTATTTTCTGACTTTTACAAGAAACCCTACTGTCCAGAAGAAAGACCTAATAAAGAAAACATTAATAGCTTTCTCTTGAATTTAAATTTAAATCAGCTAAAACAGGGAGAAAGAAGCATTCTGGATCTTGAGTTCTCACAAGAAGAAATTCTTGACTCCACAATAGACCTCCTTAATGGCAAATCACCAGGGCTGGAAGGCTTCGGAGGAAAATTTTTCAAACACTTCAAAGAAGAACTGGCTCCTCTCCTAGTCAATCTTTTTAATGCTTTCCTGAATGAGGATGCCCTACCTTTGATGAAGCTAATATCTCACTGATCTTAAAATCTGCTTAACCCCAGAATGCTGCAGTTCATACAGACTGATATATTTGCTGAATGCTGATTATAAAATATTTACAAAAATTCTCACAGGGAGGCTCACAAGAGTTATTCATAAGATTATACATTCTGACCAAGCTGGCTTCATGAAGGGAAAGAGGCTGGCAGATACTATGAGAAGAACAAAATACTGAACCTAATTAAAAAAAAGCTAGTTTGGTGAATTCAGTATTAGTAGCCCTAGATGCCAAGAAGGTATTTGATAGGGTTGACTTGTATTTTCTATTTGGCGTACAGGAAAAATTGGGATTTGGGGCAAAATTTAGCAGAGTGATAAAACTAATACATTTATTTATTTATTGAAATGTTTCACCAGGAAGGCACACTGAGTGACAAGTCGATCATCTCCCGGTGTGACCTGGGGGGAAGGGGTACAATAGGAGTGAGATATTAAACATTAAAATTACAATATCAACATTAACATACAGTTGTAAGGCAGGTGTTACAAGCAGTGTTACAGCAGTGTTGTGCATAATATTGTAGGTAGAAAGTGTAGACAATAATAAGTCCTGGGTTAATAAGTAAAGAAGTGCTTACATGAAAGAAAATTGGGAAAGAAGAGGGAAGGGTGAAGTGGGGGAGGGGGAAGAGTTGTGTTCATGTTACATTCAGGTTACAAGATCAACATTAATACACAATTGTAAGGCAGGTGTTACAAACAGTATTAAAACAGTGTTGTGCATAATATGTAGAAAGAGTGGACAATAATAAGTGCCGGGTTAATAAGTAAACAAGTGCTTACGTGAAAGAAAAGGGTGAAAGGAGAGGAAAGGGGGAGGTGAGGAAGGGAGAAGAGTTGTGTCCCTGGAGACCACTTCAGGATGCGAGGAACCCTGCAAGGGGACTGGGGGACCAGAGAGAAGAGGATAGGCAGTGTCCCAGAGAGACCACCTTCAGGATGTGGGCAATCCTGCAAGGGGACTATGAGGCTAGACAAAAAGGGGGATAAGGCTGTAAGGATTTAAAGAGGGGGGAGGAGAAAGAGAAAGAGAAGGAGGAGGTGTGACTTAAATGCTAGGAGGGGAACTAGGACCTAACCAAGAGAGGACCCTTCAGGATGTGAGGTACCCTGTCAGGGGGTTGGAAAAGATCCATAGATAGGGATTAAGACAGTGATAGGAGAGGGAGAGAGTGAGAATTGAACCCTTGAGGGGGAGAGAATTCACACCTTTGATGGGGATGGGATCTAAACAATAGTCCATCAGGATGCACGGACCCATGGGGAGCATTCAGGGTCCCTTACATTCTGGCAGAGATCAAGGAAGGCCAGCAAGGGGAAGCACATTGGGGAAGGGAAGAGAGCTAGCAATTGGGGGGGGGTGCACAGGGTAAAATGAAGGTGATGGTGGAGTGGTAGGATTTATCCAGGGCTAAATAATACATAAAACACCTTCAGCAAGAATTTGTACAATCAATTATCTTCTCTGACCAAGCTTCAAAGAGGGACCAGGTAGGGTTGTCCCTTCTCTTTTTTTATAATATTCATGAAGCCCTTTGTCCAGGCAGTCCAACACAGTAACGAGATTGGTGGTATAACAGTCAATAGTAACCGACGTAATCTCTTTGTATGCAGATGATGTACTGATCTATCTTTATTTCCACTTTTTAACATAGTCAGAAATTTCTCAGTGGTTTCTGGCTCTTCATTTCCACTAAGAGAAGGAGAAAGATTGTGGGAAGAACCACAGTATTAATTTGATTTTAAGGCAGATTTACTTTTAGAGATCGTAAGCCATCTATATTGGTTCCACAGGGAGATATATTCTCCTATTTTGCCCTGTTTCTGCAAGATGCTACCTTGAAAGGAGGCTTTTCTTAAAGGAACACTGTGAACCCACTTAGACCTCGAATTGTCCCTAGAGAAAAAAACACATGTTATGATTGCTCACATTCTGTGGCGATTATTGATGTAGCTGGTGGTTTGATGCTTATTTTTGTTTCTAAAAGTAAAAAACAGACTGCCCACCATACCACACAAAAATATGTTTATTTACATTCTTTGATCAACTTCCACATCATTGTTCCTTGATGTGGGGACACTCCTAACACAATCTAGCCTCCCTTCATGCTCTTTTTCATGCTTCATTTTCTTGCATAGTCTTAGTATGATATGTTTAGCTGTACCTGAAATCATCAGTCTGAAGGTGGATCATCCTGTGTACATGGCTGAGGCCAGGGAGTTGTCAAGGAGTCATGCAGGTCATGCTGATTGACCAGGAGCATTTTGCCAGCAAGTAGACAGGTCAGTGGGTGGCTACAGTGTGGTGGAGGAGCTGCAGAGTGGTGAAAGGCATCCCCAGAGTAGTGCCCATGATGAAGGAACAGATCACTGGTGGTTATCGGGTAAAGGACAGCTGGAGAACGACTGTCATGAAGTGGATATTGTAAAGTACTGCAACTGCTCAACTGACTTACAGACAGCATGCATTTTGGCTCAGTTGCTTGCCTCTGTACTAGCAGAAAAGGACATTACTTTGCAGAATACTCATATATTAGTTTTTTTTCTTGTAACACCAGCCCATCATTGCGCTATTTAAAAAAAAAAAAAACTTCAATCAGGCAACCAAAAAAAAGTTTTACAATCTAGTGTATAGGTGTGTTGATGATGTGCTTGTATTTGGTTATAAACTGACATTTTATTACAGAGGTTTAATTTGTAAGTGCTGGATTTGAAGGTAGTTTTAACATTTTGAATTTTTCTGTCAGCCAATGAAACAAGTGTGTTTTGACATCATCGTGCTATAGCAAGTGTTCAAAAGGTGATCATTACTGCTCACCAGAAATGCACAAGGAAGCAGACACAGGGTTTGTTGTCAAGAACTCCAAGCAGCATTTCCAGTCTCTGTTTTGTTTCACTTTGAGCCACCTGGTAAGAGTAGTAAATGCAGAGCAGAGCAGAGTAGAATAGAATTATTTCAGGAGGATTTTTGCCAAGCTTGAACTCCTTAGCAGAAGACTTGGCAAAGATAGAATATGCTTGCAAAGTAGGTGCTCTTAGGTTTATTAAATTTGAGCTAACTAACTTAAGAGAGTTTTAAACAAGGGTGTTACATATTTTTATTAAAGACACTGCTAGCAAGCCATGCTATGCAAGCAGGCTTGTGTATATAGAACACAGTTTTAACTGATAGTTACTTTGCTACTGCATGCTTTTAGTTAACTAATGAGAAAGGTGCATATTGATAGTATTCACTTATTGTATATGGTTGCCTCCTGCTGTGTATGCAAATCAACATAGTCTTGTTGTTGGATAGTTCAAAGGTCATTAAAGGTTATTGTGGTATCATTCTGACATCACAGCAATACTACAACAACTTTGGGCTTTAAACAACCTATGTGACTCCTTAACACAGCTGCGAAACAGGAGAGAGATGGTGGTAGTACCAGGAGGCATGGATCAGAAAGGCAGATCACTGTGAGGTGGAAGAGGCTAGGGCAAGAGTGCCTTCCTCCACTGGCAGTATCTGCTGCTCCTAAATGTAAATGCCTCAAATCACTAGTTAGTTTTTGTTGGGGTAGACAGCATACTGACCGTGGCTGGACAAAGCTGCCACTAAATAAAACCACACCACGGCTGTCTCAAATGAAATACCCATGGCAGTTTAGGAAATGCAGGTTTCTAAAAAAAATGAAAAAGATACATGTTTCTTTTCTAATTAAATGTTTTACCAGTCAACTAATGGAGTGGATGGATGGGTGGTCGGAGGAGGCAAACTGCCAGCCGGGTGCATGCTGCTCTGAGAAAATTTATTGCTTGCTCAACAAACAACTAATTTTAAGCCATATACTATATAAAATTGTATATTGACAACTATACACAATGAGAACTGTCTTGCCATCTCAGGGTTGGGATGACATCAGGGACCCCTTGAGCTTCCTTCTCGTGGTCTCTGGTGATATCTCAACCCCTCGTGTGGAAACACAGCCTTGTTGTATATGGATGCCTATACACTGTTCTATATTTAGTAGTTATCTGTAAACCCTATTAAAGGGGCACAGGCCAAGTGAGGATTTCAGCTGAGTGTAAGGGCAAAGTCCAACTCTCCAAGTACCAAAACAGCTGGCATTTCAGACAAAGAGAACTTTTAAATCCTGAAACTGAAATGAACTTTTAACAATTACTGAGTAACTGTACCTGTGGATGGTAAGACCATTCATACATTGTTTTATTTTACAAGCAAACCTACACAGAAGTATTGAAAAACTGATGTAAAGCCTCAAAATGATATGGATTGCTGTTTTTACACTTTGTGTATTTAAAGGAATACCTTATTGAAACCAAATTGTTAAGGTTTGTTTAGTTAAACCTGTCCTCTTTTATTACAGACATCAAGCTCTGTTTGTGCTAGTGAGGGGGGCCTGGATATGGTGCTAATTAGGAAACAAATCAAAGAAATTGAGGAGGATATGTACTCCACTGGCATTATAAGGAGAAAGAGAAAAAATACACATAAATGTATCCAGCAAAAAAGATAACGCCCTTGCTAATGCACCTGCCGATAGAATGAGAAAATAAATTATGAAAGGGGGAATAAAACCCAGTGGTGGGTACTATGGATAATAATCAGCTTAAAATAACAGCAATAATGCTCTCTAAGGTTAACCAGGTTTACAGTTTTTAAGGGAGTGATACATCTAAGTAATAACCTGGTAATGGCTACTCCTACCCCAATTGCTAATGGCTATAGAAAAGGCAACTTATCAGATGATTTATTTAAGAAGAGAAGTCAATGGGGAACTGGATGACTTGGTGGATTGATAGTGGGTTAGGGAGACTTTCACTTCTAGATCAGGGGTTCAAATCCAGCACAGGTTGGTAGTGGTCAAAAGTTATTATTACCTAAGGGCTATTTGGTGGCCTATGTGAAATGAGTTGTAGTGGTCTCAGGCCAGTTTCCTGTGAGCAGGTGTCCACATCACTGAAACCACCAACACAATTGGCACTAATTGGCCCCCTTGCTGGCAATCTCACATGAGAGGTCAAGGACTGAATGGGCATGGAGTGTAAACTACCCTCTCACCTATGTGGTGATCCCGCCATGGCAGGCTTGAGGCACATCGGGAGGGCAGTGTGGGGAAGCTTGCACTGTGCTTGCTCATGCTGTACCTGTCATGTGGATAGATAAGAGGACTTCAGGTTCCTGTGCTGTTAATCCAGCAACCTTTCACGAGCACTAAATTCGCACATAGAAAAAAATCTAAAAAAAAAGTCAGTGGCGGGAGTGTCAGCAGACGTATAATGTGTTCGACCCACAAGATAGTACCACTAATTCATTGTAAAAATCACCCAATTTACTAATTGACTTCAGAACAGTGGAGGGTGGTTCTAATACAAGGCAGGCCAATCAAAGTCATAGCAGCAGCAAAGCGGGAGGAAGGGAGTACTGCAAATGAAAATCGGTAGGCAGTTTTCCTTTCTTACTTAATATATAGATAAGAATCAGAATAGTAACCTTATGATGGTAGATAAATCTGAAACAGAAAGGAAGGGAACAGTAATACTACAGTTCCACAAGTGCTTAAAGAATTGTAATAGACTATATATCATCACAAGGCACTGGATAATCATAACAGACAATTTCAACAATTGGTTGGAAATACTACGATAGATAAGCTTGTTAAAATAAAAGTGAATAAGGTGGATTTTTCTTGCAATTGTGATCTAAGAGATGATAAACTAGATTCACAGTATTTCCTTCATATTTAAGTAATGACATTATAAATGTAATGAGAAACAACTATGCAGCAAACTTGATGATAATGGAAGAGATGATTATTATCAGGACTATAACAGAAACATGTAGAGAGGACATAGCCATCAATGGAGCAAGACTGATGTTGCAAACAGAATACTTAACAATAGCATACCAGTAAAAGAGTCTTCTTCTATTAGTGACAACACTAACATTGATAATAATGGCCTAGGGGGACCAGAATTTAGTTCTATTGTGTTTAATAACCTGCCAGAAAAAAGTGAGGTGGAAAAGCATAAAAGAAAGAAACAAAAAAAAAAAAAAAACAGAAATGGAAGGAGGTGACTGAAGTAGTTGTTAAGAATGTAGATGGTGATGCGGGCAAAGAAGTAAAAAATGAAGGTGGTCAGATTTAAGAAGTGGCTCATGGGGAGCTGCAAGTGGTGGCTGTGGATGTGCAATTTAATAGAAAGCATTCTTTAGGGTTACAGGTAACAAAAACAGATGGCAAAGTGTAGGACCTTGTAATAACTGAACACATGTAGGACGGAACAAATGTCATCCCCCTTATGCATGAACTGTAAAAATAATTTGTCTGGCATAGTTAGGTTCCTGAAAAAAAGAAAATGTTAATAGAAACAAAGGGTAGTTATGAAGCTGATGTAATAATGAAATCCAAAAGCTTATAGGATAAGGGTTTTGTCAGACTATATGGTCTCTTCATGAATAGGATGGAAACAGAACAAAGATTAGCAGAAATAATCCTCAAACTACAATACACAGAAATTGAACTTAAAGGAACATTGTGAACCCCCTTAGTCCTTCAATTGTCCCAAAAGTAAACAAGTGGTGGCCAGAGCCAAAAGGGCTGCATGTGTTGGGGGGGTGGGGGGTTAGATCATGACACTAGGCGATTGGTCACAAGATAGAGTGAATAGGTTGTACTTCATTGGTAGGCGGATTAGAATCCTGCTGGACAGAATCAGGAGCACTGACTACCATGTATGCCTGGCCCATTCTGGGATTATCAGGATCATTGTGGCTGGCTCTCTGCTGAGTGTTATGAGCACTGTCTCAATGGGTTGTAATGGTGGGATGTCATGCAAGAACCTCCCTGACAAGTCCAGGACTAGGGCATCATCAGGGACTGTACCGTTTAGTGGTAGTCTACAACACCACCTGGACACCCACTGGGACAGCAATTGGGATGAGCAGAAAGGACCTCAGTCAACATCTCATCCAAAGGATGACACACACCAATATTTCAGTGTCTCCCTAACACTGCATCTGGGTGCGAGCATTTAAGGTATGAGTCAAAGTCCCTGTATGGGACTAGAACATATGACCTTTTGATCCAGAGCTGCATGTGCTAACAACTGACTCATACTTACATGCTGAAAGGAAAGGAGTTGGGTTTGATATAGGCAATTTCATACACATTGTATCCCTAAGCACTTTACAAGCCATAAACTGAAGCAACAGCCATTAGGAACAAAGTGAGGTTAAAGAGCCTCTGACCCCATGGGACAACTTTAGAAAAATGTAATATTTAAACATAATCCATTTTATATTTCATGTCTCTTTCTGTAATTCTCACCTTTACTAAACACATATAAATTGTGCAGTTCCTGCCCCTATCATGAAGATGATCAGACTTAAAACACATTGTCCCAACAGGAATTAATAATATACTATTTTAAATATATATAGAAAAAACAGATTATTTCATACTCCAACAGCTGGCTGAAAAATAAGTAGTGAGGCAGGTACTTACTACTCTTTACCTATACAGCGCAATATTGATTATGCATTAGCAAAAAAAACATCTAAGCCTGTTTAGTGATTAAGCTGTAATAAAGTATGGTAGCTATTCATTGAAAGCATATTTCTATAACTAGAACATGTAAATAGGCAAAATTTTAAACAAACTGGGGGAGGATGGGTGGAGAAAGACAACTTATTCGCTCTCCGACATACAAGTGACTGTGAGGATACTTTCCATTGCTGAAATATTCTCAGTAACTTGGAGAGAGAAAAAAAAATGATCAGAAGAACCACTTTCCTCCAGAACATAACACGTAAGAAAAAGAAAAAGAAGTATATTAATTACCAGTCTAACCAGATAAACCAGTGCTACTCAAAAAATTGCAACTAAGTCATAATAAGAAGGAACATGATCATCCAAGAAAGTAGAACTTGAAATAGAGTTTATGAAACAACAGTGTTAATGGGGAATTGCAAATGAAGCAACAGATAAAAGTCTTTATTTTGAAGAAAAACAATAAGAGTCTGTCAAGTCCAAGTTGTCAGAGTTAACATTAAAAGGTCACAAATTATTGAACTTGGATACACCATGCAGACACCGCTTGCAGTCGGGATCACCTAGTGGGTTTAGCACCAAACAGGTTGGGGAGCAATTTAACGAGTTCCTGAACTGCATGGGATGCTGACTTAAACTTGAAGGTGCCTTCATCCGTGAAGACCTTCAAGAAAGAAAGTACAGCACCCAATGTTTTATGCAAGCTGACCATAGTCTGGATTTGATTTCCCGCTATGCAGCTCGCCGCTGGTCCACTTGCAGCAAGAAATCCTGCACAAGCCATAATCATTGACCCTCTCATTGCAGACATTAAAGGGATCTCACTTGTTTTAATACATGAATATGATCCAGATAGTTTAATGATCTGAAAATTAACGAACTGTAGGTAACCTAGGTACATCACACACACCTCTAAGCATCGGGGCAAGACTAAAAGAAATCAGGAACAAGGGACCAAAATCAGGAATGTCTGTTCAAAACTTATATCATGTGCCTCAGGACATTTTAGAAGTAAAGTCAGGGTCATCCCTGAAATTAAAACCAGAGGCAGGTGATCGATGTGGTTGTATTGTTATTTTACGGGACAGAGGAGCAGCCTCCAGTTAAAATCCCCAACATCCACCTCCAGTGGCATTTACGGTGCAAATACTGGAGTTTTATAACAGCCTACCTGATGCGTAGATCAGAGTATGATCCTTGCTACATGCAGTTGTGCACTATTGTTCGTTTGTGGTTTGAGAATGTAGGTATTGCTCTTTATTTGATATGGGCTTTCTGAATAAACTTTCAGAGGCTGAGACTCTGGGCAGCCTATGCGGTGTGTCGTTTTAACAAGATCAAAAGTTTGAATGGTCTCCTTGTAACTGGTGCAATGGTTTGTAGTCACAGAGAAAGAAGGGATGATTATAGGGTTGAAATCTCAGGCCCATCTGCTTGGAATTACAGAGACGTTTTTAATCTTGTCCAGTTCTAGGTCCACAAGAAGTGAACCTAGACATATGCCAGCTAAATCATTTTCAAATTCACTTACACTTCACTGGGCAGTGCCTTGTACTTGGGTACTACATGTTCAGAAAGGGCAACTATGTACAGAAGTCACAAGCACTGAAGAACGGGCATGACTGGGACAAATGCTGCAACAGAGGACTAGAGGGAAAGTGACAGGCAGGGGCACATGCTGCAGGACTGGGTAAAAATAGGAACACCACAGACACAGAGGCACTGTGACAATGAATGCACGGTGTGGCAACAATGACAGGTAATTTATTGCATCATGCACCCCTAGCACTGTGTGATTCTGCTTATCACTACTGTGGAGGTTTTTATGCTACAGTGCCACTAACAGGAACAGCACAGAGACACTTATACTCCACTGGGCAGTGCCTTGTATTTAGATGCTGTCCGGAAGTATAGAGCACCATTCACATGGTAGTACACACCATAGATTGGAGAATGGAGAGTGCCAGGGCAGGTTGCAGGAGAACTGCTAGCTGCTTATAGTCTCTCTGTGTCTGTCTCTTTGGCAGGCTGAGTAGCCCAAGTCGAGCTGGCAGCCACGCGGTTGCAATAATGTCTCCTCTCTCTGACCCTGCCTGCAGCTCGGGGGACAACCACATGAAGAAGGAAGAAAGTCGATGTGGGCTATGAGCGGCCAAAAAACAAATGGGAGGTATTTTATTCGAGTTCTAGGGGCTGGAGCAGCTTATGCAGCTTGTTCCCCTCCCAATTTCTCCTGTCACATTCTTTTGGCTGACAGAGCTTTGAGCAGAATTTTTTTTTAACATGGAAGACACTGCACAGAAAATAAATATAAGTGTTATTGCTTTCTACAGCTCCCAGTGGGTGGTAATGGGAGGATTTCTTTTGAAGTAAGGGGATGGAAACAGTGGGGTGGGGGTGGTACAATGCACAGTGGGCGGTAATGGGAGGATTTCTTTTAGAGCAGGGCAGAGAGGAGCAGGGTGGAGCTTGGTGGGGAGGGGCTACTGCAGTACTAAAAACATTGTTGATAAGGGACACTGGGCAGAGGATAGACTGGTGATGGGCAGAGAAAGGGCAGGGAGGAGCTGTTTGGATAGCAGTAGAGCAAAGGCACCAGAGAGGGGGTCGGGTTGTGATGGGAGGAAAGAATCCTGTTTTCTTTTAATTAAGGAAAAATGCAGAGTCCTCACTCTGTGATTGTTAAAGGACTGCAGGCTATACCCCCTGCAGCCCTAAAAACACGTGTTATAATTGCTCACATTCTGTGGAGATTACTGATGTAGTTGGTAGTTTGATTCTGATTTTTGTTTCTAAAAGTAAAAAATGGACTGTCCACCATACTGCTGTTACCACACAAAAAGATGGTTGTTTACATTCTTTGATCAACTTCCACTTCATCTTTCCTTGATGTGGGAACACTCCTAACACAATCTAGCCTCCCTTCATGCTTGTGGGAGGAAAGGAGACTATTGCATCATGAGTGGCTTCACTGTTTGTGATGTTCCTACTATTCAGGATGTATCCAGTAAGAGAAGAACAAGGATTTGAAGCAAAACAAGGTTGAGTATAATTTCACTGTTCCCATGCATTTCAGTTCTACTAAGAAAGGAAGCAAATCAAATCACCAACTACTTCAACGAGTTTTAGAGAAGGTAAGCAGTCATAATCCATGGGTTTCCAACTAGAAATAACATGATGCAAAAAAGGGTTGACAGTCTCCTTTTAATACAGAAAATGAGGAGGTAACAGACATATATTGAGGGTGTGATGAACAAGGAAATAAATGTACAATTATACAATGGCTCAAAAAATGCTGGCTCCCGATTTGCTGGCTGGCATGATTTACAACGTGTAAATCATGCCATCACCCAACAGGAGAAAGTGTCAGCCAGCCACATGTGCCCCCCCCCCCACTTCTAAATCACTCCTATCACCCCAACTAAAAAGAAAATGCCGCAATATTGCTGTTTCCATAACATAGTCGCAACCCACCCCCCACTATAACAGTACTACCCTAATAACCCAACACGCTAGATTAAAAAAATAGTCTTATCCTTGTTTTCTTAAAAAAAAATAAAAGGAAAGAAATTCTTTGCCTCGTTGTCTCTTCTATTGCAGTTTTCATTCACCCTCCACCAGTACCAGCAGTGTCAGATGGGAACTGGCCCCGGGAACTGGCATGGCAGTCCCAGCAAGGCATCACATGTGTTGCCGCTCCCCACCCTCTCACCTTGGACCCTCTTCAGCATTTCAGGGGGGAGGGCAGGCCAGAAGCACAGGATACAAAAAATAAAACTACTCAATACTTTATTTCCCCAACCAAAGAGTCGACAACAACCGGGGAATGACTGTTGGAAAGCATCAACAATAAATGCTGCCATGCATGTGCACAATGCGCTACAAATGGAGCCAAAGCCACTCAGCAAATAAAGAAAGCTGTCCCAGTTCCTACAAGAACAACAGGACTAGGACAGAGTCAGCTGGCAAAATGACATGCAATGTTTAAGCTTTCCCAGCACCAGAAAAAGCATCAAGATGGGAAAAGCAAAACAGTCCCCTGCACATGAACCAAATGAAAGCAGTCAGAAAGGTATACTTACATGATCCAGAAACTGATGAACCCAACATGCATTACCCTGGTCAGCTTTGCCCGACACTGGAGTTAACCTGATGCTTCTACACCCGACGCTAGTGCTCCTGACAGGGTAAGGTAGCGGATGCGATGGTATGCTACCGTACCCAGTCTGAGCTGCAGGAAAGGATTGCTGGATAGGGTTGCTGGCCAAGCTGCCACAGTGGTGTGGAGGGGAATGCCACCGGTTGCTCAGCTGGCATACTGTGCGTGACCTGGGTTCTGGTCTGGGTCACGTCATTTTATACACTGCACCACCCATAACTGTCATAATTTTACTCCGGGGTCTGCTCCCTCCTCGGAGTTGGATGTTCTTCTGAGGGGGTGTGGAGGGCATGGGGTGAAGCCCCTACATTTCATGATTTCACTGAAATGCCTGTAATTTGTACATCAGGGCATTTCAGTGATTTGGGTTGGTGTCTTTCGGGTAGGTTTACTCGGTATGCCAAGCGTCGGCATACTGAGTTTCGGGATTCCATAGTATATCCATAAGAAAAGCCCTACTAACCAAGTACCACAGCCTAGCAACCCAGCACTACTTCTTCTCATGGAGCAACAACAATAACAAGAAATATATGAACGAACTGAAAAAACCTTTTTTTTCCATGTTTTTGCCACAAAACAACAAGTGGACCATTGTATAATTGCAATATACCCCTCAAGGGTGTAGGTGATGGAAGGATTTACCCCACACCTGGCATGATTTCCTCACTCGGCCTGTGGCCTCGTGAGCAAACAACCATACCAGGCATGGGCAAATCCTCCCATCACCCACACCCTCTCGTGGTATATTGCTTAACTATACTGTGTTCTGTATTGCACATAGAACAGCAAGCTATACTTAGATCAACAGTGATCAGCTGGGTAAACAGAATACAATACCTTCCAGTGCACTTAGTTATCACATCAATGAGCCTGTATCCGCCCCCCTGGTTTTCCCCATTTTCCCCTTCTTTCCCCTCCCCTCTGCTCCCCCTCTGCTCCCCCTCCCATCTCTGCCACCCCTCTCCACTCCCCTCCCACTCGCTCTGCACCAACCCCTTTTCCACATTCTACTACCCACTTGAGCACTTGTCTAATCTCCCTCTACTATGACAAGACCTACTAGGCTGCCTCATCTGTTGGGTCTACCTCTTGCTATTCCCATTCTACCAAAGCTCTTTCCATTAAGCTACTTAATTTGGATTACATTAGCACTTTGTACAGGCTCAGTCCTAATGCTGTCTCCACTAGAATCCTTTGTAATTTTGAATCCTTGTATTCTTGAAACCTATGTTATTGTTGAAACCATGTAACTGTTTTACTTATGTAGATGTTGTCACCCTCCCCATTGGTGTGGAACCTTTATAAATGATCTGTTTTGCTCAAAGGTATTGTAATCCTAGATATCAATAAATAAAAAAAATAAATAAAAACTGTGTATGTCAATAAACCAAATTTTGGGAATGAAGGAGATAATGGTAATTTTCCCACTTCATTGAGTATGTTTGGTTTGAAGAGACTGTTTAGAGACAATAGTACCAAATTAACCCTGTCTATTTGTAACATGTTGAATCATTTTCTTCAAATACACTTGGGTGGGCATTGTTACAACTATTAGAAGACCCAGGGCTCAATTTTCAGATGAGCGAAACTGTTGCAAGAACTGGGTGAGCCAAAGATATAATGCATTGGGGCTTACAGCAGTCTAATGGGATTTTCTGTCCTATGCGGCAATGGTATACTGGCAAAACTGTGAAATTTCCACAGCGGAAGCCATTACAGCAACAATTTCGATGGAATTCGAAATTGTCACTGTAATGGACCCAAAAGCAAAATTTCACAGTTTTACCAATCTTTCTCCCTTCCGAGTCAACTCCGACTCAGAGTTAGTTATATAAAATGGGAGTTGAGGGTGAAGCCTCCCAAAAACACAGTGAATGTTCATTGCCTGTCGACATTATGCCTGTCGCTGTTGGGGATTTTGACAACGATGTTGTCAAACCGACTTGGTGGAAGCTGTAGCAAATGACATAGGTTAGGCCAGCTTTTTGTGGTCCAGCTTGTGTCAATATCGGGGACCATCTTTATGGAGCTTGCACCAGAGATTTGGTGCAAACTGTCATAAAGCAGGAAAACTGTCACAACTGCATCTCAGCTTTGAAAATCGAGTGCAGTTGTGACACACAAGAATGGTGTAGCTGTGACAACAAAGTGTTGTGGCACTGGGCTTAACACAAGCCCTGCAGCAGCCTTTTAAAATTGGGCCCCTGTTTTTTTTTGCTTTTTTTTGGATGAGGAGCAAGTAGACATTGTTATAAAAATATAAAGCTCCAGCTGAAAAAATCTTGGGAAAAGCTTCAGTGCTGGATGCATTGGGGATTCATATTGTTGACCTAGGAAAATTGGATTATAACAACAGTCCACATAAGTCACTAAGGAAAGGTATGAGCTGTGATACAGTTATTCAGCGTAATACAATACATGTCTGGGACAGATTTGCCTTTTTGGCAGTGTTGGAGGCAGAATACTGACCAAAGGAAGC
Source organism: Neoceratodus forsteri (assembly GCA_016271365.2). Lineage (NCBI taxonomy): Eukaryota > Metazoa > Chordata > Ceratodontiformes > Ceratodontidae > Neoceratodus > Neoceratodus forsteri. Next base: position 265,380,287 of record JADMNL010000022.1, on the reverse strand, counting down.
TTCCATATTAGATATCACCCAGAGTCTTTTAATATCAAAAAATGAGTATAAATTTGAATGTCAGGAAGCCCCTCTCCTGGAGGATGTTAAGAAATCAGAGTTAGCTTGTATAACCTGGACTATAGCAGGGACTGATTCTAAGGTCCCAGATTCTGACTAGATGCTATTAATGTCTAAGTGTCATAAATAAACATACAACCTTTCCTGGCTCATTTTAGAGCTTTCTTTATTTTTTTGACTCTATTTGTAGCCCCCCAGCCTGGAACTCTCTCAGGCCACTGCATTCACCAGCTTGCTCTACAGCCTGCTGTGTTCCCCTTGTCATTTTCAAGTTCATTACTGTTCCCCGGGTCGGGGAGGACAACCCGGGGAGACCGTGGGGGCAGTGGTGGGGGAACCAGCATTGGGCGTGCCACTGCCTATCCAGGGCTGGAGGGGTGTTTTCTTGTAGTGAACCCAAGATCCACCCTCTCCCCTGCATGGGCACGTCTGACACTGGTGCTTGGCAACCCTGCCTACATCAGCCATGCTCTTATGTGCAGTCTGGCGGCTCGATGGTGCCTCCAGTCTCCACCAGGTGTTGCCAGAGGACCGGGCATCCCTAACCCTCCAAGCTGGAAAGGAGAGCTGCCCCGAGGGTGCTCTATCCGTTTCCCTCCCCTGCCGACCCCCGACTCCCGAGCTCGCTTCCGAACTCAGGTCGTCAGTTTTAGAGTTTTCTTGAATACTGTTTTTAGCAGTCACTGTAACTGCTTTGGTTAAGCTGTTAAAGAAAACCAGATGATCTTAATAACAATACTGCATTTGCTTTGAATTGTTCTTGCTGTTTTATTTTCCCTCAATGTATGTAATTAATTCAGGGTTGCCCCTGAAAAAGGGACTGTAATGGTCTCAGTGGGCCTACCTGGTTACCAAAATTTAAATAAATAAAATATAGTTTGTCTATAGAAAACCTGGCATTCAAAAAAACAGGATATATCTCAGTGGATTCAAGGTATTTCAGAAACCAGGGAGAAAGACTGAGAAAATGGGTAGGAGGACTGGGGGTCTTACTATTTTTGATAACATAAATCCTATGTTACAATGTTGAATACTAGGGGAAGATGACTCCTTTTTGGCTGTCTCATTAGGTTGCTTAGTAAGGAGATAATAATAAGCTTTTATATCCCACCACATAATTCTATATATTACAACATTACTGTTTGGGACAAATTAAGAAATATTATTTTGTTTTATCACAATAGCTTCACATCTGCATCTCTATTATTGGCTGGAGATATGAATGCCAGGATGGGGAATTTTGATGTCATCTCAGATAGTACTGTCATGAATTGGGTGTTATGTGAGCATGCTGCTCAGAAACGAATATCACAGGATGGAAAAGTGAACCACACAAGGGGTGAAAATTAATAGAGATTTTAGAGGGATTGTCATTCTTTCCTCTAAATGGGAGATTAAAGGGTGCTAGGATGGGTGACATTAAATATTTTGCACATGCTGGTGCATAAGTCATCAAACTTTTCTGTGGGATGGGGATATTGACTGGTGGCATTATGAGGATGTGGTAAACAAAGGATAAAGTGATCACATGCCAGTTATTCTTGTCAAAAATAGTGGTGCCCTGGCCGGCCCATCGGCGCAGCGGTAGGGCTACCGCTCGCGACGCCAGCGACCCGGGTTCGGGAACGGACTTGGGTGGCTGGAGGGCTGGTTGGGGGGAGAAGGATTGAGTACCCATGGACTGCTCTCCTTCTCCGGGTGGGGTGGGATGCAGGTCCCGCTGCAATACCACCACCTGGGTGACCACAGGTAGAGGTGCAGCGAAGACAGCATACAAAGGGAGGGAGGACATCTGCTGGGAGCTGGAGCATTAGCACATCCTGACGTGCATCGCTCCTTGGCCCCCCTTGCATGCAGACATCCTGTGGGCTGGGAGAAAAATGGAAATACCCTGCTCAAGGTTCTGGTAGATGGGACCCGGTCGTCCTGAGAAAACCCATAACCAGGCTCTTGAGATGGGGCCAGCTGACCTCCTGATGCATAATTGAGGTGTGAGAGAAGATAAGGGGAGACCCTCTCCTCCCCGCCCGGGGGGGTAAACCGTGGCAGGATGGGGGCAGGCAGCTGGTACCCGGAATGGAGGTACCCGGGGCAGGACTACAGGAGCGCACGACCTTGGGATCCCTGAAGAGAGGTTCCTGGAGCAGTGAGAAGGGGGCATAAACATTAAGTATAAAAAAAAAAATAGTGGTGCCCAAAAAGTACAAAATACAGTACAGAAGCTCAGTTACCTTTTAGTTGTATTATCAACCAAAAATGCATAAGATGGGATGTTGTATTAGAAGGCAAAACAGTCCCCAGATCATTGTTATTGTTAAAAACAATCACAGAAAGAAATTCACTTAGTATGTTGATTTATTCAATGAAGCCTTTTGAAATTGTTAAACCTTTATTATATACAACAACCAAGAAAACAAATATAAAAGAAACAGAATGGTGTAACAAAGAGTGCAATCAGAAGAAAAATAAATTACAGGAAAAAATAAATTACAAATGGATGAAATTGTAGATTCTTAAATCAATATAGGAAATTATACAGTTTTATGTTAGAAAGGAAAAAAAGAATATTACAGAGAACAATAAAATCAGACTTGCCAATAAAAGGCAGGCCAGTTTGTCTAATGTCCCCCTGCCAGAAAAGCAAAGGGGGGAGGGGGATAGGAAAGGGGAGGCGGATGGGACATCAGACAGGGTCAAATGACTAGGGACAGGCGAGCTTCCCAATTGGTCAAGGGAAGGGGCTAGAGAGGGGGACTGGGAGGTGGGGCCTGTTGGGCTATGTAAGAGTCTGCAGAGCTTTTGGTCTCCCTCTTTTTGCTAGGGATACTGATTTCCTCACCCACCCACCCACCCTGCACTAAGTAGAAAGGCTTTTGCCACTGGCTGGCACTGCACGGTAAGTTGAGGATATAAAATAAGTTCCCCAGGTAGACCCGGGAACAGGGTCGGGGAGCTGCAGGAGGGCAGCATATGGCCCAGGGGGGGCTGGTAGGGGCCCTGGTGGTGGACAACAGGTGATCCACAGAAAGGAGGAAAAGGGACAAGAAAGGAGGGGAAGGGGGAATGAAAGGGAAAAAGGGGGCGCAGGAGAGGGGAAGGGGAGTAGACAGCATGGGCTGGGGCAGAGGAACCTAGGCGTGGAAGTAGAGGGGGAGGGGATAGATACTAGGGGCCTGATCACGTGTCAGGACCTAGTGGGGTATGGACTGGGAACTGACCCTGTGTGGGTTGGACCCAGATAAGTGGGATAAGTGGGGGTACCTGCTAGTGGTACTAAGTGGTGGTGGTACCTGGTGGTGGTACCAAGGGGGGGGATACCTGGTGGTGGTACCTGGTTCTGGTGATGATGGGGGGGCCGGATCAGACGGTGTCCGGACCCCGAAGCGCTACAAGCAAGGAGAAGAGGATCAAGTCGGCAGAAGGTTTCCAGAAAGAAGAAGCAGAATGAATTATTGTGGTGGTACTGTACTATATACTGTTGAAATTGAAGTTGGGAATGTAAATATAATTTGCGTGCCTTAATAAATATTGCCAGCGTGCATCCAACAGAAGCAGTTGTGGAGAGATTTATTTCTGGGAGGGGGATCAGAGAACAACAGAATGTTACAGGTTGCTGAAAAGAATAACACAAAAGGTTTCTGGCTTCTAGTAGCCAGGGCTTTATTAATTACAACAATGAAATTAATAACAGTATAGAAGTAGAAAATGGGTTTGATATTTCAAAAACATTTTCTATGAAGATAATTATGCAACAGTGTTGCCAAAGCCCCTGCATTTTATTGAGGATAGAGACTCTTTCAAACCACCCTGTCAGTGAAGTCTCTGTGGCCATTCAAGAATGAAAATGTAAGAAAGCTCCGGGCCTGGATGGCATCCTTGCAGAGGTATATAAATGATTAGAAAATGTTTGGAGCCATATACTGACAATTTAATTAATTTATTTTTTCTTTTTGATACCCGGTAAGATACACTAGACATACATATGCCTATTTTAGGCACAACTTGGGAGAATTACAGACTAACAGCAGGAACAGTGGTATACTGCAAACAGTTACAAAAATATAGAGTAACATCATCAGAAGGTTACCATTAATAGATATCAAGATAGGCAGCGATACAACAAACCTAGAGTAGTATGCAAACAGTGATATCAAATATATAGCATGCAGCAACATTTAGTATAAAAGATAAAATACATATCTGGGAAACTGATCAGAAAGTGCAATAATAGCACTAGGGCAGCCAGTCTTGAGATTACTTTAATAAATGTATAAAGGAAAAATAGATCCCAGACTCCTGGACAGGTGTCAGTCATGCAGCTTGGGTCAATAGTCTCAACTGAGGATCCAAACACTTGAGTTGTGAAAAATGATGAACTTTATTATTCAAAAAATAATAAAACCAGCAGTAAGGTATCAGACAGATCCTCTCAGCACTGCCAAGTGTTTTCACCCTGCTCTAGGGCTTTGTCAAGGTTAACTGGATACCAGCTGTAGTCACTTTTAAAATCACGCATTTAAAGAGACATTACTTATTTTCAGGAAATACAATACATGAAATAAGTGGACCAGTACCCAATACCAATAAAGTGCATCAACACCCATGCATAAAAACATACACACTAAATACATTATAACACATGGAAAATATAAAAAAGATGCATGTAAAAATGGCGAGGGGAAAATGGTGGGGAGAAAGGGGAAAGGAATAATGGGTGAGAAAGACATGGGGACGGATAAAATAACACCATATGCATACAATGGTCGGAATTAATTTCTCCACCTAATCACTTATTGTAATGTCAGGTAATAAAGCCAAAAAACATTGGACTATAAGACAGTATACTATCTTCCCACTATTAAATAAATATGTACATAGTGAAAACTATGAAAACTATAAAAATGGAGACAACTGAAAATGATCATGGTGGATAATATGATTTGAGGCAATATTGCGAAAAAGCTTCCCTTTGTAACAGAGTATTATCTATGTTTTCACCTCTTACTTATTCAAAAACCCGTTCAATAGCTTGAAATCCAAAAACATGATCCATACCTCTGAATTCACAATGTTGGGCAAATGCACAGATCCCATCTTTCTTTTCTTTGCTTCTAATGTGCTGCCCCAGTCTTTCCTTAAATTTTTGTTTTGTTCTGCCCACATAAAATTACACAGATTACACAGAATTTTGATGGCAGAAAAGGACCACACCGGCCCATCTTGTCTGCCCTTTACACCCTCCCCTGCCCCCCTCTTCCCTTTTACAGGCTCTGGACTTTCTCCCCTCCTCCCAACCCCATATGTCTGTCCCATATGGTCTTGACATTCTTAGTACTTGGCATAATAAATAACATTCATGGTACTACAAGTGACAACATCTCATATAGTATAAGATCTGTTAGAGGTAGGATGTACAATCTCTGCCCCTTCCATTATGTATTTACAGAAAGCACAATTACTACACTTATGGGTACCCGGTGGTGATCATGACCATAGTTCTTTTTTTCTTTGTTGTTCCCAATGTACCGTTTGAACTAAGAGATCATTTAAATTGGTACCCCTCTTAAAAATCATTCTAGGTGTGTTAGTAGTTACTTCTTTAATGTTTCTGTCTATTTTTAAGATGTTCCATTTCTTTTCAATTACTTCTCACACCAAATGTACCTGAGGGCTAAATGTAGTAATAAAATCTGATTTTGGTTTCTATTGCCATGGATTAATAAACTCTCCCTCTGGATATGGGTAACCTTCTCCCTTGCCTGCATGATCAATTCCTGGTTGCAGCCCCTATGCAAACACTTATCTGTTAATACATCTGCTTGAACCTCAAAATCATCTTCATTGGAACAATTCTTCTTTACCCTCATGAATTGTCCTACTGGAATATTGGTGGTTACATATGAACGTAGAAAAACACCAGCAGAAGCAGGCCTTATGGTCTATCAAGTCTGCAAGATTGTGCAGCTATCCTCTCAACTTGCAGCTGCCACACCCTCCACACCCCTCGTGGTTACATGATATGCATGACAACTGGTAAAGTGCAACATAGAATGTTTATCTGTATTCTTCCTATACAAGTTTGTACTCACATCTCCACTTTCACCCTTAAAAATAGCCAAATCTAAGAAGTTTACTGCACTGAGGTCAAAGGTCATTGCAAATCTGAGGTTTTGATTAGTTGATTCTAAATAGTGTAAAAAAGAATACAGTTCTGTTTTAGTTCGCTTCCAAATCAAAACAAATCAATATTGTACCTCTTCTAGAGGTCAGTCTTATCCAGATAGGGATTTGTTTAATCATAAATCACTATTTTTTTCCCTGGACAGGTGTGGAAATAGTTTCAATCTATAGAAAGGGGAATAGAAGTGATCCTGGAATGTATAGGCCCATAAGCCTTCTGTACATAATGCTGAAAATCTTTTCTAAAGTTCTTCTTAGTAGGTTACTGCCATAAATAGAGCATCACGGAGGCCTTTCACAATTTCAATCCGACTTTCATGCTGCTACAGTAGAGATACTATACACAGTTGTTATATCCTCAATCATTTGTTGGAAAACTACATCTGTGTAAGATCTCAAAGGCTCTATGCAGCATTTATAGAGTATAGTTCAGTTTTCAATGTGGTTGTAAGGAACACATTCTGAAATATTATGTACAAATTGGGCTTTGAGACAGCTTTAATAAACATTATTACAAATTTGCATACTGAAATGTTGGCCAGGGTACATGTGGGGACCAGGAGGCATCTCTCTCGGGGACATTCCCTTCTAAGAGAGGAATGAGACAGGGCTGTGTTCTGGCCCCCAAATTATTTTGTATTTATATCAACTGTCCACTTGTAAAATCAGAACATCTTCTCTCAAACTCTCCAAAAATCAGACCAGCTAAATGTCTTATTTTAGCTTATGCACATGATTTGGTGTTAATAAGAAACTGCACATATTAGCCAAAAAAATCAGATGAACTAGGACTACAAATTAACTAGAACACAAGTATGGTAATGGCATTTCACAGTAACAAAAAATATTATAAATGGACAGCAGGAATGGAGACTCTGGGTATGGTACATGAACACATGGATATGGGTGTGTTGTTTTTTCTGTCAAAACATTTAAAAATGTGGAGCTTAAATTAAAGAAAAATATTAATGGACTTAAGAGGTTTAATTATAGATTTAAAGGGTATTTTGTAGCCCTTGCCTCAATGGCTATAACAGCAAAATATAATGCTTAGGTTTATATGGGGCAGAAGTATGGGTAGAAAAACTTATTGATATTTTAGATAAACCAGTAAATCAATTCCTACACACTCTACTGGGATTTCCCAAGTCAGTCCCTGCAATATATCTTAGAACTGAACTGGGATGTCCTAGTGTTTGGTAATTGGCCCAGAGCAGGAAAATTAATTTTTGGTTAATCATATTAAGTATGGGGGAAGGCAGACTCCAAGGCAGTGCCTTGAAGAAAAATACTGTGGGAGAATATAGGGTGTACACAATCGGTTTGGCTGATGGAACTGAAAAACAGTTACTTCACAATTTCAGTTTGATATATTTATGGAATTACAGCAGAAAGAATATTATGATTAGTTTAAAATATGAGTCATATTAGTAAGACAATTCAGGGCAAACAGGTACAAAGAGAATTAGAAATTATTAGGTCTTCACAATATTCTGCATGGTTGGCTGGTAACGATACTAGAAATAATTTTAGATATTATCTTCATGCTATCACATATCCTAAAAAAAGAAGGTTATTCATAAATTTTAAATCTGAGACCTTCCCTAGTAAGGTACTAAATTCTCATTATAAAAAGCTTAGTAATGTTGAAGATAACTTGAGTAACTGTTGGAACGGAGGGCTAGATAATTTAATACATGTTGTAACAAGGTTCAGAGGAGGGCAACAAAGATGGTACATGGATTGCATCACAAGTCCTATGAGGACAGGTTGAAGGAACTGAATATGTACTCCCTGGAGGAGAGGAGGGAGAGAGGGGATATGATAGAGATATACCAGTATCTTACAGGGAGGAACAGGGTGCAGGAATACACTATTTTTAAGTGAAAAAGATATTCCAGGACTAGAGGGCATGGGATGAAGTTGGAGGGAGGACGATTCAGAGGAAATGTGAGGAAGAATTTCTTCACAGAACGGGTGGTGGACAAGTGGAACACCCTGCCAGAGGAAGTGGTGGGGACTGAAACAATCACAGGTTTTAAGAATGCATGGGATAGACATAAAGGAATTCTGGAGGTCAGAGGAAAGCGGCAACAGACTTCTAGGAAAACATAAACTGAACTTACAAGCTCAAATGGGCAGACTGGGTGGGCCATAGGCCCTTATCTGCCGACACTGTCTATGTATCTATGTATCTATGTGTACTTGGTATGAAAGCATAAGGAAACACTGGTTAGGACAATTATTCAAAGATTATAGTTTACAGAGTATGGAAATGCTTACTATACTTATGACAGCTGAAGATGAATACTGTATTTCCAGAGCTGTACATTTTTTTTAAATGATGTTATAGAAATCAGGAAGAAAAAACTTCACTTTTTATTTACTTGATCACTGAACTGTAGCTATATGTCCTAAAATATTGTCAGCTGTTTATAATATTGTAGATTTGCGTGTAATTGAAGGCTATATAAGACTGTCATATGCTTTCTCTATAATGTTAAGATACCAAGTACTGTATAATAAAACATTTACAATTTCTGTAACTTTTTGTATCTCTTTTCCCTTGCATACTGTCTATTGACTAGACAATTAATACAACAATAGAACTGAATTCTTCAAAATGGATTGATATATGACTATTTTCTATCATCTTGATGACATTCTACATCCTTGGCAGGTTGGGACTACTGGCAAATTACACTGACAGGGGGTGTAGGAAACCAGGTCCAAATCCTACAGTGCCCAGTTTCCATTCAGGTCAATCTATCTAACCTCTGAATTTTCTAAAATAAGTCATAATAAATCTATTTAATTTTTTTCTGGCCAGGGACAGATGAGCATGGGAAATGTTGGTAAAGCTTCTTGCTGTGAGCATAGTAAAATAATGTACTTTTGTACATCAGTTAGTACAAATTTTGTAATAGGTATGGAATATTTATGTATGCTATGTATGTTTTGACCTATGTATTTATACAATATGATCTGTATTTCTCTTTTTTAATGTTTATATTGGTAATGATTTTTAGTTGATCAATAATCTTTCCGTGACAATGCTTTCTGGATATAAAATTAACTGCACAAAATCTGACATACTTTCAATACATAAAGAATTATCCAACAAAATCTCTCTTCTTCACGATATCTCGATAAATACAAAATTACAATAGTTAGGAGTTATCCTTTCACAAAGACAGATTGGAGTTATTTAAATTAAACTATAACCCACTGCTTGAGAAAATAAAGAGCTAGAAAAATGTGGTACTCCTCCCCTTGTTCACATGGGAAGAATTAATATTTTAAAAATGAACAGTCTGTCTAGACTATTGTTCTTGTTTCAAACACTTCCCATATGGATCCATCAAAAAATATTCACCAAACTAGAGTCAAAAAAAAGCCAAGACCTACTCTCCAAAAGCTATATGACCCAACAGAACTGGCTGTCTTGTGTCTTCCAAATCTGCATTGATATTTCCTTTCAGCTCAGCTAGAACAGGTTAATAAATGGTTTGACTCTAAAGATGCACCAAGTTGGGTAGGAATAGAAAAACAGACATACATCTCCATTCAAAGCTCTCAGAGGAGCTCTATACTTAGAGCTTATCAACAATGAACGTTTCACCTTATGTCTTTACACTACAATGCTTTCTGCAAAAATATGGCAGGAGACTCACTATATTGGGATGGGGATAGAAATATCTCCCTTCTTTTATGTCAAATTTATCTGTAAAATTCAAACAATATTAAAAAAAACTCTTTCACTTCAATATGAGAAGAGAATAGTATTTCCCAACTTAGACAACTCTATGAAAATGAGCACCCATTTGAATTTAAAGATTATAAAAAACAATATAACCTTCTATTATGGTCACTGCCTTACATACCTTTAAGTAAGAGACTTCATTGGGAAATCCCTAGGAAATACAAATATAATCCCACCATCCCCAAGTGAAGATATTCTAATCAACAAAACTTCAAACAAGAAGTTTATAAATAGAATATACAAAACACTAGGGGAAAAGAAGTTCCCCTCAGTAACAAACCTACTTAAATGGCATTGCAGAAGGCTGTAGGACCCTGCCTAAGTAAGCAGTTTTGGACAGAAATTCTTTCAGCAATATTCAAAGTATCTAAGTATAACACATGGAGGCAAACACAATTCAATATTCTCCATAGGGTATACTACAATGAAGCCCTCTACAATGAAACCCAATAACTGCAGCATTCTGCAGCAGAGTTAATGCAGAAAACCAGTCAATTTCAGTGGCAATTAATCTCTTTTGTCAGGAATCTGTGACTTTGCACTTCATCCTGGTGGACTACACTGTATATGCCTGCAAAACTCCATAAATATAATAGTACTGTATTAGAAATTTGCCCTAGATGTACAGAAGCAAAAGGTTCCATCTTGGTTATGCTCATTATGTGTCCTGAGTTGAAAAATGTTTGGTCTGGTATAACATCAATAGTCAGCATGGTAGTAGGTTTGAACATCCCCTTTAACACAGGCATTTTGTTATTTGGTGACACATTCCTAGCGATGGATCACTGGGATAAAGGACAAATCATCTTCCTTAACCTTGATTTGATAAATGCTAAAAAACTAGTCTTACAGCATTGGAAAGATCAAAACCCCCTCCCCCAATATCAAAAAAACTGGATGAACCTGATAATAGATTGTGCAAATTTGGAAAAAATTAATTACATACTTGGAGAGAAGGAACAACAATTTGATCTTCTATGGGACTCATTCTTGCAATACTTAAGACAGATTTGATTAGATATGACCAAATGCTCTTTATTTTACACCTGATCACCTTTACATTGTATCTGTAAACAAATTAGCAGAAAAAAAAATATTATTATAGGGGCACGGTAGCATCCCTACAGTTAGGGTTCAGTAGGCTGTTTAATATGAAACCCAAATTTTTGCACCTTAATAACTATAGTGTTGTTTTATGAAATAGCACAAAATTTGGCATGCACAGTCAAGCTGCCAGTCTCAAGATGTGAACAGCTTAATGACAGCATCTTATTAGGTTTTCTAGAAATAGAGTGCCAAAAAATGGAAAAAAAAACATTTGATTTCCATAAACTTATCATTGGGTATTTTTCACTCTCACCTACAACCTAGATGGTATGGTATTTTTTTCACAACATTTTCAGGCATCAAGGGACCCATGCCAAGACTGTGTCTTTGGAAGCTTTTGTGAAAAAAATTTATTTGGTTCCAGAATTATAATGATTTTTGAGCTAACATCCTGACACAAACATTAAAAAAATTATGAATGCTTATTTTCATGATTTACCTTTCAAATGGTAAAAAAGCCCATTGTGATTGCTTATTTCCATGATTTACCTCTTATGCTGAAAAAATACTGGTCATGTTGGCCACCATTTTATTTCCAATTTTAAGCTCACAAACACTGAAAATACATAAACATATCTTAAAAAAAAACACCTGAACCTCACTAAATAGGGACCGTTTAGTTAGATTCTGCCATTTGTTTTTTTAAAAACAACTTGCCAGAAATACGTTTTGTGCACATCTCAAAATGCAGGCTGCCCAGCTTAGTGAGAGGAGCCATTAACCAGCATTCTCTGTGTGAGAACAGCAGGACTTTCTTGAGTTCTGCAGTCATAGCTGGAACTCGTGCTGTGAGAAGCATTGAGAGCACTGAGCCACCAATTGACTGTGTCCCCATGACACCTCTCCTCTATCTATCTATCTATCTATCTATCTATCTATCTATCTATCTATCTATCTATTGATCTATCTATCTAATATACCTACACCCCCACCTACCTACCTGTCTACCTAGTTATTTGTTAAGAGGACCAGGGTGTCCAACCCCTGATACTGCTTCTGTCTCCCCTACTCTGCTGGTCACCCACCCACCCTTCCAAATGTTTGATATTTTTTATTTTATAAGTGGACAGAGGTGCCCACCCCTGATGCCACTTGTCTCCCCCAGTTTGCAGACCCTGGTCTCATTTTCTAAGTGGCGGCACCAGGGTGCCAAACCCCTGTGCCAATGAACAGTTACCCAGCACTGGGGTACCCAATCCACAGTGTCAGAATATGAGTGTCCCCTACAAAAAAGAAAACAGCCCTCATTGTTTTTTCCTGCAAAAAACAAAACCATCCTTCAATGATTTGTTTTACACCTGCAAAAATGAAAACAGTCCTTTGCCGATCTGACCCCACCCTGATCTTTCACTCAGCACCCATCACCCCCCCCACACACACACACACCCTACAGCTCACAAATACACTAACTCACCTGAACATGTCCGACAGCAAAGATCTGCTCTCTGACCAAAGATATGTCTTGCTGCTGAAACTGCCGACTGCAATAAGAGAAACTAAGGTGAAGTGCGGGTCCATGGATTTCAATGGGGTTTTGAACTTTGATGCATATCTTTGTTAGTTTTGCATACTTTGAACCAACATTTTCAACATGGCCTTTTTGGGACCCCACCTCATGACCAATGGCTGTGGAATTATGCAAATCAGGCCCAAAAGGTGATTTTGTTGTCACTTACAGAAATCACATTTTTGGCAGCATTTGGAAATTTTGACCACCCTTGTTCATGAATTAGGGTCATAAGAAGGCTATGTTGAAAATATGGAGTCAAAATATGTTAAAATGGCAATGTTATATGCCTACTTTGACATTTTTCTACACTTACTCATAATTTTGATAATTTTAAATATTTTGACCCTAAATTTTCAACATAGCCATTTTTTCACATCACTTCATGAATGAGACAGCTGTTATTTTTCAAATCCTGGCCAAAATGTGTTTTTGTACCTGTGGAGCAGAAAGACATTTTGGTAGCATGAAAATTATGTTTTGGCTGGGATTTGAACATTTTTTACTTACCGGGCCCATTAGAAGGGGTAATAAGAAGGCTATGCTGAAAATTTGCAGTACAAATATGGTAAAATGCCCAGGTTATGACTGAACATTGCAGTATTTCAACATTTACTTATAACTTCACTAATTTTCAATATTCTGACTCCAAACTTTACCATAACTATTTTACACACCACCTCATAAACATGATGTGTCATTTTTTTTTTAAATACTAGACGAGATGTGTTTTCACTTTTCTGGTGCGGAATGACATTTTGGCCAAGATACTAATGGTACATGTGTTTTTAAGGTGAACCATAAAATGAGTATCTTGAAAATTAAGAGTCAAAATAAAAAAATATATATATAATTGTTAACAAACTTTGTGAGTAGTGCCAATCCTGACCCCAGTGGGTGTACTTTTGTGATGCTGTGCCAATGAGCTGACTTCAGGGATGAGCTCAGTGACCCAGTTGTATGGGGTGAAGGTGGGGGATGGTGTTGTTATGCAATACTCCTGAGCCAAGGAATGAAAGATGCAGGGTTGTCCGCATGGGCATGGGTACCATATACTGAAGACAACTGTCCTCTTTCTGTGGGTGGCAGAGGGCCCTATGTATTGGTTGACAGATGCACTCTTTGCCCTGTGCATGTGTATCTCCAGCCACATGGAAGTGCAGGGAGTACAGGGCCCTGCCCTTCCACAGCCCACCAGACAGTCCCGTGACTTCTTAACATCTGTCATTGCATGGAACTGCAGGACCTGCAATGGCTCTGCACTTCCGTAGGAAGATGGAGTCTTCCCTTGGCACAGGCCATCTGCATCATTCATGCAGGTCCCAAAGGGACTTGTGTGAATGAGAATATGATTCCACTATCTCAAAAAGAAAGGAAATTATTTCCAGAAAACTTTGTTAATGCACCAGTTAGGGTAACTTAATGCCACAACAGTAGAGAAATGTGGTATTAGGGTTCCCAATCCTAATTCTCCACTTCCACCCACTCCAAGTAGCAAAAGTAAAAAACAATAGGGTTTTGGGTCTCTGGAGTCTTGGCAAATGAGTGGTGGGGTCTTTCTTGGAGCTGTCAACCCTAATGCCAACCCCATGCTCTGAGCAAAAAATATCACACATGATGTTCTGTGGGCCCTGCATGAAGAAAACTACAAATTGTGTTGGCAACATGTGGCAAGACATACTTCTCTATCTTTGAAGAGTGTATCACTATGAGACACTGGCTTTGAGTTGTACCTTGTGCTTCAGATATGAGGCTGTGGGCTGGTGGGGGGGGAGTGGAGAGCATTAGGGTTGACAATCCCAAGAAAGACCTCACCACTGATTAGCCAAGACTCTGGAGACCCAAAACCCTATCTTTTTTTCCTTTTGCTGCTTGGAGGGAGGTTGGGAGTTAGGGTTGTAAACCCTAACACCACATTTCCCTACTTTTGTGGCATTACATTGTCCTAACTGGTGCATCAGCAAAGTTTTTTGCAAAGACTAAATATATATATATATTATGGTAGCACAGTAGTGCTACCATAGTTAGGGTTGAGTAGCACTTTTAAGGTTAAAGGGTAAAATTTTGCACCTTAATAACTTTGCCACCATTCAACAGATTTGGTAGGCATGATTGGGCATGGTAGATCTTGGGATCTGCCAACTTTCGTATCAGTGGGATATACGGATGCGGAGTTATTAAGCAACAACCAAAAGTGCAATTACGCTTTTTTGTGAATTCTTTGCTCACGCCTACAGATCGCACGGTTTGCACGACCAGTCCGAAAACTTCAGAGAGCGTGCAGCCAGGGTTCCCAATGTGTCTTTTGAAGATTTTGTGAAAAAATATCGAACGGTTCAAAAGTTATTCAAAAAACAAGTTCTGATTATAAGTCAATGGGAAAAGTTAACAAAAAGTTCAACACTTTCTCAAATGCACTTTTTAGTGTCGCAAATGGCCTTAGCAGTGTTACAAATCTGCCATTTTTTTTCAGCTGCTGATCAGAAAAATGCTTGGCATTTAAAATTGGGACCCCCTAGTAACACAATTCTTTTTGTGGTCACCTAGTCGGACCCTCAGGATGCTAGCCATGTCTTTATTTTGGGGTTAAACACTCCATAAATATGTTTTTCAAGTTTCTGGAAAAAACAGTGTCGCAAAGTAGTGTCACACTTGCGACACTTTCGCAAAATTTTGTGAAAGCTTTCGCAAATTGCAACACTACTTTTCCAGACTATGGCCAAAATGACAGGAGTTCTTTGCCACTCTGCTGCAAAAGAACGGTTTGGTCTTTTGGGCTCAAATTTGGAGGGAAGGCAGCCAACATCTCACAGATGTGCCTTTTCATGGCTTAGTGAAAAAATATTGAATGGATGGCAAGTTACGGTACTCCAAATTTAATGTTTTTTCCCATAGACTAACATGGTGGTGTATGCCGCGCCGTTCGGGGCACGTATCTCGAAAACGGTGTGAGATACAGAATTTTCATCGTGACAATCCGTAGCCAATGGCTACGCATTCAGCAAAAATTTAGCTAGGAAAATCATGAATCATGAGAAATAGTCTTTCTTTTCCTACGTCGTACGGTCACTGAGATATAAGCAATTTAGTATTCCAACACCTCATTTTTGGCTCTGAGGACCATTATTATGCATACATTCTTTGTACACACTGTGCTTCTCTATGCAGCTGTTGGGGAAAAAAAGGGTATGCACTTCTGTTAATGTTACGATTACTGTTTCCACTTGTGTTTACGTACCAGTTTGTGTTACCGTTCCCGTGTACGTCACCATGTGCGTTACGCTTTGCGTTCTCATTTGCGCTTGAGTTTGCGTTACTGTTACCATTTGCGTTTCCACTACTGTTTGTGTTTGCATTTCAATTTGCATCACTGTGTGCATTGGCATTAGCATTTACAGCAGCCCTTTCCTTTGTGTTTGTGTTTGTCTTTTGTTTTGCGTCTTCGTTGCTGTTACTGTAACCATTTGCATTTCCTATTGCATTACTGTGCCCGTGCGCATTACAGTTTGTGTTTCCATATGTGCTTGCATTTCCTTTTGCATTTATGTTTCCTTTGGCGTTATTGTTGCTGTTACCATTTGCATTTACAATTGCGGTAACGTCACTGTGCGTGTTACGGTTTGCGTTTATGTTCGCGCGTACGTTTCTGTTTCCTTTTGTGTTATTGTTCATGTTAACTTTACCATTTGCATTTACAATTGTGGTACCATGCCCATGCGTGTTACGATTTGCGTTTACGTGCATGATTCCGTTCACGTTTTCATTTCTGTTACGTTTGGCTTCTAGTTACAGTAACACTTAACATTTGCATTTACAGTACCGGTGCCATCACTGAGCACATTACCAGTTGCGTTTTCATACGCGCTTGTGTGTCGGTTTACATCACTGTTCGCTTCAGCGTCACTTTATGCTTGCGTTTCTATTAACGTTTGCTTTACCAGTTACATTTGCTTTACCATGTGCGTAACCATTGCTGCTTGCATTTGCTTTGCAGTTCCTGTTACTATGTAACAGGACATCATGTGGTGGGGTTCCCGAGCTCCCGCCACCACATTCCATTCACTATTTATCATCCTCATTCTCAAAAAGAAGGGAAATTAGAGGCAAAAAACTCCATTTAATGCATCAGTTAGGGTTGTTCCATAGTGATAAAAATGAGGAAATTTGGAGTTAGGGTTGAAAGCCCCCCTTGGACACCCCAGCCCACCCCCCCAACTGGCATCGGGGTGAGTGTTGGGGTCATTGGTCCTAACTCTCACTCCATTCTCCTATACCTCTGCTTCTTTACACACATGATGGGGTGAGAGTTAGGACTGACAACCCCAATGTGCACTCTGATGCCAGTTGGGGGTGGGCTGGGGGTCCAAGGGGGATTTAAACCCTAACACTGAATTTCCTCACTTTTGTCGCTGTGGAACAACCTAATTGATGCATTAAATGGAGTTGTTTTGCCTCTAATATATATATAGATATATATATATATATATATATATATATATATATATAGATATAGATATATATATTATGGTAGCACAGTAGTGCTACCATAGTTAGGAGTTGAGGAGCCATTTACTTGTTAAACCCCAAATTTTGCACCTTAATAACTTTGCAACTGCTTGACGGTTTGCCTGAAATTTGGCATACTCAATCAAGACCCAAGTGCCTTGGGATCTGCCAAGCTTTGTACCAATCAGATATACAGCCTGGAGTTATTAAGCATGATCTGCACGCATGCTTTACACTTTTGTGGAATTCACGTCAATTTACCACAGGTCGCACGGTTTGACGACCGGTCCAAAATCTTCAGAGAACATGTGGTTGGTGTCCCTGATGTGTCTTTTGAAGATTTTGTGAAAAAATACTAAACGGTTCAAAAGTTGTTCAAAACACAAGTTCCCATTATAAGTCAATGGAAAAAAGTTAACAAAAAATTCGACAGTGTTGCAAATGCAGTTTTTACTTTCGCAAATGGCCCATTTACTGTCACAAATCCACCATTTTGTTTTCAGTTGATGATCAGAAAAATGCTTGGCATTTAAATTTGGGACCCTCTACCAACCTAATTCTTTTTGTATTCACCTAGTCGGACCCTGGGGATGATAGCCAAGTCTTTATTTTGGGGTAAAACACTCCAGAAATATGTTTTTCACATTTCTGGAAAAAGTACTTTCGCAAAGTACTTTTGCACTTGGGACACTGTCGAATGAATTTGTAAAAGCTTTCGCAAATTGCGACAGTACTTTTCTAGGCTGTGGGAAAATGACAGCAATTTTTGGCACCCCACTGCAAAAGAATGGTTTGGAGTTTTGGGCTGCAATCTGGAGGGGAACACAGCTGACATATCACAGATGTGCCTTTCAGTGTTTTGTTGAAAAAATATTACACAGCAGCAAAGTTACAGTACTCCAAAGTTGACACTTTTTCCCATAGGATAACATTACGGCATATGAAGCATTGCTGCAATCCTTTGGCGCCCTGCTGCAAAATAACAATCCAGTCTTTTGGGCTGAAATTTGCAAGGAAGACAGCCAACATCCCACAGATGTACCTTTCAGTGGTTTGGTGAAAAAATATTACAGGCAGGCAAAGTTATGGCACTCCGAACTTCTGTTTTTTTCCCATAGGATAACATTGCGGCATTCGCCGCGCCTTTTATGGCCCGTATCTCGGAAATGGTGCAAGATATGGACTTTTCATCAGAAAAATGTTGGCTAAGCATAAAACTAGCCAGGACAGTGATAATTCATATGACTTTTTAATTTTTTTTCTATGTCATATGGTTCCTGAGATATAAGCAATTTACTATTCCAAGTCCGCATTTTCTGTTCCGAGAATCATTATTTTGCATACATTCTTTGTATTCACTGGCTTTCTCTATGCAGCTTTTGGGGAAAACCAGCCTGTGCGCTTACATTACTGTTACCATTACAGTTTCCGCTTGTGGTTCCGTACCCGTTTCACTTACCATTCACGTCTATGCCACCATGTGCATTACCCTTTGCATTTTCATTTGCGGTTGTGTTTGTGTTGTTTTTAACATTTATATCTACAGTACTGTTTCTCTTTCTGTTTCACTTTGCGTCACCATGCGCATTACGATTTGCGTTTGCGGGCACAATGGGCCCCACGCTCCCACCACCACATTACATTCACTATTTTTTGTTATCATTCTCAAAAAGAAGGGAAATTAGAGGCAAACAACTCTGTTTAATGCATCAGTTAGGGTTGTTCCACAGCGACAAAAGCGAGAAAATTCGATGTTAGGGTTGAAACCCCCTTTGCACCCCTCCAGCCCACCCCCCCAACTGGAATTGGGGTGCACGTTGGGGTCATCGGTCCTACCTCTCACCCCATTCTCCTATTCCTCAGCTTCTTACCACATGTGATGGGGTGAGAGTTAGGGCCGATGACTCCAATCGCACTCCAATTCCAGTTGTGGGGTGGGCTGGAGGGGTAAAGGGATTTCAACCTTAACATCGAATTTCATCACTTTGTTGCTGTGGAACAACCCTAACTGATGCATTAAACAGAGTTTTTGTATATATATATATATATATATATATATATATATATATACAGTTGTGGCCAAAAATATTGGCGCTCTTGAAGTTTTTTCTAATAATGCACCATTCCTTTCAGAAAATTGTTGAAATTAAAAAATATTTTGGTATCCACATATGTATTTCTTTGGTTTGCAGTGGAATAAAACACAAAAAGCAGAAAAATGTTCTAAGTCTTAGCTTATTCCACACAGAAATCCTTAAATGGCCCGGACAAAATTATTGGCACCTTTTAGAAGTAGTTAGAAATAATTAGATTTCAAGCAGGTGATTCTCCTTCACTTTGGAATTGAACTCACCTGTGATGAGTTGCAGGTGCCTACGATATAAAAATCACTCATTCAACCAATTTGAATAGAGAAAAGGACTCATTCTCCTGTTTTGTGTCACTGTGTGTACCGCAATGAGCATAGAGAAAAGAAAGACAGCCAGAGAATTGTCTGAGGAGGTCAGACAGAAGATTTTAGCCAAGCATGGACAATCTCAAGGCTACAAATTAATCTCCAGAGACCTTGATGTTCCTGTTTCCACTGTATGTAATGTTATCAGGATGTTTAAGGCCCATGGCACTGTAGCCAACCTCCCTGGACATGGCCGCAAGAGAAAACTTGATCGAAGATTGCAGCGCAGGATTGTTCGAATGGTGGAGAAAGCACCTCGATCAACTGCCAAACAGATTCAAGCTGACCTTCAGACACAAGGTACGACAGTTTCAACTCACACCATCCATCACCAACTCAATGAAAGGGGATTATATGGTAGGAGGCCCAGGAGGACCCCACTGCTGAGAGAGAGAGACATAAGAAAGCCCGACTTGGGTTTGCCAAAACACACCTGAACAAGCCAAAATACTTCTGGAAGAATGTCCTGTGGACAGATGAGACCAAATTAGAGCTTTTTGGTAAAGCACATCATCTCTATGTTTACAAAAAACAAAATGAAGCCTTCAAAGAAAAGAACACCTTCCCTACAGTCAAACATGGAGGAGGTTCAGTGATGTTTTGGGGTTGCTGTGCTGCCTCTGGCACTGGGTGCCTTGAACGTGTGCATGGCATCATGAAATCTGCAGATTACCAGGCCATTTCGGAGCACAATGTTGAACCCAGTGTCAGAAAGCTGGGTCTCTGTCGAAGGTCATGGGTCTTCCAGCAGGACAATGACCCCAAACACACTTCAAAAAGCACCCAGGAATGGTTCAAGACAAGACGCTGGACTGTTCTGAAGTGGCCAGCAATGAGTCCAGATCTAAATCCCATTGAAAACCTGTGGAGAGACCTGAAAACAGCAGTTGGGAGAAGGCACCCTTCAAATCTGGGAGAACTGGAGCAGTTTGCACAAGAAGAGTGGGCCAAACTTCCAGTAGAGAGGTGCAGGAAGCTCATCCATGGCTACAGGAAGCGGTTGATTGCAGTTATTTTGACCAAAGGCTGTGCTACCAATTATTAAGTCTAGGGTGTAAATAATTTTGACAATGCCATTTCTTTTCATTTTCTGATTTAAAAGGATATACTAAATTCTGAACAAAAACAAAGGTTCTGTAATATTAACAGAGAAATAAAGAATTGTGGAGACCAAATACTGTACTGTTGTTAATTTCAACTTATGTTTAGAGGAAATTGTGAGTTATTTGAAAAAGTGCAAGGGCGCCAATATTTTTGGCCACGACTGTATATATATGAAAATGCAGTGCAAAAAACTTTGTTTAATACAACAGTTAGGGTTAAAGTGATAAAAGTGGGGAAATGAGATGATAGGGTGAGCCCCTAACCCCACCATCACCACCACACCACCGCCCCATCTGCTGCAGACCAACAGATGCCGGGGTGTGCCATGGGGTCATGAGGCCCAACTCTTATCCCATTCCATGTGTAAACAGGTAGACATGCTACAGTAAAGGAGAATGGGGTGAGACTTATGCTTCACAACCCCATGGCATGCCCCGATGTTTGTCAGTCTGTGGAGGATGGTGGGAGGGGGGCTAACGTCTCATTTTCCCACTCTTGTCACTTTAACCCTAACTGATGCATTAAACAAAGTTTTTTAGCAAAGTATATCTATATATACTGCATATATATATATATGCACACATATATACATATTCATGGCAAAAAACTTCATTAATGCATTAGTTAGGGTTCTCACTAAACCATCAAAAGCAGGGAAATGAGGTGACTCTAACACCCCCCACCCAGCAGAGACTGACAGGCATTGGGGGTGCTTTAGAATCATCAGCCCTAATGCCCCCAGCCCCACCCTGCAGAGACTGACTGGTATCAGGGTGGTGCCTTCGAGTCATCAGCCCTAATGCTCATCCCATTCCATCAGTGACTAAGCTGAGATGGGCACAGTGCAGTAGAATAGGGTGAGCATTAGGGCTGACAATCCAAGGCACACACACCCCCGATGCCTGTCAGTCTCTGCAGGGTGGGGGTGGGGACATTAGGGCTGACAACTCTGAGGCACCCCCCATCACCTGTCAATCTCTGCAGGATGTGGGTGGGGTGTTAGGTTGGAAACCCTAACACCCCATTTCCCTGTTCTTGTTGGTTTAGTAAGAACTCCAACTGATGCATTAATTAAGTTTTTTGCAATTAATTTCCTTACTTTTTCAGATAGTATAATCATTTCCTTATTTGTCTGTGATTCTCCCATCCCTCCATACATATGTATATGTATGTAGCCATGGGAGCACAGGGCCCTCTGGGCCTTGCACTTCCATTCATAGGACAGCAGTGACCAAATTGTCAGCTTAGCCATCTTATTATTACCCAAGAAGACTAAATCCATGCTCTTTTAACACCAGACCCCCAAGTTTACAACGCCACCCCCCCCGGGTAATTTGCTCCTCCCAGGTTGACCCTCTAGAAATGGCACCATCATTTACATATTTGGGGATCACCTTGGATTCCCAATTCACCTTTGACACCCATATTTCTACTGTTGTCAAGACCCTTCATCAGAAGCTAGGAATGTTGTACCACCTCCAGCCCTATCTAATCACTGCCTCCTACCTGGCCATAGCCTCCTCCTCTCTTCTCCCACTTATTTCCTATGGTGCTCCCATCCTACACTCCACTCAGGTCTCCCCTCTTGTCAAACTTAAACAAAACTATCACAAGATTGCCTGCTTTGCCCTTCACACTAATGCAAGGGAGTACAACTGCACTGTCCTTGACTCTCTAAGATAGCCTTCCATTGAAGCTAGGCTGCAATTCTCCACCCTTTGCCTGACCTTCAAACTAGTTCATTCATTCACCCCTCCCTGCCTCTTGCCCATTGTCCAATGAAAAACTATGTCTAGGTCCTTAAGGTACGTTGGCTTACCACTTCTCTTAATTCCTAAACCCCACCTTGCTGAGGGTCAGTGTGCCTTCATCTTCTCTGAACCCTTTCTCTGGAACTCACAACTGTCCTGTGTTGGCCTACCATTTTATAGATGTGTTCAAGCATTTTCTTAAATCCCATCTTGCCTCCTGTCTGCTGTGCACCTGCTCCTGAGTCTTCCCACCTCTAGCCCTTTGCTCACCCATCTCCACTCCTACCCTCTCCCAGGTGCTTTTCTTGCACCACTCTCAAGTTACCTCACATACTTTGCTGTGTTTTTGAGACACATATGTTTCACTGTGTTTAACTTCCTCAACTTGGTTGTGAATACCATTTGTGTGCCTATATACACTGTATCATTTGTGCCTACTGCCCATGTGCCCTGCATATGTATCCATATACACTGTATCATGTATATCTAATGTTCATGTGCCTTGTATATGTATTGTTCTTTGCTTCAACCTTTTGCTATTTGTACTTTAATTGATTTTATAACTTGATCTTTGCCATTGCTACTTGATTTTGTTAAATATGATCTTTCATAAAAGTGTCATTGTACACTTATTTATGTTGTTATTTACTGTATTCTCTGAACCTCCCTGTGTACCCTACCCCAGGTCACATCTGAAGAAGGAACATTCTGTCTCAGTGGGCGTACCTGATTACCAAAATTCAAATAAATAAATAAATATTACCCCACCTCAGGTACCCCAGTGCAGAAAATTTTGCAATGCATGCCAAAATGTAATTTTGCACAACTGCAATGCCATTTCACACCACAGGTATGAAAACACATTTTGAGCAGGATTTGAAAAATTACCGTTATTACACACATTAGGTCAGGTAATAAGAAGACTATGTTGAAAATCTGGGGTCAAAATATTTAAAATTTCTGAAGTTACGAGTGGGCATACTGAAATTGCAATGAATGGTCATAATTTAGGCATATTTTCATATTTTAACCCTATATTTTGAACATAGTCTTCTTATGAATCCCCACCTTATAAAATCCATAGGTGAAAATTTTCAGATCCATGCCAAAACACCATTCTGCACCACAGGCTCAAAAACAAATTGCAGGCAAGATATGAAAAATGACAGCTGTACTGTTCATGAGGTGGTGTGAAAAAAATGGCTATGCTGAAAATTTGGAGTCACCAATGTTACATGCGTGCATAGACACTTTTCAACAACCATTCATAATTCAGCCACTTTCAGGAATTTTTTCACCAAATTTTCAATATGGGCTTTGTGTGACCGCACCTCATGAACACTGGCACTCTCATTTCTTTAATCAGTCCCAAAAGGTGATTTCACACACCAACTGCAAAATCACCTTCTGGGCCCAATTAATGAAATGAAAGTGACAGTGTTCAAGAGGTGGGGTCCCAAAAAGTCCATGTCGAAAATTTGAAGAAAAAAATTCAAAAAAATGGCAAAGTTATGAAGATAAGTTGAAAACACATTGAAATACATTATATGGTGCTTACCTTTATTCTTCAGTTTGCAGTTTGGCTTTGAAGAGTTCAGATGTGTCCTGGTCCACAAATGATGACAAGTGTCCAACCTCTGGTGGTAAGCATAGGGCAAGGGGGGGTTTGGGGCATCCTCAGTGGGAGGATCTGGATTGTGGGATGGGGTCAGTGGGGATGGTGAGGGATGGTTTTCTTTGTTTCAGGTTAAAAAAATAAAGACATTGCAGGACAGATTTCTTTTTCAGGTAACAGATACCATCACAAGTATTTTGGGACACTGGGAGTGGGCACCCCAATGTCCCACACTGCTGGGAGGGGGAGGTAACAAATAAAATATTTGAAATAATTTGGGGACACTGGGAGTGGACTCCCCAATGTCCCACACTGCTGGGAGGGTAACACACTATAAAAATAATTTGGGGACACTGGGAGTGGACTCCCCAGTGTCCCACACTGGTTGGGAGGCCCATGTGAATGCCAACATGGGGATTGGGCACCCCAATGTCAGCAATTATTAGTACAGCAATGGGCAGAGATGAGTATCTGACACTGGGAGTGGGCATCCTGGTGTCAGATTTTTATTATAAAGAAATAAAGAAGAAGGGTGGCAATCAGAGGGTGAGGGTGCACTAGTCACCAGGGAAAGAGCTCACATCTACTACTGCAGCTGGCAGCATAAGTTCCAGCTGCAGCTGCAAAAATCAAGAAAATCTTACTGTTCTCATACAGAGAACATGGGGGAAGCACTCCTCTCGCTAAGGTAGCCACAAGAGATTTCAGGTCCCAGAAAACCTCTTTCAATGAATAATTTAAAAAAAGAAACCTTAGAATGTAGCTAAATGGGTGACCTTTAGCTAGGTTCTCATGTTCATTTTTTTTAAATTATTTTTTTTGGTGTTTTGTTTGTTTTGTTTCACTCCCTAAGTGGGAAAACAAAATGTTCGACAAACGAAAAAGAATTTCCCACCTCTGACACAGGATGACCCTGTCTGCAAAAAGAGATTCTGTCCTGTGACATAGAATCCATTTTCATGCAGCTCCTGCAACACAGAATCCATTTTGGTGGGGGACATCTACTTTTTTCCCCATAGGAAATACAGTAATGGGAGATTCAACATTAAATAACTTTGGAACAGATTAATATTTCCACCAAACCTTCAAAAGGCAAATCTGTAAGGCCAAGGCTTTCTACCCTGAAAATTTAGCTGAGAAGCTAAAGTACTATATTAGAGTTCAGCAGCCAATTCTATGTTGAACCCTTTATTAACTTTGCAACCATTTGTGCCGATCTGCATGAGATTTTGCATGTGCCATCGTGGACCAAAGATCTCTTGATGTGGCAAGTTTCTTTCTGGCCGGATGTGTGGTTGTGGAGATGCAGAGTATCAAAAAATGTGAAATTTACCATATAGGTGCAAATCCTTTGTCATGCCATTTCTCTGAAATGGCCTGGGGGTTCGGTCTGAAATGTTTAAAGTATATGGGGTCTGGGTCACAGATGTGCCTTTTGAAGGTTTGTTAAAAAAATAGCAATCAATTCAAAACTTATTCAACTTTAACTTTTCCCATTATATCCTATGGCAAAAATTAGATGTGCCATATGAAAGCACTTTTTGCTTTCCCAAAAGCAGTACTTGCTTTCTCAAATGGAAAAAAGTAGTGTCATTCTCACTCCATTCTCTTATGCTGTACCCATCTTACCTTACTTAGTCTTGGAATGGGGTGAGCATTAGAGTTCAAAATGCCAAGGCACACCACTCACACCTGTTCCTGCATGCAGGGTGGTCATAGGGTTAGGAACCCTGGGTGGGATATTCAAAAGGGATGCGCATAACGCAACACAGTTGCACCATGCACAACCCACTGATGCGCCCCAGTGCAATATTCAAAAGGGGAATGTGCCTGGCACATATCCCAATGCACCAGAGCACATCAGTAATGTATGCGGTGCAAATAGGGGTGGTGTGCCCATGCATACTCCGCGCATCCCGATATTCAGCCCGGGATGTGCTGAGCCCATGCATGTACAACCCCTACTTGCGCTCACACAGATAAGCCAAAAAAAAGGAGCAACAGCTGGCCACCCACAGGTGAGCTGCCATATTATAGGGCACAACACGGCAGCTGCCACCTGTGGGTGGTCACCCGAGCTCCGGCAGCACCTTCATGGTGGTGCCCCCCCATGCCGGATCGCAGGCATATGCCACATAACATAGTCCAATATTCCTGGTGGTCCAGTGGACTACTCGCAGCCCAATCGCAGGCATATGTTGTCATTTAATAGTCCTATATCCCTGGCAGTCCAGTGGACTGCTCACAGCCCAATCACGGGCATCAATAATAAATTATGTCACACCAAACCAACCCTGGTGGTCAGTGGTACCCCTCCACCCGCCCACTAAGCCCCACCACCGCACCCCCGGTCAGCGGCGGGTGGCATCTCCCCACCAGCTTGTCACCCAGCCACCCTCTGACTGACTTTTGTAGGGCTCGCCCTTTTGGTCCACATGCTGCAGTGCCATGGGTATGCAGCCGTGCCTATATTACACAGTCCAGAAATGAATGGATCCATTCACATATCTGGACTGTGTAGTATGGCAAGGCTGCATGCCCATTGTCTCATGCTGTGGACCACTGGGCGACAGCCCTACCAGACAGAGTCAGTTGTGGGCGGCGGGCGGCAAGCAGGTGGGATGCCGCCCACTGACCAGGTGGGTGCGCGGTGTGGGCCCAGTGGGCAGGTGGGGAGGGTGGCACTGCTGGACCACCAGGGTTAGATTGGTGTGACATCATTTATTACTGATGGCCGTGATCGGGCTGCGAGCGGTCCACTGGACCACCAGGGATATGGGACTATTTTATCACAACATATGCCCACAATCGGGCTGCGAGCAGTCCACTGGACCACCAGGGATATTGGACTATTATATTTCAACATATGCCCGCGATCGGGCTGCAAGCAGTCCACTGGACCACCAGGGATACGGGACATTTACATTGTATCCATATGCCCACGATTGGGCATCGGCGTGTGTTGCCACTTGTGCAGGGGGCATCAGTCCACAACGGCTGCAGCCTGGCAGGGCACCAGGTGCAAGTCACCGGGGATCGGCGCACCTGCATGCAAATGGGACCATAATGACATGCAAATGGCCCCATTTGCACCTTGCCTACATTATGGCCCCATTTGCATGTGCACTTTTGAATATCACAGTGGCTGTACCTATTGCAACGGCACTTGTGCTAGCACATCCCCCTGCTCCACTCTGGCCACTTGTGCAGGCGCAGTGCCACTGCACCATGTGCACTGCGGGTGGCCAAGGAGCGATATTCAACGATGCTGTGTCATGGCGCAGTTCCGTTGAATATCTCCTTTTCCATGCCCCTGCGCATCCATGTTGCGCTGCACCCAGGCTTGCACCATAGCCTGGCGCAGTCTGAATATCCCACCCCTAAGTTCAAATTTCCCAGCATTTGTCACTAGAACCCTAATGTGGCATTAACATTTTTGGCATTATATATATATATATATATATATATATATATATATATATATATATATATAAAATCATTAAGAGAAATATCATGGCAGAAGATACAGTATCAATCATAAATACAGAGGGCCTAATTCCAAGATGCATGTCGCAACTAAACAGGCGTATGTGAGTTGTGGCATGTGCCGCTATGCTGGGTTCCTGCACCCTATTCCAGAACAGGCAGGGTCCCCGGCACTTACTCCCTGTGACTTGCAACAGCTGCAGGGTTGCACCACAGGACTGGTGCAACAGACCTTGGATCCACAAGCCGCTGACCATGGGGAACGGCCCTCTGTGTCCCCCCAGCCCTGAAACAAGCCTGCAAGCCCCTGAGGGCCATGTGGGGTTGGCAGTGTGGCACAGGTGCAAGGGTGGCACTGCAAAAAACAGACCTGGGTGCCAGCAGGTGGCATCTTGGTATTGTGGGGGGGCTTCTCAGTGTGGAGGGTCCATGGGGCACAGCTGTGTGTGGGTTGTGGCAGTATGGGAGGCAACCACTGTTTGGCCAGGATGGATGCCCCTTAGACCAGTCAACAGCTGGTCTAACCCTGCAGTGCCACGGTGTGTCTTAGAACAGCATAAGTGAGTTACAGCAGGTTCCCTTTCAGCATAGGGTACAGATGCTGCCATAACCCCCCCTTGCGCCTTGCCATAGGGGCCACAGCTGGTGGAAGTCCCCTTGGGCACATGCTGCCCATGCCATGGTGCAGGCCGCTTCTTGAAATCTCGACCGGTGTAATGCATGTCGCAAGGTGCAACTTGAGCCATTGGGTTTGGTGCAAGTTGCCTTGTGACATGCGTAACCCATTTTAGAACTGGGCCCAGAGATTCATCATTGTTGAGAAACAAGCTAATGTTAACCCCTTACAAAGCAGGAAACAAGGGGCCAGTGGGGCATGCGTTGGTAGCAGGGGAATTAAAGGTGTAGGAAAAGAATGGGGGAGGGAGTGGAACTGGGGAGGAAAAGAATGTGGCAATTGGCCTATAAGCTGAGAAAACTAATCATCATTTTTATTTCTTTCAGAGAGGCAGCTGACTGGGGCATACACAAACAGTTGCTTTAAACAGGTGGTTCTTGAGAGTAAAGTTGAAAGTATTGATGGTGCTACAGGTGTGAATATCAGGGAGCAGTTTGTTGTAAATCTTCAGGCCCTTATAAGTGATGGAGTTGTGAGCATGTGTGGTGTGGTAGAATGGGATGTCAAAAATGTGACATGAGGCCCCCCCGGTACAGCTGAGGGACCGATTTGGGGAAAAGGGAGGAGACACTTGGTGGCAATAAGTTTAAGTTTACCTTGTGTAAGAATGAGACATTTTAAAGTAAAACCTTTCTTCAAGGGTGAAGCAGTTTAGGGTGTCATAAAGGGAACAGTAGTGAGTAGACCATGGGAGGCCAGTGATAAAATGGGCGATGTTATTATAAGAAGTCCTGAGTTTGGAGTAGAGGAGGGAAGTGGATGGAGGGGAGTAGACTATAGAACCATACTCAAGGAGGGGTAGGAGCAAGGAGCTGGCTAAGCCAAATCTGGAGGTCGGTATCAAGAACTTCCTGATCCTGTATAGTAGACCTAACATCAAGTGTATATTTTTTGACGAGGTTTGCTATACGTATGTGGTACATCAGATGAGGGTCAAGGAACAGTCCCAGGTATTTAAATTCATCCACTTTTTCAATGCTATACCCCTGATTGTCTGTGAGGGTTAGACTTCTGTTAAGAGTTTTCTTAGGTCCCAAGAAAATCATAAATTTAGTCTTCTTAAAATTGAGGACCAAGATTTTGCCAGAAAACCAAGAGTGAAGCCTGCTGAAATCAGCTTGCAGATTAGTGAACATTAATTCCAGGTTGTTGTCGCTACAGTAAAGTGCAGCATTGTTTGCACAGAGAACAATTTTAGTGGGAGTGGCAGATATCAGGGAGTTTATTTATAAAAAGAGAGAACAGCAGAGGGCCCAAAATGAAGCCCTGAGGGTCCCCATAATTAATTTGACAGTCCTCCGAGAGGTGTCCATTTACAGAAGTCCTCTGGGATCTAAGGGAAAGGTAGCTTCCTACCCATTTGACAATGTTAATGGAGATTTGCAAGCTCAAGAGGGTGTCCAGAAGTAGACTATGGTCGACCAGGTCAAACGTCTTGGTGAAGCCCATGAAAACTGAGCCTGCGAACTGGTTTTTGTTGTTAGCCATGTGAATATCACTTGTGAACTTGACCAGGGCTGTTTCTGTGCTGTGACCAGATCTAAAGCCATTCTGAGCTACAGAAAGAAGGTGATGATCATTAAGAAAAGTAGTGAGCTGTGTATGAAGCACTTTTTCAATGATTTTGGAGAGGGGAGCAAGAAGAGAGATAGGTCAGTAATTCCCTACATCACTTCTGGATCCTGATTTGAAAAGCAGTTTAACAGTGGTGATTTTCCAGTTGCTGGGGAAATAGCCAGAGCATAGAGAAAGGTATAGTATGTTTGTGGGGGTGGGGGGCTGCAAGGCGTATAATGAGAGCTTCAGGATTTTACAGGCAATACCGGCTGCCTCTCTGCTGGGTTTTGGGTTGTTACTCCAGATAAGCATGATAGTGTCAGAGGGCTTAAGGGCCCAGAAATAAAATTTGGGACTAGGCTCAGTGCCAGGGTTGGTTTCGGTGAAAGAGGGAGTGGGTGTAACTGGGGTGGTGGGGTGGTGAGGGGATGATTTATATTTATCAAGGTCACAGATAAAGGAAATGAATATGTTAGCAGCTTCCTTGGGGTCGCTGGTCTGTCTATTCCCTTGGATAAGGGTGATGGGTTCTGCATTTTTGTTCTTGCCAAGTAGGGAGTTGAGTGTTCTCCAGAGTTGTCAGGGGTTTGCCAATTCCCCTAGTTGTTTATTTTCCAGTTAATCAATGTTTGCCTTTCTGATGGTGAATTTGCACTTGTTTCTGAGTGCTTTGTAGTAAGACAGCAGGACAGGGTCCTTGTGCTTGGACTGTTGGGCCCAGGCCTTGTCCCTTGTCCTCATCAGTGTTATGATGTCAGGGGAGACCCATTTATTACCGTGTCCCCTGACCCTAATTTTCTTAATAGGGGCAAATTTATCACAGACGCTGTTGAAAATAGTGGAAAATTTTTCAATGATAGAATCAAGGTCACCTGAGACAGTGGCAAAAGACTGGTCAACCAGGTGGAAAAGCATGGGTTATGTCCTAAATGCTATGTTGTCCAGTCATCTGAAGAAGATGAATTTGGGGGGAGGTTTAGGGAATTGGGCTGACCAGAGACAGAAAGTTGCAGAGTGATCGTTTAGGCAGTCTGGCAGTACCCCAGCACTGGTGATATGGGAGGGGTTGGAAACAATGATCCAGTCAATTAACGATTGGGTCCCTGTCTTACAGTTAGTCCTAGTTTCTTATTTATTTTATTTATTTATTTAAGAGTTTTACCAGGAAGGCATACTGAGCAGAGTACCGCTCGATTCCAGATGTGTCCTGGGGACATAACAGTAACACTAGAGAAGCAAACTTAATACAATAAGAAATGGAACAGGTCAGACCCAGATTATGAATACATATTTATGGAGGACTGTTGAGGCTTGGGCAAGAGCTTCAGTAGGAGATAATGCAGATAGTAGCCCAGGGAAAACCCAGGATGGGGTGAACTAGCCCAGGGGCTGCAGATGGGTTAGCTTATGAGCAGGTGGGGATGAAGTGCGCTAAGAGGAGTTCATTGAGGTGCAGTGAGGGAGAGGTGTGTCGAATGCTCAGAGGGAGGGAGTTCCAGAACTTGGGTATATGGTAGCTGAAAGCTGCTTGGCCACAAGAGGTGGTCCTGTAGGGAATTTGAAGGAGTCAAGTGTCATTTTTCCTGAACTCAGAAGCTGGGGAGGAATGGGCGGACTGGATCAATGAGAGGTAGGGGGGGCAAGGACTGGGAACAGAACTTGGCAGTGAAGTGTGCACAGTGAGATGATCTCTGATCCAGAAGGGAGGGTAGGCCTAGGGACTGATAGAGGGTGCAGTGATGGGTGAAGTAGGGACAGTCATGGGTGAAGTGACAGAAGGAATGGGAAAAGGAGTCCAGTCTGGTCAGGGCGGACTTGGGGGTGAGACTGCACACAACATCTCCATAGTCAATAATTGGTAGAATAATTTTCTGTACAAGAGCTCATCGGGACAACAATGGGATACAACCCTGATTAGGTAGAGGGCACCCAGTCTGGGTGGAGTTTTTTGTAGATGCCATCAATGTGTGCAGAAAAATCATGGTGCTGGTCTAGCCAGACCCCAAGGTACCTAAAGGAGGGGCAGACCTCCAGAGAAGTCCAATCCAGGATGTGGAAGATGGGGGGAAGGCAAGCCACGAGAGTCTCTGCCTAGTGCCGAAGGTCATGGAGACTGTCTTCTTGGTATTGAGGTGG
This sequence comes from Neoceratodus forsteri, assembly GCA_016271365.2. Classification (NCBI taxonomy): domain Eukaryota; kingdom Metazoa; phylum Chordata; order Ceratodontiformes; family Ceratodontidae; genus Neoceratodus; species Neoceratodus forsteri. Next base: position 265,348,384 of record JADMNL010000022.1, on the reverse strand, counting down.
AGCTGATTGGAGCGAAACCAAAGCTGGACACCGTTGAAGTCCTGCTGTAGTCTGGTCACCACATCAGCGGTGGAGGGGCCAGATGTAAACAGCACCATGTCATCTGCATGTATATGAATGGAGGTGTGTGGGCAGGCAAAGGGCAGGTAACTGAGGAAGACTGAGAACAGTAGAGGCCACAGGACAGACCCCTGCAGCACACCTGAGGTAACAGGGAGAGGGGTCAGAGGTGGAATTGCCAATTCTAACAGATTGCATCCGGCCAACTAGGTAGGAGTGGAACCAGTCAGTGGCCATATTAGAAAGCCCAGCCCTGGTGAGTTTGGACAGGAGGAGGGGGTGGGATACAGTGTCGAAAGCCTTTGCTAGGTTGACAAAAATGGCCGAGGTGATGTGCCCTGATGTGGTAGTGGGATTAGAGATCAGCTGGTGTAGGCCATGGCCCATGGTGCAGCGTTTAGTAGAGTCAGCTTGGCTCGGGGCCAAATTTATATTTAAATCCCTGAGGATTATCCACTCCCTGTTGAGGGAGAGTGAATCTTTAAGGGCTGACAGGAACACCAGATTGGGGGGGTCCAGGTGGGAGTGCAGGTGAGAGTTTTACTTTGTCCAAGAAGGAGGTTGATGAAGAGGGTCTCGAGCATGGTGAAATCATAGTTGGGACTGTGTCTGGCAAAGGAGAACTTGTCAGAAACAAAGAACCTGTAAATTGTTGTAGCCTGCACCAGTAACTGACTTGTGAGACAGCCGAAAGCTGTGTGACAGGCAACAGTTCCCTGGGTGGTGCTCAGCCTGAAACCTACTAAGAACTTCTACTTATAGCTGAAGCTCTATTGCCTGGGGGGTGCAGTCCTTTTAAGGGCTTCTTTGCAGGGAAAGAACAGTCTCTCAAACAAAACTGTGTACATTGTGGATCTCTGCTGAGAGACATTACTCAGTCTAGGGGCTTAATTTTAAAACCATAACTGTGATTTCTGTAGTTTGTTGACTGTAGTTAGGGGCACCCGGTATTGGTCACATGACCTTTGAGGCTTCTGGGTCCTGACTACAAAACGCTCATGTAAGTGAGCGGAGTGAGCCCACGCGGGTGAGCATGCAGAGACGTGTGCAGAGACATGCGCGTCTCTGCATGTGTGTCAAGCGTGTCACGCAAGGAAAGCAGGACAGCAGGATAGACCATCACTAGTTGAAGAGCAGGTAACCCTATTGTAAAGTCTGTTCCATAGTTAAACACATAATTGTAAAAACTGAGTCAAGTTTAGGCATTAAACAAAATGAATGAAGCAACCATAATGACAAGTCTATTTACTCCTTGCACAGGCCACACTCTACTAGTGTGTACTACTTGTAACTATGTACTATTTTTTTTTTTTTGTGTAATTCACCTGGCTCCCACGGCTTTCAGAGGAGGCCTCGTACCTCTACCTACTCTGTCCACCAGGGTGATCCCCACGGCATCCCATCCCCTAGTTTCATCTGCCCATAGGGCCAAGGGTGTTTCATTTTTTTCCCATTTTTTTCCCCCGATCCCCCTGAGATGCCTGCACTTAGGACTAATGTCCAGGCTTGCCGACATGCTGATGCACACTGACAGCCACGCGCATAGCAGCGTCCCCCCTCCCTGACTCAAGTAGAGCCGCCAGTGCCCCAAAAGCCCATGCATCCACCAGCTTCAGGGGTGTTGGGTGCTAGAAACACCCCTGGTATCCCACCCCAGAGGGAGGATAGCATCCATTAGGATGCTCAATCCTCCCTCACCCCTCCGACCCCCAGCGACCCGAGTCCGTTCCCGAACCCTGGTCGCCGGTGTAGCGTGAGGTGTGGCGTCCAGCGCCTCAACCCTCAGCACCACCGGGGCCGGGAAACCATGTACTATTTAACACTCCATCAGTCTCCTGCTTACCCACAGATCCAAGTTGTACATACTGTTTGGAAATCAAGTAATTGAAAAATGAAATTGTGGCTTTAACTAAGGAATTACAAGCAGCTAGAGAAATTAAGGAACTAGAAAATTTTCTGGATAACACGGTCAGAAATCTCCCTATAATTCAAGTTTCCTCAGACAATGCACTTCAAACTAACCGCCTACAGGGTACTACTATAACAAAAGAGACTAACCACCAATCTCCAGTTTGTGATGCAGACCTATTACCAAATTCCAGCCATAACAAAATAGCAGCCAGGGACAATAGATTTCCCCCAGCATCTCGGCCCAACTGCACCCTAGCCCCTTCATCTCCTAATAAAAGAAGCAGAGACTCTACTTCAGACCTAATCTCAGATGAAAATTGGGAAGAAATTCCCAAACTAAAGTATAAGAAGGGAAGTAGAGCAGATTATATTCACTCAGTTCCTTCAAATTGCTTTTCCACTATAAACTTAAGTGAACAAGATTATTTATCTCACAACAGATATGCTAATTTACCACAAGAACAAACTGAACAGGATTCTCATAATGCAACTCTGACAGTCACTCTCCCAACCATCATTATGGGTGACTCAGTAGTAAAGTTCATTAACTCCTATATCACCAACTCAGAAAGCAGTCAAGGCTCAGTGTACTGTTTTCCTGGTGCTAAAATAGATGCTATTGCACTTAGAGTAGATTCACTCATTACTAGTCCATCCAACATAATTATTTATGTTGGCACTAGCAATGTGGGTTACACACATAAGAAAGATATCTGTTATGAACTAACTGAGTTAGGAAAAAGGATTAAGACAAAGAACTGCAATGTTTTCATTTCTGGTATTCTTCCCATTCCTCTGGCAAAATTAGAAAAGAATAACACCAGTGATAGGATTAATGCCAGATTGCAAAACTGGTGCTCTTCCAATGGTCTAGTTTTTATTGACCATTGGTTAAAATTCAATAACAACCTTGTGAAATTTGCGAGGGAGGTCTGCACCTGAATAAACAGGGTGCGATCAGTCTTTGTCAGATTTTTCAAAATGAAGTACCCACAATCAATTTAAACTGGTAACATCAGGGAAAACACTAATAGCTTGTTCTTCTATGATATCTCATGATAATGCCAAACAAACAAAGAACCATGAGTTAAAGATTTTGCTGTTAAATGCCCATAGTTTGGTCAATAAATTGGACGAACTAGTATTAAGATCGAATAGTGAAAAAACAGATGTTATAGGTATCACCGAAACCTGGTGGCCCAAAGAGCAGATTTGAAATGTGTGCATCCCAGGTTATACACTATTCCATCTAAGTAGAGCAAATCAGAAAGGGGGTGGTGTTGCTCTCTTTACCACCTCATCTCTACTGATAAATGACATCTCCAATAAAATCAAAGATGATGCAACTACAACAGAGACTATATGGTTGAATATAAAACATCAAAATAACAAAAATTTTGTACTGGGCCTCTGTTATAGGCCACCAGATTCTAAATCAGCATTACTGAATGAAATCATTCCAGAAATGGTATTAGTTGCTGATTTAGGGAACGTCTTATTTATGGGCGATCTAAACCTAGGGGACATAGACTAGGTAAATAAATCTACCAAGTCCAGGATGTCAAAAGATTTTCTGAACACAGGTGAAGAGTTGAATCTAATACAACATGTAACTTTTCCCACTTAAGGTTTTAATATCTTAGGCATTATACTATGCAGCGAACCAGTTAACATCATAGAGTGTGCTGCTTTAGCACCACTGGGAAACAGTGATCACTGTGTCGTCGGCTTTAAACTACGTAGTTCATATTTACGTTCAGAAAAAGTTTCTGAAATATTTGCATTTCACAAAACAGACTCTTTGGCTCTTAATAGCCATCTGGCAGGCATTGACTGGACCAGCTGTATGAATCAGGATAATATTGAGGATGCATGGAAGTCTTTTACTTCTATTATTATGAATGCCGCAAACCAATTTATCCCTAAAATGCAAAAAAGGAAATTTCATTCCCATCCAAAATGGTTCAACACTAAACTATATAAATTAATTAAAAAGAAAACCAACTACAAGAAATACAGTGCAGATAAATGTATAAGAACATTAACGGCCTTTAAAAAAATTTAAAAGAATTGTAAAAAAATCAGAAAAGCAAAACTTAACACAGAAAGATCTCTTGCCTTACAAGCACAAAAAGGTAACTGCAAAATTTTGTTTAGCTATATCAATTCCATGAAAAAACAGGAATGCAGGATAGGTCCTTTAACTACAAATGAATGAGTTTTTCTACACCCGAAGGAAATGGCTGAGCTTTTCAACTTGCGCTTCTGTAAAGCCTTTAGTGCATGAACTAAAACAGTCAACTACACAGTTCCAGACAGACAGACTATCAATAATATAGATATTTCCCTTGACACTGTTAAGAACAAATGAAGAGAAATAAAGAAAGGATCTTCCACAGGCCCAGATGGCATTTCTGGAGACATTGGGCCAGATATTCAAAACTGTGCTCCAGGGCTAAAGTAGCACTGCCCAGCAGGCAAACATAGCCTGGAGCAAAAAGCAAGCTATATTCAAAAGGAATAGCCCGGAGCAAAACCTGCTGAATATAGCAAACAAAGGAAGTCGGGCAAACAGGGCCAGGAGTGCAGGGCAAAAATAGCCCAGGAATAAGATAGCACTGAATATAGCAACAGGGAAGTGCACAGTGCCACTGCAGCCCATTAGACACTGAAGAAAGCTACTGTTGCAGGTGGAGAGCATTGTGTGCAATTGCACAGAGATGTCTCACATCCACTGCAAACAACAATGTAAGCCACACACTGCAGAACTGTGCTATGCTGATGTGCAGTTTACCCATGCTATCCTAAGTACACAGTGCTAACGCATTAGCCCAGTGCAAGCTGAATAGCCCGGGGCAAATGGGAGCCATATTCAAAGCTCCCATGCAAATGGGCCTACTTAGGTAATCTGTGGGCAAACAGGTACATTTGCATCTCATTATCTGCTGCTTAGCAGTTAGTACCACGCAGTTTGCCCGGTGCTACTGCACGGAGCACACAGCGCAACCTATTAGTCAGAATGGTAGTACAAGCTGGATGCAGCAGGCCAAGGCATGCCCACAGCATCCCCTGCTGGTTGGCAGGGAAGTACAGGCTGGAAGCAGCAGGAACCGTGTGCTGGCAGGCACAAACAGAGCAGACATCCTGCCCATGCAACACTGCAAGCTGTACAACACAAGATATGAATATAGGGAGAGAGAGACACACAGAGGGAGTGATACCTATGTATCACATAGCTAGATATACAACTGATATACACACACACAGGCTATATATATATATATATATATATATAGATAGATATATAGATATATATATATTTAGAGAGAGGGAGAGAGAGAGGGAGATAGTCACACACATGTCCACTGGCCATATGTGCCCTTGTAGATGCCCCCCCAACAACATAGGCACCCTACGGCAGGTGTTGGTGGAACACAGTGGGGGGGACCCTCGAATGCATGGGACAAGCATAAGGCACGCCTGGTGGGGGTAGATGGACATAGGCTGTAGACTACTAGGGTGTGCAGCTTATCCATACAGTAGGGACCTGGGCAGACTGGCTGGTCCAGGCTGTCCGCCCTGTCATCATGGTCCCACTTCCTGTTGCCATGTGTGTGTGGGCTGAGCCGGCCGCCGCTCCAGTCGTGGCTGCTGGGTGGATGTGCGAGGGCGGCGCTGCTGGGGGCCACTAGACTACCAGGGATCTATGTGAAAATACGGGATCGCGGGTCGGAAATGTACTGGGGCCGCTAGACTACCAGGGATCTATGTGACAATACGGGATCGTGGTCGGAAACGCATTGGGGGCAAACACTAGACTACCAAGTATCTATGTGACAATACGGATCGCGGTCGAAAATGTACTGGGGCCGCTAGACTACCAGGGATCTATGTGAAAGTACGGGGATCGGGGTCGGGAAATGTGCTGGGGGTTGGGGGGCACCACTAGACTACCAGGGTAATGATGTTTGCTATGGGGAACGGGGGTCGGGATAGGTGCTGGGAGGGTACCTCCACTATTAGCACTGCCTTAAGAGCAGCTTTTCTTCAGCGGTAACTAGCGCTCCGCTACAGGTCGCGCTAATGCCTGTAGCATGGCGCTCTGCTTTTGAATATGCCAGTGCGCTGGCATTCAGGGACCCTCCCCTCTGTCCCACCCCTGCTTTCATTTTGGTTTAGCGCTACGCTAACACCTAGCGCCGCGCTTGAAGGTGCCTTTCAATATTGGTGAGGTCGGGCTTGCTAAGGTCGCGCTAGTCCAACGCAACGGCTTTGCGCCCGGCACTGCACTCTGAATATCTGGCCCATTATCTCTATAATGAAAGAATACCTATGTGTGTCACTTAAAATCCTTTTTGTTAACAGTTTAAATACAAGTCTTGTGCCCACAGAATGGAAACAAGCGAATGTGCTTCCCCTATGCAAAAAGGGAGACAAGAACTCACCAGACAACTACTGTCCTATTAGTTAAACCCCTATTTTCTGTAAAATGCTGGAGCGTATAATCAAAGATGAACTGATTTCAGCTGTGGCAGGCCCAGACCACTCCCAGCATGGATTTATTAAAGGTCGATCCTGCACAGCAAACCTTGTGAGATTCTATAACTTCATCAGTGAAAATATAGACAAAGGTAAACCTTATGATGTTATTCTTTTGGATTTCAAAAAAGCCTTTGACTCTGCACCTCACTGGGCTTTAATCCAAAAGTTACAATCTTTTAATATTAACTGCTTATACGTCAAGTGGATTTCAAACTGGCTATCTGACAGGAAGCAGAGAGTGGTAATAGATGGACACAAATCTATCTCAAAAAATGTAGAAAGCGGGGTTCCCCAAGGATCTGTCTTGGCCCCCATAATTTTCCTTATATTCATATCTGACTTATCTGATAATATACAAAGTAATATTATGAAATATGCAGACGATTGTGAAATTGCTAACATATGTACCTCAGAAGAGCATGAGACTATTCAAGAGGATCTGAGTAAGCTGGAAGCCTGGTCTGTAAAATGGGATTTATTTTTCAATTCATCCAAATGCAGTGTCTTGCATTTTGGAAAACACAACCCAAAAAAGCAATACCACTAATATGATACTGTATTGGTTAGTAAAGACAGTGAAAGAGATTTGGGGATCACTGTTGACTCGTGCCTAAATTTCCACATTCATATTACAAACACTATTAGTAAAGCAAACAGAATATGGTGGGCCATTCGCCACAACATAACATTGAAAGACCCTGACATTTTGTTGCCCCTGTATAGAGTGTATGTAAGGCCATATTTTGACTATGCCTCACAATTATGGGGCCCATTTAAAAGAAAGGACATAGTCAGAATTGAGAAAGTTCAAAGAAGAGTCACCAAATCTGTTGTCTCTAATAAAGCCCTTTGGTACAAGGATAGATTATTAAAATTCAACCTTATGTCACTGGAGGAATGGAGACTTAGAGGTGATCTCTTGTTGACATGGGACATCATTCACGACTCCTATCTATCAGCTGAATGCGGCTTAGATTTTAAGCAAGTTTGTGTTAACACTAGAGGCCATCCGTTGCAACTTGCAAGAAACAGATGTAACACAAAGATGAGGGCATATTATTTCTCCCAGAGAATTGTTAAACCATGGAATATGCTGCCTCTGAAAATCATTGTTAGTAATAACAAGAATACTTTTAAAAATAGACTGGACAACTACATGAGATCAGGAAAGTTCTTAACCTACTATATGTAAGCTTTGAAACACAATGGGCCTCTCAGCCTTCTGCTTCTTTCAGTTCTTAGTATGGTTCTTAGTAACATACAACCCCCCCTTTTTTCCCCGGTCTATCTTTTCTGACAGAGGTTTAGCCTCAGAGGTCACTCTCCCCATCAGATATTTTGTGGGAGAGCCAGGTTTCAGATAGTGCTATAACATCAAAGTCATTGCAGGTGACCCAGGCCTGGAAGGCATCTTTTTTTGATGGTAGGCTCTGAACATTGAGGTGGACGATAGAGATGTTCTTGCCTTTATTAGTGCATGCCAGGTCTGGTGGAGGGCAAGGAGTTCCTGGTCCAGGGTTTGGGTGGATGGATCCAGTGAGGAGTAGCAGGAGAATTAGAGTCCTGGACCATCTAGTGATGAGCGGTCAAAAATTTAAGTTTGTGGCACCTCTACTGTTTCACAAGAGAAACAGAAATACGCTTTGTGGAAAGACTGGGGTAAGAGAGGAGGAGAGGGTGGAGGAGGTAATGACAAAAGTCATCTAGAGGTAGTATTACATATTTTGTCTCCAAATTTTGAACACAGTCTTCTTATGACCCCACCTCATAAACCCTGTAGGTGAAAATTTTCAAATCTGTCCCAAAACTCCATTCTGTGCCACAGGTGCAAATACACATTTCAGACAGCATGTGAAAAAAGACAGCTGTTCTGTTCATGAGGTGATGTAAAAAAAAATAGCTATGTTGAAAATTTGGATTCAAAATATTGAAAATTACCAGTTATTCATGTGCTTAGAAAAATTTAAATGAATGCACATAACTCAGCCATTTTTAGGAATTGTGCACCAGATTTTCAGCATGGCCTTTTTGGGACCCCACCTCATGAACACTGGGGGTGAAATTTCTTTATTTGGTCATGAAAGATGATTTTGCACAGTGACCGTGAAATCACCTTCCAGGCCTGATTAACAATATGACAGTGCCAGTGTCCACGAGGTGCAGTCCCAAAAAGCCCACATTGAAAATTTGGTGAAGAAATTCCTAAAAATGGCAAAGTTATAAACATATATTCAAAATGCCATTGAAATACATTATATGGCACTTAACTTGATTCCTCAGTTCATAGTTCATCTTTGAAGAGTGCAGACATGTCTGGGTCCACAGAAGATGACAGCCTACAACCTCCAGTGGTAAGTATAGGGTAAGGGGGGTTGGGGTGGTGGGTGGTCAGTGGGAGGGTGGGGATGGGGCGGGGATGGCAGGGCGATGAGGGACTATTTTCTTTTTTTCAGGTGAAAAAACAAAAAGATGTCAGGGGACTGTTTTCTTTTTACAGGATAAAATTAAAGTAGTATTTTGGGGCACTGGGGGTTGGCTCCCCAGTGTCCCACACTGCTGGGAGGGGCTCTCAATGCCGACATGGGGACTGGGCACCCTGATATCAGCTATTTAATAAAACAATGGGCTGGGGGGAGGCATCCGACACCAGGGGTGGGCATCCTGGTGTCGGATTATGTAAATATCAATAAACAAACAAACAAGGGACTAGGGGATGGCGATCGGAGGGTGGAGGGCGCCACAAGACACCAGGGAATATATAATTAATTTGGGGGGACAGTGATGGGGAGTGAGGAGTGTCACTAGACACCAGGGAACTGGTGGCTCACAGCTCACACTGCAGCCAGAAGCAGGAGTTCAGCTGTGGCTGCAGAAATAAAGAAAATACGTTGTTCTCCTACAGAGAACATGGCAGAAGGCTCCTCTCACTAAGCTAGGCACACAGGATTTTGGGTGCCCAGAAAAAGTATTTCTGGCACTACTTGTGAAAAACAAACACCAGAATCTAGCTAAACAGAACCATTTAGCAAGGTTCTGGTGTTTGATTTTTAAAATGACATTTGTATGTATTTTTCATACATTTTAGTTCGTGGAAGGAAAAAAAAAGGTGGTGGCTCATGAAAAATGATTTTTCTCTCATGAAAAAGGATTTTATTCTCATGAAAAAGGAATGGGTCTCATGAGATAGAATACTTTTTTTGCCAGATTAAATCCTTTGTCAAACTTTCTCACTCTATCCTAAAAAGTGATCTTCCCATTGAAAATAATAGGAAATGAGAAATTGAATAACTTTGCAACAGATTAATATTTTTTCACAAAACAAACGCATGCCTGTTCTGTTACCTAAGAAGTTTCTAACATAAACAAACCACACAAAAATTCCACATTGTCTGAAGACAAGGCAATGAGGAAAAAACTGCAAAAAATTGCGACTTTTGTTACTTTTTGCACTGTCTGGATCTCAGAACCCGCACATCCAACTGGAGCGAAACTTGACAAATCAAGAGATCTACCCCAAGGGACAGCACATAATAATGTTTAAGCAACTCCATTGATCGGTTGCAAAGTTATTAAAGTGTATAATTTGAGGTTTAACATTAAACATGCAACTCAACCCTAACTATACATTATATTAATTGCAAAAAACTTCATTAATGCATCAGTTAGTGTTCATATTAAAGGAACAAAAGTATGGAAATATTTATTTATTTATTTACTTGAAATTTTGGATTACAAAGACCTCTGAGCTAAAAGCTCGTTTACTAAGGTTCCACGTCAGTAGTGAAAAGTACAGAACTTACAAAATGAAATAACACAGAATAGCAGAAATAACAGAGTTGATAGTACCATAAAGCAGTGCTACAAAACAAAGAGACAAACATATAGTTCATTGTAAAAACTTTAGCTTGTGACATACAAGAAGTAAGGTGATGCAAACATGTTTATATTGTTCTTGAATTAAGTGATGCTGATAGAGTGCTTAGTGTCTTAGGAATGATTGGTTGATGACCAGTCACAGGTGGGGGTCAGAAGGGAAAGGGAAGGAGAGAAGAGAGGGGATGAGTCTAGTGGGCTCTGAGAGAGGACTGACAGAGAGAGATGGGTAGATAGAAGGAGAGGGGGCCAAGGGTGAGAATTTGAAAGGGGGAGGGCTGTCCTGCAGGGGAACTTACTGTGGGAGGAGAAGAAGGAAGAGGAGGGAGGGGGTGAAGGACATTTTAATGGCTAATTGTGAAACACCATGAGTTGAGGGCGACAATTAGTTAGATAGTATCCTGCATGGGCAGCAAGCAAAGTGAGGTCAGGAAGGAGGGGAAGAAAAGGGGGGAAAGGGGTGAATAAACTATTAGGATGATTGTTGGATAATACCAAGTGGTGGAAGCAACCATAAGTGAGTAAAGTAGGGCATCTATTATACCCAGCACTCACAGGTACTGGTTGAGGTTGAATATGGAGCTAGGGTTCCCAACCCTAACACCCCACCTCACCCCCACCCAACCCTACCACCCCACCCCCACCTTCCACACACCAACAGGTGTTGGGGTGCACCATAGGGTCATTGGCCCTAATGCTCACCTCATTCCATGTGTAAGGAAGCTGAGACTGTACAGTATAGGATAATGGGGTGAGTATTAGGGCCAATGACCCAAGGCACACCCCAACACCTGTTGGCGTGTGAAGGTTGGGGATGGGGTGGTAGGGTTGGGTGGGGGCTGAGGTGGGGTATTAGGGTTGAGAACCCTGTACTTAAAAGTGGCCCCACAAACCTGGTAGAAAACTATAAGCCTATATCTATCCTATGCCCCTAGCCAAGATCCAAGTGAGAATTGTTTTATAATCAACTCTACTCACATCTCGAACTCAACAATGCCTTAATCATCCATCAGCATGGATTTCGTAAACTGCATGGTACAGAATCAGCAGTGCTACGTGAAATCTCAGACATTTTCAGGGCAATAGATCAGGGTGAGGCTACAGGTGCCACCTTTGTGGACCTGATCAAAGCCTTCGACCTTGTCATCCACCAACTTCTCCTCACTAAACTCCATCAACTAGGTCTTGACCCTGCATCCCACTCCTGGCTAGCCAACTAATTAACCAACAGGCTGCAGTGTGTAAAATGGTCTGGTGCCACATCCTCCCTCACTCCAAATGAACTCCCTCTCAACTGTGGGGCTGCAGCAGTTCCATTATATGTTGATGATACCGTTCTATACAGATCTGCCAAAGATATCAATGCCATAAACGCCAACCTTGAGAGTGATTTTCAGGCTTTGGATGCCTGGTTCAAGGCCAGCCTACACTAAAAAGATTCAAACTATATTATTCCACCACATCTCCTATAAACTTGATAACCAACTGCCTTCGGTTGTTAAAACATCAGCGGGGGTGATGCTGGAATGTGTCAAAAGCTTTAAATACCTGGGCATCACCTTAGATGAAAACCTATTCTTTGAGATCCATAGCAATAAAATTATAAAATCAACTCACCAGAAACTAGGGTTACTATACCGTACTGCCCCCACCTCACTTCCTAATCCAGAAAGACCACCTCTACTGCAACCCTACTCCCAGGTTTCCTCTATGGTGCATCCTTGCTTTCCACAGTGAAGCCATCTATTCTGAACAGACTTACGCAAGCATATCACCATATTGCCAGATTTGCCACTTCAGCCCCGGCCCCAACTCACCACTGTGCTGTGCCCAGTACCTTAAATTGGCCAGGTTTTGAGGTGAAGTTGGTCTACCCCATGCTGTGTACCACCTTCAAATTAATTCACCTCCCCTCCAAGCCTGTCTAACCTACTGACCCAGAAACCATTCACCAGGTCCCTTCGAACATCTCACCAACCATTATTAAGTATACCTAAAACTCATTTAGCAGTTGTAAAGAGATCTTTCTTGTATGCAGCTGCACATAAATGGAACAATCTTTCAATAGGACTTCTATCCTGCACATCCCACTTGCAGTTTACAAAACAGTACAAGGGCCTGTTCCTTGGCACTGGCACATGTGACTGTATAAAACCACCTGCCTAGTAGGCAGGGGTGAATCCTATGTCATGCTGTCAAGGTTTCTGTGAACTCTGTGTAACCAATTAGTCTCAAAGTTGTTTATGCCCTAATGTATATGATGATTCTCTATCTTATGTACTTACTGCATCAAATTGTTGAAGATTTCTACTTGCTAATGTTGCTACTGTTTGTACCACTGTTGGTACTATGTTTAATGTTCATCTACTACTATGTTCAATGTCTATCATTTGAGGAATAGACATAGAAACATAGAAAGTGACGGCAGATAAGGACCGTAAGGCCCATCTAGTCTGCCCATTACTTTTTCTACCTTATAAATGTGCCATCGGCCTTTGCTCTGTCAATGGCCTATCTATTCATACTCATCTGTATTGCTCCCTTATGCCTATCCCATGCCTGTTTGAAGCCCTGCACTGTATTCATATCCACCACTTTCTGAGGTAGGCTGTTCCATGCATCCACCACCCTTTCTGTGAAAAACAACTTCCACACATTACCCCTTAATTGGCCTCCCTCTGATCTCATGCTGTGTCCTCTTGTCCTGCTATTTTTCTTATATTGAAACATGTTAGACTCTTTCACCTTGTTAATGCTCTTAAGATGTTTGAATGTTTCAATCATATCACCTCTCTCCCTCCTTTGCTCTACGGTATACATATTGAGCTCCGTTAATCTGTCCTTATATGTTTTTTGATGCAGTCCCTGCAGGTTAATGTCCTTGTGAAGGTGTGGCCTCCAGTACTGCACGCAGTACTCCAGATGAGACCAAACCAGCATCTTGTAAAGAGGGATTATTACCTCCCTCTTCTGACTTGTGATACCCCTACTAATACACCCTAACATCCCCCTAGCCTTACCTACTGCTTTAGTGGTCTGCTTGGATGATTTCAAGTCATTAGTGATGATGATGCCCAAGTCTCTTTCCTCCCTTGTGACTGCCAGCAACTCCCCTCCCAGCCTATAGGTGACTTCAGGGTTTCTCTTCCCTATGTGCATGATCTTGCACTTCTTTCCATTGAACCCCAGTTACCACTCTTCTGACCATTTTGCTAGTTTATCTAGATCTCTTCTCTTTCTGCCCACTCCATCTGGATCATTTACTTTGTTGCAGATCTTGGTGTCATCTGCAAACAGACAAACCTTACCCTCCAGTCCATCTGCAATGTCACTGATGAAGATATTGAAGAGGACTGGCCCCAGGACTGATCTCTGATGCACCCCACTTGTGACTTGCATCTCTTCTGACTGTATACCATTTACCACCACTCTCTGTTTTCTGCCCGTCAACCAGTTTGCCACCCAGTTGACCAACTTCTGACCCACCTGAGCCTACCCAGCTTATTTATCAATCTTCCATGTGGAACAGTTTCGAAAAGCTTTGCTGAAGTCAAGGTACTGTAGGTGACATCAACTGCTCCCCCTTGGCCCACCACTCTGGTTGCCCAGTCAAAGAAATCTATGAGATTAGTGTGACAGAACCTTCCTTTTGTAAACCCATGCTGTCTTGGAACCTGTGCTCCTATTGATTCCAGGTGTTGCACTATCCTTTCCTTAAGGAGTGCCTCCAAAATCTTGCCCACTACTGAGGTAAGACTGTCTGGTCTGTAGTTCTCTGCCTCCTCCCTGTTACCACTCTTGTGGAGTGGGATCACATAAGCCCTTCTCCAGTCTTCTGGAACCTCTCCTGTGCTCAGAGACTCACTAAACAGTTCTGATAATGGCTCTGCTAGTTTCACCCTTAGCTCCTTTAGTACCCTGGGATGTATGCCATCAGGTCCCATTGCCTTGTCCACCCTGAGCTTATCGAGCTCTTGTAGGACCCTTTCTTTTGTGAAGGGAAAAGTGTTCACCTCCCTCCCCCCTGTGTCCATGGTGCTGAGCTGTGGGCCCTGCCCTACCTTCTCTTCAGTAAATACTGAGCAGAAGTATTTAGGATAGATGCTTTTACATGGTCCCCCTCCTCACACGCCCCCTTATCTCCTTGGATCTTAGCAATACCCCCTCTGGACTTTCTCCTTTCACTAATGTATCTATAGAAAGTCTTGTCACCTTCTTTTACTGTCTGTGCTAGTGTTTCCTCGGTTTGGGCCTTTGCCTGCCTTACTGCCTTCCCTGCTTCCCTTAGTGAAGTTTGGTATGCCTCCCGGTCTTCATCCTGCTGTGTTCCCTTATATCTCCTGAAGGACAGCCTTTTGGCTTTGACCTTTTCGGCTACTGTTTTTGAGAACCAAAGTGGTTTCCTTCTTCTTTTACACTTCCTTTTCTCTCTAACACAATGGGATGTTGCTTCAAGTATTGCATCCTTAATGCTTGCCCACTTTGCCTGTATCCCCTCACCTGTATTTCTTTTTGCCAGGGCTAGCTTAACTCTGTTGGCCATCTTATCAAAGTTAGCTCCTCTGAAGTCCCATATTTTTGCCTTGGAATGGGATGATTTAGTTGTAGTGGACAAATTGAACCATACCATGTGATAGTCACTGGCCCCCAGGTGACCTTCTACCTGGAGATCTGTGATCATTTCCCTGTTAGTCAGTACTAGATCTAGGATAACTCTGTCTCTTGTGGGTTGTTGTACCAGTTGTTTGAGGCCTTCTCCCTGCAGGGAATCCACCATGTGCCTAGTTCTGGCAGATGTCCCTGCTGGTATTGACCAATCTGTATCTGGCATTGAAGTCTCCCATTATCATAACCTCTCCTTTAGCTGTTATGTTTTGTATATCTTCTAACGGTAATGTGTCTATGTCCTCCCCCTGGTCTGGGGGCCTGTAGACAACCCCAGTTCTTATGGCTGTCCCATTTCTTGTTTCCAGGGTGACCCACAGTTCTTCTGGCTCCTTGTGTGTATTCTGAATTTCTGTAGCTTTGATATTTTCATTGACATACAGGGCCACTCTTCCCCCCTTTTTGCACCTCAGTCTCTTCTGAACAGTACGTAGCCAGGTACTGAAGTCTCCCAAGTCGCGGTTACTGGTAAACCCGTCCGCTAATTGCTACTATGTCCAGTTTAGCCTCTGTCATTATTGCCTGCAGGTCAGGGATCTTGTTTCCCAGACTGCGAGCATTTGTGAACATGATTTTCCATTGGCCAGATTTTGGTGTGCTAGTTGTTGAGTGAGGTCTGGAGTTTCCCCTGTGCGTCACATGGGGAGCTGGACCTTTTTCCTTACCTGGTGATGCAAATGAACTGCAAACATGCTGAACTACTGTTTGACCACTAGCTGAGGGGGAGGGGTGTTCTTCCCATTTGACGTATGGGGTGCTGCACCCCTCTTCCCATTTGCTAGCTTAAATATTCTGCAAAGACATCAAACTTCTGCCCCAATGTACTGACTCCCTCCTTAGTCAGATGCAGTCCATCAAATTTAAAGAACTTTCACTCCCGAAACTGTTGCCAGTTACCTACAAATTTGTGTCCTTTTTCCTGGCACCAGCCCTTGAGCTACATGTTTAACTCCCCTATCTCCCCTTCTCTGACCTTCTCTCCATCCCCCCCGACTGGCAGGATCTCAGAGAAGGAGATGCCGGATGAAATGGATGATAGTTTGTCACCCAGCCTGGTCTGGTGTTCCTTGGTCTCCACAACTGACCGGCTGGCGAGATCATTGGTCCCTATATGTACCAGGATGTCAATGTTTTCTCCTGCATCCTGAACAATTTTAGCAATGTGGTCAGTGTCTCTCCATGCCGATGTACCTGGGAGACATCTGACCATCACCCCTGGCTGGAGATAGGTATCAACTCCCCAAATCATGGAGTCTCCTATGATCAGAAATTGTTTGGATTTCCTCTTTCCTGTTTTTGTTTTGGTTCCTGTTTTGTGCGAGGTTTGTTGTGCTAGCTCCTGTGCTGCAGTGTCCTGCTCTGCAGTGTCCTCTGCCCCTTTGTTTGATTTTGGAGAGAGAGGCAGATACATGTTTGCAGTTTGTATATGGTTTGTGGAGGCAATATGTTGGAGAGCACTGAGTGATGGGGCACCTGATTTGCCCCTCCTAACCACCTGCCAACCTCTCAGACCAACTACCCTCTGCGGTTGAGGTGCTTCTGTTGGATGTTGGGGAAATGGCAGGTGGTTCTTGTAATATATTTCCTCTTGAATATGAAATTTGAGGTGCGCAATCTCTGCCCATGCTGCCTGGAGCTGATCCCTAAGATCTCCAATGGACCAGCATGTAGGGCAGTGTCCTAACTCCTGTAAAACTGCCCTTCTGAAAAGTGTTCCGCAGTACCTGCAGATAATGATATCCATTCCAGATAAGTTGCTGGGTTTATAACCTGGTCAGAGTAATTAGAAGGAAGAAAATGAAAGCAAAAGTTTGATTTTGTGTTTTGTTTGTTTTTGTATAACTTGTTATAACAAGTTAAATTACTAGTGTCCCTGTAAATGAGGTCACCGTGTGGATACCCCACTGATCCGCCCCTTCCTGCTTTGTCACAGGAAATGTTGTGACTGTGCTACCCTATAAAAGGAGTGTAGTGTGGGGTGGTTGGTGATGGGGTGGGTGGCTGGGCCCTTCCGCTGCCGAAAAAGAAGAACCACAGATGAAAGAAACAAGGAAGTAAGAGCAGAAACAATCAGCAACAAATGCAGTAACCCTGAAAGAAGTCTTAATCCTTTCCCTTGCTCTGGTTAGGTTCTTTGCTCTGTCCTTTCAAGCAACCTAAAAGGAAAGATCTCAGGTGAAGCTAGGTGCCTTGGCTTCAGTTGCCACTCAAAAAAGGACTGTCTTGTCTCAGTGTGCCTACCTGGTCATCAAAATTCAAATAAATAAATAAACTCTAACACCACATTTCCATACTTTCGTTACTTTAATATGAACCCTAACTGATACATTAACAAAGTTTTTTGCAATGAATTCCCTTATTTTTTGAGATAGTATAATAGTATCCTTATTAAAGGACCCTGGGCTCATATCCCTCCGTAGATGTGCATATGTATGTAGGTGTGGAAGCGCAGGGTCCTCTAGGCCCTGCACTTCTATGTGTCGAACAACAGTGACCAAATTGTCATCATAGCCATCTTATTACCTCACTTCATGTACCCCGGTACAGAGAAATTGTGAAATACAAGGCAAAAACATAATGATGCTCAACTGCAATGCTATTCTGCACCACAGGTGTCAAAACACATTTTGGGCAGGAAGTGAAAAGTGACAGCTGTACTGTTCATGAGGTGGTATGAAAAAATGGCAATGCTGAAATTTTATTGGCAAACTATTGAAAAGTACCAAAGTTGTGCATGTGTGTAGAATAACTTGACCTCCAGTTACCAATGTTATAGAACTTTAAGGAATCAATATAAAGTCCAAGTAAAAATTGCTAAAATTAAATACTTAAAACAAAAGCAAACCAAAGGACTATCTGATAATAAGAAATGTTGGTCTACAATTGATAGCTTAGTTAGGCCCAATGGTATTGTACAGAGTTCAATTAAATTGGATAATGACTTACTAACTTGCCCCATAAAATAGTGAATGAGTTCAATAAAAGATTTACTGCTCTGGACAAATACCATTTAGACTTCCCTGACAGTCCACCTTATGGACCCAATATTGATTCACATGAGAATTAAAAGTTTTATATAAGGGTTACTTCACTTGAGGAGGTTAGGAAAATTATTAAGGCAAATTAAATGGAATAGCTCAACAGGGAGCGATGGACTTCATCCAAATTTGCTGAGAGATGCAGCTTCAATATTAGCCTACCCTATCAGTATTATTTATAATTTATCCTTTCCACAGGTAAAGTCCATGATTTATGGAAGTGCTCACTAGTTGTTACCATTCACAAAACCGGATCAGTACAAGATTTTGGAAATTATAGGCCTATATCAATTTTATCTGCTTTGGATAAAATACCAAAGAAAAATAGTTTAGAACCAACTTATTGAATACATTGAAAATTCAGGATTGTTGTCCCAAAATCAACATGGTTTTCAAAGGGGATGAGGAACGGAGTCTACCTTGATCAAGTTCATGAACATGGTCCTACAGGGCATGGATAGTGGGTATCTAACTGGGGTCATATTCATGGGCTTGACCAAAGCATTCAACCTGGTTGATCATAGGCTCTTAATTACATACTAACATACTATTTGCCAGCAGATTAGGCCTTATGGTCTATCGAGTCTGCTCGAACCTAGATCCTTAGTTGGGTGCCGAGACCCTCCCATCCCTTGTGCTCCAGAAACCCCTATCATCCATCCCCACCCCCCCGGGACAGGCCATCATCTGATACATCCACTTTCTGTGTCTGTCCCACCGTCTCTTAAAGCCCTCCACTGTGGATCTCTGAACCAGCTCACCAGGCAGAGCATTCCAAGGGTCCACCACCCTCTCAGTGAAAAACCTCCTCCTCTTTTCCCCCCTCACCCTTCCACCTTCCAACTTCAAACCATGCCCTCTGGTGATGCCTCCTGCTTTAGTCTAAAGATCCCTCCATGTTTACCCTATTTATTCCCTTGAGGTACTTGAAGACCTCAATCATGTCCCCCTGTATCTCCTCTCCTCCAAACAGGCAGAGCTCCTCAAGTCTGTCCTCATAAGTCAAATCCCTAGCCCTCGTATCATCTTTGTTGCCCTCCTCTTACCCTTCCAGGAGCTGTATGTCCCTCTTCAAGTGTGGTCTCCAGTACTGTACACAGTACTCAAGGTGTGGTCTAACCAGTCCATTGTACAGTGGCAGAATCACTTCCTTGCTCTAGAGGTGATCCCCTGCTGATGCATCCCAACATCCTGTTTGCCTTGCTAGCTGCTCTCCTGCACTGCTCAGAGTTATTCATACATGTATCCACCATGACCCCTAGGTCTTTTTCCCTGTTGAGGCTTCCAGCGCCCCTACCAG
Source organism: Neoceratodus forsteri (assembly GCA_016271365.2). Taxonomy (NCBI): domain Eukaryota; kingdom Metazoa; phylum Chordata; order Ceratodontiformes; family Ceratodontidae; genus Neoceratodus; species Neoceratodus forsteri. The sequence goes on along the minus strand of JADMNL010000022.1, from coordinate 265,328,995 downwards.
GGTGTACCTGTGTTTAGTTCCCGACCAAGATGCAACACCTTGCACTTGGTGATATTGAAATTCCACTCCATGTGTGAGCCCAGCTTCCAGGGGTGTCCAGGTCCTTGCAGGGCCAACCTCCCTCTTCTCCCTCAACTACTGCTCCCATCTTGGAGTCATCCACAAAGAGACTCATTTCACAAACCTATACCATCCCTGATGTCCGATATGTATGCATTAAACAGGATTGGACCCAGGACCGAGCCCTGTGGTACCCCACTACCAACCTCTGTAGGGTTCGAGAGCTCCCCACAGACCACTACTCTTTGAGTGCGTCCAGCTATCCAGTTTTCAATCCATCTGACCATCAAAGGGCCTACTCCTAACCCCATCAGTTTCTCCACCACACCATTGTGGGGGACAGAGTCAAACGCCTTGCTGAAGTCCAAGAATAATACATCCACAGGCTTACCCCTGTCCAGTTCTGATGTTACCCATTCATAGAACTCCACAAGGTTGGTTTGACATGATCTACCTGGCACAAACCCATGCTGCCGACTATCCAGACCTCCCACCTCTCCAAGTAAACCCCAATCGCTCATTTAGTATACTCCATTAATTTTCCCACCACCGAGGTTAAACTGATGGGTCTATAGTTACCTGGTACTTCCCTCAACCCCTTTATGGATTGGTACCACATGTGCCTCTCCAATCCCTAGGTACCCTCCCTCTCACAAGTGACCTGCTGAAAATCTCCGCCAGGGTGCAGCCAGTATGTCCGCCAATTCCCATAGTACTCTGGATGAATGCCATCCGCCCAGGAGATTTGTCTTTCTTTAGGGCCTTGAGGGCAAACCACACTCTTTGGCGGGATGGCATCATCCGTCCTCCACCTTACTGGTCTTTTATCCTTATCCAGATGTGACACCCTGGGGTACCTTTCTCCCTTTTGCTCCATTTCTGTTGCTCCTGATCCCACTCCCTGCCGCTTCTATCCCCTTTGTGCCTTGCTTTGTAGATATCCCATCCCTCTCTAGTGAACACAGAGGCAAAGTACTTAAATACCTCTGCCTGGTCCTCGCCTCTTCCACCCACCCTCCTTCTGATCTCAATCTGCTGAGATGGCCCTTAGTTTTTCTCCGCTCCCCAATGTACCGAAGAACCCCTTTTCCTCCATGTATCCCTGTGCCAGCCGTTGTTTTTACTGACTTTGCTCCTCACCATACGGGTGACTTTTCTAGATGCAAGCTGGTACATTTCTTAACCGTATCCCCTCTTGTTGTTTTATATTTTTGTAAGCCGCCTTCTTTTCTCTGACTGCTACCTGGACTCACTGGACCACCAGCATGGTTTATGTGACCTTGCTCCTTACGTTTCAACTTAGCGCAGATCCAGACTGCCTCATGAAGTCCCCTGCTTTATGACCTCCCATCTCCTTTCCACACTTGTCGTTGAGGTAATCCCCTTCAAGTGATCCTTGAGAATATTTCCCATGCCCATAAAGTCTGCCCCCCTGAAGTCCACTGCCAGTGTCCTAGATCTCACCCCCACTCCCCCAATGCTTATTTGAAACCAGACAGTATTGTGGTCATGCCCAGTCAGGGGGTCCTGTACAACCATGTCCCTTACCAGATCCCCATCTGCTAGAACCACATCCAGGACATGCCCCTCCCTTGTGGGCTCCATCACATGCTGTGTTAAGAACACATCCTGGAAGCCATCCAGCAGCCTCTGTTCCTTGGCCACCTTAGAGGACATGGTTCCCCAGTTTGTACCTGGCATATTAAGGTCCCCATCAACACCACTCCTTCCCCTTTGGACCACACTGGGCAATGATGTTGTCCAGCAAACCATCCTCTAGAACATCACTCATCCGGGGGCTATATGCTACTCCCAGCTTGACCTTATCTCCTGCTGGGGATCGTAGGGTGACCCATAAGGCCTCCACGTTTCCCTCTGCCTCTTCTACCGTAGCAATTTCTATGTCATCTCTAATGAACATAGCCACTCCACCCCCTCTGCCCTCCTTTCTATCCTTCCTAAGCATAGTGTATCCCCGTACATTTAGGTCCCAGTCATGGTTTTTGTTGGCCCACGTTTCCGTGACTGCTGCCACATCCACCCCCGAACAGCATGGCCTGGAACTCTGGCAACTTGTTTCCCAAGCTCCTGGCATTTACTAACACTAACCCCCACCCCTTATCCCTGATCCTCCTTGTCGAACCCCACCCAGATTCCTTATACTTCCATCCTCCCCCTGCTCCTCCTGAAACCTCCACCTCCAGTCTGTTTCCCCTCACCCCTTGGGCTTGAAGGCTACTCCCCTCATCTGGAGGGGAGGGCTTCTGGTCAGCCCCTCCCTTATCCCTTCCTCCCTTACAAGTTTAAACCCCACCTTTCTTGTATGTAGTCAGCCATCCCCTGTTTAAGGACTTCCTTCCCTAATGGGGCAAGATGAAACCTGTCCTTGACATATAGTCCCTTATCCTCCCAAACTCCATTCCAGTTCCCTAACACCCCCAACCCATTCTCTTCACCCCACTTCCTGAGCCAGTCATTAACCTCTGTGAGCTTCATTTTTTTCTCCACTGAGGCCTTTGGTACTGGCAATATCTCCAAAAAGGAAATGTTGCATCCATTATCCCGACAGACTCTGGCAAGTTCTTGGAACCTTGCTTGGATTTCCAAAATGCTATTTCCCTCTAGATCATTAGTTCCCAAATGCACCAGGAAATCCAGTTTCCCTCCACAATCCCTAACAATTTCATACACCATGAACTTTGCTCTGTGCACTGTCAGCCCAGAGATACTCACTACCTTCACCTGGCTATGGCATCCACCCCCCTGTCCCTCCCAATGGATACCCTTAATCATCGAGTCTCCCAGTAACAGAACCTTAACACCGCCATCATCCTTATGGTTACCTCCACTATGCCCTCTCAGCCCCCCTCCCCCACTTTATTCATGATCGCATTTCATGGGAGTCTTCCTGCCTTATTTGAGACCCCTTGTCACCCTCCCCTTCTGCCTTTCTTGCTATTTTGCCCACTTAACTCAAACCCTCTGAATAGGTGTCCCTTTAACCTCTCTTATCTGAACCATTTACCCTGGCCCTGATGGTTTCTCTTCCCGCATTCACCATCCCCTTGTAATAGTACCCCTGTCTCCAGAGGCCTCTGTGGGTCCCTTTAGCTAGGGCCCCATCCTTGGTACTGACCTCCCTGCTGACGGGGGGCTCCTCTCCCACCTCCTTGTGTCCCAGTTTCTCTCCAATCGTGCTCTCCTCCCTCATGTCTGGAATATGTTGCATCTGCCCCATTTGCTTAACATATATGTTTCCCCTTCTCCCTCTGGGACTATGTCTATCCTTTCGTAGCTGGTCTGTGATGCCCTATGGGTATCTGACTCCCTCCCCCCGGCCTCTGTATAAGTTTCCTTATTTCCACCAACCCCTTCCTCCCCCTCTAGGATGCTTAGTATCTCAAATTTATTGTGACACTCTATGTCAGCCTCCATCAAGTAACCCGAGTTTCCCCTGACTGCATCTCTAAACTGACCCTCTTCTTCCTCTCTTGCACTGCTCACCTTAGGAGCTCCCTTCCCACAGTCTGCTGTTTTAGGCTTCCGCACAACAGCCCCTCCTGACTCTTCCCCCTCCAGTCTCTTTGAATTCAGAATGTTCACCCTGTACGCTTTCCCCTTAGCATCAACTTCCCTATCTAAGGGTCCTCTGTCCCTAATATCCCCCCTTCTGCTTGCTGTAGCATAATGTCCTGTAATTTCAGAGCGTTGCCCCAGCCTCCCCTCAGCCCCACCCTCTCTGCCCATATCCACACCCTTATCATTGGACCCCCCCAGCTCCCACAGCTTCTCCTTAACCAATATACCTCACTCCTGATACAAGATAGCTGTCTACAGAGTGGGCAGCCTCCTCTCCAGGCCCAATTTAGAATTATTGCCATTCCACAGCCTGTGCAGCCTACAACCCTTCCAAGATGCCTGCCATGGTGGAATATGGCCACCCTGATTATCCTCCTCTGTTTATAATAGCACACCCCTTTCTCAGTCCCTTTCCCTGGAGTACAGTTTCTCTCATACTGACTGTAGTTATTTACAAACCCAATTTCAACCCCACCAACAAAGTTCCCGAAGTCTCACAAACACATACAGTCCAGTATGTGCTTGGTCCCACTAACAGTGTGTGTAAGCAGACAATTGGCACCGTATGATGTCACAGGCTCCACCAACTCCTGTTGCTTCAAATTTCAGTCCCAAACAGAAATACTCAGCCTTCAATCCCAACCCCCAGTGGCTTTTCAGTATTTAAGAAGTTCAAAACAGGGTGGTGGGAGGGCTCTACCAAACACCAGGCAAACAACACATTTAAATTTCCTTCTAATTTTCCCCTGCCAAACTATCCCCAAACCTACAATATCACAGCCCAAGTAACAGTTCAAATTCAGGTAATAATTTTAACACATAGAACTAATTTCACTTACAAACTATTCAAATATTTCAGTTAAAACAAAATATAACTCCTGACCTCTTTTCTACCAACCTGTTGCTTAAGCTCCCAAGTGAACAATGAAAGCCAAGGTAATTCCTGTTTAAAGACAAGTTAATTGCAGCTAATGTCCCTTCCCCCAAACACCAGGCAAACAACACATTTAAATTTCTTTCTAATTTTCCCTGCCAAACAACTATCCCCAAACCTACAATATCACAGCCCAAGTAACAGTTCAAATTCAAGGTAATAATTTTTAACACATAGAACTAATTTCACTTACAAACTATTCAAATATTTCAGTTAAAACAAAATATAACTCCTGACCTCTTTTCTACCAACCTGTTGCTTAAGCTCCCAAGTGAACAATGAAAGCCAAGGTAATTCCTGTTTAAAGACAAGTTAATTGCAGCTAATGCCCCTTCACCCTAACACCAGGCAAACAACACACTTAAATTTCCTTCTAATTTTCCCTGCCAAACAACTATCCCCAAACCTACAATATCACAGCCCAAGTAACAGTTCAAATTCAAGGTAATAATTTTTAACACATAGAACTAATTTCACTTACAAACTATTCAAATATTTCAGTTAAAACAAAATATAACTCCTGACCTCTTTTCTACCAACCTGTTGCTTAAGCTTGACAGACTTGACTTTTTGGGGGTTGGACATTCTGCTTTGATCTGATTTGAAGATTACCTCTGGGAAAGATCTCAGAGAGTTAAGTTTGGTAGCACCATCTCAGAATCTGCAATAGTCAAGTGTGGGGTCCCTCAGGGCTCCATACTAGGACCTGTTTTGCTTTCTCTGTTACTTGATAAATGGGTAACTGAACTGGGAGATGTACATGTAACGTTATATGCAGATGATGCAGTAATATATACACAGGGATCCTCCATATCTGATTTAAATGATTTATTAACAAGGGAAATGTGTAAATTGTAACAATTGTTTATCTCACATAGATTCATTCTGAACAAGTCAAAGACTAAAACCATGATCTTTGGTACAAGGGTACGCCTTAGAGAAAAGAGCCAGAGTCTACAGGTTAAGTCTATTGATGGTTTCATTTTTGAAAATGTAGACACTTTTCAATATCTAGTGTCCTATTGGACCCAAACCTAAGTTATGAACCTCACTTTAATTGGGCTACATCAAAGATTCATTAAAAGGTGGGTCTTTTATATAGAATCCATTATTTCCTTACTGCAGAATCTAGAATAGTAATTGCCATATAGTGTTTAGTCCCTATTGTAAATGATGCCACTTTAGTCACAGATAATACATCTGCCACAATTGCTAAGAAATTCACTTTTTGCTTCAATTAATAGCCACATTTGCACTTGTGCCCCCCAAATCATCGCATCGCATCATTGTGCTATTTTAAAGTCAATGGGTTGGTTACCTGTTCATTTACATTTTAGATATTGCATGGCCAAATTTATATTCTGAGTTATGAATTCTGGTGTCTCACTAAGTCTTAGCAGTCTTTTGAAATTTCGTGATACAGGATTATTACTCCAGACATAGGGTCGATAATGGTGTTTTAAAGCTTCCTTTAATGAGAACTACTTGTGGCCAATGGGCCTTTGCTTATACTGCCCCCTCTACCTGGAATAATATTCCTTTAGATATTAGACAATTACAAGCTTCTAATTTGTTTTCTCATGTTCTGTTATTGCATCTTAACTCATTGGTTGACTGTAACTGTTTTAATTAGTTGTTTTTATTCTGACGTGGATGTTTAGTCCAAAATGTTATGGATTGTCATTGTACTGTACTGTATGAAATATGTATATGTTTTGTTTAATGTGGGTCGCACCTGTAAATGAAATTTCTTTTTCCAGTGTGCTTACCCATTAAGCAAATAAACAAACAAATTCAACAGGCGCTTGTAACTTGGGTATTTTTAGGAATTATTTCACCAAATTTTCAACAAGGCCTTTTTGGGACCCCACTTCATAAACACTGGCACTATCATTTTGTTAGTCAGTCCTGAAAGGTGATTTCATACAGTGAACGCACAATTCCATGCCACAGGTGCAAAAACACATTCAAGGCAGAATGTGAAAAATGACAGCTGTACTGGTGTCAATGTGGCTCAGTTGGTAGCACATCTGCCTCTGGACCAGAAGGTCATGGGTTCTCGTCCCACACCGGGATTGGACTTGCACCTAAAAATCACTGGCATCTGAGTGCAGTATTGGGGGGTGCTGTACTGCTGGGGTGTGCCGTCCTTCGGATGAGATGTTAAACCGAGGTCCTTTCTGCCATCCTGGTGTTGTCCTGGTGGGCGTCCAGGTGGAAGTAAAAGAACCTAGGGCACTCTTCGCAAAGAGTAGGGAACATTCCTGGTGTCCTGGCCAACATTCGCCTTCCCATAAAACCAGTTCATGCAATTATCCAGTCTGTGTGTGGGTGATGATGTGCGATATGGCCGCCACCACACATTCAGTCACTTCACTACCAGTCTAGCATTGCTTGTAAAGTGCTTTGGATGTATGAAAAGTGCTATATAAATGCTGATTCTTCTTCTTCTACTGTTAATGAAGTGGTGTGAAAAATTGGCAATGTTGAAAATTTGGTGGCAAAATATTGAAAAGGGCCAAAGTTACGTGCGTACAAAGGGAAAACTCAATGGATGCATATAACGCAGCCATTTTTAGGAATTGTTTCAAAAATTTTCAACATGGGCTTTTTGGGACCCCACCTCATGAACACTGGCACTATCATTTCATTAATCAGTCCTGAAAGGTGATTTTGTGCAGCGGCCGTGAAATCACCTTATGGGTCTGATTAACAAAATGACAGTGACTGTGTTCATGAGGTGGGGTCCCATGAAGCTCATGTTGAACATTTGGTACAAAAATACAAAAAAATGGCCAATATATCAACATAGGTTCAAAACACTACTGACAGCCATTATATGGCACTTACCTTGATTCTTCAGTTTGTGGTTTGACTTTGAAAAGTGCAGACACATCCAGGTCCACAGAAGATGACATCTGATGTTCTATAGTGGTACAGTAAGTATAAGGCAGGAGGGGTGGGGTGGTGGGTTGCTCAGTGGGAGGGTCAGGATGGGGGAGAGGGACAGGGAGACAATGAGGGACTGTTTTCTTTTTTCCAGGAAAGAAAAGACACCAGGAGACTGTTTTCTTTTTTTACTGGAAACATAAATCAACATTTCGGAACACTAATGGGGGGGTCTCCTCAGTGCCCCACAGTATAGGGGATGGAAGGACATAACTGGGGACACTGGGAGTGGGCTTCCCAGTGTCCCACCTTGGGGGGTTCTAGTGCTGACACAGGGATTGGGCATCCTGATGTTGGCAAAAAAATCAAGTACTGGTTGGGGTACTGCATAACTGGGGACACTTGAAGTGGGCTCCTCAGTGTCCCACAGTGGTGGTGGTGGTGGTGGGGGTTCTAATGCTAACACACAGATTGGGCACCCCGATGTTGGCAAAAAAAGTTTAATTTTTTCGGGACACTGGGAGTGGGCTCCCCAGTGTTCCACACTAGTGGGGGGGACCTCTACTGACACCGACACAGGGATTTGGCACACTGATGTTGGCAGAAACTTTTTTTATTAAAAAATGCCTCTGCCCACTTGGAGACAGTAAAAGGCTGAAAGATCATTTCATTAGGTAAACACCAACAGGTGTTTACCTAAACCTGGGCTGAAGAATCCGATTCTGGCCTTATTTTTTGTAAAATAAATGGCAAGAAAAGATTAAGATTGTTTACAGGGGGTGATTTTTTCCAATTCAAAGTTTATTGAGTTTTATGCATACAAAGGACTAACCACCATGAAGTAGTGCAAAACATCGGAACTACAGAAGATACAAATTGGTGAGTCCTTCCCCCCACCCTTCTTCTCCCCAACATGCACCCCCCCAACCGAGTCTTGCACAGTGTAATTAAGCAAATATCACCAGAGTTTCTGGTCAGACAGAAAATATTGGACTGATTGTAGGGAGTAAAGAGCTTGCAAAGGACCCCAGATTTTATTAAATCTAACTGTGGCATTCTTGAGACTAGCTATAGATCTCTCTGTTCTGAGATTAGCTAAAAGTTCTCTCAGCCATTCAGTATAGGAAATCTCTTTGTTGTCATGCCAGTGTTTCAGCACCAATTTTTTAACTGACATTGATATTAAGGCCATGTGGAACTTGCATGGAAGCACCGGAATCCCTGAGAAATCACCCAGGAGACAAATTTTAGCTGAAAACAATTCATCAAGGCCTAAAAGGGGATCTGCTCTTTGCTTAATAAGTACCCATAGGGCAGATATTTTGGGCCAGGTCCAAAAAATATGAAGCAAGTTACTGTCATCTTGTGCACATCTGTTACAAATAGGGGAAGACACTAAACCAAATCTAGCCAGTTTTTGTGGTGTATAGTAAAGGTTATGCAATATACGAAATTGCATGAAGCGGCGTCTGTTTTGTGTGATGAATTTGTGACAGCCCTCCCATAAAACAGGCCAGTTTATAGGTGTCTCAGGGAAAAGAGGTGCCCAGTAGTTCGAGGGACCAAAGTGGTCTGAATAAATCCAATCAAAAAGGGTATTAAACATCTTAGATACTGCATTGGGAGGCCTGCTAATGGGACCAGGCCTGTGCTAAAAGGTGGGTCTGCAGTCGTTAAAGGGAATATTCCAATGTTTTTTGTCAACATGTGACGTATTTGGAAAATTAAAAAAATGCAGGAATTTGGGATATTAAACTTAGCTAAAATCTGTGAAGAAGATAACTGTGACCCTGTTCTACTGTTTAATAGATAGGCGAGGATACAGTCAGTGAACCGCAGCAACCAAGGGGTGGAAAGGACTTTACCATCAATTTTAAGGTTAGGATTCCCCATTAATGGTTGTGTCAAGTCCGAACAATGGTCGTACTTCAGAAAAGCACAGAGCTGGGAATGTACTTTGACAGAAAGGGTGACCAGGGTAGAGTGAAGTTGCACTGGAAAACGTTTAGCCTTGGTGAATAACACTGCAGATGGGGAAAGGCCATGGGATTGAATCAAGTCAGATTGAATTTTGAGCCAAAGTGGGGTATAAGAAGATGGTGTTCCGAAATCTTCTATCCCGAGCCATCTAAGATATTTGCTGGTGTGACAAGCCCAATAATAAAGGCCTATATGTGAAAGACGGAGGTCGCCCTTTCCTTTAGGTGCTGCTAGTTAATGGAAGGCCAGACGGGGTTTTTTACTGTTCCAAATGAAGTCCACAATAAGACTACGCACTTTCTTGAACCATGAGAGAGGAAGCCATAAATTTAAAAGGTTGAGTGGATAAAGGAGACTGGGGAAAACGTTCATTTTGATCAAGTTAATTCTGCCCCGTGGAGAAAGTGGGATAAGGTCCCATCTTTTTAGATCCTGGGTAAGTGTGATTAATAGAGAGTCCAAATATTTCTTTTGGTGGAGAGCAGGGCTTCTCGAAAGTACAATGCCCAGATATTTCAGGGATTCTTTTCCCCAGGACAGACCAAGGACTTGAATATATTGCTTCATTATCTTACAGTTAAGGAGAAATACAACTGTTTTGTATACATTTCATTTGTAATCTGAAAGGGTACTGTATTCTCTTATAATCTCTAGCATGGAGGGATAGATGAGGTAGGGTGGGGTGGGAAAGCTGAAGTAGTAAATCATCCACATAAGCAGAGACTTTAATTTCATAACCTTGTACAGTGATGCCTTGAATCCTGGGACAGTTAACCAACTACCTTATCAGAGGTTTCAAATATAAATTGAAAAGAATGGGGGATAAGGGACATCCCAGTCTTGTACCTGATCTCAAAGGGACTGATTTTTTCTTAATTAAAGTAGTGCTGCAAATTGCGGCAGTTTTTGTGAAACAGTGCTGCAATTTGCAACAGTTTGTGTGCAACAGTGTGGTTAGTTGAGTGAAAACTACCACAATTTGCAGTAATATCACAAAAATAGTGCTGTTAATTTGCAACACTACCAACAGCCAAGTAAAAAAAAAAAACATATTTCCAGACACTATTTTCAAAAACTAAGGTCAGAATCTTATTCTTCTGGCCCCAATTAGGTATACACAACTGTAGATGTTTACCAAGGGACAGTATTTTTTGAATGATAGGTTTTTTTCCCCCGTCACTAACTGAAAACAAGATGACGGCAGCACAACACTACTGATTCCATTTGAGGCACCAAAAATTGTTTTCACAGCAGCTGCTTTCACATGGAACATATAATTTTTCCCATAGGCTATGATGGGAACATTTAAATTTTAATACCTTTTGAACGTAGTAATATATTTTCACCAAACCTTCAAAAGGCACATCTGCAACCCAGACCCCATATACCCTAACAATTTCAGACCACAAAACCAATCCATTTTTTAGATGCGGCATGGCAAAAGATTTGCACCTAAATGATAATTTTAACATTTATGACACTACGCATCTCCACAACTACATATCCAACCGGTCCAAATCTTGCTATATCAAGAGATCTATTGAATCTGACAAAGTATGGAAAATTTTGTGTGCGTCAGTTGTACGGTTCCAGTGTTATTAAAGTGCAACATTTTAGGTTTAGCATAGAAGTGACCGTTGAACTCTAACTATACTGGCACTACCATTCCAGTATAATATATATAAATAGATATAAATATAGGTCAAAGCCAGAGCGTCATCCTCAGAAGTAGGAGGGAATATGTTAACTGGTTCTCTCAACCCTGAAAATCCAAAATAGGGTGACTAGTCAATGTCTGACTCCACTACCAACAAAAAAAGGAAACCAGCTAACCAGCTTTTATGGCTCAGAAGGCTTTTCCTGATAAAACTCTTCCAATAAATAAATAAATAAATATCAATTCCACAGCCGGTGACATCAGTTGAGCAGAAGCCCTGCATGAAATACTTTACTCGAAGCTTCTGCTCAACTGATATTACTGGGTTTCAGAACACACAAGTAATTAAAAAAATGAATATTCAGGGAGGGAGGCAACATTAACAAGGGGCCCTAAATAAAGACAAAATAATACTATTTCAAAACAAACACATGAAAAAAAACAGACTTCACATATGGCCAGTTTTCCAAGGGTTTATGTTCCCTTTATGAAGAAATTTAAATTACAGAGCAGAAGAGGTAAATCAGAAAAGAGAGGGGAAATTAGGAAGGAAAGACAAAAGAAAAAATATACTTAGGTCCCCATTTTCAAAAGGTTAGCACGGCACAAATCGGGTTTGTGCCATGCTAACCCAGAATAGCGCTGGCTGCTGGGGGCATGGCCATATTCAAAGGCCACTTATGCATGGCAAACCCCAGACAGCTCCGTCACACACAATATTGTGATGCTTGAAAAGTTTTTCACCCCAAATTAGCAAACGTGATTGTGACCGTAGGGGCAGTTGCCTCTCCAAAGATTGTCATGATTATGACTTCTCTCTCTGTCTGTTTGCCTGTATGTCTGTCTGTCTGTTTATATATCTATGTAATTATCTAGCTTTCTATCAATTGCATCTATTGCTATTTTTACCTATTTGTAAAACAAACCTGCATATCACATTTGCCTGTACTCTGAGCATATACTTACGATGCAGTACATATTTATACTCCACTCTTGCATAGACCTCATACTGTCCTGATATTCCTGTTATCACAAGCATAACTACCTTAACCTTGTCAACAGCAACCCCTTCTGAAAGTTGCTATCACATTTTCTCTCCTAACTATCACATTTTCTCTCCTAACAGAGTCCATCATCACACCTGACTGCCTGACATCAACACATCGCTTAAATATAACTTACATCACCTCATGGACAAAAGCCCTGTTTTTCTCTATGAAACTGTGTAAATAATCCCAAGACTGAACATCTGCCAGCCATTACTTTTCATGTACTGCCATCTACTGTACCTGTCAAACCTATATTGCTTACCATTTCTTCCATTGAAATGTACACCTCCATATCTTTTCCTACTAATGTGTAAGCCTTCCTTAGAATGCAAAATAAAACAAATCTTACTACTTACAAATCATTGTGTTGTTTCTCCATGCCTCCTTAACAATTCCACACAACCTTACTAACTTCATTATGCAGCCATAATGGATTGACCAGATTTTGTTTAAATATTGGCAGCACATAGTCCACTTTCCAATCATCAGGCAAGGACACAGTTCTGATTGACTTATTGAACAGAATTGTCACTTGCATGGGTAGTTCCTTAACCAGCTGCTTCAAGATGTGGAATGCATTCTATCTGGTCTCACTGCTTTATTTACATGTACCCTCTTCAGCATTTTCTCAGTTTCTTCAGGGGTTACATATTTGTCTTGTAGAACATCCTTTGTTCCCCCTAAAATAACATTTATCTCATATCATTCCATCCCTCTCCTCAATGAATGCTGAGGTACCAATACTGAAGTACCAATACAGCTACCGCCTGATTTCAATCCCACTCACAAGGCAGGATGCAATCAGTCAAGATTGGCCCCTCCCTCCACCCCCCCCCCATAAATACTGGAGTTCCACAGGGCTCTGTATTTGTCCCAATCCTGTTTTCAATCTTCCTGAATGATTTACCTGATATCTGCTTGTCTACCAAAATACACAAGTATGCAGACAATACCATACTGTACACCTCTGGCACTTCCCACTCAGATGTGGTAGCAACACTGCAGTAGGACTTCAGTAAATTATAGTACTGGCTCCATTCCAACCAGCTGTTCCAAAATGCCAAAAGGACTGTCTCCGTGACCTCCAGCACTAGACAGAGACTTTCTAAATCCCCTCATACCCTACTTTCCACACCCTGGATGGTACACCTTATAGAAAACATCACCTTTTTTAGATACCTTGGAGTCTGGCTAGACCAACACTTGGACTTTTCTACACATATTAATGCAATCATCAAGAAATTGCACCCAAAACTTGGTGCTTTATACCATAATAGTGATTGTATTTCTCTGCCAGCTCACAGTGCTCTTGTATGGAAAATGGTCCTCCCCATATTTGACTATGCTGATATAGTCTACAGGGCCACTGCCAATTCCACCCTGGCCAGACTGGACAGCCTCTTTAACTCCATCTGTTGGTTTGCTCTATCCTGCTCCCTATGCACCTTTCACTGTGATCTTTACAAAGCTCTCTCCCTCTCTTCCCTTGATTCCAGATGCCTCACCCATTCTGTTTCCTTTTTAGCTAAATTCTGGTTTGGGTCACTACCCCCTTACCTCAGCTCTACTCTATCTGCACCCATCCCCCTCCACAACAACGGACCCCAACTCCTGGTCCTCCCAACCACTTGACTACAACTGGACAATCTGCCTTCTCATATAATTGTTCGAAGCTGGGGAATGCCCTCCCCCCACCATCCAAAACACCTCCACCCCCACAGCTCTTACCTCCCTCCTGCATAGCAACACTTCCCCTTCCTGCTCCTGTCCCTAATTGTCCCCCAGTACCTGCCTGGTACCCATTTCAACCATCATGCTAACCTTTAATTACCCCCATATCTATCACACAACAACTGTGACCTCAGCCCCCCTCACTTGCCTGCCCAAGTGAACAAGATCTGTTCTTTATAGTATTTCTCTTCATTGAACAGCACTCACCTCTTATCCACCACTCCTATAATAGCCCCTTCTCTCACTCTTCACCCTGAAAATTCTATTTCATGCTTTGATATTTGGAATCCCCTGGAACATTGTACAACAGCTGTTTTTTCTCTGCTAATAATACTTGTACCTGGAGTGTACCATAGCAACGGTGCACACCCCTGGTGAACTGCTTCATCTGTCCAGCATAGGTTGATACGTTAGGGTAACCTGTAGTACTCTATTTAACTCCATGTTATCTATGTTATAACTTAACTCAGTGTACTCTATGACCCCAATGCTGTAATACTGAAATGTTGTAAATACTGTATTGCGTAAATTGCTATTCTGCTATCCTGTAATTACTTTTGCTATATTCCAGTTACCATTATAAACTGCTATTCCCCCTTCACCTTCCCCCCAGGATGCACCTGGAAATGAGCAATTACACTCAGTATGCCTTCCTGGTGAAGCATTTAAATAAATAACTAAATAAACATGTATTCAGGCATTCTGTCAACTACCATTTGTAATTAAGTCAGATGTGTCCTGATTAATTAGTAGTGAATAGTACTTGGTGTTTCCTCTTCTCATTTTTGTATTTGAAGAAATGTGTTACCACTGGATTGAGGTCAACATCTAAAACTTCCACTCCTCCAAAAAAACACATCCACATTTAAATATCTAAAGCATCCAAATTCAAACATCAGATCAAACATCAAATATATTGATGATCCTTATCTCTAGTAGTTTACTTATTTATTACCATATTTAAGCAACTCCAACATTTAGAAAGCTTCGTGTGATCATGTGTTGGGGCCACCACAGCCAATAACATATTTTGTGCTGAAGAACTGCAGTTTAAAAATTATTATTCTAGCTCAATAGACAGCAGGACCAGTCTTCTTACTTGCCTAGCTTCTTAACCATGTAATTCTGCTTTGCAGACACTGCTGTAAAGCTCTTTGCATATCACAAATGTCATCTTCCCATAGCTGTGTAGCTGCTGACACAGCAGTTCAATATTTTGTTTGTAATTTTTGTTTTTTGTCTGTTTAGACCATGAAACATTTATTGGACAATGAAACATTTATTTTCTGTCATTCGTTCCATACCCCCTGGCATAATGAGCTTCATGAAGACATGAAAACAAAAAAAACAACAAGGATTTGCCTTTTTATAGTGCTTTTCATACACACTGTATCCCAAAGCACTTTACAGGCAATGATAGACTGGTAGTGAAGTGACTTTAAACATGTAGTTGAAGCCATTTAAGTGCTGTTCCTTGTCACCTAGTATCATTATGCATTTTTGGAAAACTATATATATAATACTGTATATATATGTATATATATTTCCCCCCAAAATAAACACTGTAGCATGTTACATAAGGAGTGGTCAGGTGTCTGGCATTTGGCAAGAGGAGTGGTTGGGTGTCTGTCAGTTGAGTTTCAATGCTAAAAAGTGAAAGATCATGCACCTGGGTCACAGGAATCCAAGGGAGGAGTACAGGATGGGTGGGTGGGAAAATTCTGACCACCTCAAGTCAGGGGACAGACTTAGGGTTATCATATCTGATGACCTGAGGGTAAACAAAAAGTGTGAAAAGGCAGTAGAAGGAGTGTTGGGGGTGCATAGGGAGGGAAAAGAGGCGGCGATGCCACTCTACAGATCACTGATGAAGCTTCAGCTGGAGTACTGTGTCCAGTTCTGGAGACCACAACTCTAGAATGACATTGACAAAATAGAGTCAGTCCAGAGAAGGGCAATGAAGATGGTACATGGACTGCACCAGAAGCTCTTTGAGGAAAGACTTAAGGACCTTAATATCTATTCACTGGAGGAAAGAAGGGAGAGGGGGGATATGATAGAGACTTTCAAGTACCTTAGGGGAATAAACAGGGTACAGGTAGAAAGCATATTTCAGAGAAAACTCTGCACAAGAACAAGGGGGCATGATATGAGGCTGAAGGGTGAAAGGCTCAGGGATAATGTTAGGAAGTTATTTTTCACTGAAAGGGTGGTGGAACCATGGAACAGCCTTCCAGCAGAAGTGGTGGGGGTGAAAACAATACAGGGGTTCAAGGGTGCATGGGCTAGACATAAGGGTACCCTGGAGATGTGCAGAGCAGGAGAGCTGCAGGTCAAATAGGATCTGGGGCTGCAGCAGAGAGTAGGGAAATGGACAAACTAGGTGGGCCGTATGGTCCTTATCAGCAAACACATTCTATGTTTCAATTTTCTTAGTTTGAAAAGGAACACGACCAAATCACCCAATGCAAAAAAGTGTCCTCACTAAAATGGTTCAATCATCTTACAATTTTTAAAGACAAAAGTACAGTTCACATCCGCATAGAGCCAGTGGTGGAAAAACCACCTACACACATAAATTATGTCATTTATGTGTGGTGGTGTTTTTTCCACCTTTGGCTCTATGTGGCTGTGAACTGCACTTTTTTTTCATTAAAAACAGTAAGCTAATCGAACCATTTTAGTGTGTACTCTTTTTTTGCACTGGGTGCTTTGATGGTGTTCCTTTTCATGTTATCATTTTATACTTTAGCTCCTATGTTGTTTTCCTGGTGCTGGCTTTGTTTACCACTGTTTCATTTTCTTACTACCTTTGTTCTGAAAAGCAATCCTTACCCAGTTGGTGGTATTACTGCATTTGAGTGAAAGCACATTACAGGTAATATTTTTTTACCCCTACTACAAGGTTCATGGTGGTATGAACCACATAGTGTTACCTTATCATTTATTTTATCATTTTTTTAAGTATTTTAGACATGGCTTATTGGATTGCACATACTTGCAAAACTTGGCATTATTATCTAACCTGTCTACCATCCAGTATCGTTCTTGAGTGTATATTGGAGTTGCAGACTACAACTACTGATAACAGATTGTTCTGTAGTTCTGATAATGTTACACACTTATTTCCTGAAAGTCTACATTAAGAATGCAGTTTCTTAAGAATGTTTCACATCATCTGAATCCACAATATGTTGCCCCAGTTCTGAAGAAAAGGATAACAGCCTCCAGTAGTCAAAGTGAGTCATAAAATAGCAAGAGGCATTTATCAAAAAGGAAGAAAGGGAACTGTAATTTTTTGTTATCTGGGGGATCCTAATGTATTACGTTTATGGTAGTTGACAGCCTTGCTCCTGGTCTTTGCCTTTGCTTTTGTCTGACCTACTGCTGTGTATTGCTGTACTATAATAACTGCTGAGCATTTTTTTCTTAGGGCTCAACCAGTTATTATTCACTATAATAACCTGCAGGTTATTATGGCAAGCACGGGTCCTGTCACTCACAACCTACTGCTCCGTCATTGGCTCTCATTCTCACTGTGGGCAGACAGAATGGTTCTACAAATATGGGGGCTACGTTCCTCTATTAGCAAGGAGCCGCCACTGAAACACTACTTAGTGCTCCTACAAATACCTTTTCTAAGTGTATATCTCATCCATTCCATTGTTTCAAATAAAAAATATTATATCTGGCTGATCCTGCTGTTCGTCGGCTCAGTAAAATCGAGCGAGCAGGAATGGGACTATGGCTGACCTCCCATACCACTACTGAACCTTGATTGCCACTCCATACTGTGAGCTTAAAAAAATAAAAAATGACAAAAGCCTCACCTGCAAAGAAGGACTAAGAGGAAGACAGAGAAAGTGGGGAAGTGTGTGGCTACCACATACAGTAGTATTCAAACACTTTAAAGGTAACAAATTAAACCCAGGCTTACTCATAGGTTTTTAATAAATTTGATAGTAATAATACTTTACAGACAGGCTACTGGTTTGCAGTCATGCATACACTTAAATCAGGATTTCACACACACACACACACACACACACACACACACACACACACACACACACACAGGCACACCCTGCATGTGCTGTATGGATAAGATCTGCATATTTAAAGTTTTTTTCTTAATTTTGTAGCTCTTACCTTAGTTAAAAATGGGTAGTTTGTTGCATGTTTCAGATATAAAATGAGTAAATGTGGCACCACTTTCAAGATCACCCCAATGGCCTGATCCCACGCTGTTCTTAATTTGCAAATACTCATAATAAGATGCAATATTACGCAGTCTCTCTGTCATCAATATAGCCCTCTAGAGTTTTTCTTTCTATTCCAGATTTTCTTCAGTGCTCCTAGCAAACTGAAATATTGTGCTTTTTTCCCAGTTATCACTACAACTCTTTGAGCCTCTTTCTGGAATGTACTGTATATACCTTAGCAAGCAAGAATCCCCTGCCTACCTGCCGGCCCATCAGTGTGGTGGTGGTGCTATCACCTCCGATGCCAGTGACCCAGATTCGGGAATGAGCCATGGTTAATGAGAACTGGCTGAGGGGAGCAGGTTTGAGCATCCCTGAGGACACTCTCCTCCTCTGGGGGGGGGGCTGTTGCCCCAGGAGGCATGGGATCCCTGGTGTGGAGAGGGGAGGAAACCATTAGGTGCTGGCTGGGACATACAGTAGCATGTCCATGGTTTGAACCTCAGTCCTTGCACTGGCATCCTCGAGGGGGCAGGACTTCTGGGGACCAAACAAACAAACCAACAGTGAAATAAATTACAGCCCCCACTACTGTGCAGCATGATCCCCACCCTCGTGAGAGAGGGGTGGATAATGGAGTCCCAGATGGTCAGCATAGCTACCACCGAGCCCCCCACCAGGAGGGGGTTAAAAATGATATATATGAATCCCCTGCCTACCAATTGGGGAACAAGTTACCTAAAGATGACCATCTCTCTCATTTAAATCATTTAACCACATTAACAGGTATTACATTCAACTCAGGCATACTCACAGATTTTAGATAAAATGTAAGAGTAATAATACATTTTAGGGTGGCCGCTGGGTTGTGGTCAGAAAAGGAATACACTTTGTAATTCATGTGTACCACATAGTATTCACACTGATCAGACTCATATCCTACCATAGCATGAATCAGGGGTGTGCATACTGTTTATATAGAACAGGCAGTAAATTGTGTCTTTTTAGGAATAGAAAAAGGCTTAGCATCTTGACCTTACAGGAGTTCTTATGAAGGTGTATCAGAGAGTTAATACCTCTACTTTCATTCATAAACTACAGACATTCTTTGCACGGAAAAGAACCAGAAATAATTATGTATTTCTTCTAGGGTTTTTTGATGACACCTGCACACTTATTCCCTGTTTCTTATAAAAACTGCTCAGTGGAAAGCTACTATTTACCTCTACCTTACTTTTCTAGCAGCCCAAATTGCCATTATAACATTTTTGCATTTGTAGAAAAGTAATGCAAGTGGAATTCATGTGCAGTTGGTGAATGTGTGTCGGGAGAAAATGTTTCAGCCAGAGCAACATGTGAATGGACAAGGTAAATTCATAATAGGACCAGAATGAGGATTCCCAATTCAGAGATGTTTTATATAGTCTCCAACCCAATAACTGTGAGCTCTGGGGAAGACAAGATAAGATCATATAATCAAACTGGAAATAATAAAACACTGCATCAGGATATTTTATATAGCTAATCACATCCTTTGGTTTTAGATGTTCTTGTCAAGCACAGGGCGATTACCAAGTGGGCACCTAAAATGTTGATGCCAGAAAAGAAAAAAGAAAAAAAACATGTCCATATGGTTTATATCTTTCCAAATCTAGAGACTGCTGTAGCTAGGCAAGGCAAATTTTATTTATATAGCACCTTATTCAAAGACTCAGAGCGCTTCACAATAAGAACAATGTAATAAAAACAATACCCCCAAGAATTTAAATCAGGATTTAAATAAAACTAAAAGCTTTTTCAAAACAAAAGGTTTTTTTAGGGAGGCTTTAAATCCCTCCACTGAGCTGGCTGCATATACATAAGGTGGCAGGGAATTCCACAACACTGATGCAGCAGTACCAAAGGCTCTATCGCCCGATCTCTTGAGTTGAAAGAGAGGTACCACAAGCAAGTCAGCTTCGGTGGAGCGTAGGGGCAGCAAGGTCGATACAGCACCAGGAGCTGTTTAAGATAGTCAGATCCCAGCCCACGCAGGGCCTTGTATGTCAACAAACAAATCTTGAAGGATATGTGCAAACCCATAGGCAGTCAGTGCAGAGCATGCAGAATAGGAGTGGCATTATCTCGCATGAGGCACCAGTCAAAATCCTGACTACAGCATTCTGCCCTAGATGCAGTCAATGCATCAATCCTCCAGAGAACCCTAGATATAGAATGTTGCAGTAATCAAGTCTGTCGGTGATGAAAGCATGAATGACCATAACCAGATCATCAGGTGTCATGAATGATCAGATCCTGGCGATATTCCAGAGATGGAAGAAACCGGATTGAACAACTGATGACACCTGTTGTTCAAGGGTCAGCTGGTTTCTAGAGAAACACCAAGATCTGTAACCACACTCACAGTCAGGGGCTGCCTACCCACAATTGGGGCGAGCAACCTCCCATCAGTGTAAACACCTCTACAACCAGGCTAGATCACCATAACCTTTGTTTTGCTGGGGTTGAGACACAACCAGTTTGCAGACATCCAGTTGTTTATCTCAGCCAATTACTGGCTATGCGTAACTGAGGTGGAGTGGTCACCTGGGGCTCAAGGCAGGTACAACTGGGTGTCATCTGTGTAACAGTGAAACCCCAGATTGTACTGCCTAATGATCTCTCCTAGCAGCAGTATATACACAGAGAACAGCAGAGGGGCCAAAATACAACCCTGCGGAATACCACAGGGAAGCACGAAAAGTTCAGAGGAGAAATTCCCAAGGACAACACTTCTGGTCAAATATGAGCTAAACCTGTACAAGACTGCATCAGTGGCACCCACATGGTTCTGCAGATGATCCAATAGCACTCCATGATCTACCATGTCAAAAGCTGAAGATAGGTCCAAGAGCATCAAGATAGTACATCGCTCTTGGTCCCTCACCATGAAGAAATCATGTGCCACCCTGACCAAAGCCATCTCAGTGCTGATCCGGGGCCGAAAACCTGACTGGAGAGGTTTTAAGATGGACAAACTCTCCAATCACTCAACCAGCTGGTCAACCACCACCTTCTCAATAACCATCCCCAAAAAAGGAAGATTAGAGATAGGCCAATAGTTCAAGAGAACATCATGATCTAAAGATGTTTTCTTAAGGAGGGGTCTCACCACAGCCTCTTTCAAGGCTGTAGTAAATGAACCCTCACTTAAAGACCCATTTATGATCTCAGCGAACACTGGACCCAACTACTGATAAGCTTCCTTAACTGTATCTTGCCATAAGTCACAACTATTTTCAGCTTTGAAAGCACCATTACTGTATGTTGAGTAAATTACAGTTGCCAACATATGTGTGTTCAGCCACAGATCAGTGCAACTGGGATTTTGTTTTCTTCTGAAATAATTTATTTGTGTGTATCTTAGTGTTGTCAGAGTAGTTTAATTGCAGAACTCTCACTTCTGAGTCAGTTTTTCTATACAGTGTAAATTTCCTCACCAGGAGAGAAAAAACATAAGATAAAGTTTTGAGTTTTGGGCTAGGAATTAGCTAGGATTTGAGCTGCAAATGCACTGATAGCATAAACAGTAGTGACTTTTAAATGATTGTACATTCTGTTTTGCAAGCATACTGTTACAGTCACTGCATTACCAATCATTCACACTGGAAGTAAACATTCTAAGATGCCAGTTTGAAATAAATTGTTTTTCAGACAGAGAGGGCCCTATGCAAAAATGGCATCCTGGCCATACGTACCCCAATACACAGTGTGTAGGGCCAGGATATGTGCATCCCAGGTGTCCAACAGACACCCATGGATGTACCAATGGTGTGCACCTACTATGCACCCCTGCCCAGGGATTTTCTCACCAGATACTGTGAAACTGCATGGCTGGCCTGGGCAGGGAGTGGGCATGCCCACAGATGGCCAGCAGAGTGCAGCATGCACAATGTCTATTACGCTGTGCCAGGTCACTGTTATGGGGGCTTATCTACACCAGCCAGAGGGCTGGCATAAAGGGTGTGCAAAATCCCAGCCCAGTGTCCACATTACTGCATGGTGCCATGCGGCCATTGACCTTAGACCCCCCTGCATGCCATAGAGGGCTGGGGGTGCCTGTTGTCTGCAGGGTGCTGAGCACTGAAACTTGTAACTTTTGTGGTAGTCCATAGGGGACATGGCAGTCCATATGTGGGCTACATATCCCATGCTCCAATGGAGATGGGAAATCCACTCTGGTGCTGGTCAGGGCTTCTGATTGGAAGCTCACTGCCTGGATGAGGTCTGCCCCCCCCATCAGCCCCACCCCATGTGCAGATCTACATGGCAGTGCATCGGGTCAGCCAAGGGTCATGCATCCTTGCCCCATGCATCTCACAGAAGCCGGCTATGAACCATATAGTTGCATGGTCTGGTATGTGCCCCTTACTGGTGCATACCAGGCATATTGATGCATACGGCCCTATGTGAGTTAGTTATACATTGCAAAGTTCAATACTGAGTGTACTGTACATATTGTACTTCATACTGGAGATGGCTTTTAATCCACTTTGGAAAATTGTTTAGCTTGAGATTACTTGAAGGAGTGATAGTGCCATATTCATAGTCTGAGGTGCTACATATGCAAAAGATTCTTGAACAGTAGTGTTTTTTTTTTTTATAGAAGTGTGCACTTACAAAACAGTAGCATCATAATGTAGTACTACAGCATGGAGAGGGTGCTGCACAGTGCACTCTTGGAGGTGCCACCCTTCAGGATTTAAACTTGGTTTCTTTCTTTATATCACCGATGATTGTCTAGCTAGAAGAGAGACCATTATATTTTGTATCTTTGTCCTGGATAGCCTCCATTTCTCATTCTCTCTCTCTCTCTCTCTCTCTTTTTCTAAACTGCATGCAGTCTCTGCACTACTAGTATCATTGCACTGCCAACATCTAATTCATTGGTTTGTATAATACTTTCAGGTACTTTGTAAATGAAAAATTCTATATAAATCCAATTTCTTTTATCATCTTTTCTATTAAAAAAGATAAGCCTGGTTGTAGTTCACAGGGCTTAGGTCCTGCCTGTATGACGGACGTCACATGCTCCTGCTGTTCAGTCCTAAGCAGGTGGGAAATAAACATTCCCTGGCTTTTTGAAAATTATTTCAGCTGTAAATCTGTTTGGCATTTTTATGTTGGAAACCTCCATGCATTCCTGGAAATGAAGCCATGTAAAAAAACATATTAAAGAGGATGAATCATGGCATGAAATTCAGCATTTAAGGTGTGTGTTTATGTTCTGTTTTAATTATGATAGTCAAACTAAAAGTATACCAGAAATAAAATATTAGAATTTTAATTATTAACATGACTTTCTAGGATCAGAAGTATTGAAGTTATCTATTAGTATTTACTTATCTAAGATCAACTGGAAAGGGGGAGAAAAGCAACCCACTTTGCAAATTACCATAAACCTGTCTTGCTGTACCAAACCCATGTCAATCAATTAGCTAAATACAAAGGACTGATTTTCAAGCAGTATTGAATAAATTCAAATGAGGATTGTGCTGTCCATCACAGTTCTACGTGGTTGCTTAAAATAGTTACACTGGCTCTCTTTAAATTTGATTTGAAAGCCAGCTGAACAGACACAAGGTGGGGAGGTAATTGAGATTCTACAACAAAAGTTGTGGTCATGAAGTACAGGAAGTTATTTTTCAGATGTTTGATTTCTTTAAAAGAGCAGTTGACTTCCATTTCAAAGTTCACGTTGCATCCCCAATCTGTAGTATATTATGCAGACTTTTCCCTTATAGCTGCTATCACATAGCATGAACCTTAATCAGATTTTTCCAGCCCTCTGGTGAGATGAAATCTTATCAGAAAGGGTTGTTTTCAAGCATAACATTTTTCCAATCCTTTTAATCCCCCCTTTTTCCAATGGACCAGATCCAGAGACCTCTTTCTATGAACCTCCCTACTTGATACCCACTGAGAAAACCTCTTCATCTGGGTGCCTTCTGCTGCTTCAAACTTGGGCCTAGACTAATCTTACTCCCACTCCTCATTGTCCCATTCTCAGTGCTATCTCCTGCTCCTTCCTGGCTGTTCTACAGTGGGTCAGGCAAGTTCCATGATGTGTGTGCATCTTGAGCAAGATGCACTCCCTTCCCAACTCAAGACTGGGTAAACTCATCCCTTGCAGACTTGGGCCAACAATAAAGCTCCTCAGCTTTGAAAGATGGATGACAGCAGTCCTGTGTGATGCAGTGTGCTGGTGGCAAGCCTATCATCAGCCCAGCTCTACTTCTTATGTTGTGAACTCACCCACCTCCCTCAGCTAGTTCCAGCTCCCCCATGACTGAAGAAGAAGAATCAGCATTTATATAGCACTTTTCATACACAGTATCCCAAAGCACTTTACAAGCAATGCTAGACTGGTAGTGAAGTGACTGAATGTGTGGTGGCAGCCATATTGCACATCATTACCTACACACAGCCTGGAAAATTGCAGGAACCAGTTTATGGGAAGGGGAATGCTGTCCAGGACACCAGGAATGTCCCCTACTCTTTACAAAGAGTACCCTGGGTTCTTTTACTTCCACCTGGACACCCACCAGGACAACACCAGGATGGGCAGAAGGGACCTCGGTTTAACGTCTCATCTGAAGGACAGCACACCCCAGCAGTACAGCACCCCCCAATACTGCACTCAGATGCCAGCTATTTTTTTTTTTAGGTGCAAGTCCATCCCGGTGTGGGAAGAGAATCCATGACCTTCTGGTCCAGAGTCGGATGTGCTACCAACTGAGCCATGCTGACGAGGTAAGGCAGATATCCTGAAGCTACTCACAATGTCACACCTATTATTTTACTATATAAATCTTCCTGGGTCCTTGTACAGAAGCATTCTCTCAGAACACATGATGGTAGTCCTAATTACACTCTCTAAATAAATGAACAAAACATAGCCCTTTCACTACTTGAGGCCTGGCATATCCTAAAACTGAATTGCATGTCTCCTGGGCAGGGATGGAACTGTCCACTCAAATCAATATTCATGCACCCCTTGCCAGTCAACCAATGAATAACACTAGTATTAGCTAGGAAGGCAGTGTTTGACTGCCTTCCTGGCAGAAGAAGGGTACAAGGGCAATCCCAGTGTGGCCCCGCTTCCCTTAAATTAAATAAAACTGCAGTAGGAATCCACTACAGAAACACTTTCAAAACTCAGGAGAGTTTGAGTAATAGACTCACTCACCATTACGTATACTTTAGTTGAGATTTTTTTTATTAATTGTATAAAAAAAAGATAAAACAAGTAGATAGAGAACACTAGCATTTTGTGAGAACACCTAAGTTCGTCTGGGTGCCAGGTTTTCTAAAAAGTAGTAAATTACATTCCCTAAGATTAACTTAAATACAAATAAGGTATTCCATATATATTTGTGTGTGTACGTAGGGAAAGGGAACATTGTTTAACCAGGAGTAGCACACTAAGCTGAAGCTTGTTTCCTGATGCGATCTGGGAGCACAAGGAAGTTAAGTGATTTTCTCAGAATCACACAGTATGTACCTAGGTGACTGTGGGATTCAAACCCAAGTCTCCAGATCTGCAGCTCAGAGCCTTAACCCACCGCACTATACTGCCTCCTACATAGGTAGGTAAAATTTATTGTTTGTCAATTAGACATTACAATATATTTGCATCATACATATAAAAATCAGTTACATCAATAATTCTATAAATAGAAATTTTCAAAACATGCAGGGCCAGATATTCAAAACTGTGCCCCGGGGCTAAATTAGCACTGCCCGGCAGGCAAACTTAGCCAAGAGCAAAAAGCAAGCTATATTCAAAAGGAATAGCCCTTTGCAAAACCAGCTCAATATAGCAAGCAAAAGAAGCCGGGCAAACAGGGCCAGGAGTGCAGGGGAAAAATAGCCCGGGAATAAGACAGCACTGAATATAGCAACAGGGAAGTGCACACTGCAACTGCAGCTCATTAGACTCTGGAGCAAGCCAGTGTTGCAGGTGGGGAACATTATTGAGTGTGATTGCATAGAGATGTCTAACATCTACTGCAAACAACAATGTAAGCCACACACTGCAGAACTGTGCTATGCTGAAGTGTTATTTGCCCAGGGCTAACCCGATAGCACAGTGCTAACACAATAGCCCAGTGCAAACTGGTTAGCCCGGGGCAAACATGAGCTATATTCAAAGCTTCCAAGCAAATGAGCCTACTTAGGTAATCCGTGGGCAAACAGGCACATTTGCATCTCATTATGTGCTGCTTAGCATACATCACCATGCAGTTTGCCTGGTGCAACTGCATGGAGCACACAGCTCCACCTTTTGGTCAGAATGGAAGTACAGGTTGGACGCTGCAGGCCAAGGCATGCCCACGTAATCCCCTGTTGGTCGGAATGGAAGTACAGGCTGGAAGCAGCAGGAACTGTGTGCTGGCAGGCACAGTTGGTGCATACATACCTCTCAACCCCTTGCCTCCTGAATCAGGGACAGGGCTTAAAAACAAACAGGGACAAAGACCCCAAATCAGGAACACATCTTCAAAAGTGGTACTATTCACTCAGAATGCTGATAGAATAAGGGAATGTGTGATATGATGCATTTTCAGAAGAAGAACAAGTCTGTAACTTTAATGTTAGACATTATTGTGTAATTTTAATCCCCACAAAAACACAACTTTTATGAGGGACAGAGGAAAATATGGAGGCACCATCAGGGATGTCCCTGAAACTCAGGGACAGTCAAGAGGTATAGGAGCTCCTCCTCCAGTCTGAGCCTAGTCTGCTGTCTCAGCCTAGGGAGTGGGACTGGAGAAGTGAAGGGAAGGCAAGCAGAAACAGCAGCAGTCCAAAACAAATCCAAATCCAATTTCCCTCCCCGACCCTGCCTGCCAGCTTAGCCTATTCCCCTGTGTCGTGTGCATGTGTGGCTGCTGCTGCAGTGGTGGCAGCCACCAGCCAGGCCATCAGATTCCCAATTCTATGCCATCCTCCTTCCTTGATCCGAGTGGGCCAGCCAAAGCCTGAACTGAACGTGACTGGTGGTCCTTCCACCTCCCCTCTGCCCGCCACTGCACTGGGGAAGCTGCTGCAATGGCAAAACAGAGGCAGCCAGCAACTAGTTAGAATGTACCAGGCAGGCAATGGCAAGACACAATACCCGTGGCTTCATTCAGCCTCAGCCAGGAAGGAAGGCGATGATTGACTCAGTCCTGGATCAGCAGCAGCACGATGGGGATGCTGCAACGAGTGGCACACAGCTGAGAGCTGACAGAGGGTAAATGATGGTTAGTGACTGAATCGGGGGTTAAGGCAACATAGGATGGGACTGCATGGGTGATCATCTATCTGATTGCCAATCCAGAGTCGGGACTCCTTTTGTGAACTGAAGGGAGAGTGGCAAAGGAGGCAATCATTACTGGTACTGCTGGCATGGCTGGTTGCTGGCCAAGTGGCACTGGTAGCCTGGCAGGACTCAGTAGTAGTCGGGACTGCCGTGATGGTGGAAGAAGAGGTCGCAAGTCGCAATGGGATTTGTCAGCCAATTCCTGCAGCTGAGCTGTCAGAGAATATGCTTGTATATAGCCGATTCCTGCAGCTGTCACTTGAAAGGACTTAACACACATTAGGGAGTCTGGCATTTAACAGTGGGGCCAGGGCCAGCCTGTCTCCCCCCCCGTACATGCCTCTGAAATACCAGGTGGTGTAGTGGTCTCCCCCCCTACCTGGCAGTGACGGCTCCTGTTGCCCCCAACAACATCCTATGAAAGAAGCCGGTGACCAGCTCAGCCCTCCTCTCACCAGCACGTCCCAAGGCCACTCATTCATTTCAGTAGTACTCATGCATACCACAGTCGGCGGCCGGCAGTGGTGGTGAGAGGAGGGCTGAGCCAGTTGCCATCTCCATTCATAGGGTGTCATCGGGGGTAACAGGAGCCATCACTGCTGGGTGGGGGGACCACTACACCACCGGGTATGTCAGTGCTGTGGGATCAGGGATCGTGCTGGGGGAGTTGGGGGACCACTAGATCACCATGGAAATGTAATTATTCTAGTGGCTACCGGGGGTCAGGATTCATGCTGGGGGGGCACCACCGCCGCATTACTGCCAGCTTTTTCACTGCAGTATATAGCACTGCACTACAGGTCGCGCTAATGCCTGTAGCACGGCGCTGTATGTTTGAATATGCCATGCAGCTGGCATTCCTGGGCACTCCTCTAACCCCGCCCCTGCATACCATTATCTTTTAGCGTTGGTGCTACCACACAGCACTGGCACTAATAGGGCTTTTGAATATTACAGCCTGGTGCTAATCCAGCGCTATTCCAGTGCTATGGATTTGTGCCAGGTGCAAAGCTTTGAATATCTGGCCCCCAGTTGCATAACTACACATATCAAAATGTTACAAAAAGTTACATTGCAGCTAATATTTCACAGTGAGCCTTTTTTACAGTTAAGGATATATTTCAAGAAGTATACTAGGCTTAGTAAAATAGCTCTGTTTTCTGAAGTGAAGAAAGTAATTATCACATGGAGCCTATGCTTTACTTCATTCTCCAAAAAAATTCACTGCCAATTTGCTTTTTGTTTGCTGTAAAATGTATATATTAAAAGTACATTGTCTATATGACCAAGATTACAAGCACATAATCTAGTGTATATTTGGTTGGTAACTGTATTATATCTCTTGTCTAATATGGCACTAGGGAAAATTCCAAACCAGAACATTGTCAGAATGTAGCAAATTTGGTAGTTATTAATAATTATTAGACAAGTTTTTATGGATGGATTGTTAATTTTTGCTAAGATGGGGTGAAATGATTTTGGTTTAGTTTAGCCACTGATTGCTGCCTATCCATATCGATCAGCCATATCTTCAATATAGGGCTATACAGTATGTAGTAGCCACCATAATGTGCTGCTTAGCCAAGTACTGTAAGTAACTTTTGCTTATATTGCACAAAGGTTTTTTTAATAAATCCCAGCCAGGGCATATAACATCCCTTTTGTATATGCATGTCCATTTTTTTTCTAATAGACAAGCTTTGCCTAACCCTTATATTATACATTGTACATATCATTTAAAATAAAAATAACATAACATCACTCCAATCATTTGGTACTATACAGAGGTGTGTTAAGTTGGCAAACTTCACTCTGTAAAATAACTCACTAAGTTTGCAAAATTTGTGAAGTGCAAAGTGCTGAATTTGAAAAGTTTTTGGCAGGTGAAGTGGCACTTTTTCAGCAAAGCTAAGGCAAAGTTGAAACTTCACTTTAACTTTACCTGACTTCACCTCAAAAAGTGCCATTTCCCATGGAAAACTCAATATGAAGTGGCAAACTGGTGAAGTGGCAATTCGTGAAGTCAATTGTGAAGGCAAATTTCACAATTTCACCAAAACTTTGCTAGCAAAGTAAAATTCTGCAACATCTCCAGTACTATATTTATAAAACAAATGCACCATTAATGCATTTAATTAATTTGTGTTTGATTGGGCCGTGTGCTCATTTTACCGTTCAGTAACCCCATTTTCAATATATTTTTGTAAACGTTTTCTTTGTTGGAAACTATTTTTATTATTTAACATTCACCACGATTATGCATAAGTAAAATTTTAATTTATTGTTGCTTTCATCAGCAGAAATGTTATATGGTGGATGGAATAACTATCCCATTATTTTGACTGCGTAACAATTGCAATTTTTTAGCATACAGAAATAGCAGACCTTTTATGCAGTTTCATTTTTAGCATATTTATAAGTAGCACTTCTATATTTTAGAAATAAAAAAATGTTAACGAGGTAGAACTACTGCAACAAAAAACATGTTTTAGCTCTACCTGAATCTCAGTCACCAGCATAGATGTATGGGTGGTGTGGGATTAAGTGAGGAGGGCTTGTGTCACTGTACTCTGTACCCATGTAAGGGGTCGTGACCCTTATGTAAATCAGGAGCTAAGCCTAGATCAAAGTAGATATAGATATATATATATATAGACACAGACACAGAAATAGATATAGATATATAGACACAGACACAGACACAGATACAGATATAGATACAGATACAGATACAGATACAGATATAGATATAGATATATAGACACAGACACAGACACAGACACAGACACAGATACAGATACAGATACAGATATAGATATAGATACAGATATAGATATGGATATAGATATAGATAGATAGACACAGACACAGACAAAGACACAGATACAGATACAGATATAGATATAGATATAGGTACAGATACAGATACAGATATAGATATAGATATAGATATATAGACACAGACACAAGCACAGACACAGATATAGATATAGATATAGGTATAGATACAGATACAGATACAGATATATAGACACAGACACAGATACAGATATAGATACAGATACAGTTACAGATATAGATATAGATATAGATATAGATACAGATACAGATACAGATATACAGTAGATATAGAGATATACTGTATATATATATATATATATAGAGAGAGAGAGAGAGAGAAAGAGAGAGAGACATACACATGCACAGACACAGACACAGATACAGATATAGATAAGGTGAGATCAAGTATTTTTATAAAGGAAGAAAACAGACATTTGGGTTTGTTGTGAAAGATGGTGTTTTAAGCAAGTAAGTAATGCATTTTCCTTAATTTAACTTTGTCTTGATAGTTTTGTCTTGATTATTAATTGGCATACAATAGTTATTTGGTATACTACTGGCCACTCACACCACTCCACCAAGGAGTTGCTTTTAGCCATCCTGAGATCCCATTTGAAGCTGTCTGGTGACAGAGCATTCTCTGTGGTGGCTCCACTGATTTGTAACTCTCTTCCTAGCTATCGAAAGGGTTTGCCCTCAGTGGAGGCATTCAGAAAGGAGTTATAATATTTTCTGTTCCATTCAGTGTTTTGGGACCAATAATGCAATCTCTAAACCCCCAGCATTTATTTATTAGTTGTTGTTTTTTTCATTTGGATGAATTCTTCTGAAATTATTGCACGTTTATTGTCTGTTGATTTCTTCGTTAATATGTATTGTAAAGCACCTTGAGACTGTGGAATAGGGCACTATATAAACAAAAGTGCATTGCCTTGCCTATTTGCAATGTAGATTATTATAGTTTCTGAATTTTGGGTATGGTGGGGAGTCATAGATTTCAGGGGAACTGTGCTGCTGAATTTGTCCTCTCTGTTGGGCACACTTACCATGATGGGCCTACCAATACTGGCAATCAAACCTGGGACTCTGGGCTTCAATGTTAGTAGGTCTAGCCATTCAGCCTAAAGGAAATTTCCATTAGCATGGAGGCTTGCCTTTCACATCACAACTAGATGGTGTTACTGACAGACTGCACTCTGCATGAATAACATATCCCTGCAACCAACTCAACATCTGTACTGATGCACCTCTAATAATTTACACTCCAGAAATCACTCACAAAGTAAGTGCAAAATCATATTGGCACAATCCAATAATAATTTTATTTTGATTTCTATGATTGCATGAACTGCAATACCTTTAGAATCAGGTAGAATGAAAAGTCCATTTAGGATATATTCTAATGTTCCCTTAGGAAATATGGCCAAGAAGCAGTCTTACAGATGGGGTTGTATATGGATATAAAGTTTGACAGGAGGAAGATCTGGAACTCACGAAAAAATGAGGGGCAATGCTTTTAGTTTTTGTCCAGTTGCCTCCTTCAGTGTGGTATGGAACAATAACTGCATGATGGGGACTCCATTTTTTGTTTAGTACGAACACTCTTATTGTACACTGGCAACTTTCTCTATATCTACTCAGGGGGTTGTCTTAAAATGTAAACATTTATACATCACACACTTCCAGTACAATCAACTTAAACACAGCAGTGGTTGATTTCCCCCAAAATTTACATTCAGCTTTATTTCCTATGTACAGTACATCTTTTGCATTCAGCTGGCTGCTTCCTTTCAGGTGTCTCAGATGTATGCATGCTAAAACATGTTATCTTTGAGATATTGAAAATGGCTCATGGATGGTATAGTTACATGACTTTCGAATGCAAATTAAACTCTTAAGGCTATAATTTACATGTAAAGTCTTTGGGAAGTCAGCTACTAAAATGTGTTTCTTTTATATATAGATGTCAGCTTTTGGAGCAGAGAACATCATTTACTTTCACAAGCAGGAAACAAATTTCATGTTAAACTATAATTACTCTGCTAAAGATATGGCTCCAAACACTTGCTTTAAAAATAGTATTTAAGAAATCATATTCCTGACTTGTGTTTCTGATTATGTTTTAAATGACTCTGCTCCTGTCTGCCTAAAATGGTTCTGTACTGTATCTCAGTCTGGCATTTGATGTTCTAGCAATGGCTTTATTTATGGGATTGCAATAGCAATGTTCAGTGATTGAACAAATACAGGTATTATAAGAGATTAAATGTTGGGAGGAAAGCATCTGTAGAAATACAATTATTTTAATGATAGGCTATAGCAGAAGGGGCAAATGAAAAGAGCATGCAAGAATCCTCATGATACCGGATGTGACAGTTTGGAGACTGAATGAACATACAGTCATAGCCCATGGAATGCTATGATTCTGTGGATACAGAATTGACTGCCATACTTAACATAGAAACATAGAAGTTGACGGCAGATAAGGACTGCAACGCCCATCCAGTCTGCCCATTTTTTCTACCTTATGAATGTGCCATAGGCCTTTACTCTGTCAATGGCCTATCTATTCATACTCATCTGTACGGCTCCTGTATGCCTATCCCATGCCTGTTTGAAGCCTTGCACTGTATTTATATCCACCACTTCCTAAGGTAGGCCATTCCATGCATCTACCGCCCTTTCTGTGCAAAAGAACTTCCTCACATTACCCCTTAATCGGCCGCCCTCTAATCTCAAGCTGTGTTCTCTTGTCCTGCTATTTTTCTTATATTGAAACATGTTCGACTCTTTCACTTTGTTAATGCCCTTAAGATGTTTGAGTGTTTCGATCATATCACCTCTCTTCCTCCTTTGCTCTAAGGTATACAGTCTGTCCTCATATGTTTTCTGATGCAGTCCCTGCACCATTTTGTTTGCCCTTCTCTGGACTGCCTCCATTTTGTTAATGTCCTTGTGCAAGTGCGGCCTCCAGTACTGCATACAGTACTCCAGATGGGGCCTAACCAGTGTCTTGTAAAGAGGGATTATTAACTCCCTCTTACAACTTGTGATACCCCTACTAATACACCCCAACATCCCTCTAGCCTTACCTACTGCTTTAGTGGTCTGCTTGGATGATTTCAGGTCATCTGTGATGATGATACCCAAGTCTCTTTCTTCCCTTGTGATTGCCAGCAACTCCCCTCCCAATCTATAGGTGGTTCCAGGGTTTCTCTTCCCTATGTGCATGATCTTGCAATTCTTTGCATTAAACCCCAGTTGCCACTCTTCCAACCATTTTGCTAGTTTATCCAGATCTCTTCTCATTCTGCCTACCCCATCTGGATCATCTATTCTGTTGCAGATCTTGGTGTCATCTGCAAACAGACAAATCTTACCCTCCAGTCTATCTGCAATGTCATTGATGAAGATATTGAAGAGGACTGGCCCCAGGACTGATCCCTGAGGTACCCCACTTGTGACTTGCATCTCTTCTGACTGTATACCATTTACCACCACTCTCTGTTTTCTGCCCACCAACCAGTTTGCCACCAGTTGACCAACTTCTGACCCACCCCAAGCCTACCCAGCTTAATAATCAATCTTCTATGTGGAACAGTATCAAAAGCTTTGCTGAAGTCAAGGTAGGTAACATCAACTGCACCCTGTGGTCCACCACTCTGGTTACCCAGCCAAAGAAATCTATGAGATTCGTTTGACAGGACCTTCCTGTTGTAAACCCATGCTGTCTTGGATCCTGTGCTCCTATGGATTCCAGGTGTTGCACTATCCCTTCCTTAAGGAGTGCCTCCATAATCTTGCCCACTACTGAGGTAAGACTGACTGGTCTGTAGTTCTCTGCCTCCTCCCTGCTACCACTCTTGTGGAGCGGGATCACATGAGCCCTTCTCCAGTGTTCTGAGACCACTCCCGTGCTCAGAGACTCACTAAACTGTTCTGCTAATGGCTCTGCTAGTTCCACAATTAGCTCCTTTAGTACCCTAGGATGTATGCCATCAGGTCCCATTGCCTTGTCTACTCTGAGCTTAGTGAGCTCTTGTAGGACCTTTTCTTTTGTGAAGGGACTCATGCACACCTCCCTCTCCCCCCCGTGTCCATGGTGCCGAGCTGTGGGCCCTGCCCTACCTCCTCCTCAATAAATACTGACCAGAAGTATCTATTTAGGATATATGCTTTTCCTTGGTCCTCCTCCACACACTCCCCGTTATCCCCTTTGATCTTAGCAATACCCCCTCTGGACTTTCTTCTTTCACTAATGTATCTAATGTAAGGTAGAAGACTTGGTTTTCTGGCCAAGGCACCTAGCTTCACCTGAGCTCTTTCCTTCTAAGACTGCTTGAAAGGCAGAGTAGAGAAACTTACCAGAGCAAGGGAGAAGGATTAAGACTTAGTTTGGCTAAGCAGATTTACTGTGTGGTGGTGTTTTATTTTTACTCACAGGGATTGCTACTGTTTGTTGCTAACATTTCATTGCTTTATTTTTTCTCTGATTCAAATTGTTGTTGCTGGTATACCTTCTTCTGCATTATTACAAGGTGTGCCTACAGGTGTGTGCTAACAGATTACTGCTGTAATCTTCTGATTCAAATTGTCTTTTTGCAAGGTATATCTTCTGTTACTGCTTTATTTTCTCTGGAGCAAAGTGTTTCTTACAGGGTATATCTTCTCTGAAATTATTACAGGTGGTGCTTTACAGGTTTTACAGTTTTATCTAACATTAGGTTAAGCTTTCAGGGTTACTGCATTTGTTGTTGACTGATTGTTTCTGCTCTTACCTCCTTGTTCTTTCGTCCGTGGTTCTTCTTTTTAGGCAGGGGAAGGGCCCAGCCACCCACCCCCATCCCCAACCACCCCACGCTACACTCCATTTATAGGGTACCACAGTTGTGACATTTCCTGTGGCAGAGCAGGAAGGGGCGGATCAGTGGGGCCTCCACAAGGTGATCTCATTTACAGGGCACTAGTAATTTAACTTGTTATAACAAGTTAAACAAAGCACAATTAAACCATTACTTGCATTTTTTTTCCTTCTAATTACTCTGACTAGGTTACAAACCCAGCAACTTATTTGGAATGGATTTCATTAACTGCAGGTACTGTGGAACAATTTTCAGAAGGACATTCTTACAGGATTTAGGACACTGTCCTACATGCTGGGCCTTTGGAGATCTTAGGTCTCAGCTCCAGGCAGCATGGGCAGAGATTGCACGCCTCAAATTTCATATTGAAGAGGAAATACATTATAAGAACCACCCGCCATTTCCCCAGCATCCAACAGAAAAACCTCAACCGCAGAGGGTAGTTGGTCCAGGAGGTTGGCAGGTGGTTAGGAGGAGCAAATCAGGTGCCCCATCACTCTCTGCTCTCCAACACATTACCTCCAAAAACCATATAAACACTACAAACAGGTATCTGCCTCTATCTCTGAAATCAATTAAAGAGGCAGAAGACACTGCAGAGCAGGACACTGCGGCACAGGAGCTAGCACAACAATACTCACCCAAATCAGGAACCAAAACTAAGCAAGCACAAAGGAAATCCAAAAAACTTCTGATCATAGGAGACTCCATGATTCGGGGAGTTGATACCCATCTCCAGCCAGGGGTGATGGTCAGATGTCTCCCAGGTACATCAGCATGGAGAGACACTGACCGCATTGCTAAAATTGTTCACAAAGCAGGAGAAAACATTGATGTCCTAGTACACATAGGGACTAATGATCTCGCCAGCCGGTCAGTTGTGGAGACCAAGGAACACCTGACTAGGCTGGGTGACAAACTATCATCTATTTCGTCCGGCATCTCCTTCTCTGAGATCCTGCCAGTCTGGGAGAAGGGAGCAGATGGACGGAAGGTCAGAAGAAAGGGAGATAGGGGAGCTAAACACATGGCTCAAGGACTGGTGCCAGGAAAAAGGACACAGATTTGTAGGGAACTGGCAGCAGTTCTAGGAGCGAAGTTCTTTAAATTTGATGGACTGCATCTGACTAAAGAGAGTCAGTGCATTGGGCAGAAGTTTGGCGTCTTTGCAGAATATTTAAACTAGCAAATGGGAGAGAGTTGCAGCACCCATACGTTGAATGGGAAGAACACCCCTCCCCCCTCAGCTAGTGGTCAAACTGGAATTCAGTGTGTTTGCCGTTCATTTGCATCACCAGGTAAGAAAAAAGGTTTGTCTCCCCATACGATGCACAGGGGTAATGCCAAACCTCACCCAACAACTAACACACCAAAATCTGGCCAATGGAAAATCATGTACACAAATGCTCACAGCCTGGGAAATAAGATCCCAGACCTGCAGGCAATAATGTCAGAGGCTAAACTGGACATAGTAGCAATTAGTGAGACGTGGTTTACCAGTAACCACACTTGGGAGACTTCAGTACCTGGCTATGTATTGTTCAGAAGAGACCGAGGTGCAAAAAGGGGGGGAGGAGTGGCCCTGTATGTTAATGAAAATATCAAAGCTACAGAAATTCAGAATACACATAAGGAGCCAGAAGAACTGTGGGTCACCCTGGAAACAGGAAATGGGACAGCCATAAGAACTGGGGTTGTCTACAGGCCCCCAGACCAGAGGGAGGACATAGACACATTACTGTTAGAAGATATACAAACATGACAGCTAAAGGGAGGTTCTGATAATGGGAGACTTCAACATGCCAGATACAGATTGGTCAATACCAGCAGGAACATCTGCCAGAACTAGACTCATAGTGGATTCCCTGCAGGAGGGCCTCAAACAACTGGTACAGCAACCCACAAGAACAGGGCTATCCTAGATCTAGTACTGACTAACAAAGAAGGGATCACAGATCTCCAGGTAGAAGGTCACCTGGGGCCAGTGACCATCACATGGTATGGTTCAATTGCTACTACATCTAAATCATCCCATTCCAAGGTAAAAATATGGGACTTCAGAGGAGCTGACTTTGATAAGATGGCCAACAGAGTTAAGCTAGCCCTGGCAAAAAGAAACACAGGTGAGGAGGTACAGGCAAAGTGGGCAAGCATTAAGGATACAATACTTGAAGCAACATCCCATTGTGTTAGACAGAAAAGGAAGTGCAAAAAGAAGGAAACCACTTTGGTTCTCAAATACAGTAGCAGAAAAGGTCAGAGCCAAAAGGCTGGCCTTCAGAAAATATAAGGAACACAGCGGGATGAAGATAGGGGCATACCAAACTGCCCTAAGGGAAGCAGGTAAGGCAGTAAGGCAGGCAAAGTCCCAAACTGAGGAAACACTAGCACAAACAGTAAAAGAAGGTGACAAGACTTTCTATAGATACATTAGTGAAAGGAGAAAGTCCAGAGGGGTATTGCTAAGCTTAATGGAGAAAAGGGAGCATGTGGGAGGAGGACCCTGTAAAGGCATCTATCCTAAATAGATACTTTTGCTCAGTATTCACTGAAGAGAAGGTAGGGCAGGGCCCACAGCTCAGCATCATGGACACAGGGGAGGGAGGTGAGCACTACTCCTTCTCACAAAAGAAAGGGGTCCTACAAGAGCTTGCTAAGCTCAGGGTGGATAAGGCAATGGGACCTGATGGCATACATCCCAGGGTACTTAAGGAGCTAAAGGAGGAACTAGCAGAGCCATTAGCAGAATTGTTTAGTGAGTCTCTGAGCACAGGAGAGGTCCCAGAAGACTGGAGAAGGGCTCATGTGATCCCACTCCACAAGAGTGGTAGCAGGGAGGAGGCGGGGAACTACAGACCGTCAGTCTTACCTCAGTAGTGGGCAAGATTATGGAAGCACTCCTTAAGGAAAGGATAGTGCAACACCTGGAATCCATAGGGGCACAGGATCCAAGACAGCATGGGTTTACAAAGGAAGGTCCTGTCAAACTAATCTCATAGATTTCTTTGACTGGGTAACCAGAGTGGTGGACCAAGGGGAGCAGTTGATGTCACCTACCTTGACTTCAGCAAAGCTTTGACACTGTTCCACATAGAAGATTGATAAATAAGCTAGGTAGGCTCGGGGTGGGTCAGAAGTTGGTCAACTGGGTGGCAAACTGGTTGACTGGCAGAAAACAGAGAGTGGTGGTAAATGGTATACAGTCAGAAGAGATGCAAGTCACAAGTGGGTACCTCAGGGATCAGTCCTGGGGCCAGTCCTATTCAACATCTTCATTAGTGACCTAGCAGATGGACTAGAGGGTAAGGCTTGTCTGTTTGCAGATGACACCAAGATCTGCAACAGAGTAGATGATCCAGATGGGGTGGGCAGAATGAGAAGAGATCTGGATAAACTAGCAGAATGGTCAGAAGAGTGGCAACTGGATTTAATGCAAAGAAGTGCAAATCATGCACATAGGGAAGAGAAACCCTGAAGCCACTTATAGGCTGGGAGGGAGTTGCTAGCAGTCACAAAGGAAGAAAGAGACTTGGGCATCATCATCACTGATGACCTGAAATCATCCAAGCAGACCTCTAAAGCAGTAGGTAAGGCTAGGGGGTGTTAGGGTGTATTAGTAGGGTATCAC
Source organism: Neoceratodus forsteri (assembly GCA_016271365.2). NCBI lineage: Eukaryota > Metazoa > Chordata > Ceratodontiformes > Ceratodontidae > Neoceratodus > Neoceratodus forsteri. The sequence continues at coordinate 265,290,237 of JADMNL010000022.1, read as the reverse complement.
AAGTCGTAAGAGGAGGTAATAATCCCTCTGTACAAGACATTGTTAGGCCCCATCTGGAGTACTGCGTGCAGTATTGAGGCCACACCTTCACAAGGACATTAACCAAATTGAGGCAGTCCAGAGAAGGGCAACCAAAATGGTGCAGGGACTGCATCAGAAGACATATGAGGACAGATTAACGGAGCTCAATATGTATACCCTTGAGCAAAGGAGGGAGAGAGTGATATGATCGAGACATTTAAACACCTTAAGGCATAAACAAGTTGAAAGAGTCTAACATGTTTAAATATAAGAAAAATAGCAGGACAAGAGGACACAGCATGAGATTAGAGGGAGGCCGATTAAGGGGAATGTGAAATTCTTTTTCACAGAAAGGGTGGTAGATGCATGGAATGGCCTACCTTAGGAAGTGGTGGATATGAATACAGTGCAGGGCTTCAAACAGGCATGGGATAGGCATAAGGGAGCAATACAAATGACTATGAATAGATAGGTCACTGACATAGCAAAGGCCGATGGCACATTTATAAGGTAGAAAAAGAAATGGGCAGACTGGATGGGCCTTGCGGTCCTTATCTGCCGTCAACTTCTATGTTTCTATGTTTCTATGTTTCTATGTATCTATAGAAAGTCTTGTCCCCTTCTTTTACTGTTCGTGCTAGTGTTTCCTCAGTTTGGGACTTTGCCTGCCTTACTGCCTTCCCTGCTTCCTTTAGGGAAGTTTGGTATGCCTCCCTATCTTCATCCTGCTGTGTTCCCTTTTATTTCCTGAAGGCCAGCCTTTTGGCTCTGACCTTTTCTGCTACTGTTTTTGAGAACCAAAGTGGTTTCCTTCTTCTTTTGCTCTTGCCTTTCTCTCTAACACAATGGGATGTTGCTTCAAGTATTGCATCCTTAATGCTTGCCCACTCTGCCTGTACCCCCTCACCTGTATTTCTTCTTGCCAGGGCCAGATTACCTCTGTTGGCCATATTATCAAAGTCAGCTCCCCTGAAGTCCCATATTTTTGTCTTGGAATGGGATGATTTAGTTCTAGGGGCCAAACTAAACCATACAATGTGATGGTCACTGGTCCCCAGGTGACCTTCTACCTGGAGATCTGTGATCCTTTTCTCGTTAGTCAGAACTAGATCTAGGATAGTCCTGCCTCTTGTGGGTTGTTGTACCAGTTGTTTGAGGCCCTCCCCCTTCAGGGAATCCACCACGTCCCTAGTTCTGGCAGATGTGCCTGCTGGTATTGACCAATCTGTATCTGGCATGTTGGAGTCTCCCATTATCAGAACCTCCCCTTTAACTGACATGTTTTTTGTATCTTCTAACAGTAATGTGCCTGTGTCCTCCCCCTGGTCTGGAGGCCTGTATACAACCCCAGTTCGTATGGCTGTCCCATTTCCTTTTTCCAGGGTGACCCACAGTTCTTCTGGCTCCTTATGTGTATCCTGACACAGAATTTATGTTGTGCCACAGACTGCAATAATTTTGGTGATTTTTGTTTAAAGCACACTGTTTTTCCATACTGTCTGGCTCCCTTTGACTCTTTGTTTTTTGGTTTTCTCTGATGCCTCTCCTCCATGCTTAGCATTTGACGACATTGATGGCATCATATGATCTTAGCCAATGACTGGAATACATTCTGCCAAAGAAGTGAGCACCCCTGCAGAACTGACAAACTATGTTGCAGTAGTGTAGGAGCCCCGTCACAGAAATTAGGATTGAAAGGCTGCAGAGAACTAAGTGCCCTGCTACAGTACAGTATGTCTTCTGGCATCCCTAAAGTCATAAACTAACTATTCTTCAGTAAAAGGACAGTGGGACCACACAACCAGAGGGCAAAGCTGAATAGCCCAGGATTCCTGGATACCACTGCTGTTAGAAAAATGAAATCTCCTGATACTGCCCCAAAAGTCTGTAATTGATGCTTTTATATCAAACTCATTTCTTCTGCTAATCATGCTTTAAACAGGGATTCTTAGTTAGGAAACATCAGCTGAGATTTGAAAGAGCTTAACAACCACTTCACGGTGACCCCCCAACGGTCAGAGCTTACACCATTCTATATTCATTTTCATATTTACCTCACTGACATGCATTCAGGTCCTGCTGTTTTATTCTCCTTTTATGCAAATACCTCCCTTCAGCTTCCTTGTCTTACATTTATAAAGAGCAGCCTGAAATAGTGTTCCCAAGTGGTGGCTGGAACGCTGGTTAAAAGGGAGTAGCCGCATCTCTCTCTTGTCATGTACAAAATCAAGCCGTAACCTACTCAGCTCTGGCTAGTTTATTGAGTGTAGTAATATTTTAGGGTGCTCCTGGTCGATGACAGAAAAAGAAATCTAGGAAGAGAAAAAAAAAAGGAGCAGAAGAAGTAGAATCATTTATATAGTGCTTTTCACACACACATTGTATTCAATAGCACTTTACAAGCAATGGGCTGTATTCACAAATGCCTATGTGATACGTAGGGGCTGCGCATAGGCATTCCTATGCCTGAATGCCACGCGGTGGTGCCCTGCACACCCCCAGCGGCATTCACAAATAGTGCACTAGCACCATGCAAGAGGGATCCCTGTGCCAGTCGTGCAGCTCCATGTCATGGGTGGGACGGAGGGTGTGCCGGTGGGGTGCACCTGCACACTGGGCCAGGGCTGGAAATTATGGTGGGGGGGCCCAGATGTAAGTGGTTAAACCCTCCCACAGGTCAATGGTGGGATGCAGAGGCACCTGGATCCACCTGTACATGGCAGCACTAGCAGTCTGTGCTGCTCGGGAAGTCGGGGTGTCCGTATGGGCAACCACCCATTGTTTGTTCTGGGGGTCCACACCTTCCCAGGGTCCCCTGCCCATCTGCAAAAGGGATCCACTTGAGGACCTAGGACGGGCATCCCACTGGATACCTGCACCCGTGCCTGTGCCCCTCACCTGCGCTGCTGTGCGCCGGGGGGAGCAGAGGTTGTGGTCCAGCGGCCAACAATCATGCATGCCAGCATGTGTGCACTCATATGGTGATGTGGAACATGCAGGGTGACTATGCGCATTTCGCACATAAATAGTGAATAGAGCCCAATGAGAGAGACTGGTAGTGAAGTAATTGTAAATGTGTAGCAACCATTCTGCTGATCAAGACCCATACATCGCCGTGGATAACTGCCTGAATTATTTTTTGGGCAAGGGTAATGTTGGCCAGAACACCAGGGAAAATCTCCCACTGTTACAAAAAGTGCCTTGGGTTCTTTTACTTCCACATTGACACCCACTAGAACAGCACCAGAGATGAGATGAAGGAACCTGTGTTTAATGTCTCATCCAAAGAATTGCACACCCATCAGTACAGCACCCTCCAGAACAGAACTGGAGTGCCAGCTTTTGGGATATGAGCCCAGGTGGGATTTTTTTTATTTTATTTTAAACATTTGTTTACCAGGTGAGTACAATGAGCCAAAGGCCCGTTTTCATGTATGACCTGGGGACTGAATACATATACAGTCAAGATGTTTACAATAAACAACACACATCACAATACAATACAACATTTAACATACATTACATAACATAAATAATAGATATAAAATAATCATAAAAAACAACAACAATGCAATTTATCAAGAAAATAATTTCTTTTTGGATTAGTGGATTAGAACCCACAATCTTCTGGTCCAAAGGCTGATGTACTACTAACTGAACCTGACTGACACCTGATATGGATCAGCAAAGTCCAGTGTGCCCCCCCCCCATACTGTCCAAAAGGCCTACAATCAAGATTTTCTTTATTCTGTCTAAATTATTTCTTCTTGTCATGCTTTTAATAGGAGTTCATAATTAAAAAACATCAACTGTGATCTGAAAAATCCTAACCACCACTTCATGGTGACCTCTTCTGTCAGGTCCAACACTATTCTATAGTCACTTTCATATTTACCTCACTGACATGAGTCAAGTTCCTGCTATTTCATTTTTCTTTTATGCAAAAACCTCCCTACAGCTTCCTTGTCTGTTAATGTGCAGCCTGAAATGATGTTCACGTTTAAAAAAAAATATATTTTTTTTATTGGAAGTTAATGATGGATTTTACAAAAGCATGTACAAAAATATTATGATTCATGTAACAAAAAGCAATCACTGCAATTTACAATATGTATTAAGATAGACATCAAGGGCCAGATATTCAAATGTTGGTGCCAGCGCTAATGGGTTTTGTGCCTGTGCTATCTGGATTTTTCCCCTTTTTGGGGGGACCCTATATTCGGAGGCCCCTGTAGCACACGTTGAGCCCATTAGCACCCACGCTGTAACATAACGCTGTGCCCATGCTTATGAAGGGGTTCCCCTCTTGCACTTGGATGAAGCGACATTTTCAAAGGTTTGCAATTGTAGTAAATGGCATCCAAAGTGACACTCTTTACTGCCACTGGAAACCTTATCTTAACCAGACACTAAGCCTGTGTCCCCAACCCACCAATGGTGGGATGGTTGTGCTGCAGTCGTCTGCCCCTGATCACTGGCACACCAGCCAGGTTCCAGACCCTGGTGTTCAGTGGCACCCCCACCCCTGAGCATCCATGCTGTATAATCTACACATATCCCTGGTGTCTAGTGGCACCCCCCCATCCCCAATCACCCATCCCATATATCAGACACATATCCCTGATGTCCCGTGGCACCCCATCCCCTGATCACCTGTCCTGTATATTACATACATATCCCTGGTGTCCAATGGCACCCACCACCCCATGATCATCCATTCTGTATGTATTAAATCTCCCCTTGGTGGCTAGTGTAACCCCCTACCCAGCTGATCACTCATACCATACAGTAGACACATATCCCTGGTGTCTTGTGGCACCCAACACCCCTAACCCATCCATATAGTACACACATATCACTGGTGTCTAGTGGCACCATCCCAGCACCCATTCCATATTTGTTTCACCTCTCCCTGGTGTCTAGTGGCAGCCCACACCCGATCACCCACTCTATATTTTTATACCTCTCCCTGGTGTCTACTGGCACCCCCAGCCCCTGATCACCCTACAACAAATGGACTTGTAAACATTGGTGGTCCAGCATCCCCACCCACCACTCTCCCACACCGAGAGCACAACCCTGCCACCCCCCCCCACCAGTGCATCCGGGAACATGCCTGGCACTGATACAATGACCGGCACAGCCTTCCTCTTAACATGTCAGCTGGCGATTGTATGAGCGTACCGTGAGCTTATGCACCACAGCACCAGTGCATGGAGTGTCAACTTCTGACAGCTACAGAGTACATTTTAACCATGACCTCATTCACAGGTGACATCAAGCCCACAGCAGCACTGCAGCTACAAAATCAGAGCTCAGCACCAGTATTTCCAGCTGGTCCCCCCACCCTATCTAGTCCCATATAACCAGCACTGAGTTTGCCACAGATCCCCTACACATAGCTCAGTAAACCTCCCCCCTTATGGTTGCCCATCCCGTGCTCCTTTATACCCACCAACCCAAAGCGGTGCTACTGAATCCATCATCAAACAGACTCAGATATGTCACCCTAGCAGATAGTACGCACCTTCCAGAACATTTATTACATGTACTCACCCCTTTATCAATGTACACATACGGATCTAAGATTACAGTAGACATGGGTAAACTTATTCGGGAAAGAAACAATTTCGGGGGGACTCACCTGGGAGTATAGGCAGTGGCTCTAACCTTGTACTTTTATGGGCATCGTTCTGGAGCCAGAGCCTATACCTCCAGGTAAGTTCCCCCTGAAATTATTTCTTCCCCTGGTAATTATACCCAAGTCTATTGTGATCGCAGATCCCTCGTCACACTGTACATTGATGAAGGGATCAGTGAATGCAGTAACAAATGGTTTGGTAAAGTCTGCAGTATTTGTGTCCAAATATTTGACAAATTTAGACATGCATGTAAGAGACTGACAAGCATGCCTGGTGCTTTATAACATCTGAGAACATTGTTCGTGATGGTGGGGTTCATTTTATTTAGTCTAGGTAAGGTATAGTAGGTTCCATGCAATGTGTTCAACTGGATTTGTTGTAATCTTACTGCATTCACTACTTTATAGGGACATTCAATTATACTTTTCTTGTCATTTATTGAAAACTGTACTCCAATATCCTGTTCTCATTTTGAGTTAAAATGATTAAGATCCTTTATTTATTTATTTATTTGAGTTTAGATTAATACCTATGAGTCCAGGACTCTTTTTCAAAGGTTCCAAGTCAGTCAGAGACAATGTACAGGACATTAAAAACAACATACAAACATAGTTCCACAAATGATACATTGTACAGATAGATGCATCAGATTTACATTAAGCTAGAGTTACATTAAAACACAGATCTACAACTATAGCCTAGCTGCACTATTTGAGTGTGGTATTATTTAGTATGAAGTGCTGAGGACAGTCAATGGGGAAAGCCCTAGCTGCCAGGGGAAGTGCAAAAAAGACCATCAGAGATCACTGAGGAGATCTCTGTGAAGAGACAAAGAATTAAGCTGGGGTGGGGTGCGACCTGAAGTAGACTTTGTTGGTAGTATATGGCAGGAAATAAGTAGTGGGGGAGGTAAGTAGAGTACAGGGTGGGGAGAGGTGTGTGGGTGGGGTATTCTGCAAGTGGACTTGTGGGGGTGAGGGAAAGTGGTTTTGGCAGGGTTGGAAATGGGGGGTAAGGAGGGAGTAGGTGGAGTAGGAGGAGTTTGAAGCTGGTAGTGCCCATTGTGGTGCGTTAAATAAACCATCCACAGACCTTTTCAGATTCTAGGTGGGAGCGAAGCCCTGCTTTGAACTGTCTAAGCTTGGCGCACTCAGTGAGGATAGTTGGCAGTTCATTGTACCACTTCGGACCCTGAAAGGAGAGGGATTTCTGGGCCATACTTGTGTGCTTAAATGGCACTTGGAGCCCTCCTTTGGCCTTGTTTCTAGTGTGTTTTGTGGGTCGTGCTTTCAAGAAAAGTCTGGTTACGGACTTGGGCATAAGCCCCAGCATGGCTTTTTTTACCAGTATGGAGGTCTGGTAACAAATTCTAAGTTGGAGTGGGAGCCACCCTGTATCAGTGTAGAGGGAACAGGTGTGGGTTAGGAGATTGGCTCCTAAGGTCAGTCGGCAGGCCGTGTTTAGGAGAGTATTTTCTCTTTTGAGAGCAGACTCTGAGTCTGCCCCATATATCGGTAGGCCGTAGTCTACTGAGGCCAGGACCAAGTTCTTAGTGGCGAGTTTCAGCACAGCAGGCATCATGGATTGTCTGTGATGGTATAGAACCCCCGTTTTCATGTTGGTAGTCTTGACAACATGGTCAATATGATGGGAGAAATTGAGAGTGTCGTCCAGGTGTATGCCTTGGTATTTAAAAGTGGACACCTGTTCGAGAGCGTCTCCCCTAAGGCTCTGTATTTGCAGTGGTGGGAACTTCTTTTTGTTCTGGGGGACTGTGAACAGCATGCTCTTAGTCTTTTTATGGTTGAGCAGGAGTTTGTTTTGGCTGAACCATGATTCAAGCATATGGAAGCTGTCCCTTAGTTCGGAGGAGATGGTGGATTGGGCTCTGCCCATGGCATATATGATTACATCATCCACATACAGTATGATGTGTGCCAAACAGACAGAGGGTAGGGTATTAATGAAGAGGCTAAATAGGAGTGGGCTGAGGATGGAGCCTTGTGGCACTCCTAGGCTCACTTTCCTAGATTCTGAGAGCGTGCTGCTCATTTGGACCCATTGGGTTCTCTGAGAGGTAGCTGCCAAACCAAGCCACCGTGTCAGAGGACAGGCCAGTAGATAGCAGATTGTTTAGGTGGAGGCGATGACTGATGGTATCCAATGCTTTGGAGAGGTCTATAAATATAGACCCTACCGCCAGCCCTTTGTCCATGGCATCATAGAGCTTGAAGGTATATTCAACTACAGTGGTGAGCGTAGAGTCATTTTTCTGGAAACCATGCTGCTGTGAGCAGAGTAGCTTGTACTTTTGTAAGTACTCGGTGAGCTGATCAGAGACCACCCTTTTGAGTGCTTTTGGTAGCGGGGCAAGGATAAAGAACGGCCTGTAGTTTGATGTTTTAGTTCTGTCACCAGTTTTGAAAACAGGGGTGACAAGGGCTGACTTCCAAGCATCATGGAAAACTCCTGATCTTAGTCATGCATTAAAAATCTTAGTAAGTGGATCTGCAACCTCATTCAGGGTTAAGGAGACTAGCTTCATGTCCACTAAGTCACTCCCCATCCTAGTTTTGCCAAGTACCCGTCTGACATATTTTATGGTCTTGGTCTGATTTGTCTGAAATAGAAAGGCAGAACCCTGTTTCTCGATGGAGTGTGGGTATCCAGGCCAGAAGGTGGGTCAGTCCTTGGCATGAGATATTCTCCCGGTAGCACAGTAATGAGATCAGTGAAGGCAGTGTTGAATTCATTTGCTATATTGAGGGGTTCTTGGAGAGTCCCTGCTGCTGTTGTGATCAAGTCAGGTGGCGCTCTAGGGGCCCTTCCTGTTAGCGATTTCACTGAGTTCCAAAACTCTTTTCCAGATCCCCATGATGTGTTCAGGAGATCCTTATAATAGGTGGCTTTGGCTAGGTGAATGGCCTTCATGCAGTTGTTTCTGGCTGTTCCATAGGCTGATATATCAGCCTGCTTTCCAGTTGCCTTTGCCCTATGCCAGAGATTATCTCTGTGGCGCATTTGTTCGATGAGAGGACTAGAGAGTCACAGGTTAGTGGACCCCTTAACTTTTTTTAGTTTTGTACAGAGTGAAGATGTCACAGGCCCTGGTAAAGATCTCAAGGAAGTAGTTTAGGGCCTGATTGCCGTCTTTGGCTCTATCGAGCAGAGACCAATAAGTCTGTTGCAGGTGCAGTCTGAAGGTGTCCAGATCCCAGGTCTCAGGCTTCGGTTTTTGGAGATTTTCAGACAGCACTTGGTAAACTTGTTTGTCCAAATGCACATGACCGGGGAGTGATCACTAAGGCTGTCTGGGAGGACTGTTACTTCAGTGACATGTTCCGGGTGGGTGGAGAGGAGCCAGTCAATGAGTGTACTGGTCCCTGTTTTGTAGTTTTGTCAAGTAGTTTGGGTGACCATTTGGGTTAGGTGTAGGCCTGCAATGTAGTCTTTAGCTAAAGTTGCACCCTGGGAGTGCCAGTTGATGTTAAAGTCACCAACAATAAACTACTCCCATTTCTTGCACGTCAGCTGTTGGTTGCCTAAGAAGTGCTGGAGGCCAGCAGTCTGTAGACCAGGGAGGATGTAGACCATGGTCAGCTGTAGGACTTTGTTCTGCTCTCCTATAGAGAGATTTAAATTTAGAATTTGGGCCTCTTTCGTGTGTATACTGCTCGGCAAAGCCCGAGCTTTAATATCACTTCAGATGTACAGTAGGCAACCACCACCCCATTTGAAGAGCCTGTCCTTGCTAAAAGAGGTATATCCATCAAGGTTGATGGAGGCATCTGTGTGTTTTAGGGATAGCCAGGACTCCATGAGGGCTATGATGTCAGGACTGATAATCTCTACCCATGCCTGGAATTGTGCAAATTTAGGGAGGAGGCCACCTATGTTAAGGGAGATGATCTTGAGATGTCCTATCCCAGAGGTGGTTCCTGAGTGGGGGGGGCTGAGTTGGGGTGAACATTGCCAGATATCAATAGAAGTATAAGGATCAGTTTACAAAGGAAGCATGACCAGAGTACCCAGTAGGAGTGATTGGGCTTTGACCCTTGGTGACTGTGGCCAGCTGAATTCAGTATAAGGGAGTGACTATGTAGCAGTGCAGCTACAGGAGTGGCAGGAGGGGCCTGCTCCATGTAGAATTGTGGGGGTACTATAAAAATTATGGGCCAGGTGTTGTCAGCAAGTGTACCCTTTTTATTATCTACCTCCTGTTGATGCATCACCAGTGGGATGGAGGTAGTTAGGGTAGCTTCTACACACTCCCTGTGTACCTCTACCCAGAGGCAGATTATAGTTGCCAGTACTAGGTTAATTTCAGGAGCCACTTCATTGTGGGTGGTATCTCAGAACTAGGGGGTGCAGTTGCAGAGATCTGCAAGGCAAGAATGCAGTTGAATATGCCCGGGGTTCTGTATACCTGCTATTCGGATTCTTTAGTGCAGCCAGGCTTTGTAGTTTTGGGCTCTACACAAACAAGTGTTAACCAATGGGAGAGGGTGTGGGGAGAGGAGGGTGGCACTTGAGTGTATCTAAGATTGGTAGGAGGTAGGCGTGAGGTGGGCAGGACAAAAAAGACTGCCTCACAAGCGGGCCGAGAAAAAGCGCTAAGCAGCACTGTTTAAAACAGCAGCCAATAGGCACACTATTTGGAAGGAGAACGTCCAGTCAGATTTAAGGTTTAGAAGCCATTGAAGCTCCATTCTCCAGGGCAGGGATGTACTTGGGTCTTCGGCTTCAGGGGCAAGCGACTCAGAGAGCAGTGCATGGTCGCACCTAGCAGGGTCAGAGCCATGAGGAGAGTCCAGAAGATCCCTTGTCAGAGCTGGCAGTCACTATCCATGGGTGCAGCCAGCCCTAGAAGTGGCCAGTTCTGCTGGCACTGCTGTTGGGCCCTCTGGGGGTAGAGCTGAAAGGGGGGGAGAGAGAGAGAGAGAGAGAGAGAGAGAGAGAGAGAAAGAGACTTGGCTTAAAGTAGTGTTTGGAGAAATTTCTAGAGGCTAAATCGAGGGGCAGGACAGAATAGGGACACAGAAGAGAGTTAGAAGAGGTGCTAACAAGGGTGAGATTAGGGAGATAGATTTACAGGGTGGGGGTGAGCAAGCTCCGTAGCGCAGATAAGCACTTCAAGAACAAAAGGACGTAGGGGGTTGCAGAGGTTGGAGAAGGGGGTCGGTGACGTGGAAAGAGCAGCAGTGGAAACACAAGTCAGAGCAGGGTTAGAAAAAAGGATTAAGTACAAGAGACAGGAAAATAAGAATGTTCAGCATTATTACAATTTAAAACCTAGTTATGAGTGGCTACTGTAAGCTAGGATCAGCAAATCGAATTCTAAAAATTGCAGGCACTTTGCATTTTTAATTAAACAACAGACAGCATTAAAAAAAAAAATTGCAGGCAATTTTCATCAGTAGAGGTTCAGCCACTAACATTAACAATTACAAGCACTTAGTCAGAAATCCAACCTCCAGTAACACTTTTAAAAACAAAAGGCTGCCTTGCGAGCAGGCCGAGAAAAAGTGCTAAGCAGCATTGTTTAAAACAGCAGCCAATAGACATGCAATTTGGAAGGAGAATGTCCAGTCAGATTCACAGCTTAGAAGCCGTTGAAGCTCTGTTCTCCAGGGCAGGGGCATATCTGGGTCTTTGGCTTTGGGGCATTCAGTGGGGTACAACTTTAGATATTTCAGAATAAATTCACAATATTATTTTTTTGTTTATTCCCATGGAAAGTTAGGATTTCTTCTAGGGGATTAAGAGGCCACAGCCTCTTTGAAGGTGTCTAAATAGATGAGAATAAGGATGATTATATCATTCTTTAATTTGTGTAAAAATTCATAAGTACATCATTATCAAATAGTTGGCCTGCTGATGATAACCTAAGGGAGTGCCAGTGTTATGTCAGTAACAAAGGGGGATGTTAAAGATATAATAGAATGGGGAATATGCTGGAACATTAGGGTAATATTTTAAAGCAGCAGTATTTGTTAGCTGCCATGTCGTTTTCTGGCAAAAACATTAATATACCAATTTTTCCTTTCACTTTTATTCCTGAACTAAGATACAGGATTTTGACATTTTTAATAGTTCCCACACCCATATCATACCCTCTATAAAAGCATTAAATATCTTGATACAGTGCTGTGCTGTTTACCATTAGAAACGTGATAGTATTTTCCAAATACATCCACAGTACTATGACTAGTATGTACATACACTCATACATGAATACAAACATACATACATGCATACATCCATCCAATCTAGCATGTACACGATTCATGCATATGCCAGATCTTTTGGTAGACTGGGCCCACTGTGACGTTTTCAGGTGATATAAAGCTAGCAGGGGTGATCAACAGCAAAGGGTTGTGTAAGAAATTACAGCAGAACCTGAAAAAAACCGGGCTGTTGGTCAGAGAGCTAGTAGATGCAGTTCAATGTGGGGCAGTGTAGGGTACTCCTTGTAGGGACCCGAAACCAAAAACAGTTTTGCAAGCTAAGAAGAAAGGTATTGGGTGTGAAAGAGAAGGGAAGAGGCATGGGAGTTGTTATAGAGTCCACCCTGACGTTGTTTAAACAGTGCTTGGTAATGACTGCTAGGATCAATAGAATACTAGGTTCTGCTAACAAAATCTGGTCAGAGCCAGTACAGCTGCAAAATAATATGTAATAGGGATTAGGAGCCTTCTAAAAATATTATTAATGTGGCATAACAGGAGCCAAAGACTGAATGCAACCAATGATCTCATTGGTCAAAGCATCAGTAGTGCCTTCACAGAGTAGTTAGAGCTAATTTTAAAGATATGGGAAGCAGAAAAACCAAAAAGACAGACTTGTACAAAAGGAGGTTATCTGTCTTGCTGAAGATCACACTGTATGAAAGTGGAGGCTTTGGGATTCAAACCCAGGTTTCCTGGGTCTCCAGATTCACAACTTGGTGCTCTAACCTCTAGGCTATACTGCTTCCCTGACTTGTAGGATTCTTCTGTATTTCTCTGTCCTTTTAAAGGGAACATAAACCTTGAATTATCCTTTTATAATATAAATTACCATTTTTTTTGTATGTGCCCTCCTTTATCTCCTTCCTGTGCTTTTTCTTCTGTTTACATTGAAATAATTATTATTATTCACCTTTTTAGGGTCCTCTGGTGATGTTGCCTTTTTCTCCAACCTGATATTTATTGTTATAGGTACTGATCAAATAAACCTATGCCGTTCACTTCTGCTTCACAGATGTCATTGGGTTCCAGGACTGTTCAGTACTTTGTAGATATCATAGGCAAATAGTGGATTCCTTCCATGAGTGTCAGCATTCTGGTATATTCTGGGGCATACAGGTCACACATCATGTAGATTTTCATTTGTCTGGGTCCTTGTCTGGGCGTCTGTATTAAACCAGTTTCCCTCAGGATCTCTTCCTTCGGTTATGTCCCCCATGTCAGAAATTGTGGTAAAAATGTGTGCAAGCAAGACCAGGTACAACAGCAATACAAGCAGTGAACATTGGCATCGACAAGTTACAATTGTTGCAACTCTCCTCTGTATAGTGGCAGCCAGTCAGACAGATCAGATTTCATTCAGCCCCTGCAATGCACTACCTGTAATCTGTAAATTAACCCTTTAGTGCTCATCTTTCTCTCACAGTGGGTATCTAGCCATGGTAAAGGGGGGTGCAGCGCGGGACAAAAGAAGTTAAGAAGTAAAACAAAAATCACTGGAGACTGCAAGCACTTCCTTTTAGTTCAGTGGAAACGATGTGGAGAGATATTTACTCTGGTGGAAGGACATACAGTACCTGTCCACAGCTGTGGTGTGTTCACAGTGACATGCTACCAAATCACCATTTTCAATAGGTACATTTGGAAACATTCCAGTCATTCCAAAGCTCCCTTTTCTACTTCTATGTAATAGCAATACATCTGCCTAGCTCTGCAAAAAACGGGTGAATAGTTGGAAAAAGAAAGGATAATGATGTCACAGGGCAAGGAACCTTGTTTTTTTCTTAGATTGTAACCCTGAATTTTCAAGGGGTCATTATTTTCAGGAAGCAGGCAGCAATGTGTGTGTCTGAGGGTGGGGGTGGTTGTATCACAGCCTGTCCATCAGCACTGGTCCTTTTGTGGCAGGTGAAGAGGTCACATCCCAGGAACTCAACAGGGACTCCAGAGAGTGACAGTGAGCAAAAACAAGAAGTAAGAGTCCCTGCCACAAGGGACAGGGGGCTTAAATAGCCTAGCCAGGGACTCCAGCTGTACATCTGAGCTTATCTCAGTGCTGTGGCCTGCAAAAACATAAAAAAAACAACCTTTAACTTGACTGCTGACAGCTGACCTTGCCTAAGTGCCATGGGCTGCACAACATAAAAATAAATCTGATCCTTACCTTGAGTGTTGAGTCCAGGTTGACTGACAGTGGAATTTGCTTTGGTTTGACCAGAAGCAGGGGAGGCAGGGCGAGCAATTGGAAGGCTGCTTGAACATACACCTAGTCATAGGTGCTCGGGGATGGAGGAAAGAGTGCAGAGGGCAGCAGCACATTAGCTATAGTGGCAAGCAGGGAAATGCAAGGGTGTGACTCCACTTACCACAGTCCAAGCAAAGCAGTACTTTTTAGGGACATACTTTTTTATGCTAGGGATGAATTGTTCATTAATTTACGCACAAAGAGGGTAAACATTTTATCAGTAGACGAGACTTAATCAGGACTGCCCAGTGGCCAGGGTTTCATCTTGATTATCAGAGGTGTCTGTTATAGCAGTTTTTTGTTGGCAATGTTTATGCTGCTGTGCTATTCAACTAGACTAACTAAAGTATCCCCCCCGCCAATTTCTACAGCTAACTAAACTGGCTAACATGGCATTTGCAAGAATACAGTACAGTATAGTAGGTGTAGCCTGGAATTTTAAACTTGTACGGGAGAGTTGATGGCACTGTTGCCTCCCTACCATCGCCCCCTTCCACATAAACACAAACCAAAACATGCACTTCCATGCCACGTAAACAAAAGTCCTCCCCTCCCACTTCAAATACACAGAATCCCCTGCAGCTGACATCAGAGCAGTACTGCAGCAGTGGGAGATTCAATAGCCTGCAGTGCATGTTAAAGTTTATATAAGCTCTGATCTTTTGTTTACTGGTCCTGCTGTCTTTGCGAGACTAAGTACAGTCACAGAGGACTGTACTTATCCCTTGGAGAAAAGCAGAACCAAAAAAACATCTGATTGGAGCTTATAAAAGCTCTAATATGCACTGTAGGCTATTGAATCTCCCACTGGTGCAGTCCTGCTCTGATCTCAATTGCAAGGGACTCTAGAATGTATAGAATCATAGAAATCTGACTGCAGAAAAGGACCTCTCTGGCCCATCGTGTCTGCCCTTTATCCCCCCCCCCCCACTCATCACCTTTGTCAAGGGACCTCCTTCCCCCCATTGGTCAACCCCTAATGCCTGTCCCATGCCCTTTTGAATTCCTCCACTGTTTCAGCACCCACTACCTCCTCAGATAGTTTGTTCCAGGTCTCCATCACCCTCTCCTTGAAGTAACACCCCCTCACATTGCCCTTAAATCTTCCTCCTTCTAATCTTAGACTATGACCTCTAGTTTTAGCATCCACTTTCCTTGTAAATAAGCTCCCTCTCCCTCACCTTATTAATCCCCCTCATGTACTTAAATGTTTCTATCATGTCTCCTCTCTCTCTCTTCTAGTCTCCAATGGGTACAGATCCAATTCCCTCCACCTCTCCTCATATGACTTCCTATGCATACCGTGCACCATCTTGGTTGCCCTTCTCTGAACCCGTTCAATCCCATCTATGTCCTTGCATAGCTGAGGTCTCCAGAACTGGACCCCATTCTCCAGGTGAGGTCTCACCATGGTTTTATAAAGAGGCATCAGTAACTCCCTCCTTCTGCTTGTTATGTCCCTCCCAATGCATGCCAGCATTCTATTTGCCTTGCCCACTGCTTTGCTGCATTGGTTACCCACCTTAGGGTTGTTTGATATTATAATCCCGAGATCCCTCTCCTGCTCATTTGGCTTGATTACCTCCCCCCCCCCCCAGTGTGTAAGCTGCTTGTGGGGTTTTTACACCCCATGTGCATTACTATACACTTTTTGGCATTGAATTTCAGCTGCCAAGTTTCCGACCACCCTTATAGAATCTTCAGGTCCTCCCTCATGGCCTCCATCCCTGTGGTGTGTCCACCCTATTGCAGATCTTTATATCATCTGCAAATAGGCACACCCTCCTCTCCATCCCCTCCACAATATCGCTGATATAGATATTAAAAAGAAGGAGTCCCAGTACCAATCCCTGGGGCACCCCGCTCATCACTCCCATCTCCATGGAACGTATTCCATTAACCACCACATTCTGGCTTCTGTCCTTCAACCAGTTTTCACCCACCTAGTTATTTTTTGTCCCACCCCTAAGCTTTTCAGCTCATTTACCAGCCTTCTGTGAGGGACGGTGTCAAAGGCCTTTCTGAAATCCAGATAGGCCACGTGCACTGCCCCTCCCTGACTGACCACTTTTGTTACCCAATCGAAAAACTCTATTAGGTACATCTGGCATGACCTCCCATTTGTGAAGCCATGCTGCCTGTTGTCATGCAGTCTGCTGTCCACAAGGTAGTTTACCACCTTTTCCTTTATTAGCACCTCCATCACCTTAGCCACCACCAGGGTGAGGCTGACAAGGCGATAATTCTCTGCCTCCTCCTTGCTGCCCCCCTTATGCAGTGGCACCACTTCACCTTCTTCCAGTCACTTGGCACCCACCCTGTATCCAGGGACAAGTTAAACAGCCTTATAAGAGCTGCTGCCAGCTCCTCCCTTAGTTCCCAGAGTACCCTAGGATGCAAGCCGTCTAGCCCCATTGCCTTGTCCGCCTTCAACCCTCCTAGTTTCTCCCTTACCCTGTCTTCACTGAAGAGGCTAGGATCCACCCTTTTGTCTTCCCTTTCCCTCCCTTTTAAGTCTGGTTCCCTTCCCTTCCCCTCCACTGTGAAGACCAAGCATAGTTACAGAAGATGTCAGCCTAGAAGTAAGCAAAATTAGTCTGATACAATCTATTATACTACAGTAAGCACAAAGTAAAACAAAATGTTTTTGAACATGAAATGTACATTGGGACCAGCCCCACACTTGGGTGTGAGGTCATGTGCTGAGTGTTCTTTTTTAAAGCAACAGCATGTGTCTATCTTGTTTTGTTTTTGGCAATAATTTCTGGTAAAATCAATATACTCCACCATAAAAGAAATTAAATATTTTGGTACAATGATGTGCCATTTAGCATCAAAATCACAAGGTAACACTATTGTAATACATTCAAAAGTATGATTCCAGTATGTACATTCGGCAGGTGACTTCAGGGGAAGAAATTACACGTCACAGCCATCTTTAATGACTCTAGTCATTAAATGTACAATACATATGACTATAAAAGCACTCTTAAATATCTTAGGAAATTAATACAGTGAGGATGAATCAAAGGATGTCAGACATGCATCTTTGCCAAAACAAAACCCCACAAAGATGAATTTGTTTTGCCAACTAACAAACACTGCTGCTTTGAGTACTCTGTAACACACAAAACTCTTGCTAACAATTTAGCTGGGCAGCCAGACCAGTGTGCATAATAAGCAACACAGCAAATAAGAACAAGAGCAAAAAAAAAAGGCAAAAGTAAAACAAACAGCCAAGGAAAAGAAAGCAAAATCTACAAACCAGGAAGCAGGAGCAGAACTGGGCAGACGTACAGATTACAAACTGCAGCCATCTGGAATGTCCTAAGCACTCAGAATTAGCAATGAATCAAGATGACAATTTGACAAATCAAAAAACAAATCAGGAACAATGAAAAGCAATTAAGGGAGCAGCATTCAGTGCCCACACAAAGAAATCCAAAGACTAAAGCTGCAAAAAATGGGGTCACACAAACTGTAGACTAATCAGAAAACCATGGTCAGCTTCAAAGTTAAAATATAGGACTTCTGGTGACATCATGGCTCTAGCAGCAGCCTAAGGACAGAGGTCTCCCAACTCTATCTGCCCAAAATCTAATTTTAAGGCTATCAATAAGCTTTAAACCACTCAAAATGTCTATGAAATCTGGAGGGGGAAGCCACAAAGTGAATAAAAGTAAAATTAAAGCCAGAGGACGCTCGGGAAATCAGGATGGCAAAGGATTTCAAGACGCTTGTTCGAGCAGATCGTCCTCACGGATGAATGCTTCTGCCCTAGAGTACAGCACTGACGGGGAGTCTGAGAAACTCTCCAGAAGTAGATTTTAAGTGCTCCTAAAGGAAATTAAACAGCTCAGGCAAGAAAATAAATCAGAATTCAAAACAGTCCAGCAGCAGTTGTCAAATATGGAATCAAGTTTTGGCCAAATAGAAGAATGTATCTCTGAGACAGAAGACAGCACTATGCAACTGGCCCAAGTCATGCAGTCTATCTGGGCCCATACAGCGGAGTTACAATCTAAATGTATTGATTTAGAGGGTCACTCAAGAAGGGAGAACTTGCAACTGTATGGCCTCCTCAACGGCCAGGAAATCTCTCCTGTGGCTCCTTTTATTGAAAATCTTCTGAAGGACATTTTAGACCTCCCACTTACCTATGAGCTCCACGTTGAGCGGGCTCACTGTTCACTACAACTGAAGCTGCAGGATCCCTCAGCCCGTCCCAGATCCATCATATTTAAGCTGAGTTCTTTTCAGAGCATGGGCAAACAAAGATTTGTCTTACCTTTCGAGCCGACTGTATATGGATCATGATTACCCACAGGAAATTCAAGCTTAACAGTTGAGATTTGCCCCTCTCATGAAGGTGCTGAAAGAAAAAGCAATTAAATTCCAAATGCCCTATCTGGCGAAACTTCACATCTTTTGGGACGACGGAGTGAAAACCTACCCCAATGTGGAAGAAGACCTTGCTGCATTTAAGGACAAAGATCTCCCTGTTCCAGAGATCAAGAACATAAAAAATGGGAATTGGGGCTCGGAGTGGCAGCGGGTGATGCACAGGAAGAGAGCAGGCCATAACCCTTTGGCGCCAACAGAATTGCTACAACAGCTCATGCAGCTCCTGAGTAAGAAATAAGCTCGTCTAGACACCACCACTTGAACTGGCTGCCATTGGAAGTGAGTACTGTTTGTTGAGCATTTGATTCCCTAACCCCTGAGGTGAAGATTTGTTTTTGCATCCTGCGATGAGAGCAGTGGGAAGCCATGGGGGGGGGGCTGGAGCCGCCGGGGAGCACCACGAGGTAATTCTAACTCGGGCCTATTCCCCAGACCTCTGGGTTATTGAATGGCCTTCCCTCGAACCTGTTCACCAGAATGGACTGAACAAGAACTGCTTTTGATATTCTTCACCCACAGTTGTTTCTTGTTTAACCTCCTGAGAATTCTGGAATATACTGGGACACTGTTTAGGTATTTGAGGGGCTCCAAAATTCAAATTATTATTCTTGGTCCACCTTTCTAGTACTCCCTCGTTTTGAAAGTATGTTTTTTTGGGGGACGTGTCTCTACAATTCTTTATCCAGCTTTTAACAACTGTCGTTTTTGCATTATCTTAAAGTAGAGAGAGGCAATTGATGAAAACGGAGGGGGTTAAGAAATTTGTATTCTATGGGGAACGGAAGGCTTAAAAGGGTTACCTATCTGAAACATGCCTTGATCCAAGCTAATTCAGTATTAAAGATGAGGCAGTCGGGGGGGGGGGGAGCATTTGGGATGTGTTTCACTGCGCCTATCTGTGACATTGGCCTATTTGGACATTTTGGAGCTGCTGAGAATCCAGGCTCCAGAGGAGGTCTCCCAGAGATGGGAGATCGAATCCACCTCTTCTATCTGCCCTTTTTTGGGTGGGTACAGAGGCCAGTCATTTTTTCAGGCCTCCTACCTTGGAAGCAACAAATGTTTATAACCAGTTGGTTACTGTTAGCCCTGTTGGCAAAAGTTTTTATGTTACCTGTTTGGCTGCAATTCTGTGTGGGTCATTTTGGGGATGCGGGGAGTGGGGGTGGGGAACCTGGGGAAGGTGAACTGGTCACAAGGAGAAATGGGAGGGGCAGCTTTGAGAGGGTGAAACCCCATAGGAAAACATGGCTTTAACTTACACAATATGTACATATAATGTGCATGGGATTCTGAGCCCAGTAAAGAAGAGCAAGATCCTATCCTCCTTAAAACATTCGGGAGGCGCTATACTGATGTTACAAGGGACACATCTGTCTATGTCTGAACATAAGACATTTGAAAGGTTGGGTTATTCCCATGTTACAACTTCATTATACAAGGGAGGGAGGGAGAAGGAGAGGGACAGTGGTGCTCATTCCCCCTGGGGTCCCTTTCCAGGTGATAGATACACGAACGAATAGGAAGGGGAGATTTGCAATGGTCAAGGGTCTTCTTAATGGTCAAATGCTTACCCTAGCTTCTGTCTATTTCCCTCCGAATACACCACTGGAATTTTATAAGAACTTCTTTTTACAGTTAGCCCAATGGGGGGATGGGAAGGTGATATGTGGTGAAGACCTAAACATGACTTTGAGGGGGGAGGTGGCACAGAGAGGACAACCCCCCAAACTTTGCATTAAAACAGCTAGAGAAGTGTCCAGGCTCTTAAAGGATCTGGGATACAAGGACTCCTGGAGATTTCTGAACGGCAGTACCCCGCATTAGACCTTTTTTCCCAGGCCCACATGACCTACTCTTGCTTGGATTACCTGCTTATGTCCAGGGAACATCTGAGGTTGTCCGTTCGGAAGTGGCTAGGTGACCTGGCCCTATCTGACCATGCATTTTAAAACTAAAATTTTGGGACCAGAAGAGATATACTTTCTGGAGACTTAACCTCTCGTTATTAAAAAACAAAGAGGATATTGAGAATATAAAAAAGACAATACAGCAGGCATTGCTAGACAATGATACCCCTGAGGTATCCCCCTCGGTGCTGTGGGACACCCTTAAGGTGGAGATTCGGGGCATATTGATCAAAATTCCAGTGTGCAGGGAAAAAGGTGTGGGAGGCTCATAGAAAGTCCCTCTCGAGATGGATTTGGGAGTTGGAGGAGCTACAAAAACTTAACATGTGCAATATAAGGGGTAAGGAGTTAGTCAACTTAAAGAAGGAGTTAAACACTCTGCTGGATTACTATATCAAGCAGAGGTTACTCTTTTTAAGGCAAAAATATTACGATGGGGACCCTAGATCTATGAAGTTACTTGCAGGTCGATTAAGAGCTCAGAGAGCTAGGGAAACCATAACAGGAGTTAGACATCCACTTAGTAACTCCTGGCAGCATACAATGACAGGCATCTCCAACGCCTTCTTACATTTTTATTCCCAATTACATTCAGTCCCACAAGAGGTTTCAGAGGAGGAGGTCACCACCTTCCTACAAAAACTTAAGCTGCCCTCCATGTCTAAGGCCCAGATAATTTGCCTGTCTGCCCCCATCTCATTGAGAGAGACAGAAATAGTACTCTTGAGGAGTGGGAAGTGTCCAGGATCAGATGGACTCCCTGGAGAATTTTATAAAGTATACAAAAAGGAAATCTCCCCTATTTTGAACCAGGTCTTTTCATTTGTCTTTTCCTCCAAAGGAAGGATACCTCCATCTTGGGACAATGCAATTGTTTCAGTGATCCCGAAGTCAGGCAAGGATCCCTCAATTTGCTCTTCGTACAGACCTATAACGGTCCTTAACACTAACTACAAACTTTTATCCTCCATTTTGATCCAGCGAATCAAAAATTTGGCCCCCCATCTTATACATTTAGATCAATGTGGTTTTATCACAGGTCGTCAGACCCAGGATAATATACGAAGGTCTATTTACCTTTTAGAACATATACAACACTAAAAAACACCTGCACTTTTACTTAGTTCAGATGCCGAAAAGGCCTTTGACAAAGTGTCATGGCCCTTTTTGAGGGGGGTCCTTGCCTCATTTGGTTTTCCGAAGCAATTCATAGAATTTATTTTCAAGCTATATGATACCCTCACAGGTCATATTAGGACAAACGGCCATATATCTTCCAGTTTCCCCTTAGGAGGGGTACACGTCAGGGATGCCTCCCTCCCCTCTCCTTTTTGCATTTTACATCCTGTCTAATCACCCTCGAACAAGTTCATACCTTCAAATACCTTGGCCTCACCCTCGACTGTAATCTCTCCTATGTCCCACACATCAATAATGTGGCAAGAGTAGCCAACACCAGGATGGGCCTACTATTCTGACATAGGAAACATCTAACTCCAGAAGCTCTGTCCATAGCTGTCCAGAACTCCATCATCAGCATCATTGACTACAGTCTCATTATCTATGGATCTGCCACAACCTCATCACTCAGGTGTGCTTCGATTTCCCTCAATCAAGCCTGCTGACTCATTACTGGTTCCCACCGTCTCACCCACACCTGCGACCTCTACTCCAAAACAGGCTAGCTGCAACTGAACAACCGAATCAAATACCAAACCTGCATCACTGCTAAGAAAATAATGATGGGAAAGGCACCACTAGGAGTCAGCACCCTCCTCAAACCCAAAATCACCAACCGCAACACCAGGAGCTCTAAGCCCCAAATCCTTCAAATCCCCCTCTGCTGCACGTCCCAAGGCCAAAGGTCGTTTGCATACAGGGCTCCGAGTTGGCTGAATGAGCTCTCTAGTGACACCTCATCCACAGCAACGCTTGGAGCGTTCAAAAAAAAGCTCTGCCACTCCATAACTGGCACCTCCACCTGTGCTTGCACCCCATAATATCTTCATTCCCTAAGCTGCTTCTGACCTTATAGGTGTCAGTTTCTGCCCTCTCTTATTGCACTTACCTGTTCAATGCAACTTCTAATGCACTTGCCTGTGTCTGTCCTGACAAAGCCCCTCGGCTGCCTCACTCCTGACCTCTATGCCTATGCCTTCCTCACCTCAGCCCTCTCCTTCTTGCCCTCTTCCTCCTATTGTTTCTTGAGTTACTCATCACTCAGTCTGATTTTGTCAAGCAAAGTTACTGTCTAAAACCATGTACCTGTAACTGTTTTATGTTTTAGTATCTGTTACCCTGTGACCAGCATGACATGGAACCTTTGTAAAAGAGCCTTGGCTCAAAGGTACTTTGTAATCCTAGACACAAATAAATAAATAAAATAAATAAAATACATTGAACCTTTAGCCCAATATATTAGATTATCCCCCGAGATCAAAGGAATCACCCTAGCTGAAATAGAGCATAAAATAGCTTTATTTGCTGATAATGTTCTGATACATCTATCCAATCCTGAGCAATCTTTCCCACACCTCTTCCAGAGGTTGTCTCTTTTTTCAACTCTCTGGCTACACCATTAATACAAACAAAACAGAGATCTTAACTGCAAATTATGATCCTTCCAATAAAACCGAGTTAAGATTTAATATGAAGTGGGACCAACAGTCCCTTAAGTACCTAGGAATAAGAATTCTGCGGGACATGAGGCAACTCCATGTCTGTAACTACCTCCCTCTGATTAATATTCTAAAACAGGACATTCCAGCCGGCACAGCCCTCGAGCACCCAGGGACCGGAGGGGCTCCGAGCCGCCAGTGGGCGGGCGGTGACCAACAAGCCGACCAGGGAATCAGGAGGCCGGGAGAAGCAGGCAGAAAGCCGGCACAGCCCTCGAGCACCCAGGGACCGGAGGGGCTCCGAGCCGCCAGCAGGCGGGTGGCGACCGACAAGCCGACCAGGGAAATAGGAGGCCGGGAGAAGCAGGCAGAAAGCCGGCACAGCCCTCGAGCACCCAGGGACCGGAGGGGCTCCGAGCTGCCAGCAGGCGGGCGGCGACCGACAAGCCGACCAGGGAACCAGGAGGCCGGGAGAAGCAGGCAGAAAGCCGGCACAGCCCTCAAGCACCCAGGGACCAGAGCGGCTCCGAGCCGCCAGCGGGCGGGTGGTGACTGACAAGCTGGCCAGGAACCAGGAGGCCGGGAGAAGCAGGCAGAAAGCCGGCACAGCCCTCGAGCACCCAGGGACTGGAGGGCTCCGAGCCGCCAGCCAGGCGGGCGGCGACCGACAAACCCGACCAGGAGACCAGGAGGCGGGAGAGCAGGCAAGCTGGCACAGCCCTTGAGCACCCAGGGACCCGGAGGGGCTCTGGCACCGCCAGCGGGCGGGCGGCGACCGACAAAACCGACCAGGGAACCAGGAGGCGGGGCTGAGCGAAAGTGCGGGCAAAGCCGCAAATGTTTGCCCGCCCCCTCGGTTGATTCTTTTATACACCTTGTCCCGCCATTTCTCTAATCCACGCCCATAGCTATTTCTCTTCCTCTACTTTAACCCCTACCTTCCTCACAATGCTACTTTGCTTCCTTTTGCTTCTGAGGCCTCTCATCTTCCTCAATCCCAAATGACGATTATGATATACCCATGCCATGGTGATTAAGGCAGTGAATATGGCCTGCCACCCCTGCCATCCCAGTGGACACCCACCAATTCCTTATTTATATTCTGCCATTTTGCACTGCAATCCCTGGGGTATCCACAAAAGGCTCTCTATCCTTACAACACTCCTCAAGTGCCTTGCATCCATTTTGGCATTACATTAACCCACTATGCCTGTCCATCAGATTATTACTTTGTGATAAATTCCACCCTTATAACAGGACCCTCACCCAT
The DNA here is from genome assembly GCA_016271365.2 of Neoceratodus forsteri. Taxonomy (NCBI): domain Eukaryota; kingdom Metazoa; phylum Chordata; order Ceratodontiformes; family Ceratodontidae; genus Neoceratodus; species Neoceratodus forsteri. The sequence goes on along the minus strand of JADMNL010000022.1, from coordinate 265,265,900 downwards.
TACACAGTGGTTCCCCAAGAAGAGGAGGAAATGCTCTGATCACTCCCTATCCCTATCATTTGGTGCCCTCCTCAAACTAATCTTCTTCCTTCTGATCAGTATTGGTACTATTGAAATCAATCCTGGCCCCACTGAAGTTTTTATCCCCATCTGATCTAACCTCCATAAATGGCCTAAGTTTCCTTCCTTCAATGCCTGCAGCCTCCTAAAAAGTTCTCCTTAATACAGGCATGGGTTGCACATACCCTACCTGACTTCCTGGTTATCTCTGAAACTTGGCTCAGATCTACAACAAAAGACAGTGATATAAACCTTCCCAATTACCAGCTCTTCAGATCAGATCGCCCTTCCAGGGGTGGTGGGGTGCCATCTACGTCAAGAAACCATCTCTGCATCCTGCCTCATCAATACATCCGAACCAAAGGAATTTGAATGCTTGTCAATTAAAATATCCCTTCCTAACATGTCTTCCTTTAAATTGATTGGCTGCTATAGGCCCCCTCTGCAGGCCTCAAACTCCTATCCCACCTAGGATCAATACTCAGTCTAGGCCCTGAAGATACCATCATCCTTGGTGATTTGAATTTAAATTGGTTATCTAATGCATCTGCACCCTAGTAACCTTCTGTGACATCTATGGATTCACTCAATTAATCAAAGATCCAACAAGGATTAACCTAAAAATACTACCGACAGCTCACTCCTGGATATTATGATGGTAAACAAGTCTCACTTATATTCTCATGCTGGAGTGCTACCCAGTGATGTAAGTGATCATTGTCCTATAGCTGGCATAAGATCTACACTCAAGCCATCAATCCTGCAAAATTTCTCCATAAAAGGTCAAAGAATTTCAACATCTCAGGATATCTCCATGATTTGTGCAATACAACATATTGGCAAGATTTTACCTTATAACCTCAGTTGAGACAGCTCTTCAGATCTTAAAGGATATTATCACTAATGCCTCAATATACATGCACCAATCACCAGTGTCAGAACTAAAGTAAAATCTTGTCGTTGGTTCACTGCTGACCTTAAATCAGCTTTGTTAGCCAGAGACAAACTCTGGAAAAAGCAAGAAAACAAAAGGATACTAGAGACTGGCTTCAATTCAGAAAAGCAAGAAACTCATGCACAAAACAAATAAGAAATGCCAAAGCTGCCTACTATAGAGCTGAATTGGATGCATCCTATACTAACCCATCCAGATTCTGGGGTACTATAAAGGGAATTCTAGGCCAAAATTCTACCCCTGCCTTACCCTCCAAACTGCTACTAAGTGACATAGAAATCACTGACAAGCAAGAAATCTTAAACACCTTCAATGACCATTTCACCACAGCTGGCCTAGCATTTGACTCTTCACCTGCAAATCTCTTGAGATCATCATTAAACCTTCAATCCAATGTGGGACAAAAGGCTGCTTCAACATTCTCCTTCGAACCAATATCCTTAAAAGAAGTAGAAGACCTCCTATCCAATTTAGATACTTCTAAGAGTGCAGGTGCAGACTCCCTGGACCCCTACTTTCTTAAAGTAGCATTGCACGCCTTATCTGCCCCCCTCACTCACCTCTTCAATCTTTCCCTAGCTACTGGTTCCATCCCCTCCATATGGAAAACAGCTCAAGTAGTTCCACTACTTAAATCAGGTGATCCCATGGACCTTAACAATTACAGGCCCATTTCCATCCTACCGGTACTATCCAAGATGCTTGAAAAATTAGTAAATTCACAGTTAAGGGCCTATCTGGACACCAACAACCTCCTAAATCCAGCACAATCTGGATTTAGGATCATCTATACTTACCATCTGCCCTAGCCAAAGTCACTAACGATTGGCAGACTGCCTTGGATAAAAAGAATAGTACCTGTGCTGTGTTCCTGGATTTGAGTAAAGCATTTGATACAGTGGATCATGAATCATTAATCTCCTCTCTTAGCTCTGTAGGCCTTGATTCACTCTCACTCAATTGGTTTAGGTGCTATCTCTCTGGAAGGTTACAATTGGTAAAAATGAAAATTACCTATCTACCTCTAAACCACTGCTAAGAGGTGTACACTGAAGGCTCTATCCTGAGCCCCATCCTCTTTGCCATTTATATTAATAACATTGATGCCAACCTCTCTCAATCTAACATTCATCTGTTTGCTGATGATACTGTATTATATGTCAGCAATCCCTCACCATCAAAAGCCTGTGAACTGTTACAGTCAGAATTCTCCATCCTACAACACAACCTATTGGAAAAAAATTACTTCTAAATGCCAAAAAACAAAAGCTATGTTCTTTGCAACAAAATGCTCTGCCACTACCCATCATTCATTACCCACAATTATCCACCTTATTTGGAGAAAAGCTGGAATTTGTGGATAATTTAAAATATCTTGAGTCTGGATTGACAATAAGCTTGACTACTCTGTTCACATTGAAGAGCTATTAAAAAGTTGAGACAAAGGCTTGGCCTATTTTACAGAATAAAACACTACCTTACCAGAGACTCCAAACAAAGATTAATCCAGGCATCATTCCTATCCTTATTGACTATGCTGACTTTCTCTATGGCCATTGCTCACTCTCCCTCTTAAATAAGCTGGACACCCTGTATCATAGAGCCATCAGATTTATTACAGACCTTCCCTCCAGCACCATCATTGCTCTCTTTACATGGCAGTCAATTGGACATCCCTACAGCACAGAAGAAAAAGGAATGCTGCAATCTGGATCTTAAAAGCTTTATCAGGCAAACTCCTCTTATATCTCAGACTGTTTCACCGAATCACATCTAGGCCATACACCTTAAGGATCAATAAGCTCATTATGCTAAAGATTCCCAATACCTGCACCGGTTTGGGAGGGCTGCTATCAGCTATTCCTAGCATTTGTCTGGAACTCACTCCAAAAATCTATGAATCTGAATACCCTCTTACCCTTATCATCCTTCAAAAGATTATACACCGTCCTATTTCCAGAGTTGTGCAACTGCTTCCATAAGGCCTAGTCTCCCATCCAACCTACACCCCTCCCTTCTGTAATCCACTATGTTTAGTTTCCCTTCTTCTACCCAGTCAGTTATCACATTACATATAAAAGCCTACAAAGGCCCTATTATTTGATTATTATCCCTGCTATATCTATTATCCTCTTCATTTTTACAGGTTAAGTTATTTTACTGTGCCTTGTATATCTGTAAATTTTGTATATATCTCTTATTTATTTGATTGTACTAATGTTACGCTATTCTCATGTCTTTGTAAAAAAACTTGTACCCTTACTTGTATGACCACTCAGGTCCATCTTGTAAATGAGCTACGCTCAATGATGTTCACCTGAATAAATAAAGATTTTGATTGATTGATTGATTGATTGATTGAGAAGATGGGCCATTTTGCCCCTTTCATTTTACTCTCGCAATTTATCCCTAAAAATGAACGCCCTTCCACACCTGCTCTACCTGTTTCAATGTGTCCCATGTCAAATTACAATTAAGGAGTTATTGAGCTGGCAACAGATGTTCACACTTTTCCTTTGGAATAATACAAAAACAAGAATTGGTTTGCAGCTCCTTCATCTGCCCATGAATAAGGGTGGGATTGCTCTGCCTTCCTTTGCACATTACTGGATGGCTTCTCAAATGCGCTTGGTGCTCCTGTGGAGCCACAGTGGTTATCAGACCCACTGGAAATCCATAGATTTGGCTAGGAAGCTCCCGGCCCCTCTCCCCACTTGTCTATTTAGTCCCTCACATTTCAAACAAGTATTAAACCTGTTACCAAATACTTGTGCCACAATATTAGAAGAATGGGGACAGGGTACCAGAACCAAAGGGCTACAACCACATATGTGGAGATATGAGTGGTTCCAGTTTAACCCACAGTTTACACCAGCACAACAAAGTACCTGGTTCAGCAGACAGGTGGCCCGAGGACTTCAGGCCCCCTAGCAGTTGTTACAGGGCAGCTCAATCTTGACCTTTGAGGAAGGCCAGAAAGCTTATGCATGGACTGAGGGGAATAGACTATACTATTATCAACTCAGAAACTATATTAATAAACAGTTACAAAGTGCAAATTTAAGAACACAACGGTTTCAGGAGGACCTCCCTTATGCCCAGATTTGGTCCTCTGGGATGGGAGAATGGGCAATCTCTATCATATATGTGTCCCTGATACGCCTCCTCTCTCACCACACTGAGAGGATGAAGGGGCGATGGGAAAGGGAACTATCCACTACATTTTCAGAGTCTTCTTGGACAAGGATATGGCAGATAACCTGGTCCTCCACTTTCTCTCCTATTTGGAGAGAATTTACTTGGAAGACCTGGGTTAGATTCTTCCTGGTACCTATATTGGTGGCCAAACAAACACCGTGAGCATCTTCTGCATGCTGGAAGGAATGTAGAAACCAGGCTCCAAACCAGTTGCACATATTCCTTGACTGTCCGGCCCTCCAAAACTTTTGGTTTGGACTTATAAACCAGATAAAGCAGCTATTCTCCCTAACTCAACCTCCCTCCCCTGCCCAGTTAATGTTGGGACATCCTCCTGATGACCTCTGAGGCAAGGATTCTATTTATTTATGGTCTATATGTTTGGTAGCAGCCTATAAGGTAGTGACATGGAAATGTATCCAGAAAGTACCACCTACTATTGAGGAGTGGTCAGCAACAATAAGACACATACAACAGTTTGAGCAAATGACTTTCTCCATAAACAATAGGCCCAAGCTATTGGTTCGAAGATGGTCCAGATGGAAGCTTCTCCATAATAGTGAGTAGGTGTTCCCGGCCTCTTGGATGGGCGCAGAGGTGCAGAGCTGTCCAGTCTCTGTGACTCTTGGAAGCCACACACTGTTCTGTCTGCCTGGGCCCAGCTCCTTCCTACACTCTGGACCCTTAGAGTGACCTAGTAAATACAAAGAAAGTAATTTTGACATAAATATTTATATATTTCCAGCTACATAGCCCAGGTTGTGCCTGTTTTTTTATGATAATTTTGCTTTTTATTTGAGTAGAATATATTAAAACGGTTAAGTGATTCATGTATTTTAAATAACCTGTATTGAAAGTATGAAGAATAGTGAAACAGCATAAACTATGTTTCATAAGGATATACTGACAGATTGTAAACTGTTGATACCATTCTGAACCTTCGATAAACTAAGTATAAAAAAAAGTTAAAATATAGTTTTTTATTGAAATTTAAGAGCAGCAATGTAACACTGATCCCCACCAGTGTCCACTGCCAACATTTCACACAGCACCATGCGTGCTTCCTCAAGACGCCTTGAGAAAGCACACGTGGAGTTGCGTGAAACATTGGTGGTGGTCATTGGTGGGGTGAGTGTTACATTGCTGCTCTTAAATTTCAGTAACATATTATATTTTAACTTTGAACTTAGCCATGGTTTTGTGGTTAGATTGCAGTTTGTGTGGCCCCATTTTTTGTGACTTACATCAGAAAATAAGCCAAGCAGATCACAAATAATTTATTTAAAAAATCAGCAGGGGTGTGGGGCCTCAAAAATGAAGTTCAAATGCTGTCAGTTTAATGTAGTAACACAGCACAAGAGGAGGTACATCCATTGCAAGAGGTACAGGCATCCTGAGAAAGCTTGAGAGAGTGAAGTGCCAGGGTACCTAGCCTGAGGCTGCATGCAGTGGCTTTCTGCATTCTGTGTTGCACTCTCTGAAACTGGTCACCCCCACTGATGCTTTCCAGCGCCAAGAGTGCGTACTAATTTTTGCTTGGTGCATTCAATAACACACACACACAACCCCTTCCCCCACCTCCCAACACTGCCACATACTTTGCGTTACCTTGAACAAGATAACATAACAGCTTCAGTCCATCCAGTTGAACAAACACCCCACACTGACTGCTGTGTCCTTCCTCAGCCAATCAACCCCTAACCTAGAGTGTCCACAATAACAGTCCATCCATTTGAAAAACTGCTGCATCCTTCCTCAGCTTATCAGCCTGTGTGCCTGTGGTCACAATAACTGAGACAGAGGAGGAAATGCAGTCTCTCTGAAGGAGAAAATGGATAGGTTAAACTTAATTGTCAGATGGGCTGTGCAGTGTTACAGGTCACAGGTAGAACAGACTGAAATCACTGGAGCTCACCCAGGAAATGAATCAGTCAAGCAAGGCATATTTCAAAGTAGAGTTATGTCACTTTAAGAGGTTGGAAAGAGTAGTTAGCATCCAACTGAAGGGTGCATGAGTTTCAGCTCAGACTGACAGAGAGAAGGCTGATTGCTGAGAGCTCATCAGACTGAGAAAAAGAGCCCAGAGAGGGGGAATATTTAGAGCAGAAAAAAAGAAGAAAAATCTGCAACATTTGTGTGCCTCTTTTAGGAGGCAGTATAGTGCAGTGGTTTAAGGCTCTGAGTTGCAAACCTGGAGACCTGGATTTGAATCCCACAGCCCCCACTTGCATACTGTGTGGACCCTGAGTAAGTCACTTAACTTCATTGTGCTCCCAGGTCACACCTGGCAAAAAGCTTAGGCTCAGTGTGCCTCTCCTGGTTAAACAATTTTTCTTTCCCCTCCTTTTCAGAAAGATTTAGAGATATCTCACTGACCACATATGAGATATCACTTTTTATCTTCATAGTTGGGTATGTCACAATGGATATCTTGGCCAGCTGGGTACGTCACAAAAGGTTTGGAACTCATTTAGAATGTTCGGCCTCAGTAACAGTACTAACTGTATTCAAATGCAAAAAACTTTAAAATGAAAAATGATAGCATTGTACTGCGAGCACGAAAGTTGTTCAGCACAAAAAGATCTTCAAAATGAGTGGTGTTTCATTTATAGATACCTTTTAGTTTTTTTATATTTAGGTAAAAACAGCACAAAATCCAATTTTTTTCACTTTTTGCAACAAACAAATGCAAATAACTTTAAAACTTAAAAAAGAGAGACCCACACTTGTTGTATAAATCAAATATGACATGGGTGCCACTCATGGGATATCAAGAGTTCAATGACAGCTTATGGAGATATTTCTGCTATCTCACTCTCACCCATGTCATATCCCATATCTATACAGCACTTTTCATACACATTGTATCCCAAAGCACTTTACAAGCAATGCTAGAGTGGTAGTGAAGTGACTGAATGTGTAGTGGCAGCCATTTCACACATCAACACCCACACACAGCCTTGGACAATTGCATGAATAGGTTTTATGGGAAGGGAAATGTTGGTCAGGACACTAGGGAACGTCCTCTAATCTTGGAAAATTAGAATGGGTTCTTTTACTCCCACATGGACACCCACCAGGATAGCACTAGAGATGGGTAGAAGGAACATCAGTTTAATGTCTCATCTGAAGGACAAACAAATAGTGTAGTTGCCATATTGGTCCTTGTAAGAACAGATCCAGAAGCAAATGATTTGATACTTTTTATTGGACCAACACCAATGTTACAACAAAGTGCTCTAGCTTTCGAACCAACCAGGTCCTTCTTCTGAAGCTTTCTGACAGTTATTTAGAAAATCCCATACTATTAACACCCATATAATGCATAAAAAACAGAAATAATTTGCATTGGTTTAACATATATATTTGAAACATAACAGAAGATAACATCAGAGAAGCTAATTAACACTAGTATGCTTTTAGCTGAGAAGCCCCTGAAGGGCAAAGGTTATCAAGAAATATCAACAAACAGAGTTCTTCTCACATACATTTTAAAATTTTCAGTATATTTCAAGAAAACATATTACTGATAACAAAACCTAGGGATACTATTCTCCCTAATCCATGTAAGTTTAGCTTACAACTTTTATTGCAAGTGTCCTTATGTTTTAAAGCACACAGTCAATGAAGGGCAAAATGCTGAAATGAGGCCTAATTGCAAGTTGAAAACAAGCCCCAAATTAAACATATACAGATATACACATACATACACATATACACACATATTTGTTATTTATTTATTTATTTTATTTATGTTTTTGGTAACCAGGTAAGTGCACTGATCCAGAGGACCATTTTCAGTCACGACAAGGTGGTGATGCAGTATAACAGAGTAGACACAATATATAATATATACAATTGTTATACTGTAGAGCACAAATGAACAACAAAAACATATGTTCAACAAGCATGGCAACAAAGTACCATAAGAAAGCAGGCTGCAGTGTTATGCATTTGTACAGTGCATGTAGGTTTCTGCTCTGGGGCATAGGGGACAGGGGTGGGTGCCAGGTTATGGTAGGATTATGGTGGCTTTCAGGCTTCTACACTACTCCGTGAGCATTTACAGCTGGATTCTTCCAGTAGCCAAGCCTTCAGGCTAGATTTGAAGGACACATGGGATGGTGATGTACATTCAGATGCAGGAAGGTGGTTCCAGAGGGAGGGGCAGAGACAGAGAAGGCCTTACTACCCATCACTATAGAGACATGGGGAACTTCAAGGATTTGACTGGAGGAGGCCCTAAGAGGTCTTGTGGCCACTCTAATTGTGAGTAGGGAAGCATAAGGGGATAGCTGGTTACTTCTGGGAGCACTGTCCACTAGGCAGCCTGCAGTATAGTCGAAGTGTGCCTGGAGAGGGAGCCATGCAAGGGACTGGTAGAGTGAACAGTGGTGAGTTAATGAAGGGGCTTTGAGAACAAAGCAACAGATGGCATTGTAAGTCATGTTGAGGTGGGAGTGTAGCTTTATGGACATGTGGGAGAATATGGGGGAGCAAGAATGGGAGAAGGTTGCCTTGCGCTATGTGTGTGAGGCAAGCTTCAGTGATAACAGTGTGGTTTTGCGTGATGCGCGCACCTTCTGATTAATCTTACTTATGGTCAGTGTTATGTGATCATTGTAGGTGAGCGACGGGTCAAGACTAACACCGAGATATTTGAAGGAGGTGACCTGCTCGAGTGGAGGGCCTGCAGGTGTATATACTGTGAGGGAGGAGTTAGATTTGGCAGCCTTAATTAGGAAAGGCTTGGATCCAAAGAGCATGACCTTCATCTTTTTCCCATTTACAGGGAGTTTTCTGGATGCGAATCACCCTACTGCCACAGCATAGTTGCCAGTGAGAGTGGAGGAGATGGATTCAAGGGACTTATTGCTGTGGTAGAGGACTACGTCATCTGTGTAGAGGAGTGCATTGCAGTTTAGGCTATCTACTGGTAAAGCATTGAAAAAACATAGAGAAGAGAAGGGGGCCAAGAATTGATCCCTGAGGAACTCCAGTGCAGGTGGGAAGTGAAGTTAAGAGGCAACATTGCCTACAAGCACAGATTGTGACCAGTTTGTGAGGTAACTATGAAACCAGGCTACAGGTCCAGGGGCACAGCCAAGTAGTCTAAGAGTGGAGAGAAGAAGATGATGGTCTATGAGGCCAAACGCTTTAGACAAGTCTACAAAGACAGCACCCGTGGTCTTTCCCATGTCCATATTTCTGAAGACATGGTTTGAAAAAGTTGCCAAGGAAGAGGAGGTGCTGTGGTGTTTGCAGAAACCATGCTGAAAGGGACAAAGGAGGTTGTACTTATTGAGATGCTCAACTAGTTGTGAATGGAATACCCTCTCTAGCAGTTTGATAAGATGCTGTAGTAGGGAGATCAGGCACTGTTGATGTAGACAGTGCCAAGTTGAAAATGTGTGTTAGTGGTCTGACAAGGGCTAGGGAGATGATCCTCAATAAAGCAGGGTAGAGCCCATCACTTCCTGTGCTAGCGCTGGAAAGGAGGGTTTTCAGGAGTTTTATGATGGTCTGAGGACCAATGGCCCTGAAATAGAAGAGGGATAGATGCTTCAGAGTTAGGAAGGATGGAGGGGCTACCATTTCTGTTTGGACTGGCGGGGGGGTGAGAAGGGAGCTTGCTAAGGTACGGGGTCAGGTCAGTAAACATAGCATTGAGGAGGTCAGCGATGTCAGTAGGGTCAGTGATGGTGCCTGATGGGGATGTAAGTTCTGTTATTTGCTTGCTGGTCTTGGGATTTAGTATAGATCCAATTGAGGCCCAGAATCTACAAGGATTCCACAGGGTGATTTTTTGGAGCTCAGTAAAGTATTTCGTTTTTAGTGACCTTGCCAGCTGCTCACAGGCATTTCACAGCTACCTGTAGGCATTCCATAGTTGGGGGGATGGGAATTCTTTGAATGCTTTCCATTTAGAGTCACTGACCTTCGTTTGCATCAATAGTTCTTTTGTTATCCAGCGTGTGCAACCGCCTCTAACCCTTCTGGGCTTGTTTGGAAAATACTGGTCCTGTAATTTCTGAAGGGTACTGGAGAAGAAGGTGACAGCACAGGAGACGTTATCAAGCAGGTATAGGGAGGACCAGTTTAAGGACACTGCTTCCCTAGTCATGAGGTCATGATTCTGGTTGTTGAAGTTTCTGAAAGACATAACTTTTGGTGGGGGCGAACTGTCTTGTTGTTAACAACAATGTACATGGGGGTGTGGTTGCTAATTCCATCAGACATGGTGCTTGTTTGGAGGAGTAGGTAAGACTGGTTGGTTATGATCCAATCAAGGATAGAGTGCTTTGGCATGCGTTGGTTGTATCTTGTGGTGGTAGAGATTACTTGCTCTAGGATTTGTGACTTTAGTAGGGCTGAGTATACCAGGTTTTGGGATGGACCTCACTCTGAACTAGAAGAAAAAGGAATGCTCTCCTCTGGTTTTTTAGAGCATTATCTGATAACCTCCCTGCATACATCTCGAACATCTTCAAACGGGCTAAAGGTTCCTATGGCCTGAGACGCTTCTCCTTGATCTGCTTCCAGATTCCTAGAGTGAAAACTACCCTTGGCTCAGCAGCAATCAACTTCTCACTTCCATCACTTTGGAACACTATGCAAGACTCATTAAAATTATCCTCACTTCCAAGCATTTTCACATTCAAAGCTCTATTAACGGATTATCTGAAGGAATCCTGCAACTGTTTCAGATGCCGATGACCCCTAAGCCTCGGGGTGCCACTCTCAAATCCTACGCCTAAGTATCTCATCCACCCCACATTCCTAACAACAGAAACCTAGGACCTACAAGCCTAGTTCCCTTAATCCAAGATGACCCTGCCTATTCTCTGCCTTTTACTTATTCTGGCCTCCCTTTTGGCTGCCTACTCGTTCACCCCAGTTTCTACCCTATTCCTTAATACCTCCTTATTTTTTATCATTGAGGTATGAGCTCTTACTCAGCGGAGACTATATGGGATTGTTGTCTCTTCTCATTTCAGTAAAGCTTATCATTATGTACCTTTGCATGTTAATTATGTTGACCGGTATGTATAGGCCCATATTGACCGGCACCTTCACAATGTTTTTTCTTTTTTCTTTTCTTTTTTTTTTGCACTGTTGTCCACCGTAATTGTAATCTTATGAAGTGTACTGTATTGTATTTATGCCCAGGAACACCTTGAAAATGAGCTTGCTTAATGGTGTTTATGCCTGGTTAAATTAAGTGATTGAATGATTGATTGATTGAGTAGTCAGGGTTTGGACTTGTAGCCCAATTTAGGTTGAAATCCCCAAGTAGGTAAGCATCCCTAGATGGGGTGGTGCATACTAGACCAGAGAGAAAGCTAGACAGTCCCTGGGTACTAGCAGGAAGGGGGTTGTATAAGGGATATGCAATGGAAGCAAGTGTTGTATAAGGGATATGCAATGAAAGCAAGTGTAATAAATGATTTATCTGCACAAGAGCAGTTTGACCTCGGGTAACCTCACTAGTGGCGTAAGCCATGAGTGAGGTGTCCGAGGTCAAACTGCTCAAGTGCAGATAAATCATTTATTACATGAGTTTTCCCCTGCATATTCCATTTATGCAATTCTTTTGTTTTTGCTTTTGTAGGGGGCATTTGTTAGTCAAAAAAGTGAATAAAAATTGAATTTTCTGCCATTATTTGCTGATTATAGAAAATCTAAAAGGAATCTAGAAATGAAACACATCTCATTTTGTACATATTTTTATGCTGAACAACTTTTGTGCTCATAGTACCATACTATCATTTATTAAGTTATTTGCATTTGTTTGATGAAAACGTGCACAAAAAATGAAATTTTCTGCTGTTTTTTGCTACTTCTGAAAAAACTAAAAAGAATCTATAAATGAAACACCACTCATTTTGTGGATATCTCTGTGCTGAATAAATGTTGTGCTCACAGTACCATGCTATCATTTTTCGTTTTAAAGTTACTTACATTTGTTTGCAGACAGAATGAAAAAAAAAGAATTTTCTACTGTTTTTTTGCTAATTATCAAAAAATCTAAAAGGTATCAATAAATGAAACACAACTCATTTTGAAGATATTTCCGTGCTGAACAACATTCATGCTCACAGTACCATGCTATCGTTTTTCATTTTAAAGTTATTCACATTTGAATATGGTTAATATTGCTACTGAGGCCGAACATTCTTAATGACATAAGTAAGCAATAATACCCAACAGAGTGGGCAGTATTGGGCAATACCAGACCGCTCAGGGGCGTAGTGAGGCCTGACACTGGAGGCAGAGGGCCTTATAGCCCCTTGAAGGTCTGGTATTGCCCATACTGCCCACCCTGGAGGGTATTATTGTGCTTAGAAAATGGGTTATATGTAAAAAAAAATGTAATATTTAAGAGCAATAAATAATAATGAAAAAGATTAAAAATGAACTTATAGTTACTTTGTTAGTAAAGTAGTCCCTCTGCTGGTATCCTTACCAATTTATACCAGTAGAGGGCAGTGCAATCTTTTACAGTTCTGCTGTTTTTCTATTGCTGTGTACAGCATCTTCTTGGCTCCTGAACCATCACCCCCAATTTACTTGCATTACTTTTTTTTTTTTTGTTTCCTTTCCTTTCTTTCTGTGACTTCAGTGTACCCCCGTTAAGCTTACTGGTGGTGGGATCAGGCAATCAGGTTTTGAAAGAAAAATTGAGCATTAAACTCATTTTTTTAAAAAGTCCATTTCCACATTCAAATTGTGCTCACCACTACTTGAAGACACCCGATAGCCTTAACTGCAGCCTCGCGCTTGACCAAAAAAAACCTTAACGAGGATGGTTACACGTGGTGGGATCGGGCAATCAGGGAGATCAGCTGGTGCTAGTAGTTTAAAAAACAAACCTATTTTTAAATTATTTATGAGGTGTGTTACAAGTAGCAGACTGTTGGGGGATGGAGCCGGACTGCAATTTGGGCGAGTGGTGAAAGGTGGTTCTGTTGGCGAGAGCTGAACAACTTCTAAGGAGGCACAGAATGCACATCGTGATGTCTGTCACCAGTTTCACTTTTATTTTTTTACTTCATTTATGTGGGAACTGATCAATCAGTTTAACTTATGTGGAGGTCGCTACTTAGTTAAATGTGACTGTGGCTGGATAGTGTGGTACAGGAACCGGTTCTTTCTTTCTTTTTTTTAAAAAGAAGCAGACAAGAAGCAGAGGCGGGTGTCGTACAATGAAGCCGATAGGAGCAACGGCTTATGTTTACTTTTTGTTAGCGTGGCAGTGTGAGATCATGGTTGGGAGAGTGGTGCCATAGTAGAAATATGGCAGTGAGAATTTCTTCACTCTCCCGAATCAGTGTGCTTTCTGTTTTTTTAAGAAGAAGTAAGTAAGAAGTGTTGGGGGGGGGGACTTGTAGCTCTCGCTAAGCGAGAGAAAAAACATGGTGGGCATTTGAAGTTTTTTGGGGTGCTTTCAGCTAATTACAAAGCAGGCTGGGCACCACTGGAGACTGGTACTCGGTGAAGGGGCACTTGGACTAGCTCATATTTTTAGCTGGGCATCTATTGTCTAATAGATGCCCACCTAAATAAGTGTCTCAACCCATCAGGAGAGAGAATTGTCTTTGCCCATTTTCTAAGCACTGTATGTATAGATAAATGACTGATGACATAGGCACTGTGTGGATAAATGGCTGATGACATAAGCACTGTATACATAAATGAAATTTATGTACACAGTTACTCAGATAAATGGATTTATCACACTCTGTGTATCTCCACCCCATTGCATAAATACACATACACACACATACACACATATATATATATATATATATAACATACACATATATACACACACATATACATACATGTATACATGCATACATACATACACACATACACATGCATATATGCCATACAGAGGGTTTAAAGTGAAGTTTACTCAAAATGAGCAAGTGTTTCACACAAAATGTAATATAGAAGTTAGCTTGAGACATTTTCCCAAGTATATTCTCAACCAGTTAACACATTATATAAACTTTAAAACCTTCAGTGTAATAACAGGATTTCATACATGATAATATCAATTGTAAGAATAATTGTCAAATAAAAAAACAAAAAACAAAACTACTTGTCAAGGATCCCCAAGAAAATGAGACCATGAGCCTTATATGTACAGATTTCAATACAGTGTCAGTGTATAACAAATGTGTATACAGAATCAGTCTAAGGAATCTAAATAAAAATTCATAGGACTAAAATCCCCAAGCCCCCCGCCCCTTCTCCTGGGAAAGATAACCAGTAGGAATGAGATTTATGTACACAAGTCCTAATACATCATCATTCACACCAATCATTGCAATATTTGCCCAAAGGAATTAAACCTTTCATGAACCCCCAAGTAAATGAGATATGCATCTTAATATGAATAGATTTTAAAAATGTGACAGTATGTAATCCAACCACTGACAACTAGTAGAAGGAAGTAAATGTTCACTATATATGAGAACTGAGTCCTAGCCACTAAAACACCATTATGTCATCTGCCTGAATAAAAGCCTACCTCAATATCACCACAATAACCACACCTACTGTACCCACAAAAAGTACCCCAACACCCACATAAAAATTGCCCCATGCTACACTCCACCACACACATACATGTGCACACACACACATACCACACATACAAACACAACACACAACACAACACACACACCAACACACACAGCACAAACAACAGTACACACAACACATGCACACATACACACACGCATACACACAAAACAACACACACACAACAACACAAACACACACACGCACATATTTACACAGTGCTAAGGTGAGAAGCCAACATATAGATGATCAGAAACAAACAAAATCAAAGGCTTGCTGAAGAACTAAAGTATTTATGCCCATCCTTTGAAGTAAATGTCTGTATAAGTTTAAGTGGAATAATGTGTCATATAACCCACATCAATGTTCATTCCATCCTCCACCATATTGAGAAGTAAAATACTTCTAATTTCAGAAGCCCGTCTCTATTGTGTACTGTTGAAATGTTCTTTTAAGACCATCACAGACATATCTGAGATTGAGTGGCCATCCTGGGAGAAGTGTTGCGCTACTGGTTTGTCAGTTATCTTCATATTGATAGAATGCCTGAGTGAATTCATTCTAGTGTGGAGTTGTTGCTTTGTCTCCACCACGTAACCTGTGTGAGGACATTTCTTGCATTGAAGAAATAGACATTACTTGATGTACATGTATAATTCTCCTGTATCCTGACTTGTCTGTTTTGTGCTGTAACCACACAATCTGAAGTAGAAATGAGCTTACCCGTTTTACATCTGGGTTGATGACAGGGTCGTGTACCATATGATGTCATGATATTCTGTTCTGGTTCAAGTTGACTCCTAATAATCAGGTTGGCCAAATTAGGCTTTTGTTTAAAAGATTGTAGTGGTAGTTCTTGAAAAATACAATTAAGGGTTTCATCCTCACTAATTATTGGGTGGAGGTCCTTAATAATCTTGCGTAGAAGTTCAAGGTCAGGATGATACGTGACTACTAAGGGTATTCTGTCGGTAGTGGTCCTTTCCTTGTATTGCAGTAGTTGTTCTCTTGGGACCTGTGTTGCATGTTCCACTGCTCTGTCAGTTTCTCTAGACGAGTGTCCCTGCTCAATAAAAGTGTTTTTCAACATCACCAAATGTGTGTCTCTGTCTTCCTCATTAGAACAGAGGCGGTGATACCGAAGTGCTTGACTATACATGACAGATTTTTTTGTGTGGCTCGGGTGATTACTTTTCCTGTGCAAGTATCTCTGTCTGTCTGTTGGTTTCCTGTAAATACAGGTATGTAGGGTTCCATCCTTGATAGTGACAGTGGTATCCAGAAAATTTACACTGGTGGCAAAATATTCCAGGGAATGCTTTATGGTTGAGTGGAGGTTAATAAGTTCCTGATGAAAATCCTTAAGTGTTTCAGTGCTCTCTGTCCAAATTATGAACAAATCATCAATGTAACAGAAATAAGAGAGTGGTTTATGTTTACAGTGCCTTACAAAGTCCTCCTCCAAATTCGCCATAAAGAGATTAGCATACTGTGGAGCCATCTTGGTGCCCATTGCTGTTCCCATAGTTTGAACATAATATTTAACACTGAAGCTGAAATTGTTATGTGTCAGAATAAATTCAGTAAGTTTCCCCATGAATCCAGGGTCGATGTTTTGGTTCAATCCTTTCTCATGCAGGTATTTAGGGCAGGATGAAATGCCATCTGTGTGTGGAATATTAGTGTAGAGGAATAATACATCAATCGTGGATAAAAGGGTATCCGGTGGTAAGTTCTTATAACCAGAAAGTTTACACAGGAAGTGTGTACTGTCCTGGATGTAACTATCCCTTTTGTATAACCAGCAGTTTTAAAATAGCTTCTACAAAGCCTGATATGCCCTCTGTCAGGGTACCATTACCAGAGACTATGGGTCTACCCAGATTACCAGGCTTATGTATTTTAGGAAGCATGTAGAATGTCCCTGGCTTGGGTTTACTGGGGATGAGGCATTTAGTCTGCCTTGGACATGATGTGGAAATGCTCAAATTAACTCCTGTAGTTCTCTTTTATATTCTGTAGTAGGGTCACTTTCCAGTACTCTGTAGTAGGTATGGTCACTTAGCTGCCTGTTGGCTTCCTTAATATAATCTTCTCGGTTCAATATCACCACTACAGAGCCTTTATCAGCTTTTTTTATGACAATGTTGTGGTTCAATTTTAGTGTTTGTATAGCCCTCCGTTACAATAGAGAGAGAGGTTGTAACGGGCCTGTTTCTGCCTATTAAGAATCTCACCAGTAACTCTCCGGCAAAAGCAATGAATGTATTTGTCCAGTTTTTTTATTACAGCCACTTGGAAGGGTAAACTGAAATAGTTTCTTTTTCTTATCCATTAAATTATTGTTGTTTGTGATTTCTTCACTGCCTGTGATTTCTTCTCTGCCGTGAAAAAATAATTTAAGTCTCAATCTGAGTAAGTATTCATCCATTTCACCACAAAACTGTATTCTGTCCAGTGGTTTAGTTGGGCAGAAAGTGAGGCCCTTAGAAAGTACATTTATTTCCCCAGTAGTCAGTGTGTGGTTGGACAAATTAACAACTGAAAGGTACCTACCTGTGTGGCTTAGTTGTTCAGTCACTCTGTTCTGTTCTTCATGGTTGTTAGGAAGTATGGTACGTTGAAGGGTATCTAACTTCCTGTTTTTAATGAGAATGGCTGAAGGACGGCACACTCCAACTGTACAGCACCCTCCTAGTACTGCACTCAGGTGACATTGTTTATATGAGCCCAATCCCGGTGTGAGACTAGAACCTATATCCTGGCCCAGAGGCAGCTATGCTACCAGCTCAGTCACACTGACACCTAGTGGATATAATAGAGATTGTAACATGGCACTAAAGATAACAGGGAAATAGAGACTGCAGATTGTCGCAAACGCATCAGGTGATGGTAAACGAGCGATGATTAAGCCACCTGTAGAGCCCGCTTGTGTAGTACCTGAAGTCTCCAGAGGGAAATCGACCATTATTGCCCACTTGTGTAGTACCGAGATTGTCCATCAGCCAGAGGATGCAGCACTGGGACGACAATTAGCAGCCGAGAGATACAATGCCACCGTGGAGCCCGTTCGGCATTGGAGTAGCGCAAAACGAAAAGTGAGTCAGAAAGAAGTAGCAGGAGGTGTGATGTCTGTGTCTCTGTCACAGTGTGAGTGCCTGGGGGGGCGTACAGCAACACAGTGCGGCAAAGACAATGAGAACGTCACATAGGGAAACACCGAATCAGTAGAGAAATAAAAAGAGTACACAAAGTGCTGCACAGCAAGCACAATAACTGAACACATCCCTGTTGTCCCCACATCTATCTCTGTATCTGACTTAGAACAGTTGAAAAAGTCGGAGAGATAGCCGCGCAAGACAACCATACCTGACTATCTCAATATTTTGTACTGTCACTGCAGTCACGTAAAGAACTCACCCACAGTGCACTGCTGCTGTACACAATCAAGATGTCACGGCGAAGCAGCAGGCATTGAAACGGTCGTCACGAATCAGTCATTTGTAGCGCAGTTTGTCTCTGGCACAAATCAGTAGTCTCCTGCTTGGAACTCTACAATACCAGACACTATGTAAATAAGTGTCCATAGGCAGGCGTGAACGCGCATGTTCTCACATCAGCTTACTGTATTGCATGGAAAGAAGAGCTGGATATTGCACCATGCAGCAATACCTCTGTCACATAACGGTTGTGTACTGTGATCGCGAATAGTGGCCCCACAACATTCCTTTTGCACTTGCCATAAATATACAGTAGACATCATTCTCCAGCGTCGGTTTCTCTACCATGGATTATCGCTCGCTGGTGGTTGGTGCCTTTATTTCGGCCTTGCGCATCAACCCCTCCCCCCCAGAAGGGCATTAATCCACCAGTAGAACCCTCCTCTGTCGGTGATTAATGCTTACATATAATAATGTATAGGTTGATTACAAAGAGCTAAGGTGTGCAAAATTAATAGCAGATAGAAATACGAGTAGAAAAGGGCCTCTAATTCCTTAACTCACTGCTGGATAAAAACAAGCAACAAATCCAGGTGGAACTGAGAGTTAGGAGCAAGAATCCTGCCTACTGCAAACTCCAATCCCCAGTCTCTCAGACATCCTGGCACACATAGCCAATTTCTTCTTCTTTCCCACTGTGACTGCATGTCCTTCCTTACCTGAACTTTACCTGGCATGCCCGCTGCTCCAGAGTGCTGACAATATAATAAAGGAGGGGACCGGAGAGATACACATTTTCATTATCAATTTTGTGCTTACCCTGCACTGTCTCAAAGCCACTGGAAACTTTTCTCTGATGCGGTCCTGCTGCCACAAGGGTAGGTTAAGCTTCAAAGCTTGGTGCCAGTGTGGGTGATTGCTGTCGTCACTCTGGGTGGTATGCTACACTGTCAGATTTAATTTGGGACTGGACAAGTCTTCTTTTTTCTACCTTGGCACATTCTATCTCTCTCTCTCTCTCTCTCTCTCCCATCTGTAGTTCCACTGCCTGTTGCTGCTGTTGAAGTTAATCAAGGTGTGGGTGCCTGCTGCTGGGGTGTCCAACTGCTTTTTGCTGCTGCTGCTCTTGAGTTGCCACTGCCGCTGTTCTTGAGTCACCATCATCACACAAACATACGCTCCTCTGCTCCCTCCGACTTTACTGGTCATGGTCATGAAGTGATTACCAATGAAGTGGTACTGCATTAAATAAACAACTGGCAATTTAAACTTCCTGCTGGTTGATTTCAGTAACCAATAACCCAGTGGGTGCATACAAGGCAATCAGCGTGTACCAGTGGCATCCAATTAGAGCATGAACTCCAAGCTGTCAGTACAAATACAAGTTTCCTTCTCGCTGATCTCCTGCTCTGAAGTTACTGAAAAAACAAAGAACCACCACATGGTTCATGGCATGCTGCTCCCCACCATACACCAGAAAATGACAGCAAAAAAAGACCATTGGTCCATCCAGTCTGTCCATAAAACCTAACAAACTTTGGACCTACTGTCCATACGGGGTTCTATTCACACTATCTACTCAATCCCCCCTGCACCACTGCTATTGTCCTGCACAACCATTAAGCCCTTCACTTTGTCCCAGTCATGTTCAAACCATTGATGGATTTGGCACCCACTACATCAGCTGGCAGACTGTTCCATGGCTTCACCACCCATTGTGTGAAAGAAAAATTTCTCATATCCCTTTTGAACCTACCCCCGATAGATTCTACTTATGCCCCTATGTTCCTGATCCTCTACTCATGCTAAAGAGCTCCCCACAGTTTACCTTGTTCATTCCTTTCAGGAGCATGAAGGACTCTAGCATATCTTCCATCTCTCATCTGACCGCAGTGAGTACATATTCAGTGCCTTGAGCCGATCCTCCTAAGATATGCCCTGCATCATTTTGATCACCCCACCTTACATTGCCTTCAGCATGCCCTTATTTTTCCTCACATTACTCAAGGTGATGCCCCACTAGTGATCTGTAGAGAAGTAGCAAGGCACAGTGGACTTAATGACAATACAGGTTTGAAGGTAAGCTTAGACAAATGTTTGCTTACCAAAGGAATCAACAGGAACCCTCCATAGTAAATTAGGTATAGAATCCCCATGAAATACAGCAGCACATGCTTGCACAGAATACTTGGCCACTACTTATGAAGTGAGGGGAGTGGTCTTGACCTTGAGTGTCATCAGACTTTGAATTACTATTTCAATGTGCCGGTGCAACTGGTGGTGTGCTTGTGTAACGTAGATAACTTTGTGGCTGTTTGCCTCTCTAGCCATGGGATATATCACCCTGTAGGGGTACAAAGACAAGAAACCCTAGGGGAGGGTTCCATCCTTAGAGGTGCCACAGGAGTGGTTCCCTTGGCTAAAGGTGCCTTATGAAAAAGCCCACAGGACAGAGAGAGAGGTGAGCCACTGGAGGAGGAGGAGGGGTGGATGGAGGGGCAATGAAGAAATGCTGTGTGTGGAGTGAGAAGAGCAGCCCTTAAATAGGCCGGGGGGGTGGCCAGTTGCACCGCTCCCTTGAACTACAGGCTATAGTTTTCCAATTCAATGTGCCTGTGTAACTGGTTTTGTGCTTGTGTAATGTAGATAACTTTGTGGCTGTTCACCTGTCTATCCGTGAGACATACCACCCTGTAGGGGTACAAAGGCAAGGAACCCTAGGGGAGAGTTCCACCCCTAGAGGTGCCACAGGAGTGGTTCCCTTGGCTAAAGGTACCTTAGGAAGAAACCCAAAAATAGTGCAAGCAAAGAATACAAGATGGTGAACATTTTTTGGGTCGAAGACCATTACGTAGGTCAGATGGAAGTATTGGTTCAGTTGGTAGCATAGGTCAGTGGTCAGATTGTTTCGGGTAGAGTAGGTAGGAAACAACATGTGAATAGTGACACACTCGGTGGTCTGACTGTGATGCATGGAGCCTGTGAAGCGTGGAGGCCTGGCTTCCTAAGGAGAGACAGAACAGCCAAATGGGGGGAAAGGACAAATACAGAGCATCCACTCAACTCCATCCAACAGCATAAACCTAACTAAGCGACCTAGGGACTACAAAGATGCCTATCTAGTATTATGAACCTCGGCACGGAGGAGAGGAAAAAAACCCTTTGAGGAGGACACCTCTGGGGATCCAAGGCCTAGGTCACCTTCCCTCCAGGCTTTGGACAGTTTTCGTTAGTGACAGCTCTGCTACTGCAATTTAGTAGACCAATCCAAGAGAATTGCAATTTTGGGGAACACTCTCACTCTATCCATCTAACAGGAATGCTGTGGAGGGTTGCGAGCACACTCTGCAACAAGAATCAACCAAGGTGGGAGGAGAGTAATGACCGCCGAGGTGCTCAGCCGGCCTACTGATCTATGAACAGACCAGGTGAGCCAGAGGCAGTTGTAGGGAGAAGAGCATGGAAGAGTGCCCATGGAACCTGACTACGGCAACTGAAGGGGCTTCCCGGGAGAGCCCCACCCATTCGCCGCTGAAGTCTTAAATGCTACATCAAGGGGTGTCGTTGATATGGTTGATGACTGAAGGTCCACCAGGAGTGAGGACCTTCTAAACTATGGGTCAGGTGAGAAGGACCCACCCCAAGCTTCGCATGCTCAAGATGCAGACTTCTGGGTGCAGAGAGAGACCGTCGGCCACAGGGCTAGCCCTGAGTCCTGGAAGTAATGGATATGGTCGGCATGTCTCCAAACATGGAGGAGTGAGTTGTAATGAGCATGAGACCTGATCATGGGTCATGATGGAAGACAGCAGACATGGTCAGACCGAGCACTGTGGACCCTCACATGGGTCTTGACTGCATGAGAGCTGACATGGAGAGACCTGTACGTAGGTCGGACTGAGCAATATGGACCCTCTTGGGGTTAGGTAAGGCAAAAAACATTTGTCAACCACAGGAATGCATGCTGTCCAAGTCCATTATGAAGCCAAATTGGGAGTGAATTGAACTGTATACTGCGAGTAAGAGAATGGCGAGGCTGGATGAAGCCCGAGGCTGACGGTTGGAGAGGAGGAGGCTGTGAAGCCAGTTAGGTAGGAGGAGGCTGCACAGCCAGTATGGTTGGAGGTGTGGTTCAAAGCAAGTAAACATGATATGCTGCCAGACTTGGAAGGGGATGAGCGTTGCTGGTAGTGCAAGGGACAGGAAAGCTGGGATAATTGTGTAAACCAGGTGTACAATATTCAGGAAGGGATGGTAGAAGGCTGGGTAGAGCCAGAAGCCCTTATTAGACAGTTGCCTGAAATCACTGGTTGCATATTGCCATAAAGGCTATGTGGAGCAGCAGGAGGAGGCCGGGTGAGCCAGGGGCTTATACAATACACTACAAATAGGAAGCTGCTTCTGCTGTCTGGGGTGATGAGGCCCGCTGTGACTCCTCAGTCTCCCACTGTCGGAAAAACAAAGAAGCCATGAACATGATGCCACAACACTGAGCAACTAATGAGATAAGTTAAATACGTGCCAGCCATGAAAGCAGGATTAGGTTGTCATCAGAAACTGACTGCTGTGGGTTTGGTAAAAGTAAGGTTTGGTAGAAGTGGGAGCATGATGAGACCAGCAGCAACTGTAATACTAGTTGGGTAGGGATCCCCAAAAGAGATGCCTTTACATGCAAGGTCCCAATGAAGGACAAGTCATAGGAAAGCAAGCTGCTACAGCAATGGGAACAGGGGAGGTAAGGTAATGACTGAGAGGTTCAAAATAGTGAAATTCAGAAACAAGTGCTAAAAGGCTTGCAGCTGTAGCTGAGACCAGGCAGCCAGTGTAATAGCCAAAAGTATCAGTGGAGCAATGCAGCAGGTGGGCCAGGCTGAGCAAACACAGAATAAAATGAGTAGGGCACATTAAACTCCAATGTAACATGGCATTAATAGTAGTACGTAAATACTAAACACTGATTGGAGGACAGAGATAATGTGACCTGAACGTAGCCATGCATTAATTCCTTAGATATGCATGGCTGCATTTTAAAGCTAACAAAACCAACATGCAGTATCATAGAAAGTGGCTGGCGACTTTGGGACCGCGCCTCAGCGAAACTCAGAACCCAACGTATAGGTGGCACAGTGGTCACAATACTGTGGGAGGTAGGGAGTGCAGTGGTATCTGTGTCTAACCTATACATTTCGCTTGCAAACTACAGCTTTAGAATCCTGAGGGAGACAGTGAATGGAGGTGAGAACAGTGTTAGTGTGGGCGGCAGTACTGTTGTAGTGTTCACAGTCGGCGAAAGCGTCGTTAACAACCTCAGTAGTTCTGCTAGTCGCATCACCAATCTGAGGAATTCCCACGATGCACTTGCCATGTTACAAGTGCATTAATCCCCTTGACAGGAGGCATTTCCCAGGAATTAATGCATGGTTGGGTGGTGGGAAGCACTCGGCCTTCGGCTTTGTGCACCCTCCACCTACCATGCATTAATTCCTGGGAAATGCCTCCTGTTTCGGTGATTAATGCTTACATACTCAATGAAGTAAGCTAGACTGAGTGGAGCAAGAGCAGAGCTGGGAGAACACAGAGCAACAAGGAGGGGCAGGGTGAGGCCTGTACCAGGTGCAAGGGATTAGGCTGGAAGTCCTAGAGATAGCAGGCAGAAAAACAGCAGTAGAAGTTGAAACGCACAATGAAATGCAAGTGACTGAGGGCTGGGAAAATCTGGGGAGCAAATATAGCCTGAGAGCACAGGCACAAGGCAGCTGAAGGTAGAAACAACCGTAAGCACAAATAAATTAAAACACAGGTGGTAGAAACTAGAATGCCCAAAATAAACAAAGGAATACAAACCAAAAGCAGGGGAACACAAAAACAGAAGTCTACCACAAACTGCCAGAGCTCAGAGCATAGCAAGGGGGTGGGCAAGCCTCTGATGAGCTCCAGTGGAGAAAGCAGACTGACAGAGCCTCCGGCTGCAATGAAGAAATGCTGTGTGTGGAGTGAGGAGAGCAGTCCTTAAATGGGCCAAAAGGGGAGTGTGGCCAGTTGCACTGCACCCTCGAACTAAAGGCTATAGCCTGCCAAATATGCTGTAATATAAATTAGTCAATATTTGTGACTCCCTCGTTTCTCTGAGCCGACAACACCTCCATGCTAGTGACAGCTAACATTGCAAAACTTTAGTGGGATGGTACAGAGTGACAACTTTTTCTTGATATATTGAGTACATGATTTTTTTGTTCCATATAGTATAACTGTACCAGAGTGTTCAAACTGCATTGTGGTGTAGCTTATTAACTAAACTGATTTCTCCTACAGTGCGACCAAGTCTTAGTTTATAGTATCTCACAACTGCGAACACAACCAGATCTAACAGCTCAGTCTATGTGGGTTCCTAGTTACTCTTTCACTGGGATAGGTAGTGTGTGTGTGTGTGTGTGTGTGTGTGTGTGTGTTTTATCACCAAGCAATCAGTCATAGTGTACAAATAGTCATGAATTCTGGCAAGTCTATTTTCATTTCATCTCAATCATTTTCCAAATTGCAAATGTCAGCATCTTTTCTGACACCCCGCTGGAGAAGGAGGAGATGAACTGCTGCCCTCACCATAAGAAATAGGGAGACAACAAGGATGATAGCAGCAACAACAGACGAATATGCAAGGGAAGTCCAACACTTGGTATTCTGGTACCCACCTGTGCCCCCACCTCAAGAAATAGGAAGACAACAACAACTACGACGGTAGCAACAAGTAGGCAGACATGGCAGGGCATTCCAACAGCTGATATTCTGGTACCCACCTGTCTGAGGAACCGGACATCAATGCATAACTCAAAGCATAAAGATACGAAATACACTCAAATGGACTTTCCTCTGAATGAACCTGAATGATCACAACAGTTTGCTGAGGAGGTCAGTCATTGCCCAAAAACAACACCATGCAGACTAAAAAAACCTAAACATCTTTCTGTACTCCCCAACAAAATCTGTGACACAAACAAATGCTTCCAGTCATAATGGGTGCAGTCCCTCAAGCGGCCTCTTTGTTTTTATATTATAACAAGATGTCCCCAAGGTGTGCAACTAATGATGGTCAAGTTGTTCATTTATCCGAGGTTGTTTCTTGTGAGGAAAACAAAAGGCACCCCCCAAACATTTGCTGTGAGCAGTTTGTAAGAAAATGTTTCTTATATGAGCTGCTTTGTTGCATTTCCCAGTTTGTTTTGTTGTTCCTTCTATTTTTTACAGTACATTTTGTCATACTGAGCGTATGCCTGCCGATGGCTGTGAATCCTGAATAGAGTAAATTTCACCTGTAACTGTGTCAGTCAGGAGCCATCTTCAAATCATGGCAGAGCAGAGCAAAGCACTTTTACCTATTTTTAAACCACTCCAGTGGAAACAAAGGAGGGGGGGGAACAAGAGAGAGAGAGAGAGACAGAGACAGAGACAGAGATATAAGAAACACACAGCATGACACTACCATGTCATAAAGCCAATCAGCTGTTTCCCAGCCTGGCTGCATGCAAATGGAAGGACTGAAGCACTCTCATAGGAGCACATCGGTCCTTTCAACTACACACATTTTCCATCCATGAGGCAGTGAACAATGTCATACACTGCTTGTCTAGTCATTGATCTGTCAGTGACCAGCCCAATGCAGCTTGATCGGCATTGGACATGACAATGACACACCTCTCAAATGCCATTCATATTAACAAAATGTTTATTGTGCATACACAAGCAAATGTAAAAACAGCATACAGCTTCAACAAATACAGCAAGTACTGAGATGCAAAGATCATTAGGGAGGTATAGAACATGGCACAGGAGAAAGGGCTAGGGCACCTGGGGGTTGTTCTCCCAGGAAAATATGGGATTATAAAACATTATGCAAAACCAAAGCTGGGTAGCCTGTTAATCAGCCCCCAAGACAGCAGCTGGGGGGGCGGGGTTTACAGGACCCACAAGTAGAGGGGTTATATGACCCACAATTACAAACTAAGGGATCTGTTCAGCAAGACTATGTACTGTGTATTTGCAAACTCATTCCTTCCAGTGGCGCCATATGGTGTAGGAAGCCTCCATTGCTTAACCCTACCCAACTGGGGCCTCACAAACTTTGGAGGTAGTATAGCACAGTGGTTTAAGGCTCTGGGCTACAAACCTGGAGACCTGGGTTTGAATCCCATAGCCCCGACTTGCATACTGTGTAACCCTGAGCAAGTCACTTAACTTCCTTGTGCTCCCAGGTCACACCTGTAAACGAGCTTTCAACTTAGTGTCTCTCCTAGTTAAAAAAAAAAAACCATGACCGCACAGGATGGAATGAGGCGCCAGCCTTGCTTGCCCCTTATTTTCATCCTAGCCATTCTGCAGTGCTACACAGACAGCTGGGTCAGCATGTAAGCTGGGACAGTGCTTGCTGTGACTCACAGTATTCAGAAAGCTGCTTGTATGTAGGCAGCTGGAGGGTATGCAACTTATGGCTTGGAGGACCATAAGTCTTTATGCACAGTCTTCTATATCAGTTCTTGAAACATTCCCACTGTACAGCAAAGAAAGTGACTCCTCTAATCCAAAAATCAGAAAATAAAAGTTCTTCATTATTGTTAGTTTGTTGAACCACCTCAGTGACCTGGCCACGTGTCACTTCTTCCTGAGTGGTGCAGTGGTTATTTTGCATACCACGCTATAAATTTGTTTTAGCCTTTCAGGTTCAGAGCATATTATCTGACTGTCTGGTCAGTCCAGTATGGCCTTTTACACAATGGCCAGAGTCTAAAAAAAGTTTTAAAAAATGTTTTAGAATCTATGCCATCACATAGCTGTTGGAGCATCCACACTGTGCTCTGACACTGTGCTTGCCTAAGCAAGATCCCAGGCATGACTGCAGGTGCCACAATGCGTGCCAGGATACTCGCAATCGGGCACAGGTGTCAATCACAGTAAATCAAATGGCATTTGAACTGAGAGCTCATTGGGAGCTCAGGAACATATGTAATGTACTTTTTTCCTTTTTCCACTCGTAAAAAAAAAAAAAATGAGTTTTGTTTTCTGTCAGGTTGTCTTAAACCATGTTACAACATGCAGCGTGTCCACAATGCTGTCAACACAGGTTAAGACAGCTATGTTTATCTAAAACCATGCTGAGGCCTACTCCCTCAAGCAGGATCTGAGCACGGTTTTAGAACACGTTGTTGCATGGTTTGAACCATGCTACAATGTGAACGCAAAACCTTGAGACCATTTTAAGAGAGTTAAAATGGTTTAAAAGCCCTAGCGTGTATAGGGCCTATATGTAAAAAGGTCACACTGCCTCAGACTAGTTTTTTTTGTACAGTGTCCTGGACAGTTGCCTTTCTAGTCATGAAATGCCAGTCCCAGATCACTGAAGTGGTGTAACAAACTGAGGATGATAGGGATTTTTTGTTTACTGACTTTTGGAGTAGCACAGTGGCTTTCTTTTGTTGCATAGTGGAACTAGTTGGGCTTGATGGGACCTTCATTGTTTGGCCAAAAGTGCCCCACCCAAAAAATGAAAGCCCATGCCTAGCATTCCTCCTTTACAGTTGAGGGCTGGGGCAGAGCCTAGTGATAGGGACATTTTCATTTTGTTAGAAAATCTCTTCTGGTTCTACTAGGGATACAGCAGTGCTGTCCACAGACTGCCACATTCATGATCTCCTACAAGACAGAAGCATTAGATGTACTTTGTGGATAAACCATGCATCAAAATGAAAGCCATATGCCTGGCCCATCTTTGCCTGTCTTGTTACCTCTGACCCTTTGTGGTACTCCATACAAGTACATGGTATGGCCAGGGTCCATGAATTCTGCCAATGCACTAGGCACACAGAGCGGCATTACAGTTTGGAGCCCAGTGAGCTGGTAATACATAAATTAAGCTGTAAGACTCATCAAAAGGTCTGGCATTCTAGGAAAATGTCACACCTTGAGTGTATTGTGAGGCACAAGACCACAGGCCAAGTGCCTTTTACCACCTGAAAAGCAATGTTATCTCAGTGACCCACACCCCGAAGTGCCTTATTGCAATTGTAAAATGGATCCTTTTATGTGATTAGGCTGGTAAGTAGGCTTTTTTGTGGCCACTAGCTTCACCTGTGAGGTTGTACTGGGATAACATTATGGGTGAAACTGATTCTCCATAACTCAGCTTCTAGCAGTTTTTCATCCACATTATAATTGCACATATGCAAGAGCCTTTAATTAATAAAACCCTAAAATAACTTAATGAAACATTTTTAGCAAGAGAGTAGCAAGTTGTGGAAAAGCTCTGGAGATATTGAGATAGGCGCAGTATACAAAGTTTTAAGACTAGACTGTATTGATACCTGCACTGGAAAGACC
Organism: Neoceratodus forsteri; assembly: GCA_016271365.2. Classification (NCBI taxonomy): domain Eukaryota; kingdom Metazoa; phylum Chordata; order Ceratodontiformes; family Ceratodontidae; genus Neoceratodus; species Neoceratodus forsteri. Next base: position 265,237,289 of record JADMNL010000022.1, on the reverse strand, counting down.
TTTAATTTTATTTCTGTTAAGATGGCAGGGAGGCAAGCTTGATGGGCTGCCTGATCATACTTCATCTCACTATTCTTCTGAACCTCTGTCCCAATGTACTGTACCTGCAATATGTACCTATTTGCAACTCAAATGTTGACGTAGTGCCACCTTTTTACTTGCACTCTATAGCATACGCTGTTTGGATTGCCTAAACTCCACTTCTCTTTTTAAAACATCATTATTATTCATTGTTATTGACAGTTATTTGGTACAAAACATGAAATGCATACGATTACATAGCCAACGTTCCAAGAAATGCATCATTGCATTTGTGATTACCTTCTATACATATTAAAATGAATTAAATCTCTCCTCTAAACTTTTTATGGCTACATAGCAGAGCTATGCATGATGTATTGCAATTACATTGAAAAGGGGCTTTGGTAGCATGTGACTGCGACTACAGCACAGCTATGGACAGCTGGTAGCACGTGACTGTGAATACAGCACAGCTGTGGAGAGCTATGTCCTTCCACTGGAGTGGAATGAAAATTCTCCATGTCCTCTCCATTCAAGCAGTTGTTTCCTCCTCCTCCTCCTCCTCCTCCTCCTCCTCCCCCCCCACCCACTGCATTATTTTCTACGGGTGCCAAGGCTCGTGAATGGACTATTGCATCCAGGTTCACCTAAAAACATTTTCCACTACTACAAAAAAGCTGAACTTATGAACATATGAACATACAAAATTGACAGCAGATACAGGCCATTAGGTCTACCTGGTCTGCTCAAGTGTGCAGCACTTCCAGTCCATTAGACTCATTGCCCCCCTCCTCCATACCCTCCCCATATCCACCCCTCCCAGTTTGCTCTCCCTTGAATCTGTCCCACCCCTCTTGAAGCCCCCAACACTGCAGTGATACAACTTCCTCTGGCAGAGCGTTCCACTCTGCTATCACCCTTTCTGTGAAATAGTGCCTCCTCAGTTCCCTCTTGAACCTGCCCCCGTCCAACTTCATAGAGTGTACCCTGGTTTCCCTTCCACCCTTCAAACTGAGCATATACCTAGTGTCTACTCTGTTCAAACCCTTCAGGTACTTGAAGGTCTCAATCATATCCCCTCTCTCCCTTCTTTCCTCCAGTGTATACATACTGAGCTCTCTCAGTCTCTCCTCATATGGTCTTTTCCCAACCGCAGGATAATTTTTGTTGCCCAGCGCTGAACCCCCTCCAGTAGTTTGATGTTGTTTTTCAAGTAGGGGTGCCAAAATTGCACACAGTACTCTAGCTGTAGTCTCACCAGGGACCTGTACAGGGGCAAGATGATCTCCCCAATCCTAGAAGTAATCCTCCTTGCTATGCACCCTAGCATCCTGTTTGCCTTCACCGCTGCCTTCCTGCACTGTGCAGAGTGGTTCATCTCCCCAGTTAACAACACTCCCAGATCCTTCTCCTCCTTGGATTTTGTTAACAGGACACCCTCCAGCCAGTAATTGTGTCCTGGGTTCTTGCCTCCTAAATGCATCACTTTGCACTTCTTGGCATTGAAACCAAGCTGCCAAATGTGAGACCATTCCTCCAGTTTTGCCAAATCCTCCTGAAGTACTTTTCTCCCCCTCAGCCCCCGTCTACCTCGGCACAAATCTTTGTGTCATCTGCGAAGAGACTGATCTTGCTCTCAATCCCTACTGCAATGTTACATAGATACATAGACAGTGTCGGCTGATAAGGGTCTACGGCCCACCCAGTCTGCCCATTTGAGCTTGTAAGTTTACTTTATGTTTTCCTAGAAGTCTGTTGCCCCTTAACCCTGACCTCCAGAATTTCTTTATGTCTATTCCGTGCATTCTTAAATCCCGTGATTGTTTCAGCCCCCACCATTTCCTCTGGCAGGGTGTTCCACTTGTCCACCACCTGTTCTGTATAGAAATTCTTCCTCACGTTTCCTCTGAATCGTCCTCCCTGCAACTTCATCCCATGCCCTCTAGTCCTGGAACATCTTTTTCACTTAAAAATAGTGTCTTGCTGCACCCTGTTCCTCCCTGTAAGATACTTGTATGTCTGTATCATATCCCCTCTCTCCCTCCCTCCCTCCTCTCCTCCAGGGAGTACATATTCAGTTTCTTCAACCTGTCCTCATAGGACTTGTGATGCAATCCATGTACCATCTTTGTTGCCCTCCTCTGAGCTTCTCTACCCTGTCTATGTCCTTACGTAAGTAAGGTCTCCAAGAACTGTACACGTGCTCCAGGTGGGGTCTCACTAGTGTCTTGTATAGTGGAATTATGACTTCCTTTTCCTGCTGGTGATGCCCCTGCCTATGCATCCCAGCATCCTATTTGCTTTACCTGATGCCTTGTCACACTGTTTCCCTACCTTGAGGTCATCAGAGATGATAACCCCAAGTTCCCTTTCCTGCTTGGTGCATGCTATATCCTCACCCCCAACTGATATATTGTGCCGGTTTTTGTGCCCCGTATGCATTATCTTGCACTTCTTTGCATTGAATTTCAACTGCCAAACCCCTGACCATTCTTCAAGTTTCTGCAGGTCCCTTCTCATTCTGTCTACACCCTCTGGTGTGTCTACTCTGTTACTGAGCTTTGTGTCATCAGCAAACAGGGAAATTCTGCCTTCTAGGTCCTGCACATTGTCACTGATGAAGATGTTGAACAGGACCGGTCCCAGCACTGATCCCTGTGGTACCCCACTGGTCACTCTTCCCTCTGTGGAGTGACAGCCATTTACCACCACCCTCTGTGTCCTGCCGCCCAGCCAGTTACCTAACCACTGCACTACTGTCCTGCCCACACCCATATTCTCCAGTTTGTGTAATAGTCTTCTATGTGGCACAGTGTCAAAGGCCTTGCTGAAGTCCAGATAGTCCATGTCCACTGCCCTCCCTGATCCACCTCCCTAGTCACCCAGTCAAAAAATTTAATGAGGTTGGTCTGACATGACCTCCCCTGGTGAAACCATGCTGCCTTGGGTCCTGTAGTCCATTGACAACCAGATGTTCCACCAATCTCTCCTTCAGTAGTGCTTCCATGATCATCCCCACTACCAAGGTGAGGCTGACTGGTCTGTAGTTCCCCGCTTCCTCTTTGTTCCCATTTTTGTATAAGGGGACTACATCTGCTGCCCTCCAGTCTTTGGGTACCTCCCCTGTTTCCAGTGATCAGCTAAACAGAATTGCCAAAGGTTCAGCCACCACCTCTCTTAATTCTTTAAGGACCCTGGGGTGCACCCCATCTGGCCCCATTGCTTTATCAACTCATTATTTCCAGTTCCTTCAGGACCCTTTCTCGTGTAAAGGGACTTGTGTCCATTTCTGCACCATTCCCACCCCTTGTATTCCTTTCTGACCCATTACCCTCCTCTTCCTCAGTAAAGACTGAGCAGAAATACCTGTTCAGTATGTCAGCTTTACTGTTGTCATCCTCCACGTGGCCCCCATCCTCCCCCTTCAGTCTCACTATCCCTCCCTTTGCCTTTCTTTTTTCACTTACGTACCTGTAAAAGGTTTTGTCCCCTCTACCCACTGATTTTGCAATGTGCTTTTCTGTCTGAGCTTTGGCTTCCCTTAATGACCTCCCTGCCTCCCTTTGCTTCTCCTGGTACTTCTCCCTATTCTCTTCTGCCTGTGTCTTTTTTTATTGCCTGAATGCAATCTTTTTGGCTTTCACTTTCTCTGCTACCTCCTTGGAAAATCATAATGGCCTCCTCTTCCTTTTCTCCTTGCTAACCTGCTTAATGCATAATTCTGTTGTTCTTGTAATCCCCATGTTTAAATACTGCTCACTATTCCTCAACCCCTGGTTCCTGTCCCATTCCCCTTAATGCCTTTTTCAAGCATCTCCCCATTTTCCCAAAGCCCGTCCCCCTAAAATCCAGGATACGTGTTTTTGAGTGGTTTGGTTCTGCTCCTTCTGTGATTTCAAACCACAATGACTACTGGTGGTCACTGTTCCCCAGGTGCTCCCCCACTGTTTTGTTGGCCATGAAAATGCTAAACAGAACCAGTCCCAGCACCGAGCCCTGTGGTACACCACTTGTTACTGCCCTGGGCTCAGATGCCCCTCCCCCCCCACTACTATCTTCTTGAGAAAGTGTTTATTTTTGGGAAATTGGGCTAAAATTCATCTATATTCCTATCTATCTATCTATCTATCTATCTATCTATCTATCTATCTATCTCTCTCTCTCTCTCTCTATTAAGCGGACTGGGGTATCAATCCCTGGTACCACTTCTTTCTCCCCCTCTCCTCCTGGTCACCTGCCCACCCTTCCCAATCTTTAGATATATATTTTTATTTTTAATATATAAGTGGGCCAGGGTTCCAACCCAGTAATGCTTCTCTTGATCCCCATTCCCTTCAGGTCACCCACCCCATTTCCTTTAAGTAGGTGGTGGCATCGGAGTGCCCAACATCAGTGCTGCCAAACATGAGCCAAACACTGGGATGCCCAATCCCCAGTGTAGGAATAGCCCAGAAATAAATAAAACCATCACTTTATACTTTTTTTTCAAATTCTGTTAAAAACAGAAAATGATTCCTCACCAATCTGCCCCCACACACCCTCACCCTCCCCAACCCCCCACTCAGCACCCACCATCCCACACACCCTCACTCACCTGAACATGTCCCAGGGTGAAGATCCACTCTTCGACTGAAGACATGTCTTGCTGTTGGAACCAATGACTGTAATCTGAAATACTAAGGTAAGTGCTGTTCAAGGTATTTAAAATGGAGTTTTGAACTTTGATGCTTAACTTTGTCATTTTTACATATTTTGGCCACAGATTTTCAACATGGCCTTTTTGGGACATCATCTCATGACAAGTGGTGGGAGAGTTATGCATATTTGGTCCAAAAGGACGATTTTGCAGTCATGTTGGGAAATCCCATTTCAGGTGGGATCTGAAAATTTTCACTACCCTCGTTCATGAGGTAGGGTCATAAGAAGGCTATATTGGAAATTTGGGGTCAAAATATATAAAAATGGCAAAGTTATGCATGTACATTGAAATTGTTCTACGCTCACATGTAACTTAGGTCATTTTAAATATTTTGTCCCCAAACTTTTAGCGTAGTCATTTTTTCACACCCCCTCTCAAACATGATAGCTGCCATTTTCAAATTCTGGCCAAAATGTGCTTTTGCACCTGTGGCACGGAATGACATTTCAATGGTGTGGAATGATGTTTTGACAGAGACTGAAAATTTTCACCAACTGGGTTCATGAGGTAGAGTAATAAGAAGGCAATGCTGAAAATTTGGTGTACAAAAATGGTAAAATTCCCAGGTTATGACTGAATCCTCCACGTGGCCCCCATTATTTCAACAGTATTTCAACATTCGCTCATAACGTCATTAATTTTCAATATTTTGACTCCGAACTTTCAACACAGCCATTTTCCACACCACCTCATAAACACAACACATGTCATTTTTTAAATCCTGGATGAGATGTGTTTTTGCACTTCTGGTGTGAAATGATATTTTGGCCAATATACCATAAATGGCACATGCCATGTTTAGAAGGCAAATCATGAAATGAATATCTTGAGAATTTGGGGTCAAAATTAAAAAAATATAATTTCCAACAAACTTTGTGTGTAGTGCCATCTTCACTGATGTTGTATCCTTTAAAATAGAAGGGTGGCATTGGAAGAAAGGTGGTATTGGGTGCCAAGGAAGTGAGCGGTGGGTGAGGGAGCCAGAGATAACATTGGGAGACAGTAGCACTATTTTGCAGCCATACTGGCTCTGTCCTGATTTTGTTCTACAGTAGTTAACATTCAGTCGCTTCTTGTACTCTGAAAAGCACAAATCTCCTGTTGGTCTCGCTGGAAATAACAATTACGGGACCCTGAGACCAATCTCTTTCAGCCTGTCTCATTGTACCAAATTATGCTTCCTGGGCAGAGGCTGGATGGCTCATGCCATGTTTGAAGGTAATTTGTAATGAACCTGAGGTGTAAAGCGTGCTAATAACAGACTTGATTGAACAGTCAGTAACTTATTACAGGTTTGTATAGACTTATTGCACTTAGCTTTTCTATCTGAAGAGTTGGTTCTAAAACCTGGCATGGATCACTCAAACATCAGGTGAGGCACTTTTATTTGAAGGGACAATGTAAACTCTGTTTTGCATCATATTACTTCAAGATGAAAACACATTTTATGATTGCTTATCTTCTCTAAAAGTCATTGGTGTTGCTAGTTGTTTTATCTGCTTCCTTATTTGGTAGGAAAAGCAGGATTTGTGATACACTCCTTATGTCAAAGGTACTGCTCCTGAGAACTGACTATTGACGAAAAACAAAAGGAGAAGAGCACACACCAAGTCAGGTTAAACAAAATAGTTTTTTTTAAATTTAGAAAAAACATGGAGCAAACTCCCCTAGGTATTGCTTCTTCAGTATGGAGGCTTCATCAGTGGGGCTCTGATGAAGCTTTCATGCTGAGGAGGTGATATGCAGGGGAGTTTGCTCCGTGTTCTTCTAAGCTTCAATAAATTATTTTGTTTACTCCAAGTTGGCGTGTCACTCCTCCTGTTGTTTTTCATCCTTTCTTAGTAGAAATGAAATGTATGCTAATGGATTAATTATACCCAACCTTGTTTAGTTTCAAATCCTTGATCTACTCTTATTGCATACTTTCTGAACATTAAGAATATCCCTGAACAGTGCAGTCCCTCATGGTGCAATAGTCTCCTCTCCTACCACTAAATTTTGAGTGGTTAGATTTTGTTGGAGTGTTCCCAAGTCTAGCACAGATACAGTGGCAGTTGATCAAGGACTGTAAAGAAACATGTTTCCATGTGAAGCACTAGCATGGTGGGCAGTCTGTTTTCTTTTGTTTGTTTTTTTTACCTTTAAAAGGAAAAAAAGTCAAAATCAAATGACTGGCTATGTCAGCAATTTCTACAGAATGTGAGCAATTATAACATGTCTTTTTTTTTTTAAACTAGAGATACTTTGAGACCGGAGGGGATTGATAGTGTCCCTTTAAGTTTTTAAATCCTGGGTTAAAAAATGCTGAGGTGGTACATCATTATGTTTTCAGGTGGTTCCTGGTTAGCAGCAGGGGAGCACATTTACTAGAGGTGCAGAAGTTTAAGAGGGGTGTGAGGAAATATTTATTCCCAGAAAGGGTGGAGGATACCTGGAACAGCCTGCCAAAAGTTATGGTGGGGTGAAAACAGTGGGGAGCTTCAAGCATGCTTGAGATAAGCACATGGGCATAATAAGCAGAGGAAGGGGAGGCAGGAGGGATGCCAATGACCAAATAGGTCCAAGGTGGTAGAATATGTGAAGAAAATAGGGTAGACTGGATGGGCCTTCCAGTCCTTTTCTGCTAGCAAATTCTATGTTTCTATTTACATCCCAGCACTATTAAATACAATTTAAGCCAATGCCCATAGTTACAGTTGCAGCCATAATATGGTCAGATATTTCCAGATATTTTGCAATATATCTAAAGGGATTCTTTCTGGTGGTCCATAGTGGTAACTGCAGGCAGCCAGGAAATTTCTCCAGAGATATCACAGAAAGTTCAGCAAATATCTGACCATGTCTGTGGGTGCCACTGTACACTGAATTTCATTTTTCAAGATTTGAGTATGTCAACAGTAACACTCCATGCGAGAATTGTAATCATACACATTCCTTGAAAAGGTATCCTTGGTCTTTTTTTTTGTGGGGGGGCTCCTGAGGTAAGTGATCAGAATTAATAATAAGAATGATCACTAACCTTGTCCAGGAGACCCCAACATGCCCTTCTTTATTAAAATAAACTACTTGTAACGTCTACATGCCGATAACATGTGCCACCTGGTGTATGTATGCAAGTACTTCATCTGCTGGTAGTGCCAGGACATCAGCAGAGGGCAGTGGGTGGAGCTAAGCCATAAGCTTGAACAGTATTTTGTGGACTTATGGTGCTAATTCCAGAGAATGACTCCCAGTTGTACAGACAGCTCCAGTGCTTCTTTACTGGTGATGGTGTGATTGCATGCTGGGGATGACATGCCCTACCTACTACTATGGGGGCTGTCAGGGCCACCAACATCCATGACCCCCACCGCACGGTCGGGGCGGTGTCCCTCTGGTAATGCATGGGGGTTCAGAGAGATCACACTTCAGATAAGAAGTGGCTGAGTGGCTATGTTCTGGTTCAGAAGTGCCATTATAGGGCTGCCTGCAACACCAGTGGCCCTGGGTCTGGAACAAGCCTACAGTAGGTTGCTGGAGGGCCAGCTGGGGGAAGAAGGCTGCGTGCCCCATGGACACTTGCCTCCTCAGGGAAGGAGAGGCTTCTGATCTCCACCACAATACTGCAGCCTGGGTGACTACAGGTGGCAGTGCAGGCTGAAGCCAGCAACAGAGAGGGGAACATCATTGCTCTGACATGTCACATCTGACACACCATCTCCACAACATGAACATTGACTCTCCACCCAGCGGCTAGTAATCAACTACAAGAAAACCAAAGTCATGGTCTTCTCACACCCTCAAAACACCCGCAGGTACCTATGCCCCCATTTCTCACTGTAAACCATACCCCTCTGGAACAAGTTAGCAGCTTTAAATACCAAGGGATCATGCTAGATCCAGCCCTTAACTTCAAGGAACATATTCTACACCTAGCCTCTGCCCTGAACTCAAGACTAGGTATGCTCTATCAACACAAGCACTGCCTCACTCCCGAGGCCCTACGGCTCACTGTAAATTCCTCTGTCCTCTCCCTACTAGACTATGGTATCACCATATACAGTGCAGCCCCTACCTCCACACCAAACAGTCTCTGCCTTGTACTCAACAAAGCCTGTCACCTCATCCTCATGTGTGATCGTCTCACACACACCTGTTCACTCTATAACTCCACAAACTGGCTAAACCTAGATAGCAGAATCAAGTATCATACCTGCCTTCTGGCAAAAAAGATACTCTTAGGTATAGCCGCCCCCTCCCTCACCACAATCATTCGCCCAGCTATCCCTGCCAGATCCACACGAAACTCGGACATGCCGATACTATGGGTACCCTGCTCTTGTACCTCTCACTTTCAAAGATTCTTTTCCTACCTAGCCCCGTACTGGGCTAACTCTCTCTCTCCCCATCCCACTAGCCAAGAAAACAAGACTAGGACCCTTTAAATCTAGATTAAGGGAGCTCCTCCAGGACTCAAACATTTGTGACTGTCCCTGACACTGCCCTACAGCATGAGGTCCTATACCCCCCATACTCATCTCATAATTCCCCCCTATTCACTAAATGACTATCAGCCTGTTTCAGTTTCTCCTGCAACTTTGTGGCTGTGCTATAATGCCCCTCTTTACTGTCTCCCGTCTGATTGCTTCCTGCTGTTTCTTCCTGGGACTGCCACGTGCACTAACATAATAAACGTTTCCAATTCTGTACCATGCTGTTACCACCAGCTCTGCCTCTAAATCCTACCATTTACTGTAATGTATTGTATCCTAACATGTGCTGTACTGTACTGACAACTTCAACAATTGTTACTCTGTACCTAAATGTGTGACGTGGAACCTTTGTAAATGAGTCTATGACTCAAAGGTCTTTCTGAATATCTCAAAATAAAAAATTAAAAACATTTGGGGGTCTGAAAACATGGAAAATACCCCAACTGAGCAGGTTGTTGTCCCCATCCTGCTGCAGGTCCTGCACTGCCAACCGAGGCTCTTGCTGCCCCTTAAATCTGCAACTCTCTCTGGGGTAAGTATACCCCCCCCAGATAGCCCTTCCAATGGGGGGCCACCCACAGGGAAACAAAGGAGTAAGGTAAGTCCCGGGGATGCTGGGTGATGAGGCTGGACATGATGGGGGACCAAAGGGGGCTGGTCGGGAACAGGGGTTAAAACAGAAATAACAAAAAAAAGGGGGGCCATTATGAAACAATAAAAGTTATTGAGGGACACAAAAAATGTTTAGAGGACAAGGGTGACCTAAATCCCATCCTGAGGGACCTCTGTGTCCCCCAGAGTTCATAAATGAGAAATATACTTTAACAAATTAGTGATTGTTGACACGTACAGTACACTTACCAACATAGTACATAAAGTACTATCTGTTTTTACAAGCTTTTAGGATAGTTTAATTAATTTATATATTATTTAGAATTATATAGGTGTTTTTATTATCTTAATATTTTGCCGTATAACTTTATTTCTTAATGTATTTTGTGCACTGCCCTGTGACCCTGGTACAGGGCCCTCTAGAAATAAACTTGCCTTGAGAAGTAAGGAGTTCATATAACTCACCAAATGCCCTGCCTTGCCCTGTTCAATCAAGGCAGCATTACTGACATCTTTTTGAGAGTGCAAATGCCAAGTACAATGCACTCTTCAGTGCAAAAGATAACATGTTAGAAAAAAACAGCATACTACTTTTATTAGGAATGGGGATGCAGGAGCACACCGTACAAGACACCCTCTGAGTACAGAGGCAGCTTTCATACATTGGTACCTCTCTGGAAGTAGTACAATCTGATAAGAGGAAGGAGGTGCAGAAGGCTAAGTACAATTTGTCTTTTATAACCCTGCTTCTCTCTGAGAGGGTTAAAAATGGATGGAGTATAGTAACTAATGGGGGTGATTTGTTTGCCTGAGATTCAAGGATATGTTAGGCTGCTTTCCACTCATCTGTGATCCAGGACTGTGCAGATGTTTTAGAATTCTTTAATCTGGACAAAGGGCTTGGTGTTAAGGAAAAAAACAGATTGTGGAAAGATGCTTATCATCTTAAAACAAAAGTACCTTTGGCACATGTTGTGCATGAAATATAGCCAGGAAAATAGAACAGTATTCTTAAAGTCTTGAGCTGCATCCACAATGATTGAAAGAATAATTGCAGTCTATATGTGATAAAGGCTGTTTCAGTAGCATTTAGTCTTTTGTGTCTGGTTTTAGATAAGTGAATAAATATCCCTCTGTCTCCTAGTTAATAACAAACTCTGGTCAGAGCCAATACGGCTGCTCAAAACAGAAAGAACTTAGAGTGGCAAGAGTGAGTACAAGCATACTCGGAGCTCTCGCAGCTCCGGACTCTACCATACCCAAGATGGCGGTGATGACAGAACTGTGCATGCACGATATTCACACATGTGCAGTTTGAAACGATGGCCATCTTGGGTACGGTGGCCATCACTTTCACAGTTGAGGAAGAAAAAGTAGTGCCCTGGGAAGTGGCTGTGTTTATGTGGCCAGTGGAGGAGATGGGCCACATAAACACAAGTGGACCTGTGCCACAGCACTGTGGAAGCACACTGAACAGCAGTCCAGTCACTTGCTTCCACAGCGCTCCTACAAAGAATAATAGCAATATATCTGCAGAGCTCCACCCACACAGCCATAAAAATGCACTTCTTAAAGAAAGGAACACTGCAGTCCAAGGACCATCACCTATAGCAGAATATTGTAGCCACCACTTCATAGCCTGAAGACCTGGGATTTCATATGAATACAATTGGAAAACTCTGCCATAACTCATCAGGCCATGACCCCCAGCCCCAGACACAAACACCATGTGTGGGCCTTCAGTTCCCAAAATTATGCTGACTGCCTCTGACACACTAATTCCTTGTTCTAAAGAACCCTCAGCAATGTAATCTTTAATGATAGAGAATGGGATCCATTTTCATAGTACTTGACAAAGCAGCAATGGGCATCATGATATGGGAGCATTATAATGTAATTCAAAGTGGACCAACAATTGTTACTGCACCTGCAGTGGCAACTGTTGCATTTACACAAAACAGAAAGGGGGTGCTTGTTTTTTTTATTTGTGGATGGATCATTTGCACTTCTGCTAGGGGAACTGGTAGTGGCAGAGCTTGAAAGATGAGGAACACTGGCTGCTTCTGGTTCTGGACTGGTAGTTATTAGGGTATAATCAACCATAAGTGCACAGAAAGAGCAGGAAAGGCTTGGAGTGGGAGTAGAACCACTAATAGACTTCTTGGACAGAACCAATGTTTTTTAAGCTGTACTATAATGTGTAAAGCCATACTCTTCTGAGTAACGCCATCTCCACCAACAGCTGCAGATATAGAACTTGTATCTGAAACTGTAATGGAAGGGGAACCTTTAGTTGCAACATTAACCCCTGTATCTTCTGTTCTTTTGTTCATGTTTTCTACACAACAGAGGCAAGTTGCAAGTTAAACGGGCACACATGACACAAGCACCCCACAATGGTGTGCCTGGTGGCCAATGTCTGCCTACTATACAGACTGCTTGAAAGACACAGCAGGCAATATGGAGCGGATGAAGAATCAAAAAGATACACAGTCAGATACTCTCAGCAGTCTACAGAGTGCATGGACTGACTGGATGACATAGTGAGTTACTGGCCACTGGATGGACAACTAAAATAAAATAGGTTTACTAGATGACTAAAGCATAATGCACAGCACAAAGGCACAATACCATGCACAGACACATGTCTGGTAGACACGAGTTGAGTGGAAATACATGATGCGTGCACCCCTCACAGGGTGGGCCTGACAACTCTGGAGACAGACAGTAGGCTACATGGAGTGAACTGATGGACTGAATGAACATAGTAGTGAGTTACCACTAAATAAAATAACTTCAAGAGATGACTGAAATAGTATCAGTTAAATAATATGCACACATGCGATCAGGTGCCATACACAGTCACATGGATATCAGATGTGATAAAGATACTATATAAGTAGTTGATGCAATTACCACACCCCTCTGAGTGGTCTCAGTCGGGAGCTGGCACTGCTGCCTGCCTACAGACACTGAGAGCCACGCAAAGGCAACAGACTCCTTCAGTGGCTGGATTTGAAAGCATGACAGCCTACGGAGAAAGATGGACTGCCCACAACTATGACCAATCACTGACACTCAGTAGTCAGTAAAATAAAATTTACAACAATTAACTGCAAAATCATTTGCAATACGCCCCTTCCAACTCTACTCTGCTACATCTGCATCAACCAGGCTCTCTGCAGCAGCAGAAAACAAAAACAAACTCTGGCCAGAGCCGATACAGCTGCAGCTGAGGACGCAGAGGACCTGTTTGCACTGTTTCCTCACCGCCGCTTTGGCCCAAGTCCCTCATGGGTGTGAGTCTCCGTCCAGACCCACATTACATTTCTCCTTGTAAAGAGAGGACAGAGGAGCAGAGATGTGGAACTACTTGCAGTCTCACTGAAAATGTGTGAGCTGGCAGTTCACGCATGCACGTTATCATGCATCCATTTTCTCACCATGATAGTGGCACATCAGGAGCGCCCCTGGTGCTCCTGGACCCTGAGATCCCTTAACTGGGGTCTGGAGACATGAGAGCTGCAGTGCAGAAGCTGAGAAACTACTATATTTGTTTAAAGAGTGCCAATGACTACTCTGGGGTTCAATATGTACATAATAAAGATCTGCTATTTTGGGCCAATGAAAGGAAGTGCAAAATCATGCATTTTGGGCACAGATATCCAAACGAAGAGAACAAGTTGGGGGGAGAAGAACTGACAGCCACCGATCAAGAAAAGGACCTGAGGGTAATCATATCTGATTACCTAAAAGTAACTAAACAATGTGAGAAGGCTGTGGGGAGAGCTAGTGGGATGCTAGGGTGCATAGGGAGAGGTATCAGCAGCAGAAAAAGGAGTTGATTATGTCACTGTACAGATCACTAGTGAGACCTCATTTGGAGTACTGTGCTGGTTCTGGCGGCCGTATCTCTGCAAGGACAGACAAAATAGAGGCAGTCCAGAAAAGGGCAACAAAAACAGTGCAAGGACTGCACCAAAAATCATATGAGGAAAGAATAGAGGACCTCAATATGTATTCCCTGGAGGGGGGGGGATATGACTGAGACATTCAAGTAACTCAGGGGTATAAGCAAGGTATATGAGGGTAGCATCTTTCAGAAAAGAAGGTGGCATGATATGAGACTGGGGGGGGTAGGCTCTGGGGTAATATGAGGAAGTACTTTTTCATAGAAAGAGTAGAGGATGCTTGGAACAGCCTCCCTGTGGAGGTGGTGGGGAAAAAACAGTAGGGGAATTCAATAATGTATGGGATAGATATAAGAGTACTCTCACAATAGGGAAGAGAGGGTAAGCCACAGATCAACTAGGGTCTGCCGTATTACATTACGAAGGGAAAAGAGGCAGACAAGGTGGGCCACACAGTCCTTATCTGCCATCACCTTCTATGTTTCATGAATATTAATGAACCTTGGGTTCATTAATATTCATGAGCAGATCATTATTATATATGTATTGAATCCCAGAGTGGTCATTGGTGCTCTTTCAAAAATAGTTTCATGACTTCTACACCACAGTCCTCATGTCTCCGAACTCCAATTAAGTGATCTCAGGGTTCAGGAGCACCAGGGGAGCTCCTGATGCTCTTCTAGCATGGTGAGAAAACAGATGCATGCCAACATCAGTTTGTCAGTGTCAGTGGCTCAGTAGGTAGCACACTCGCCTCTGAGGCCAGGAGATCAGAGGGCTGTGGGTTCAGTTCCCACATCTGGCACTTGGGTTAACATCCCAGTACTGACACTGTAGTGCAGCATGAGAGGGGTGCTGCACTTCTGAGGTGCTGTCTTTCAGATGAGATGTTAAACTGAGGTCCCATCTGCCTGGATTGGTGGTAGTTCAGGTGGATGTTAAAGATCCCATGGCACTTATCGAAAAGAGTAGGGGAATTTTTTATTGGAAAATAATATAATAAGGCAAAAACTGAAGACAGGTCATATAAAAATCATACAATCATTCAGAAATACATAGACAAACTAAACAAAAAGACTTTCAGTTCAGAGTAAGAACAACAAAAAAAAGGAATATAGATAACAATCCTCTAGCACCGAACCCCCCTCAGATGATACCGTTCAAGTAATTCCTTCAAACAAAATTAAAGGCAACGTTCTCCAACAAAATGTCACTAAGGCTGCAGGCAGAGATTTTTTCTCAAAACAATAAATATGAGCAATTTCTTTCGTAATGTGGCCCCGTAGCTCCTGCAAAGAAGCCTTCTTTTGTTGAAGTACAAACAGGCATCTGTTCTGCCAGATACACCATTTACAGACGGCAAACAGAACCCTCAGTGTACCGGGAAAAAAACTTTCCACCTAGCCCCAAACTTCCCATAAATCAAGTCTGAATAAGTTAGATCAGAGAACATTGGCAAAGCCCATCACTGACCCAACTGAGTCCATAATGGCGCTATATAAGGACACTCAAAAAACAGGTGTGACATGGATTCAATTTGGCAGATACAGGTGTCCCAAACACAATACCTCTCAATCAATTGTTTATGAGCTTGATTTCCCTTAACATTCAATTTATTATGACAACATAACCACAAGGTATCCCACATTTTCTCCAGGATCTGACCCTCCAGTAATTGTTTGGTCAGACATTGAGTGTCACAAGGTACATCAAAACATGGTGAAACCAAAAACATTGTTTGCAGAACAGAAGAATATAATCGTTTTCTATTCTGTAACTCTTCTATCTTGTAGGACACCTTCCACAGTTTTATCTTTTTAAAAATTTCAATAAGATATCCAGATGTCCCTGTAGGAATTTTAGTAAATGGTTTCCACACAGGGGCCTGCCATTTGTCCAGAAAATATTGAGAACAGGCTGAAAAACTATGAACCCAGCATTCCGTCATTTTGGCTACACAGGGAAAAATATTAGAGTGCCCAAAAATAAAAAAGTAAAACAATACCGGGTTCACCATGTGAAGACTTCCCTGTTTAATAGGCCAGTAAGTAATGGATCTTTTGACTGGGTTTAGTCTGCTGCCCCACAAAAACTGAAAAAATAAATTATATAGGCGGGCTTCAAGATGCATAGGGAGGGGAAAAATATAACTGACCAATAAAAAAATGGGAAGGATGCAAGTTTTGAGCAGATAGATACGCTTCTTACAGGATATGGGAAAACGTCTCCATCTAACAATTTTGGATTCAGCTAACTCCAGAGAAGAAATCCAATTGCTTTCTGCCGCATTAGTCGGGCCAAAAGAAAGACCTAAAATACATACCTTGTGCGACTGAATAACTATTCCCCCGATGTCAGTAGAAACTGCCTGTAATGGAATATGAACTGAAATACCCACACTCTTCTGTGTATTTAACTCAGAACCAGAAATCAAGGAGAAGGACCGTACAACATCGATAGCCCTCTCACCAGATGCTTGATCTGCTATCAGAATACAGATGTTGTCTGCATAAGCCAAAGCACTGGGAAAAGCTAAGTCCGGTTGTGCAGAGATATGTCTAATATACATCTCATCATTCAGATTTCTGAGAAGAGGGTCAATAGAAAAGACTTACAACAGGGAACTCAGGGGGCACCCCGGCGCAACCCTCTCCTGGTAGGAATATGTGAGCCTTTTAACCCGTTAACCAATGGAGTTGTGCTGGCATACCTGTATAGGTTCTTGATCCAAAGAATAAGTTCCACAGGTACCCCATATCTTGCCAAGACAGCAAATAAATAGTTATGTGGAACTTGGTCAAATGCCTTAGACTGATCCAAGCTAAGAACATAACCTTGCGTATTACACCCATCAAATACTTCCCGTAAGATTTTTAAATTAGAAAGCATAGTACGATTCGGAATAGCACAAGTGTGGGTATAAAAAATCACTTTGGTAGCAATCTGAGAAAGTCTATTTGAAACAATGTTACATAAAATCTTCCAATCGGAGTTCAACAAACTAATGGGGCGCCAGTTGTCCAGCCTTTCTTCATCATTTTTATGCTTAAATAAAAAAATCAAGTTGCTATCAGCCAAGGCAAGCGGTATGGGTAATATTCCTTGTAAAATGACATTATATACTGCCGTTAAATAGGGTAATAGTAAAACTTTAGCTTTTTTATAAAACTCATTGGGGATGCCATCAGGACCAGGAGTCACAGTATTTTTCAGATGACTAATTACGGAATCCACTTCAGCACTAGTAATAGGCCAACAAGAGTCACTGATACAGTCAGGGGATAATGAGGGAATACATAAAGAATCCAGAAAACCATCCCAGGCCTGCGGGTCATAAGCTTGACCATATAAAGTCTGCGTATGATAGGAAACTTCCTTCAAAATATTGTGATTATCGCTATACCGGGTGCCATTATGAGAAATTAAAGAGGGCATATATTTAGACTCGACCTGTTGATGACTACTATCATATGGGTTGAGTACTTTGGCCTCCCCTTTCCTCCCATATTTTTGTTCCAAAAATAGCGAGGTGGTTCTCTCATACTGACAGGAATGGATCTCAGTTTTTACTTGCCGAATATGTGCAGAATAGTCGAGTCCCCATTCTGTTTGCCAAGATAATTTTTGCAAGTGCCATCGACAATTAAGGTATTTAAAATATCAATTAGAGGAATGTTGTTTAGAAGACTGCTGACAGAATTTCCTAATATCTGATTTGGTATCTTGGCACCAAAAGGTCGGGTTATCATATAGGTCAAACACTGAGATCTTATCCTGGAGAAGACTATACAGGTCCTGCCACCCTCCTTCATCTCCCAAAACAGATATATTCATCTTCCAAAAAGTATGAGAAACAGGTTTGTTACGTGGACAGCCTATAGTTAACACTAACACACAATGATCAGAATACTCACATGGAAGAACTGAATACTGAACACTTGTCAACCAATAAGAAATAAAGAAATGATCTATTCTCGTGGTAAATCTAAACCATGGTGAAAGGTGTGTACCGGAGGATGTGGACCAAAAGAAGCCCCATCCTGCAGATTAGCTGTGACATACAAGGTGTTGAGAAAATTAGAGTCTGAGTATAACTTTTGGGTAACCCCGGTCTTATCAGACAAGGCCAGAATACAATTAAAGTCCCCTCCAAAAATAATTGATTTCAAAGAATGAAGAAAGGGCTGGAGAGCTTTCAAAGACTGAATCTGTTGTGTTTTAAGTTGAGGGTTATAAATATTGATTAACCTCCACTCCTGTTGGTGGATAATAACATCTAAAATAAGGACCCTTCCCTGAATTAAGTCAAGCAATCTAGTAACTTGTATGTCCACATCTTTAACAAGAATCCCCACTCTAGCACACACTTCCTCTGACAAGGACCAAAAAGACAGGCCACCCCTCCAGTCCCTAGAGGCCTGTGCAATTTCCCTCAGGGAATGGAGCCTAGTGTCCTGTAAAAACACAATATCCAATGGTAGAGACAGGAGGAGGGGAAAAATAGCCCATCTCCTTTTAGAATTTTTAAGGCTATTGGCATTTAAGCTGCCAAAAGACAAAAACGTCCCCCAAGTGCGACATTTAAAAGTTCAGGACTTCTTTCTACCTCTTCCCTTCCCTGGAGACTTCATTTTGCATCTTTTTTTCTTACTAATCTGAGTGTCTCCAGAAACGTGCTCAGTGTCAGTTAACATCTCTACCTGGGAGGATGCGACAGAGGAAGCATCAGACTCCTCCTCAGTTTCATTAGTCTGTTTACATTTATGTAACACTGCAAACCTGTTTTTAACCACCAAATTGGAGGGCACAGAGGCAGAAGATAGAGGAACCCCCTTCATGAGAGAGCTTCTCATCTGTCTCCTGTTACCCACTGGAACCCAATCCGTGTCTTCGGGGGGGGGCATTACTTCTTTAGAAGCACAGGGCTTAGCCGAAGTACTAGGAGTCACTGGCTGCACCCCAGAAACAGCAGAGGTGGATGCCTCTGCAGGATGCACTGTACCCCTTTTGACTGATAGCACCTCCGGAACGGGCGTGGGTTCAGTAAGGGGTGGAGGAACCAAAACCGGGTCAACCTGAGGGGAAGAGGGACCAGACAGAGAAGTGCAAGGTGCAGGAGCAAAAGGCTGAAACTGAGGCCTAGCCTGAGCAGACCGTTGGGCCTGAGAAACAGTCTCATCCTGACTTTCAGTAGGCATCTCAGGGTTATTATGGGAGGCCCACGGACACTCTTTATAAGACTGTGAGGCTGCTTCACACAAATTACAGTAGGATGGATGAGGGCAATTAATACTCACATGCCCAGAACCCAGACAAGAAGAGCATTTGAGCTGATCACAAGCATTACTAAGATGCATATGGGCCCCACCCCTAAAACACGATTTAGGCTGACCTGGGTAAAAAATAAAACCCCTATCTCTGCCCAAGTAAAAACAACTCAGGAAATGCTGGATAACCCCATTAACAATTGGTAATTTCACCTGTAATTTCTACCCCCCTGTCCAGAAAAGTTCAGAGTCAATAATTGGATCAGGTAAACCCAGCACAGTACATTTAGCAGATAACCAACGAACAATACCATCAATTGCTACTCCCTCATTTTTAAACAAAACAGTGACTTTTTAATAGTGGGCTTCGTAAGGGGAATGGCAAAAAAAGGTGACCATAATGGAGTGTGTCGAACTGCCTGATAATGATGCCAAAACCTGTCTAAACTTAATGCTCTTTTAAAGCTAATGTCAAAATAATTATCCCCAGAAGTATGAGTCAGGGCATAAATTTCAGAGGGAGAAAATTATAGACTAGACTTAATCAATGTTTTCCCAACATATAAACGGTCTGGAAAAACTTCCAGCCCACCCCTATAGCTTAGTCGAACAGCATTACGCCATTTGGCTTGTTCAGGGGAGGAAATGAAACAATTCAGCAAAAGTTTTAGGCTTCTGTGGGCCAGCAGACGATCCAGGAGTCGGAGCAGCAAAGGCATAGTTCGTGGCCTCTGCAGAAGCACCACCAGAAGCAAGTAGAGGGGTCACAATAGTCTCAGATACCTGAAGCGAGCTACCCCCCATCCCCACCAGGGTAGCTGAGGACTCAGTAGCCCGTAATAAATCCATAGCAACAGATGGCAATAAAGGGGCCAGAGGCCCATCTGCTATGATAGTTCCCACAGTGTCAGTATGCAGAGTCCATTGTGGGAGTTCCGCTTGTTCTAGTACCTGAGCCCCTCCTACTCACCAGGTAGGGTGTTGTGAAAGTTGTAAGCCCAAGGGCAACTCCAGAGAGTCTGAAATGTCAAGTAAATCCCCCTGTGGCGTCGCACTGGGCTGTGCAGGGGAGGTCCAGGAATCATCCAAAGGGGATTTCTCCCACCCTGCACCTCGAAGAGCTGCAGCAATTGTAAGTCCTGAAGCAGACATGTGGGAATCAAACCCAGGACCAGGAAAGCTTGGGACGGTGTGTCCCGTCGGGACCTGCTGTTGGGGTCCCCAAGAAAAAATATCAGAGCCAGGAAAAGACACAGTACCTGTAAAGATGGAGTGCCTTAACTACCCCAACTGCCATATCCAAAACATGCTGAGCTGTAATGCAGGAGATACTTTCCTTGCGTTCTCTTGAATCCTGGAGTCCACAAAGCAGGGAGTCGAAGTACAAGCCACTGCTGCTGTCGTAGGGGAGCCAGAGGAGACTCTCAGCACTCGCTTAGAAGCGAACAGCTGCCAGTCTCCTCAGCCCCCGTAAACTCTGAGCCGCACTGAACTCACTCGCCGACACCCGCTGAGTCAGCCGCCTTCCTTGGTACACACAGCTGAGCCTTGTCAGTCCACGTCATACCTTGACTGACAGGACTCTCAGCAGTCAGTCAGAGCGTAGCCCCAGCAGAACGCTCACCTGCCATTTCCTCAATGTCAGTCTCTTCCATACAGGTAACCCAGGAATTGCCTTCCACTCTCATGGTAACCGGTCCTTCCTCCATTTGCGAGGTCTCTGATTGAGGTACAGAGACCATACCCGCAGCTGTGACGTTCCATTCTCGGTCGGTCTCCTGCAGAGAGGAAATAAGGAGGGAGACCAACTCCCCTACCTCCAACACGTCCTCCTCCTCCTACGCCGAGCACACAGTGGCCATCACAAAGCAACGGCCGAGCCCCCTACCGGAAGAGTAGGGGAATTTCCCCAGTGTCCTGGCCAAATTTCCTCGTGCACTAAAAAAACACCACCAACAGCTTAATCTAATTCAAGGTCAGTTGGCATTCATCTGTAACCACCCTCCCCCGGGTCGTGCCTGAAAATAGGTAGGATTTGTCTCGTGCACTTACCCAGTCAACAAAAAATAAATAAAATAAATAAATGTGCATGAACAGACCTCCAGCTCACACATTCTTCGTGTGGCTGCAAGCGGTTCCCTGTCTCTGCTCCTCCAAACCCTCTTTAAAAGGAGAAATGTTATGTGGGGCTGGACAGAGACTCACACACCATGATGGACTCAGGCCAAAGCGGTGGTGAGGAAATGGCATAAATGGGACTTCTACCATGCATGCGTGCAGAATGGACTCAAGCAAAATAGTGCTATGAGAAGACTGCATTGAGACAGCTTAGTGTTTCACAGACTGTGGAGGTTCATTTGGAGTGTGAGCCTTTTATTGATCACAAGACATCTGCAGGGCTCCAACCACTGCAGCTGTAAAAACCAAAAGGATTGCAACCTAATGCTTTGCAGGGGCTGTGCAAACCGTATTAGCAAACATGAAAACAAAATGCAGAGCACTTGAAGGGACTAAATATGAGGACCTGGGCTCAAAGAGTTTAAAATATTGATTAATCAGTTGCGCAAGTACCAAACTGTTCTGCACAGAATCCATAGACAGGCACACACTAACTGATTATAATACTAAAGAGAAAAGTAATAAGAACAGTCCTACACATGTTCTCCTCTACCAGGTTCCATCTGGAAGTGGCACCAAGACGTGTTATGTAAATGCAGATAATGACCTTTATTTATTTTTATTTTATATTATTCTTTGGTAACCAGGTAAGGCCCACTAGGCACAAGTGCTTGTTTTCAGGAGTGACCCAGAAGCACTGGATGGTTAAGTGACTTGCTCAAAGTCACACAGTATGCAAGTAGAAACATAGAAACATAGAAACATAGAAGTTGACGGCAGATAAGGACCGAAAGGCCCATCCAGTCTGCCCATTTCTTTTCTACCTTATAAATGTGCTATCGGCCTTTGCTCTGTCAGTGGCCTATCTATTCATAGTCATTTGTATTGCTCCCTTATGCCTATCCCATGCCTATTTGAAGCCCTGCACTGTATTCATAGCCACCACTTCTTGTGGTAAGCCATTCCATGCATCCACCACCCTTTCTGTGAAAAGAATTTCCTCCGTTCCCCTTAATTGGCCTCCTCTAATCTCATGCTGTGTCCTCTTGTCCTGCTATTTTCTTATATTTAAACATGTTGACTCTTCCACCTTGTTTATGCCCTTAAGGTGTTAGAATGCCTCGATCATATCACCTCTCTCCTCCTTTGCTCAAGGGTATACATATTGAGCTCCTTTAATCTGTCCTCATATGTCTTCTGATGCAGTCCCTGCACCATTTTGGTTGCCCTTCTCTGGACTGCCTCAATTTGGTTAATGTCCTTGTGAAGGTGTGGCCTCCAATACTGCACGCAGTACTCCAGATGGGGCCTAACCAGTGTCTTGTAAAGAGGGATTATTACCTCCCTCTTACGACTTGTGATACCCCCTACCAACACACCCTAACACCCCCTAGCCTTACCTACTGCTTTAGAGGTCTGCTTGGATGATTTTAGGTCATCAGTGATGATGATGCCCAAGTCTCTTTCTTCCTTTGTGACTGCTAGCAACTCCCCTCCCAGCCTATAGGTGGCTTCAGGGTTTCTCTTCCCTATGTGCATGATTTTGCACTTCTTTGCATTAAATCCCAGTTGCCACTCTTCTAACCATTCTGCTAGTTTATCCAGATCTCTTCTCATTCTGCCCACCCCATCTGGATCATCTACTCTGTTGCAGATCTTGGTGTCATCTGCAAACAGACAAGCCTTACCCTCTAGTCCATCTGCAAGGTCACTAATGAAGATGTTGAAGAGGACTGGCCCCAGGACTGATCCCTGAGGTACCCACTTGTGACTTGCATCTCTTCTGACTGTATACCATTTACCACCACTCTCTGTTTTCTGCCCGTCAACCAGTTTGCCACCCAGCTGACCAACTACCCACCCGAGCCTACCCAGCTTATTTATCAATCTTCTATGTGGAACAGTGTCAAAAGTTTTGCTGAAGTCAAGGTAGGCAACATCAACTGCTCCCCCTTGGTCCACCACTCTGGTTACCCAGTCAAAGAAATCAGATTAGTTTGACAGGACCTTCCTTTTGTAAACCCATGCTGTCTTGGATCCTGTGCCCTATGGATTCCAGGTGTTACACTATCCTTTCCTTAAGGAGTGCCTCATAATCTTGCCCACTACTGAGGTAAGACTGACCGGTCTGTAGTTCCCCGCCTCCTCCCTGCTACCACTCTTGTGAAGCGGGATCACATGAGCCCTTCTCTAGTCTTCTGGGACCTCTCCTGTGCTCAGAGACTCACTAAACAATTCTGCTAATGGCTCTGCTAGTTCCTCCTTTAGCTCAGGTTGTGGGAATCAAACCCAGGTCTGCTGAAGGTACCAATCTCATTCACAGCTCATTAATCTAACCTCTAGGCTATACTGCCAGCCCTTCAACATGACTAATTGGCTGCTGCAAGTCTTGTGATTTTCAGTGAACTTACTTTGCTGTACCATGTGATAACTGTAAAGAAAAACACTGCATCATTCTGACGAGGTGCTAAAGTATTGCCAAAAACTTCGAGATCTCTTCACCAGAGCACAGATTGTTAATTTTGTTCATTCCCAAACAGCACACATCAGTTTTAGCTCATCCCTAGTTGTAAGTCAACATTTACAGTAAAGACTGTTTTTTGCAAATCTGTGGTTGTTGCTAGGCAGTGAGGACACTTGCTTTTTGTCCCAGTTTATTCCAGGAACTTCACAATTTCAATATCTCAGTCTAATTCATCAATTCAGTTGTAATATCATGCATCTCAAGAAAGATGTTGAACAACCACACTTAGTTGTGTTGTACTGCTTAGTCACAGATTCAAGTTTTTATGTTTTAGAATTATAGTTTTGATTTGTACTGTATATTGTGATTGGTTGACCATCCATGGCACTCCAGACATTACATCATGGGGTTTTAGCCCACCTGATAGGCTAGTGACGCACATGACTCTAGGATCAAATTTCTTGTATATCTAGGTCCCAGAAACCCCTGTTCTCCATTTCAAATCGTGCATCTGATAAGGCTACCAGCACACCAGGATCCCTGTTGTTCTACTCCAGAAAGGTAGGCCTCTCATTTATGTTCCTTATATGGCTTTATAAAATGGGTAAAGAAAATGCTTCACTTTCACTGGCTGGAAGGACCTTACACCCGTGTCCTTATCAGCAAGTATTTGTGCCAACCGGCACTTTTCTTGCAGTGGCAACCTCACAACTAAAAAAAATCACTAACCTATTCAACCGGGAATCTGCTTCTCAGAAGCAGGCACATGACCCACAGCAGCAGCACGAAACATCATACGATTTTAGCAGCAAACATAAACTCACACAGACTAACTTACAAGCGCAAAAAGGGTCCTTAACCATCCAGTGCCGTCCTTTCTCTGTATGTGCCCCAAAATTGCAATACATTTTATCATTAAAAAAAAGAAGCGTAACTACCGAGACCGCTGAAAGGGAAAGCGCTCGTGCTGGTTTCCATCTCTCACCATGTTGCCTCTAGTGTCGTTCCCTCAGCCCCATGCAGTCCTTTTCTGTATTTATGTACTCTCTGACACAATTTTAAATGAAGGAAATGTTTTTTTTTTAAAAGCAGCACCAACCCAGGAATGGCTATATACGGCTGCCGGCATGGACATGCTTGCTGCCATTAACAGCAGTCAGCAACGGCAATGCGCTATACAAACGTGGAATATGGTACCTCTTTAATGATATGTTGACAGGGGCAGCAAAATGAAAACACAGACTCAACAACCTGACCAAGATCCCTATGTCAATCTGTGTGTGTCTTGGGGGGGGATCTACTCAATGTCACAAAGTAGAAAAATAACCTAAATAAATGGAGTATTTTACTACTTTATTTATAAACAACACCCCTAAAACTATAAAAATGTTTTCACTCTTTTTTTTTTCTTCTTCTTACATATTTACTTTGAAACCCATTTTATAAGCGCAATAAGACACTCGAGGTGTGGTTTATCTCTCTGATACGCCCAGTGCATAAGGCACTCAAGCTCGCGCCTCGTGCCTAACTCCTTTCAAGTGTCTTATCAGGAGATAACCCACACCTCATTGTGTCTTATTGCTTGCATAATACCAAAGGCAGAGCAGTAAAACTATGTACTGCAGTTGTTTGTGTCTAAGAAGAGAAATGCAGCATTCAGTATTTGAAAAAAATGATGAGGCCAGCTTGTTGGTTGTTTGGTTCTTTTTGTTTTATTGTTTCTATGGCTATACATATTATTATGTTGCTGCCCTATATCTTAGAGCCAGTAAGTTGTGTCGCAGTTTTGTTTCCTGAGGTGTTGTTTGTTAACCCACCTCTGCCTTGGCCCTGCTGGTCTATTTGAAGTTTGTTTAGTTTATTAATTTTTTCTAGTTACTTTCTGAATTGTCTATTTGGCTCTATTCGAGTGAGAGTAGTATGTTACCCCTTCATAAGAGGAAAGGGGATGTTAATGAGTCTTGTTTCATCGCGAGTTATTAAAAATCAATCACCCCTCACTTGACCGTGAATCCTGGCATCTGCCTACACCCTTTACACCTCGCACAGCAGCGCAGCACACAGGCAGTCCGCCCTCATAACCCTGCACTCGCTCACTAACTCCCCGAGCGAGTGACAATGCGATGTATGAAACGATCCGCAGTAAGGGGAATTCCCCAGTTTTAAAAGCTTGTCCCAAGGCCAGCCTGCACCTTAACCCAGGGGAACATGCCCCTATACTAGGCCTCTGGCCTACTACTATGCAGCACCAGCATGACATCCCTCCTCCCCCAACCCCCGCCACATGGTCGGCATTTATTTCAATCGAAAAGGCAATTGGAGTGGACAAGGCATGAAACCCTCTCCCACTCACAGAATCACTCTTTTGGCATTTCCCTTTGTCTTGTGAGGCCGCTTATTGTTGCCCCCGCTTTCTCCGGCCGCATGGTCTCCGAGGCCTACTCCTCTTCACTCTGGGATCGCCCTATCGAACCGTGCGATAGTGCACCCTGCCAGTACAGCCCCTTCTGGCATTTAAATCCCAAAGCAGGGATAATTCCATTCAGTGACTGTTTCTTTCTCCTCACGCTAATCTCGCATGGTCACACGGCTATGGCCTAGCATGGGGGAGGGGGGGACGACCATCTCCCATAAGTGCAGTCACTCTGCTTAAGGGGTATAATGCTTGTTTTCTCATATGCAATGTTCCTTTTAAAGGGTTCAGCAGCTCTCAGCAACAATGCTGATCTCTGCAAGGGTTTCTTGAGAGGGGAATAATATTATATATGGCTCATATAATGAGCACTTCACAAATGGGCCTACCATCAGACCTGAGGAAGGAGATGCTCAGTCTCAAGGGAATAATGATGGCAATGATCTCAGCCATCCTATCGACCCAAGGTCCTCCTTTATCTCTATATGGGGTCCCTCCCAATAGCGACCCCATATTTTGCAAATACTCAAAGTAAAACCTCCCTCTAACTCATATGGGGTCCCTCTTACTAGCGACCCTAAATGCTTCACTAGGAGGCTGGCGATCCCTCTACATAGTGACCTCCAATATGTGTTCTACATGCTGGGTCCCTCACTATAGCGATCTCCCATGCTAAACCTTGCCTGAAAATCTTTATATACCCTCCCAGGTCAGCGTTTTGCAACAGCACCTTATGGATTTCTCCTACAATGTGCTGTACTTCTGCGACTGTATTAACAGCTATGGGGCATCCACTAATTTGGAGGCCCATTGTCAACCAGCCCTAACAATACACTTGCCGTCTTTCTCTTACTCTCTCACCAGATGGTCAAGGCCAAAAAATGCACCTCTTGCAACGCTACTCTCCTGACCCATGCCCTGGGCCCCCTATGCTCCGCCTGTCTCCATGACGATGATGACCTATCGCTGGAGCAAACTCCTGTCATGGGTCCCAGCAATCCAGGGCCCAGTGGCTCTACTTGGATGGATCCTGGAACCATCTTACTTCAGAACCAACAGGCCATGGTAGCAATGATGGAGAGCCAACAGAATTTTATGCTGAAGATAATGGAGAAGCTAGAATCCCTTACCCAGCATAGAGCAACTACCGCACTACCTCCGGAGCCAGAGAATGCAGGGGGACCCAATGAAGAGCATCCAGACACTGCAGAACTAGTACCAGACAGTCATAGACCGGACTCCGGAGAGGACAAGTAAATGCCAGACGAAGAGGATGGGGCGGAGACCGATGACGAGGAAATGGAACCACATCCGTACCATCCCTCACATCTAAACTTTGTTCCTTCTACATGGTTCCGGGCCTCATGAAAATAGTCAAGGCCACTATGGGGTTCGACGTCGAAGAAGGAAAGCCAGAGTCAAAATTAGACCCCATGATCCAACAAAAGACGACTACCAAGGAGACCTTCCCGGTATGCCCGGCGATCGAGGACATTTTCAACAAGGAGTGGCAATCTACAGAGCCCAGCAGAATGTCAAATGAGAGAAACTTGGACCGCATGTATCTGGTCCAAGGGGACAAGACCAGCAACTGGTGCACAGCCCCAACCATTGATCCTCAGGTAGCGGTACTCAGTAAGAAAACCATCCTACCATGCGGGACCATATCCTTAAAGGATCCGATGGACAAGAGGGTGGAAGACATGTTAAAAAAGGCCTTCAAAATCGAGGGAACTGCTGCCAAAGCTTCTACTATGGCCATTTACATGGCACGTGCCCAGATCCACTGGCTCGAAGAGCTCCTTGAGCAGGCAAACCCCAAATCCAGAGAGGCAGAACTGTTAGAATGCACTCTTGATGCTGCAAAATACCTGATGGACATCGTGGTGGACACCCTTAGACTGCATGCCAAGGCCACAGCCATCACTAACCGTGCCAGAAGAGCGTTGAGGCTAAAATTATGGGAGGCTGACAACGAATCCAAAACACTATTGCAAAATCTACCTATGAAGGGAAAGCACGGTTTTGGGGAGGACCTCCAGGAATTCCTAAAACAGAAAGAGGAGGGGAAAGACCTACTCAAAAATAAGAATAGGCACACCTATCTCCCTTCAGCAAGGTGGAGGTTTCGGGGGGGGTGAAACAAGTCTCACCAATCACGAAGAGACATGCACTTCCAGAACAATATATTTTGAGGCAGGGGAACATCCAGTGGATACCGCAGTCCCTTCACCCATTCCTACCAACCTTCCTCCTTTAGAGCCCATGGGTCCAAGTTTGGGGGAAGAGGTAGAGGTAACAGGGGAAAGCAACAATGACTACGTGGCCAGAACCCCATGTGGCCAGGGAACGTACCCTCCCATGGGACAAAGATTGTCATGTTTCAGACACCAGTGGTTCTGCACAACCTCGGACAAGTGGGTCCATGAGGTGGTGTTGAGAGAATACTCCATAGAGCTATCCCAATCCCCAGTCACACACAGGTTTTTAAGCTGTCCCATTGCCAAGAAGAAGGCAACAGCTCATCAGGTCCAACATATCCTGTTGGATTTGCTACAAAACAGAGCAATCCAACCTCTCCCCCTGCACGAACAGAAACTAGGAGTGTACTCCATTTTCTTCCTCGTGCCCAAGAAATCAGAAGAACTATGCCCCATTCTGGACCTGAAGCACCTCAACCAACATGTAGTTTCCCAAAGGTTGAAAATGGAAACCCTAAAGTCCACCCTACGCAGCATCCGGGTAGGCGATTACCTCACGTCCATAGATCTGAAGGACGCATACCTTCACATACCTGTCAGACCAAAACACAGACAATACCTCAGGTTCCACATCTTAGGCCAGCATTACCAGTATCAGGCCTTACCCTTCGGTCTTACCTCAGTACCAAGGGTGTTTACCAAGGTGTCAATAGTCTTAGTAGCCAGACTCCGAGAACAAGGTCTGGATATTATTCCGTCCTTAGACGACTGGCTGATTTGGGTGTGCTCCAAGGAGCGCTCGCACCAAGACACCGTGATCACTCTAGAAGCACTAGAGGAGCATGGCTTGGTAGTGAACCAAGCCAAGAGTTACCTGGTGCACACACAACAGATAGAACACCTAGGAGCTCTAATCAACACATCACAAGGATGGGCAAAACCACCCCAGACAAGGGTACACAACCTGATAAGATCGTCTCGCCACCTGAGGTCTTGCCATCAGACAACCATGGGACAGATAGCCCAGTTACTAGGTTGCATGGCATCTTGCATCTACCTGATTGCCTGGGCCAGGTGGCACATGCGACCCCTACAAACTCACGTCCTTACTCAGGGATCACCGAATGAGTACAACTTGCATGTCATAGTCCCACTACCATCATCAGTGAGACACTCACTAACATGGTGGACAGTGAACTCCAATCTCATAAGAGGGGTTCCACTAGAGGCATCTTACAACGCCACTATAGAAACAGACGCAAGCCTATCAGACTGGGGAGCATGTTTGGGTGACCTGACGGCTCAAGGCCTATGGACATCAACAGAAGCCAAGTTGTCCATCAACATCCTATAGATGAGGGTGATATCCCATGCTCTCAAGGCTTTCAGATCCTCCATTTCCGGTCAGTCGGTTCTGATACGTTCCGACAACCAAGTCACGGTGGCATATATCGCAAAACAAGAGGGCACCAGGAGCAGAGCTATGCTGAGGGAGGCGGCATCGGTCCTCAATTGGGCACAGACCAACCTCACACACCTCGGCGCGGTACATCTCGCAGGCAAGCTCAACGTGTGAGCAGACTGGCTCAGCTGACAACAAGTCCACCCAGGGGAGTGGCACCTCCATCCCAGTCTTTTTCAGATGATTCAGGAGACTTGGGGACCAGTATCCATGGACCTCATGGCCACAACGGAAAATGCGCAGGTCCAAAAGTTATATTCAAGATACAGGAAAAACCGGTTCCAGGAGGCCGATGCCCTGTCGCAACCTTGGTCCCGGGAGCATGTGTATAAGTTCCCCCCTTCCCTTGCTACCCCAGGTACTAATCAAGATCCGATTGTCTTGACATACCATCATTCTGGTGGCACCCTACTGGCCACAGAGAACATGGTTTGCCACGGTACTGGCTATGACAATGGACAGTCGCAGGTTACCCTACCGGCCAGATATGCTGACACAGGGTCCAGTACTTCACCCTGCTCCACAGACCCTGAAATTCATGGCCTGGCTCCTGAGAGGAAGAGACTGATGAGAGCAGGTCACCACGAATCATTCATATCAATGATGCTACAATCTAGACGATCCTTGACCACTTCCACCTATGGTAGACAATGGTCAGTGTTCGTGAGGTGGTGTCCAGAACACGGTAAGGACCCTGAACTACCAGACATGGCCACCATTCTCTTGATCCTTCAATGGGGAGTGGACAAGGGGTTGGCTCACTCATCCCTCAGGGTACATCTCTCAGCCATTGGAGCAGCCACTGGTCTCATTGGGGGATAGAGCCCGGGAGCACACCTGGACGCCCTGCACTTCCTAAGAGAGGTGGAAGTGCTACGTCCCAGAGTCAGACCATCCATCGCCTCCTGGGATCTCCCACTAGTGTTAGACTCCCTCAGTACAGCTCCCTTCGAACCACTACACGAGGTAGACCTCTTCTGGGTCAGTCTCAAAACCTGCTTCCTCGTCACTATCTGCTCAGTTCGAAGGATTGGAGAGCTAGGAGCACTGTCATACAAAGAGCCTTACACCGTGTTCACCCCTCAAGGGGTACACCTACGTACGGTACCAGCCTTCCAACCGAAGGTATCCTCCACATTCCACAGGGAGCAACCCATCGAGTTGCCTACCTTTTCTGGAGACACTCAACCGGGCAGTAAGCTTGTCCCACACCATCTAGATGTTGGGATCAACCTGTCCATTTACATTTCAAGAACTCTGCCATTACGTAAGACAGAAAGCTTATTCATCATCACAAGGGGACAAAGACAAGGCAGGGCAACCTCTAAGACCACCATTGCTGGCTGGCTCAGAAGGACCATCCAGAAAGCCTACTTAGCTAAGCAAATGACACCCCCAGAAGGTATAAAGGCACATTCCATGAGATCAGTAGCCACCTCCTGGGCAGAAAGTGCAAACATGTCTTCACAGGACATCTGCAAAGCAGCAACATGGACTTCCATCCATACGTTTGCCAGACACTATAGACTGAAGCACCTGTACAAGATACAGCCCACTTTCACCATGCAGGTCCTCCTAACCACCAGCTCTTCCTCTCATTCCTAGACCACTCTGTCTCCCTCCCTAGGGTACAGTACTGCTACTTATCTACCCATGATGTAATGTCTGGAGTGACATGGATGGTCAACCAATCACAATGGGTGTTTACTCACCTGGTAAAGGTGATTGTGTTGGTTGACATCCATGGCACTCCACAACCCTTCCGACAGAGTGCTCAGAGTGACCAGGATTAGACTATTCTCATGAATGACCTAAGGGGGGTTAAGCTATATGTCACTGAGGACACCAAAAAAAAGGAAAAATACTAACTGTCGACCTATTAGGGGTCGAGTTTAGATTGTGACAATAGGCAAATAAAACCAGGGCCGTTGGCCCACATGTACTTATCGCCTCAGTCTGCATCATTGTATACAATGGTTAGTGTTGTTTTATTTCTCGTGCTTGCGCTTTACTAACCTTAATTTCAGCTATGGAAGATTCAAACTGGAGAACAGCGGTTTCTGGGACCTGGATATAGAAGAAATTTGATCTTAGAGTCATGTGCATCACTAGCCTATCAGGTGGGCTAAAACCCCATGATGTAATGTCTGGAGTGCCATGGATGTCAACCCACACAATCACCTTTACCAGGTGAGTAAACACCCATTCTGCCTCACTGAATAGAGAGGACTGGCTCTGTAAACAGTAGGCTGGGCACAGACATACTGTAATCTGAGTTATTTTCATAAGATCGTCCAAGCATCTCCTCTGTGAAGTAATGATGGGTATAGGCACACATTTCAAATTATTATAAATTATTTTTCTGCTTGTTTTCTAATATAGAAAAACAAAGTATCTCCTCTCCCTGGGTTCTTCTCTTGGGTTATACTGGTTTGATTAAAACAGTTATGTACAGACTTCTTTTTCAGAAATCTATGGTTAAGCATGATATTCAATGTGATTTTTATCAGTAGAGTGTGACTGTGTAATTTAAATAATTTTATAATGTAAGTCATAAAAAGTTAGTTTTTTTTTAAGATACTATACATACAGTTAACCTGACATTAGTGTATGGTGGAACCTTGTTAGGGATGGAAATCCATCCCTAGAATTGGGTCATTATGCTGCAGTAGCTACAGTACATCATCGTAGCTGTTATGCTGCACTAGCTACAGTACATAGCTACTGCAGCATAACAACATCGAACGGGTTTGCACATGAGCGTTACATGAACCTCTGCCTGTCAGGAAGTGGTGGCAGCAGTGAGAGTAGGACAGTAGGTGAGTGGCACTGAGGCAGAAAAAAACAATGAAAAAGTAATGACACGGCTGCGCACCTCCCGGGGCACCTCTTCACTCCAAAAAACCTTACACTATAAAAAATAATGCATGGGGGACTATCCATAACAAAGGCAGTGTTTCTTCTAGAGAAGTGAAACCATCACAGAGACCTCTCGAGCTTCGCTCTCAAGGTCATGATGGTTTCACTTCTCTCAATGAAGCACAGTCTTGTTGTGGATGGTCACCCATCCATTATTCCCTATGTTATGGTCAGAACACTGCATATTAAGAAAATACCAATGGGCCCTATGCACGAAAGCATGGAAAGTATGACAAAAACAGACATAGAGGACACGCGCAGCTGCTGCACCACGCAGTGGACAGCAGCAACACAGCATTCACAACGGGCGCTCTGTGCAGTGGGCAGGACCAGATGCGCCATGGAGCACACTGTGCAGGTAGAGTGGGCAGACCCACAGTACACAGGAACACCCCTTGACCCCACCATATAAGGTGACAGAATAACCCCAAGCAGCTGCACAGCTGTGAATTCCGTGCAGAGTACACTGCAGTACACAATTGCAAAGTAGCCAGTGGATGCAGAGGTGGGAGCAGAGGACATGGAGGATGGCAATGGACGAAGGGGCAGTGCCACCCACAAACATGGATGTGGCTGAGCACAGGATGGTTGACAGTCCCACGCCACCAACTTCGGTGGCAGCCAAATTACCACCATGGTCACTGATATACACCAGCACTGCAGCAGTCTGTATGGTGCAGAGTCCCTGAACACACCAGTGGAGGTCAAGTCCAGGCTATGGCTGGACATACAGGCCACCGCAAATGCCACCAGGTCAGAGGCACAGACCCTAGCAGTGATAAAGTATAAGTGGTGGGACATGACGGCGGTGGTGAAGCAGAAGCTAGCCACCGGTGTGAAGGCATGCAACAGCATGGACGTGACTCACAATGTACAGACAGCCAGCTGAGCCCCCTGGAGTGACTCATAGCCGAGAGGCTGACAGAAGTTGCCATCCACGGAGTGGCAGAAGGGTTGGACATGATGGCAGGTAATGGTAACATGCATACAAGAGGCTGTGACAACCTATCCGCACCACAGCCCCAGTAACCCCCTTGCAGTGTACCCACAAGTGATGCAGGACTAGTGCACCGTGACCCAGCACAAACCAGGGAACAGACCCCTGCAACACTGACAGTGGAAATAGCAGTGACTGGTCACCCACCAGCAGATGAGGAAGGTACGTACGCACACCCTGGTGTGGGGGGGCAGCTGTGTGAGGTGACCTAACATGCCCTTTGTACCCCAGCAGGTGCAGAGCTGGAGACCCAAGAGGATATGGCCAGTGAGGAAGACAGCACACTTGTCCCATGGAAGGAGGACAGCAGGCCCAGCAGTGACACAGTAGTGGGGACAGACACGCAGCATGCATGGGGTGGAACGGTATGCTCAAACCATCCATCATGCAGAGCCACAGAGACACACACACAGGGAAGCTGATGGTGCCCTTGGCACTGTATGCCACAACGCAGCAGCACCACCACACAGTGACAACAGGGATGAGGGGCCCTTGGACCACACCCACACATGCCGCTGGCCACCATGGTCACAGACATACCTGGAGGGGCAGTACTGACAACTGCAGCAGGTGGAGCGGGACCGCCTTGAGGCACAATGCAGGAACACCACCGCTGTGGAGGCACAGACAGTGGTGAACCACAACATATACACGGCCACCCTGAGGTGTGCGGTGGCACTGGGGGCATGCATGAGATGATGCAACACACACATGGCAGGGCCAGTGATGGTCCACCTGCATGTCTGAATGTCACTGACAATACCACACAGTGCGAACCACCATCCCCCGAATGCACTCCGGGCTCGGGGGAGGGGGACAAAAACACCTTGAGGCCACTGGTGGATGGCATGCCAAGCCCAGGCACGGCCATGGCCAAGGGGTCGCAACCACACATGCCACACATAGCACCTACATGGCAGCCGGTCATTGGAACAGGTCATGGAACGCCCGGGACCAGAGTAGCACCACAACACCGTGCATTGCCGTACGGTACCAGCATACATATCCCCGCAGACATCACCATACTGGGAGTTGTGTGTGAATATCCCTAGGAGGAGAACCATGCAAAAGCGCAACACTGGTACATAAACACAACCCCAACATGCATGGACACCCACTCACCCACCCATGACATCGCTCACTCAGGCATGTCCTCATCATCATGCACTGGCAGGACAGTATGTATAGCTGTGACAGGTCCACCGTATTGTGCACCCTACAGCAGGGGTCTGGTTCCATGGCCTGCATGTCTCCAGTGCCATGGCCATTGCAATACTCACCCACCACATGCATGGTGTGCCATCAGCATCTGAACATGCCCTCCACGAGCACCTGTTGGGTCGCACGGCCACCCGCTGTACCCTGGACCTGAACAGGCACTTCCCCAGTGTCATCATCCCCATCGCCTCATGGGACTTCAGGTGCATCAGTCAACATTGGCACATTCGCATGCTTTGCGATGTTGCGTAGCATGGCATACACCGTGAACACCTTGCATGACTTCACTGGACTCATAATAATTCTGCCACCAGTATGGTCCTGGCATCTGAAACGCATCTTCAGCTGTATATTGGCTCACTCCACAACTGCCCATGTCCTTCTGTGCAGCGTGTTGTATGTGACCTCTGCAGGCATGGCAGGGGCATGGTAAGGCATCATCAGAGTGGTTCACAGTGGATATCCACTGTCACCTGCAGGGGTGGAGAACGACGTGGTAGTGGCAGACATTCACTGTCATGTGTCATACATACCCTGACTAGATGCAGTGACTCACCAAGCAGCCAGCCATCGAGCCGTCCAGTGGGTAGGTATACACCCATGCCAGAGCCATCGAGGATGTAGGAGTCATGCGTTGAGCCTGGGTACTTGGTGCACATGTCTGTGATGATGCCCGTCATGTCACAGATCACCTGCCAGTTTATGCTGTGGTATCCCTTTCTGTTTTTGTATGCCTCCTCATGGGCGGCGGGCGTGAAGATGGCAACATGTGTCCCATCAATGTCACTGCATACATTCGGCATGCCATGCATTGCAAAGAATGCCTCCTTCATTGTTCTGACATCTGCTGGTGTGCATGGAAAGGTGATGTGCATCCCCACATGCTCTATGAGGGTGTCTGTCACCTGTGCCACGGCCCTGGAGACAGATGACTGGCTCACACCTACAGTGTCCCCAGTGACATGCCTGAATGACCCTGTGGCATGGCAGCCAAGAGTGCACAGCACCTTTGTCTCAACCCTCATGGCACATGACCGTCATGTCCATGGCTCCAATGCCCCATGGAGTCTGTCATACAGCATGCTGATGGAGTCCCATGGTAGGCGGAAGCGCTCAATGCAATGCATGTTCCACATTGCTGAGGCATCTATGTGGGCATGGAACATGCGTGATCAGTGTCAGCGTTGTCTCCTCTGGTCAGCTAGCTCATTGAGTAGGTGGACGTACATTAGCAGGCCCAGACACATCTCACTACTGTGTTAGTGCGACATGTGCAGCACTGCACCTGTGACACCGGTGCCTCTTGTACTGACGTCCTGCCATACACACACACACACAAACCTTTGTTTTCCTTTACTTAACATGCCTTTTTTGTTTGCTCTCATGCACAGCCTAGACAGTAGAGAATTTTTTCATGAAACTTTCAGGATAGATGTGGCCTGTGCTGAGGTAGTTCCTTTCAGAGGATTTGTAAAAAAAAATATTGCCAGATTTATAAGAATTTAAAGGGTTTTTTTTTGATAATCCTCTGACACGAATGGCAAAAAAAAAAAAACACTGACCATGAAAGCTTATTTTTCATCAATTACTTGTCATGAGAAATTATTTACTTGTCGTGAGAAAAAATAGCAATCATGATGCCACCATCATGATTTTAAACTAAAAAACATTGAAAATGCATAACAATTATGTATTTAAAAAAAAAACAACAGAGACCTGAACCTAGGTAAATGGGACCCATTTAGCTACATTCTGGTTTTGTAAATTTCCCTGGAAATAATGTTTCTGGGTACCTGAAAATCCTGGGTGCCAGGCTTAACCAGAAGAGCCATTCACCCACGTTTTCATTATGAGAACAGCGTGCCTTTCTTGAATTGCGAAGCCATCGCTGCCGTCGTACTGCTGGCTTCAGTTGAAGTAGCGAGTCAGCAATCCCCTGCTCTTTCTTTCTTTCTTTCTTGCTGTCTGTCTGTCTGTCTGTCTGTCTGTATCTATCTATCTATCTATCTATCTATTCGAATCATTAGTGGGCCAGGGTGCTTACCCCTGGTATAGCTTCCTTCTCCCCCCTCCAACCTAGGTCGCCTTCCCCCTTTCCCATGTTTAATTTTACATGGAATAAGTGGACCAGGGTGGCCACCACCAGTACCACTTCTCTTTACCCCCCTGCCCTCCTGGTCACCTGCCCCCTTTCCCATTACATACTGTACATGGAGTGTCCTCCCCTGGAGCCACCAAACATTAGCCCGACAATAGCATGCTCAATCCCCAGTATCAGAAAGTCCCCTGAAAAGTCCCCTGAAACAAAGAAAATTATACCTCATTGATTTTGTTTCTGTTTGCTTGAATCAGTAAAAAAGAAAATGGCCCCTCACTGATCTGAGCCCCCACCCACCACCACCCACCTCACCATGACCTTCCACTCAGCACCCATTGCCCCACACCCCATATACCTTCACTCACTTGAACATGTCTTACAGTGTAGATCCGCCCTGCAATCAAAGGCACATCTTGCTGCTGGCTGCAGTGACTGCAATATCAGAAAATAAGGCAAGTTCAGTTTAATGTATTTCAACATCATTTGAACTTTTATTCATAACTTTGTCCTTTGGCACCACTTTATGTGCAACAGAGGAATTCTCGACCGACAGCCTGAAAAATGGGTTGTCACACTAAGCTGGACACCCAAGATTTTGGGGGTGCCCAGAAAACATATTTCAAGGCATAATTTAAAACAAACACCAGAACCTAGCTAAATTTGTCCTGTTTAGTTTGGTTCAGGTGTTTGTTTTTCAAAAATGCATCATTATTATGTGTGTTTCCATGTTTTTAGTTTAATTAAAAACAATGACTGTCACAACCTGTTTTTTCCTCATGACCTGAAATGCATTAATTTTGTGAAAGGTAAACAGTTGCGACAGGTACATTTATATTCTTATCAGAAGATTATCCTAAAACCACACTGAGCATGCTCAGAAAAAATCATTGAAATTCTTATAATTTTGGAACGTATTAATGTTTTTTTTTTCATGAAACCTTCAAAAGGCACTATCATGACACAGGCACATCTGCTTTAAAAGTTTCGAAACAAATTCTGTGCTGCCTAGGCTGTAGGTGAGTGCAAAACAAACATGTAATAAGTATAGGAAAAAACTAGGATTTTATCAAAAGAATGACACTCTGGCTCTCAGAAACTGCACAAGCTGCCATCACACAACTTCTCATGTCTTGATAACTTGCTTCTGAGACTAAGCATGGCAAATCTGGGGCAATTTAATTGAACACTGCCAAAGTTCTTAAGGTGCAAAAACTGGAGTTTACCATTAAACCTTCTACTCAACCCTAACTCTTCTGGTGCTACCGTACCAGTATTACGTATATATATCTTGTAACTTCTGCTTTAGAAAGTGTATTTTATGTATTATGGACCCCATTAAGACTAGATAATTTGTCCTTAATCTCAAAGTATCCTATTCAGGTTGCACATGTGCTTTGCAGTACAGACTACAAGAAATGTCCTTCATATTGGCCCCTATGCACGACAGATATGCGCAGCGAGCGCACACATGTGAAGGGCAGGCATGTTTAATCGCTATGTTGCACCACCATGCATGCCACTGCAAAATGGCATGCATGAAGGGCACGTAGTAGGCGTGCAACAGGCATGCGCAATGGAACCCCAACACTCCACCACACCGATACACAGGGGCATGGCCATGCCACACAACTGCTTATACACATGCTACGCGCATTCACAACGGCCCCCACAACAGAATGCCACGCAGACATTGATGTGTAGGATACGTGATGGAAAAGGTAGCATAGCATGATGCGCAATGCCCCATGGGCAAACGCGGCATGCAGCCACCCAGGCACAGACATGCCTGCACACCCACATCGGTGGCACACCACCATGCCACAACACCGGGAGTACTAAGCCCAGCAGCACAGTGGCCACACAGGTGAGCAGCACTGTGAGCACAACTGCCACCCACATGTGCCACGGTGTGGCCTCACTGGCCAATGGCACACGTGATGGGCATCACCAGCCACACAGCACACCAGTGCCCTGTACAGATGGCACACCATCCAGTGCAGAGCAGCGCACCACACAACCAATCCTGAACATCAGGCTCCGTGATAACACCCATGGATGAACAGAACAGTGTGGATGTCAAGCAACATGTAATGTTGAACACCTCAACAAATGCATCCAACACAGAAACCCAACCCGGCAGCCGGCAGAGTGAATACACAACAATGTATATAACGTGCCCCTGATGATGGGTCTGTGTCCCTGTGAGGAGTAACCCATGATCCAGACACATGAGTTATGGGGCATAGAGGTATGCAGGGCAGAATACAGACACAGGACTGTGAGGCCCCCACTCCGGCCTGTCAGCCCCAACCAGCAAGGCATGTAGCCCCCCCACTGACCCACACCCCCGGGGACAATGAACACACAGGGAATGTAACACAGTCACGTTTAATGCATGTAGAGGAAACACAGAATGGAACAAATCTGAACCACCCCCACCACCACCCCCAGACACCCCGCAGGCAACAACGGCAAATACCAGGTACCCCACCCCAAGGCCTGCACATATCCCACAGGCATACCCTGATGCACAGCCAGCCAGTCCTCCAGGCCTGCACGCAGTCCACCAGACATCAAACAGGGTCCACCCACCCCCCCATGTCCACAGCCACTACACAGCCATGACCAGCTGTGTCCAGTAACTCCCCATGGCTACATACTCAGGAGTCCTCCTACTGGCATTCCCTCAGGCTATGGCAGTCATGGCCAGGACCTGGCCATTGTCAAATGTCCACTGTCCTGCTTGCCACACCCCCTCCTCCACCAGAGAGCACTGTGACCGCCTCCCTTCGGGGCAGAACACCATCCTCCTCATGGAACCATGGTAAAGCTGAAAGGAAAAGGGAGACACATCAGTTCAGCAACAGTCACAAGCATGGTGCACATCACACAGGGCACATGCAGGCATACCCATTAGTGAGGGGACACAGATGTCCCAGGCCCTGTAGTCATCATCCTCATAGTAGAGGTCACCTCAGCTCCCTGCAGGATCATGTATTGCAGCAGCCACTCCTGGAACCATAGACACTGTGCCTCCCAGGACTGCACAATATCATGCACCCCATCCGGCTGGACCTGTAGAGTCAGCTCGAGTCTGTCAGGTATTCCACCATTGTCCTGTGAAGGGGAGGGGAGACACATGAGCCTGATGCACACTAAAGGATAGACAGACCCCCCGATCCATGGGCACAGCACAGTCTACTCATCTTCTTGAATGCCCTGATGGCCCACAGGTCACCGTAGCTGCCACCATCCACATAGTCCTGCTCGGACACCTGGAAGAAGTGCCATGGGAACATGGCTCTGTGCTCCACAATCCTCCCTGCCATGATGGCAAAAGCATGCACTGCTACAGACTGAGCATGGCGGTGGAGCATGATGGTTGGCATGCCCCATGTGGCCATATGGGTTGTCAGCCATAACTCTCACCCCATCACATGCGTAAAGAAGCAGAGGTGTAGGAGAATGGGGTGAGAGTTAGGACCGACAACTCTAATGCTCACCCCGATGCCGGTTGGGGGTGTGGGCAGGGGGGGCCAAGGGGGGCTTTCAACCCTAACACCAAATTTTTTGCTTTTGTCGGTGTGAAACAACCCTAACTAATGCATTAAACTGAGTTTTTTGTCTCTAATTTCCCTTCTTTTTGAGAATGATAAGGAGAAATAGTGAATGTAATGTGGCAGCGGGAGCGTGGGGCCCTTTCCGTAAATGCAAATAGTAATGCGAATGGTGACACAAAGCAAAACAGAAAGAGAAACAGTAGTGTAGACAGAAATGTTAAAAACAACACAAAAGCAAGCACAAATGAAAACGTAAAGGGTAACGCACATGGTGGCGTAGACGTGAATGGTAAGGGGAACGGAACCGGAAGCTAAAACGGTAACGGTAACAGTAATGAAAGCGCACAGGCTGGTTTTCCCCAAAAGCTGCATAAAGAAAGACAGTGAGTACAAAGAATGTATGCATAACAATGGTTCTCGGAGCAGAAAATGAGGAGTTGGAATACTAAATTGCTTATATCTCAGGAACCGTACGACATAGAAAGAAAATTTAAAAGTTATATGATTTATGACTTTCCTGGCTAGTTCTGCACTTAGCCCCTGCTAGGGAGCTAAGTATTTTTCTGACAAAAAGTCCGTATCTTGCACTGTTTCCGAGATACGGGCCCTGAAAGGTGCGGCTAACGCCGTAATGTTATCCTATGGGAAAAAAAGAGAAGTTCGGAGTGCCATAACTTTGGCTCCCTGCAATATTTTTTCACCAAACTACAAAAAGGCACATCTGTGGGATGTTGTCTGTGTTCCCTTCAAATTTCAGCCCAAAAGACCTAACCGTTATTTTGCAGCAGGGCGTCAAAGGAATCCTGTGATGCGTCAGATGCCGTAATGTTATCCTATGGGGAAAAGCGTCAACTTTGGAGTGCCGTAACTTTGCTGCCATGTAATATTTTTTCAACAAAATACTGAAAGGCACATCTGAGGGATGTTGCCTGCGTTCCCTCCAAATTCCAGGCCAAAACACCAAACCGTTCTTTTGCAGCAGGGTGCCAAAGAATTGCTGTCATTTTCCCACAGCCTAGAAAAGTACTGTCGAAGTTTGCGAAAGCTTTCGCAAATTCATTCAACAGTGTCGCAAGTGCAACAGTCTTTGTGAAAGTACTTCTTTCAGAAATGTGAAAAACATATTCTGGGGTGTTTACCCCTAAAAATAAAGACATGGCTAGCATCCTCAGGGTCCGACTAGGTGAATACAAAAGAATTAGGTTGCTAAAGGGTCCCAATTTTAAATGCCAACCATTTTTCTGATCACTAACTGAAAACAAAATGGCAGATTTATGACAGTAAAAGGGCCATTTGCGACAGTAAAAAGTGCATTTGCGACACTGTCGAACTTTTTGTTAACTTTTCCCATTGACATATAATGGGAACTTGTTTTTTGAATAACTTTTGAACCGTTTAATATTTTTTCATGAAATCTTCAAAAGGCACATTGGGGACCCTGGCCGCACATTCCCTGAAGATTTTGGACCAGTCGTGAAAACCGTGCAACCTGTACGCATGACCGTAAAATTCCAGAAAAGCGTAAATGCGCGCACAGATCACACTTAATAACTCCACAGCTGTATATGTGACGGATACAAAACTTGGCAGATCCCAAGGTATATGGGTCTTGATCAGGTATTCCAAATTTCAGGCAAAATCCGTTGAACAGTTACAAAGTTATTAAGGTGCAAAATTTTGGGTTTAACATGTAAATGGCCCTTAACCCTAACTATAGTGCCACTACCATGCCACTATAATATATATATATATATATATATATATACACACACATATATATATATATATCTATATACACACACACACATATATATATATATATATATATGTATATATGTATATTGGCACAGTAGTGCCAATATTATTAGGGTTGTGTAACAGGTTCTGTGTTAAATCCCTAACTTTACATCTTAATAACTGTGGCAGTGTTTGACAAAATTAACGACATTTTGCATACATTGTCTCATAAGCAATGTCTAAACATGTGGAAAGCTTTGTGATAGCAGTTTGTGTGTTTTCTGAGATCTACATACTGTATGTTATTTTCCTGTAGATGTCAAGTTTTGTTCCTGTTCTTAAGATGGGTTTTTGGTTTTGCTCTCACATACAGCCTACACAGAATGGAAGTCCTATTTTTTCATTTTCAAAATTCCTCAGGATAGGAGCATGCTGTACCAAGGTAGTGCCTTTTTTTTACTGTTCTGAGCATACTCAGTTGAGGGTTCTGGATAACATTATGACACAAAAAAGTTCACGTCACAGACCATTTTTGTTTTCTCATCACTAGGTTCTCGCAGCACAAAAAAATGTTCTTGTCATGATGGTCACCATCTTATTTCCCCAAAATAAAAAACATGAAAAATATATAAAAACTATGTCATTTTAAAACCTAAACACCTGAACCTTGCTAAATGGGAGCCATTTAGCTCAGTGCTGGTGTTTTTTTTTTTTAAATACCCAGAAATACCTTTTTTGGGCACTCCAAAATCCAGGGTGCCCAGCTTATCAAGAGAAGCCATTCACTGGTGTTCTCTGTATGAGAGCAGCGGGACTTTCTTAAATGCTGAAGCCCCAGCTAGAGTTGAGCTGCCAGCTTTAGATCAAGCAGTGAGTTGCCGATCCACTGTTCTCTCTGTCTCTGTTTGTCTGTCTGTCTGTTTATCTATCTATCTGCCTAGCTATCTAGC
Source organism: Neoceratodus forsteri (assembly GCA_016271365.2). Taxonomy (NCBI): domain Eukaryota; kingdom Metazoa; phylum Chordata; order Ceratodontiformes; family Ceratodontidae; genus Neoceratodus; species Neoceratodus forsteri. Next base: position 265,194,170 of record JADMNL010000022.1, on the reverse strand, counting down.
TATATGTTATTTGTGTTTAAGTGGAGTGGTGTGCCCACCCCTCATACTGCTTCTGTCTCCCCTCCCCTCCAGGTCACCCACCCCCATTAAGTACATTGTGGCACTGGGAAGCCTACATCACGGTGTTGCCGAACAGTAGCCTAAAACTGGGGTGCCCAATCCCCAGTGTTGGAATATCTCCTGAAATAAAGAAAATCATCCCTCAATGATTTTTTTAACCCTGTAAAAAAGAAAATGGACCCTCACCGATCTGACCCCCTCACACACACACCCCACCCGTCCCACCTCGACCTCCCACTCAGCACCCACCATCCCACACCCCTCTCCCACACCCTTACTCACCTGATCATGTCCCACAGCACTGATCTACTCTCCAAAGACATATCTTGCTGCTGGAACCGATGACTCTGATATGAGAAAATCAGGTAAGTGTGGTTTAATGTATTTCAATAGGTTTTTAACTTTTATTCACAATTTTGTCAGTTTTTAATATTTTTACACCAAGCTTTTTACTTACCTTTCTGAGAGCCCACCTCATACCCAATGTTGGTAGAATTATGCAAATCTAGCCAGAAAGGCAATTTCGCGGTTGCTTTACAAAATCACCTTTCAGGCAGGATTTGAACATTTTCACTACCCTTGTTTATGAGGTAAGGCCATAAGAAGGCTATGTTGGAAATTTGGTGTCAGAATATGTAAAAATGACAAAATTATGAGCGTACGTTAAATTCTTTCTATGCTCGGTCATAACTTTAGTAATTTTCAATATTTTGATCTCAAATTTTCAACATACCCATTTTTTCACACCATGTCATCAATGTGACAGCTGTAATTTTTCAAATCCTGGTCAAAATGTGTTTTCTCATCTGTGTCAAGGAATGCCATTTAGGCAGGGATATGAACATTTTCAACTGCTGGGTTCATGATGTGGGGTAATAAGAAGATTATGCTAAAAATTTGGTGTAATAATATAGTAAAATACCCAGGTTATGTGTGAACATTGCAATATTTCAACATTCACTCATTATTTCACTACATTTCAATATTTTAGCTCCAAATTTTCAACATAGCCATTTTTCCACACCACCTCATAAATGTGACAAGTGTTATTTTTTAAATCCTGGATGAGACGTGTTTTCGAACTTGTTGTGTGAAATGACATTTCTAACAATGTACTATTATGCCACATGTCATGATTATAAGGGGAGTCGTAAAACAACTATCTTGAAAATATGGGGTTAAAATGTTAAAAAAAAATGTAAAATTATTAAGAAACTTTGTAGTGCCGATCTTCACCCTAGTGGGTATGCTTTGTGATCCTGTGCCAGTGAACTGAGTTAGGGTGTGAGCTCAGTGACCCAGCTACTTGGGGTGAGGGGTCTGGGGAGGTGCAGTTATGTGATACCCCCTCCAGGCTGAGAATGAAACCTGCATGGTTGCCCACATGGGTCAGGGTACCATATAGTGAAGACAGCTCTTCTCTTAGCATAGAGCCCTGCACTTCTGCACCCATGGGTGGCAGAGGGCCCTGTGCATTGACTGACAGATGAACTTTCTGCCCGGTGCATCTGTATCTACAGTCACATGCAAGCTCAAGGACCAAAGTGCCCCGCACTTCCACAGCCCACCAGTCAGCCCCATGAATTCTTGACATCCATCACTGCATGCACTGCAGGGCCCCCAATGACTCTGCATTTAAATAATCATACACAGAGTTTTTCCTTGGTGCATGGCTCAAATGGCCCTCTGCATCTGCATGAATGAGGATATGATTCCACTATATCAAAAAGAAATTACATTTTTTGAGAAAAACTTTGTTCATGCACAAGTTAGGGTTCAAATTAATGCCACAAAAGTAGGGAAATGTGATATTAGGGTTTCCAACCCTAACTCCCTGCCCCACCCCACCCCATCCCCACCCCACCCTCCCAAACAGCAAAAGGAAAAGCAATAGGGTTTTGGGTCTCCGGAATCTTGGGGAATCAGTGATAGGGTCTTTCTTGGGGTTGACAACCCTAATGCCCTCTCCGTTACCCAAACAAACAGTGTCAGATGTGATCTCCTTTCTTCTCACAGGGCTCTGCATGAAGAAAGCTGCAACAGATTGTGTTGGCAACATGCAGTGAGATTTACTTCTCTGCCTTTGAAGAGTGTACCACTGTGAGGCACTGGCTTGGAGCTATACCTCCTGCTTCAGACAGGAGGCTATGGGCTGTGGGGAGGGGTGAACATTAGAGTTGGCAACCCCAAGGAAGACCCCACCAATAATTCACCAAGACTTCAGAGACACAAATCACTATTTTTTTTTCCTTTTGCTGCTTGGGGATTGGGGTCGTGGAGTTAGGGTTGGATGCTGTAGTGCCACATTTCCTTACTTTTGTGGCACTAACTTGAACCCTAACTGGTGCATACTCACCACTACATTTTGCCTGGCTGTGAGGCTTCAGCGGGGGGGAATGTTTGGATCACTGAATCACCTTAAATATCACAATTGTAAAGAAACAGTTCACTTTTAATATTAGCTCCACAGTAGAAACAGAGATGATTCATGTTAAAGTCAAGGTGTACATAGACTATATATGTAAAATGCAAGTATGAAAAACTAGGGAAGGATAATACATAAGGAAAATGAAAAGGTGAAATAGAAAAATATAAACTCTGGAAAACATTAAAGAAATTAAACAAGCATTTGTCAATGCCGAACGTTCACTTGCAGGTATTTGCAGTGGTGTTTGGCATGTATGGTGCTTTACCCTAATGCCCTGTGCAATTGCTGGTATTTGCACAATAAATTGTCAGCATGACCTTTTTGTTACCCCCATTGTGCGCTACATGGGCGGAAACATGTTTTGGGCAGGATGTGAAAAATGACAGCTGTACTGCTCATAAGGAAGTGTGGTAAAATGGCAATGTTGAAAATCTGGAGTGGAAATATTGAAAATTCGCAAAGCTAGGAGCGTGCGTGGGAACTGTGCAATGCACGCTTGCAAAACAGTCATTGTTAGGAATTTTTTCACCAAATTGTCAACATTGGCATTTTAAAATCTCTGCTAATGAACAGTGTCACTGTGATTGTCTTACTGTGTGCCATACATTGATTTTGCACATCGACTGCGCCATTGTGCACTACATGGGCGGAAACACGTTTTGGGCAGGATGTGAAAAATGACAGCTGTACTGCTTACAAGGAGGTGTGGTAAAATGGCAATGTTGAAAATCTGGAGTGAAAATATTGAAAATTTGCAAACTTACGAGCGTGCGTAGGAACTGCGCAACACACGCTCGTAAAACAGTTATTTTTAGGAATTTGTTCACTAAATTTTCACCATAGCCATGTTAAGATCTCTGCTCATGAACAGTGGCACTGTGATTTTCTTAATGTGTCCCATACACTGAGTTCACACAGCGATTGTGCCATTGTGCGCTACATGGGCAGAAACTTGTTTTGGGCAAGATGTGAAAAATGACAGCTGCAGTGCTCATAAGGAGGTGTGGTAAAATGGCAATGTTGAAAATGTGGAGTGAAAATATTGAAAATTCACAAACTTACGAGAGTGCATAGGAACTGCGCAATGAACCCTTGTAAAACAGTCATTTCTAGGAATTTTGTCACCAAATTTTCAACACAGCCATTTTAAGACCTCTGCTCATGAACAGTGCCACTGTGATTTTCTTAATGTGTCCCATACATTGAGTTCGCACACGGACTGCGCCATTGTGCGCTACATGGGCGGAAACACATTTTGGGCAGGATGTGAAAAATGACAGCTGTATTGCTCATGAGAAGGTGTGGTAAAATGCCAATGTTGGAAATCTGGAGTGGAAATATTGAAAATTTGCAAACCTACAAGCATGCGTTGGAACTGTGCAACGCACGCTCGTCAAACAGTCATTTTTAGGAATTTTTCCACCAAATTTTCAACATTGCCATTTTAAAACCTCTGCTAATGAACAGTGTCACTGTGATTTTCTTACTGTGTCCCACACATTGATTTCGCACACCGACTGCGCCATTGTGCACTACATGGGTGGAAACATGTTTTGGGCAGGATGTGAAAAATGACAGCTGTACTGCTCATAAGGAGGTGTGGTAAAATGGCAATGTTGAAAATCTGGAGTGGAAATATTGAAAATTCGCAAACCTACGAGCGTGCGTAGGAACTGCGCATCGCATGCTATAAAACAGTCATTTTAGGAATTTTTCACCAAATTTTCAACATAGCCATTTTAAGACCTCTGCTCATGAACAGTGTCACTCTGATTTTCTTAATGTGTCCCATACATTGATTTTGCACACCGACTGCGCCATTGTGTGCTACATGGGCGGAAACACGCTTTGGGTGAGATGTGAAAATGATAAATTACTAACACAGCTTAGACCTTCATGAGATAAACATTGTCATGACAAGATCATTCGGCGGCGATTTCACGCAGTGGCTGCGAAATCACCCTTCGGCCCAAATAACGCCATGACAGTGACATCACTCATGAGAAGGGGTCCCAAAACCCCATGTTGAAAATTTGGCAAAATTCCAAAAATGCCTGAGATATGCATAAATTGAAACCCCTATCTAGCCCATTATACAGCTTACCGGCATTCCTCAGTTCGCGGTCACCTTTGAAGAGTGCAGACGTGTTCCCGGTCCACGAAGATCATCGCGCTGGAGTCCGGAGGTAAGTATGGGGTGAGGGGTGGGGGGAGGCTGGGTGTGCAGTGGTGGGTGCGGGTTGTGGGAGGGGCTGGGAGATGCGCCGTGGGACCGTTTTATTTTACAGGTTTAAAAAAAAGAGACGTGGGACATTTGCCACACTGGGGTGGGCTCCCAGCATGGCAGAAGATGGCTGGGGGCCAAGGAGCCGGCGGAGGATTGGGCACCCGTTGGAAAAAACGTGAGCGTTTGCCACACTGGGGTGGGCTCCCAGCATAGCAGCAGGATGGCTTTGGGGGCCATGGAGCCAGAGAGGTAGGCACCCCTTCGGCAAACAACGTTGCCACTGGGGTGCGCCCCAGCTCTGGCACCAAAGCTTGGGGCGGCGTGACGCGCTGCAAGCTTTTTGCAGTGACGCGAGGGGACGGCATGACACGGTGCTCAGTATGGCAGCGGTGCTTTGCTTTGAAGCAGAGGAATGCCGCTGTCACACAGAGCTCCTGCACCCATTGGTGCAGGACCACCACGCCTGCTCAACAGAGCACTGGATTGAAAGGGAGAGGCACACCTCCAAAGTGTGCTACTCTCCCAAAACGTAAAAATACAAGATCAAAAAGAAAGGAAGGTCAAAGGAAAGGGTAAAAGAAACTGTAAATAATGGAAGAGAAAGATTGGAAGAGTCAAAGAAGACATGTCCTGACCAATTTTCCCCTATTCTTTAAAAAGGAAAATACCACCAACAGCTTAATCTGGTTCAATGTTAGTTGATTTCCATATGTATTCTTCCTTCCCAGGACAAGGTTGAAAACAGGTCCTTGTCCTCCTGACACACTCAACAAAGACTAAATAAACAAATAAATTAAATTAAACTGAATTAGAAACAGTAGCCAAAAAGGAAATTAATGATAAACATATCCCAATAAAGATCAGGCAGTCAAGGAGGTCATGTATCTTTAACCTTGAAAAGTACTGCCTTCTTTTTCATGGTACTTGCATCCCTAGAATCACTCAAAATTGGGTAAAAATGGAATAAGCTACTGCTGTGTAGCAATAATTCAAAGGGCTCCAAAGTACCTAGCGCAACATCAATTTAAAAAAATTAATTAAGAAGCCCATAGGCAGTCAAAGGGTATATAAGGCTAAAGTGAGATGCCATACTGTGGCAGGCAAGGTACTGAAGTCTGGTAGAAAAAATGGTTGGCAAGGAATGAAAGGAACAAGATAAATTAGAGAAGTAAGGGTGAGGGGGTGAGGTGCAAGGGCAGATATGAAATGTATAGTCAGAGAAAGGGTTTCAGAGCAATTGATGACTGACATCAAATAAAAATTAAACCAGATTTATTATTTAAGAAAAATAATAGTGTAATAAGTATGTATTTCTGGTTATTTCATTGTCCTATTAGGTTTGAGGAAAACATGCAATCATTCATATGCAGACTGCCCAAACAGGACTTACCTTCTTCTAAGAAAGGAACACGTTTGTTCTTTCTCTTGAGAATAAGTGGGTCTATCCCAACCAGCTCAGTGGTATTAGTGGTGGGCATGGGGTCGTAACGTCGTGAACAAAAACAGTGCGGCAATCAATGCCACAAGCAAAATGTCATGCTCCAACTTAACTTTGGGCAAAACAGCGAGGATACAAGAAACTTGCACACCCCATTGACATCAATGGGACTTTTTCTTCCCCCTGAGCCCCCTGGACTATAAATAATAAACTCTGAGGGGTGTGTGTACTTAGGGAATGGGGAGAAACTTGGGAGGGGGAAAATTAGTTTTGTTGTAAAGAAACAGTTGCAACACTAGGAGACCTGGAGGGAACCGAACCGTTGTCCCAGGTCTTCATTGCTGCTGTGTGCTGGTGCCTTAGCCACTCCACCATGGGAGGGGCTTGACCAGGCGCGGCATCACAGGCTTCTTCGCCCCTTCCTCTACTTCTCAGTCAGAGACAGGGGTAGCGGTAATTTCCTACTGCTCTTATACCACTGTCACTCTAATTCCTTTTGCACTTTACACAGCACGGTTATTGCCGCGCTGTTTGTGAAGCGCAGTATTGACCCGGTACCCTAGTGATGCACATTTCACTTCTATGTGTATGACCTTGATTCTCTGCATGAACTTGCTTGGGAGTATGGCAGAGGCAGGGCTATCCTGCTCCAGGAGAAGAGGAAGACATCTTCCACTGCACCAGCACTTATTGAGGGCAACGCTATGACCTTGAAATCGTGGGTGACCACCAATGTTCAACCGCTCGCCACAATCTGGCATTGCAATGGGGATGAATGTGATCAAATCAGGGCAGTGGGAGGGCCTGGAAAAAAACATGGGGTAAAAACTCTCTCAGGCAGCCTAAAATGTCCAGCTCTCCACCCATGTCACAACTTTGGGGCTTCAACCCCAGTTTCCATTTGGGCAGATGGATGTCATGGGTTTGTCCCCCACTTGATGATACATGTCCTGCTGCAAGAGTGTAAGCATGTGGGATCCATGCTGGCCTAATGGAGTCTGGACAGCAATGCTATGGAGCAGGCCAGTAGCCAGGTGGGAACAGCAGAGGCAGGCACAGCCTGAAAGCTGAGAAAGGAGTTGGTATGTATACCTAAGTGAAAAGGAGAAAAAGTCTGCATTAAAAAATGTCTATCCTTCAGAGTTTTCCAGGAGTTTGATATGCAGAGACCAATCTATTGACCTGTTATATAATGTATGTTTATATGCATGCCTCCTCATGAGTTCTTTCGGTGAGAGAACTGCAAAGCAGAACTCAGTGACACTGGCAAGTAAAGGGGTTTATGAGGAAACACATATTGCATACTGTCTAGCATATTGTAAGTCTCGCAAATACTTAACATTATGAATAATTTTAGTTACATGTTTTGTATAGAGCTTTTCTCCCAGCCCTGGTCATTGTCATTGATATAGCCTATTCACAAGAATATACCCTGATCATGCCTGTTAGCCCCTTGCCCTTCTCTGGATGCCAGCTCAGCTTGGTATCTCCCATGGGTCTGCCCTCCATGGTGGAGACCCCAGGGGGAGGGTTTTCCTCCCCCCAATCCTATGTGGACTAGGATTCAGTACCAGCTGGCAACAGCACCATACAGACAGCCACAGGATTTGAACCCTAGTTTTCTCCCTGGCTACTCCCCTCACCCTAGATGTGGACATAGCTTCAGTTACTCTTGGCTGCACACAACAATGTTCTCTCTTGGCCCACAACAAGAGTTGTTGAGGCACTGGTTCCCAGTGCCTTCAATCCCCGACCATCCCAGTGCTTTCAATCCCTGACCAAAATGCATCATTGAGCAGCTGCTGCTGCAGCCCAGCCTGCCTCCCAATGTGACAACCCAAGTATGCTCCATAACATGGGTGGCCTGCTCAGTAGCACAACGCGCTGCAGCTAAACAATTGGGGTGGTTCCTAAATTTAATTTATTACTAGAAAAACTAGTTTCACCCCAGTTAAAATTTTCAAATGTCATGCTGTTAGTACAAGAACTCTTAGTAAAATAAGATATACTAAAGTGTTTAAAGAGCTGGTGACACATTCAGAAGAACTTTAACAAAACATAATATTTAAACACGATCCAGCTTGTATTTCCCATTAGTTCTGTACTCTTCCTCCCCATTACTTACTACTTAGGTTACTTGCATGAAAACAAGATCCGTGGTCCTGAAGAGTTCATCTATTCCTGCTGCTTTCTCCTTTCCTGAAGTCATAGAGCACTGCTTGTGACCTCACAGTTACTCCCATGGCAACAGATTGTAATGTCACAAAAGAGGATTATGACTTGAAGTAGGGAGTACGATATAGAGGCAGATGAACTCAAAATAAACTCTAAGGGATAAAGATCATATATTCATACACATTTCCATACTAATAAGTTATGTGGAGGAGAAATATATAAAATAGAAATGGAATGCAAGCAGAATTGTACCTAATTATTGTTTTTTAAAGTTTTCTTTGAGGCATCAGTAGATCTTTAAAATCACGTGCAATGGTTTTTACTTATTTTTTATAGAAGCTTAAGAAGCTGAAATTCAGGTCCTTGTGTCATGATTAGAGTTTCTTGAAAATTTCATGCTGTTTGGTTTTGTGGTTTTCTTTAAATTAACATGTGTTAACTTGCTCTACAGTGGCTGAAAACAGTGGAGTTATTTCTGTCCTCTCAGTCAAGCTTAGAGTATGATGACATCATTTTGGAGTAGCTTGCTGTTTCAATTCTCAATCAGAGCAGCACTCTGTAGAGTTTATGGTTTGCTGAGCTCTCCAGGTTTCTTACTAACCCAGTCTCTGTTGTGTTTAGATCTGCTTAAAATATATCAGTCTCTTCCTTTAAAAAGCTGATCATTTCAGTTTCAATGCTGAACTGAAGTAGTGGAAACCTTTTTCTGTGAGAAATCAGCTTGTCTGTGTCACAGCTCTTGTTATTTGTAATCAAACCTCAATGTTTTTTCTAACTATATAATGCAAGGATGTTTAATGAATATAAAATAAATCTAAATTTTGTTCATTCACAGAAACAGTTGTTCTTTAATGTAGCCTTCATAAATACAATCATCTATGAAATTATTTTTTTCATGTCAGAGTGACAAACAGGTGCTTGCCACACTCTGCTACAGTATTTCAAGCACATGTACTGTCAGAACTCACAAATGTCAGTTCTTTTGTGGTTTCTGTGTGAAAATACATTATGTATGTGTATAACTAGAAACACTAGATGGCATTCTGATGCAACATGTCTCTGCCCCTCAGTTGAGGCAGCTGCAGTCTGCTGCCACCAATCCCCTGCCCTACAAGCCCCCTACCTTCTGCTCCGCATTCAAGGTTGCTGCACCCTGCTGCCCACTGTGTTCTCCCACACAATCAAGGAGTGTGCACCCTGCTGCCTCCATCCCCTGCCTAAAGAATCAGGACTATTGCACCCTGCCACTCTCTGCCCAAACAATTGGAGTTGCTGCATCCTGCTGCCCTCTCTCCCCCACCCTCACAGTTAGTAATGCTGCACCTGTTGCCCCCTGTTCCTGTCTCCACAGTTAGGGCTGCTGTGTTGTGCTAATCCCTAGAGTGCCAGGTTCACTGCCTCCTAAGCTGGGGCTGCTGCACCATGCTGCTCTAGCCACCAGAGATGGGGCGTTTGCTGCACTCACTACCCACTTTCATTGCACCAAATGGTCAGGGCTGCTGCACCACTTGTACCCCATCGCACAGTCAGAGCTGATGTACCTTGATGCCCCATGTGTCCTGCTCCACAGTTGAGGCTTCTGCACCATGCTGTCTTCTATCCCCTGTCACCACAGACAGGGCTGCTGCACCCTCCTCATTTCTACATAGTCGGGGTTGTTGCGGCCTGCTATGCCCTAGAGCACCATGCCTCTGCAGTTAGGGCTGCTGCACCATGCTGCCACTTGCCACAATATTCAGGGCATTTGATGCACCCTGTTGCATGCCTCCACAGTTGAGGCAGTTGCACCCTGCTGCCTCCTTGCCAATAGAGTCAGATCCTTTGCTACACCCTGCTGAGACAGGAACGGGGGCAATATGTGCAGTGTCCCTGACTGTGAGGGTGAGAGAGAGGGTAGCAGGGTGCAGCAATCCCAACTGTTCGGGAAGGGTGCAGCACAAGAGTAAGGGCATTTGCTGCACCCTGTCCCCTGCCTGTGGAGGCAAGGGGCTCTGTGGTGCAGCAGGGCACAATGGTAGCAGGAGACAAAGGACACTATGGTGCAGAAGCCTTGACTGTGGGGCTGGACACAGGTGGGCATCAGGGTACAGCAGCCCTGACAATAGCACAGGGTACACATTGTGCAGCAGCCCAGACCATTTGGGGCAATGGAAGTGCATAGCAGGGTTCAGCAGCCCCAACTGTGGCTGCAGGCAGCATGAGATTCTAGGGTGTAGTACAGCACAGCAGCCCTGACTGTGGAAATAGGAACAGAGGGCAACAGGGTGCTGAGGCCTTGGCTGTGGGGGTGTGGACAGAGGGCAGCAGGGTGCAGCAGCCCTGAATGTTCGGGTAGGAGATAGGAGTGGCATCAGGATACAGCAGCCCAAACTGTGGGACAGGTGCAGCAGCCATGCCTGCTTGGTACAAAGGATGTGGGCAGCAGGGTGTAGCAAAGGATCTGACTCTGGTGGCAGGGGGACAGCAGGGTGCAACTGCCTCAACTGTGGAGGCATGCAACAGGGTGCAGCAAATGCCCTGAATCTTGTGGCCAGTGGCAGCATGGTGCAGCAGCCCAAACTACAGAGACAATGGGCTCTAGAGCACAGCAGGCCATAGCAACCCCAACTGTGTAGAAAGGAGCAAGGTGCAGCAGCCCTCTCTCTGGTGACAGGGGATAGAGGACATCATGATGCAAAAATCTTGACTGTGGTGCAGAACAAAGGGGGCATCAGGGTACACCAGCCCTGACTGTGAGATGGGGTACAGTTGGTGCAGCAGCCCTGCCTATTTGGGGCAATGGAAGTGGATAGCAGAGTGTAGTAAAAGCCCCACCCCTGGTGGCTAAGGCAGCATGGTACAGCAGCCCCAGCTGTGGAGACAGGGAATCTGGCACTCTATGGTTTAGCACAGCACAGCAGCCCTGTCTGTGGAGACAGGAACAGGGGGCAACAGTTGCAGCTTCCCTACCTGTGAGGGTGGTGGAGAGAGGGTAGCAGGGTGCAGCAACCCCAACTGTTTGGGCAGGGTCAGCAGGGTGCAGCAGCCCTGATTCTTTAGGCAGGGGATGGAGGCAATAAGGTGCACACTCCCTGACTGTGTGGGAGAACACAGTGGGCAGCAGCCTCGAATGTGGAGCAGAAGGCAGGGGGCCTGTAGGGCAGGGACAGGTAGCAGTAGACTGCAGCTACCTCAACAGTGTTGCAGAAACACGGTGCATCAGGATGCCACATTGCGTTTCTAGTTATACACATACATGATGTATTTTCACACAGAAACCACCAAAGAACTGAAATTTGTGAGTTCAGACAGGTGTCTTTCACACTCTGCTACAGTATTTCAAGCACATGTACTGTTTGTCAATCTGACATGTAAAGAAATGTTCTTACATTAATGTATTTATGAAGGCTACATCAAAGACAGACTGTTTCTGTGAACAAACAAAATTTAGATTAATTTTATATTAATTTAATAGTCCAGTGTTTTATAGTTAGAAAAAAAATCAGATTTTTGATTAAAAAGAACTAAGAGCTGTGACAGACAAGCTGATTTCTCACAGAGAAAAATTTCCACTTCTTCAATTCAGCATTGAAACTAAAATGATCAGCTTTTTGTGAGAAGATGATATATTTTAAGCTGATCTATCTAAACACAAATCAGACAGTGGGTTTGTAAGAAATTTAGAGAGCTCATCAAACCATTAACTCTACAAACTACTGCTCTGATTGGGAATCTGAAAAGCAAGCTATCCAAAATGATGTCATCGCACTCTATGTTTGGCTGAGAGGACAGAAATAACTCCACTGTTTTCAGCCACTGTAGAGCAAGTTAACAAATGCTGATTAAAAGAAAACCGCGAAACCAAACAGCATGAAATTTTCAGGAATCACTAATTATGACACAGGGACTTGAATTTCAGCTTTTCAAGCTTTTACGAAAAATATGTAAAAACCGTTGCACATGATCTTTAAAGATGTGTTGTTATCTGGATTAGCTAAATATGGCTCCACAATTTACAGGTGATAATAGGCTTGATTTCTCACATGTAATGCAATGCAGTTTGGGTAGGAGACTACTATCACTGTACTGGCATGGTGTTGTTTACTCTAAATATCGTCCTGTTCTTTGGTACGAGTGGTTACCATCACTGCTATTTTCTCAGCTGCCTGTTTGAAAGCAAAGTACACTGAAAAAAAAACAGTGAAAGAACTGGTTGTGTTATTACTATCAGACACCAAATGGAAAACTGAATTAATAAAATCAGGGTAATTGAGATAATGGCAGTAAGAGACCTGAGCCAGGATTCACAAAACTTTACCCCGACGCAAACCCAGTTTTGCATGAGCAAACTGGGTTTTGCACCAAGTTGGTATTCACAAAAGCCCAGTTTGCTGGCTCAAACTGGGTTTTCACCAGGGCAAAGGGTGGAGGAGGTCACAATGCAAATGAGGGGGAGGGGAACTGCATATCAGCACAGTTTGATTCAGAAAGCATTGCTCTGTGCAATGGCCTTTTGTGGGGTCTCCTTGTATGGAGCAAATACCACTGACTGAGATCTTGCTTTAATCCCATGCAACCCTAGTGGTTGGCAGAGGTACTGCAGCAGCCCCCCTCTGCTAATCACTGGCCTGACTGTAAAAGTGTAAGTATTCCCTGGTGCTAGAGTCCCCCCCCCACCCCTGTGCTCACTGATCACCTCCCCAAGTATAACACAGGAATTTCCCTCATGCTAGTGGTCCCTTCCTCGCCGATCACCATCCCACTCACATGATATATGTATGGAGCATATCTTCCTGGTGACTAGTGTCCCCCACTGATCAACATCTTAATCACATGTACATTGAGATATATCTTCCTTGGTGGCTAGTGGTCCTCCCCCACCCGATCTCCATCCTGATCACATAAAGATATTTATTTATGTCTCCCTGGTGGCTAGTGGTCCCTCCCCCCAGCTAATCCTTGTCCTCAGTATGACAATCCCACTGCCAAGCAACACAGCTCTGGTCACATTCCTGTACAGGAATCATTGCCCCTCCCCCAGCCCAATCTGTCTCTCATTGATGCTTAGTGGCCCCCCCTCCCTGATCTGCCCATTTACAAATATCTGTACTGCCTTGGTGTCTAGTGGACATCCCACCCACACCCCACCTTGGCAGGTAGTGCTCCATCACCCCACTCCCCCATCCTTTCCCAGAGCCGGCAACTTGCACAGCCCTTCACAATCCACCATGGTCACCCACCGACCGAGCTGTCACTTGAATGCTCTGCCAGATGATTTAGTAAAAATGGGAACAGTGGGAAGTTTCAAGATGGGATGGGACAGGCACAGGGGCTCGGTATGGGGGAGGGCAAGGAGATCACCGGAGCGGTACAGGGAGAAGATGAGGGGGGGAGGAGGGATGAAATGATGGGTGGTAGAGCAGCCAAGGTGCATTACCAGTGAGCTGCATTTGGCAGACAAGATAGACCAATAGGCCTAATCTGCTGGCAACTATGTATGTATGTATGTGTGTATGTATGAGCACGTGCTGTATACAGTATGCACTTATTGACTGACAGTTCTGAGCACATACTGTATACAGCATGTGCTCAGTGACAGCACAGTTGGTGGCCAGCCATGATGGAATGCAGAGGACTATGCCAGTCACTAGCTCAGGGAAGGGATGAGGGAGTAGGGTGGTGGGGCACTACCTGCCAGGATGGGGGGTCCACTAGACACCAGGGCAATATGGATATTTGTCAATGAGCAGATCAGTGAGGGGGCCACTAACCACCAATGAGAGATGGGCAGGGGAAGGGGGGTGATGATGCTTATACAGAAATGTTGCTGTGTGTTGCTTTGGAGGGGCTTGCCATGCCGGGGACAGGGATTGGGTGGGGGGAGGAACCACTAGTCACCGGGGAGACAAAAATAAATATGTCTATCTGATCGGGATGGCGATAGGTTGGGAGGAGGGACCACTAGCCACCAGGGATGATATAAATAAATATATCTATGTGATCGGGATAGGATCAGGTGGTGGGGGGTAGGGACCACTAGCCACCAGGAAAGCTATATATCAATATATATGTGATTAGGACAGTGATTGGCAGGGGACTACTGGGGAAGACATACATACATATATCTATGTGAGTGGGATGGTGATCGGTGGAGGAAGGGAACCACTAGCCATTGGGAAAGATATATATATACTTATATCTGTGTGAGTGGGATGGAGGTCGGTGGGGGAAGGGGGCACCACTAGCATCAGGGAATTTCCTGTGTTATACTCGAGCCAGCAATCAGTGAGGGGGCGAACTACCAGTCCCCAGGGACACTGGACTGCCTCAGGGCAGGGGCTGGAGGGGCGCACTAAACTAGAGCAAAGCCTATGTAAATGGGCCCATAATGGGCATGCAAATGGCCACATAGCGCCTTGCATTCCCAATGGGCTCATTTACATGCCTGCTTTGGTGAATTCCAAATAGCACACCTGCACTATTCATTGCGGGGCCATACTCATGGCTGCATGTGGGAGCGGCTCTAGTGGGGTTAGCATTGAGGTATTGGGGTTAGCACCATGTCAGCCTGGTCCTATTCTCAGTCACATAGCATGGTGCACTATGTGACTGAACAACAACATTTGCACCTGGGCAATCAAAAAGCGCAATGCAAACTTTTGTGCTGTGCTTCATGATTTTTTTAGCCCCTGATTTAATTAACATAAACTATAAGAGGTGGCATTCTCCTATTTTATAACACAGCATCATGTTATACTTTCTTCAGAGGAGATGGAGATGGAAATGCCAAAATACTTAAGAATTAGCATGGCGAGAGAGACCTCTTCAGGATAAAATTATCATGTCTGTACTTCTCCGGCTGATGTAGATTACTTAATTTTTGAGAAAAAGGATACTACAGTCCTACTTTTATCAACATGTATTTTAGTAAGGAAGATTTCCCATAGAGAAGCAGGAATATATTTTTCAATGTTTAGAGGTGAAACAGGACACTATTGAAAGTGAGGGCAGAATGCCAATGATGGTCCAAGTGCCTTGAAAATACTCAAAGTTTATCAGAAGCTGGATTCTGGCATCCTATACACCAGGATAGCTTTCAATTTTACATATGTTAGACTTTTTGGTGGGGAAAGGCATACTGAGCTACAGCATCCTGGGAGCACAAGGAGGTTAAGTCAGCCAGGAGCACAGGGAAGTTAAATTACCTGCTCAGGATTCATAGTAAACAAGTGGTGTTTGTAGGATTCAAATCCAGGTCTGTTGGGTCTCTAGGTTCATAGCTTGGTGCTCTAACCTCAAGGCTATACTGCCTGCCTAACAGCTTTATTGTATTAAATTTTTGTTAGGCAATTTGGTGCAACAGACATGTTACAGATAAAACACATTGCAGAATGGAATCATACAGACATACTGCATATCATAGACATTAGCATAATGCTGTTTAAAATTGAGAATTAAAATCTGAAATTACATCTTCGTTTTCTATGCAATGGAGGACCAAGCTACACTTGCAGCTTTTCAAAATACTAAATCAAATCATGTCTGTTCTTTTACAGGTTTGGCCCTTTAAGGGGCAGCCAGTCCTTACCTGTTCCTGTAAAGCTTTCTATTTTCCAGTCATCTAAACAGTTAAAAATCTAATGCTAAGGATCAAAATGGTCACACCTGTTCATTATGGCTAGCACATGGAATGCTGAAATGAATGTGGGGGAAGGTGAAAAATCATCACTGCACAGTCAGTTCCTCAAAATGTGCCAGTAATTTATTTTCTTGCAATTGATGCAGGCTCAAAATCATACTCAGCGTTTCACCTATAATGTAACAGGCTTCCTCAGGAAACAGCCTAAAGCAAGTTTCCTGTAACTTTGCATATATTCCATAGCAAATATGCCTGACTTCTTACGTGACATGCACATGCTTTTTGGTTCACAAGGGCTCGATTATATTGAAGAATTGACTGAATAATGATGATTTTTCAGCTACCCCCCTCCCCGCCCAACCACCAGCACCATCACCACCTTCATTGCAGTATTCCATGGACTAGCATCTTGGGGTGTGACTGCAATGTATCTATCCTCTGGAGTTCATTTAATTTCCTGTAACCATTCTCTGCTAGAGATGTCGAGCTCTGGGGATAGTGAGGAGATGGTTAAGGGGGACGAGGCCTGAGCATGGTGGGAGAATGGAAAGGGGTTGGCGGATAGAGGTCATGGGGACTAGAAGATGCCCTGGGACGAAATGGAGTCAGGAAAGGGGTCCTCCCTGCCTGACTCCCATACCAACTGGGCTCCACAAATAGTGGGCAGGTCCTGGGATCTTCCTTGATGACCCATCCAACCAGGGCGTTGTTGTGTAATGCCAGATCAATGAGGAACAAGACGGCTATTATAGCTGATCTTGTTGGAACATCTGATCTGACATGCATCACTGTGACCTGGCTGCATGAGAATGCAGGCCCTATTTTTTCATCTGGTCTTCCAGCCAGATTCTCTGGGATGCACCGCCCGAAATTGGATCATAGGGGCGGGGGTGTAGCCATTATGTTTAAAATGGAGCTGAGCCTGTGGATGTGCCAGTGGGGTGCACTCGATCCTTTAAGTGTATTCTGGGAGCAGGTGTAGGGTTCAGGATACTCCTCATCTACTGTCCACCAGGTGATGGCGGAGAATTCCTGAAGGAGTTTGTGGACTTCATTGTCGACGTGGCTTTGGAGTCACCCAGATGGTTAATTCTGGGTGACTTCAATGCCTGGATCGACGATGAACTCTCGCAATTTGGAAATAATCTCCTCCAGCTTATGACTATGCTGGGCCTTACACAGGTGGTTACCTCTGCTACGCATACAGGGGGTCACTCCCTGGATCTTGTGTTCCTCCTGAGTATGGAGACCACGGAATTGGGGGTGGAACCAATTGGTTGGTCAAACCATCACACCATAAGGTTCAGCTTCGGGGCACCCCCAAATAGGCCTGCCCCTACGGAAATGGTCCAGTATGGCCCTTTGAGGGGAGTTACCCCAGAGGGCCTATCAGCGGTGCTGGACCTATTGGGTCTATCAAGTGAATGCATGAGTCCAGGGGATCTTGTACTTGCCTATAATAAGGCGGTGGGTGATGCCCTGCACTTAATTGCGCCTGTTCGTGTTCACCCACTCACTCTGCGCCCAAGGACCCCTTGTTTTGATGGGTCCTTGAAAGAGCTGAGAAGAGGGGGATGAAGGCTAGAGAGAGCTTGCCTGAAATCTGGCCTGGATGCTGACAGGCTTAGGTTGATGGATCACTATAAGGCCTATCAGTCAGCAATCACCCATAAGAAGGCAGAATTCCTGTCCAGGGAGATTGCTGCTGTGCAGAATCGACCGGTTTAGCTCTTCTGGACTGTGGACAGACTGTGCAATCCAGTCTGTCTTCAGTCTGGAAGAGATTTTTCACAAATGAAGTGTGATGAGCTTGCTCGATTTTTGACAGATAAGATTGCCAGCATCAGGTTGCTTATTGGCCCAACTCTCTCTATAAGGGATTATGGAGATTGGCAGGAGGTGGCAAGTGCCCGTGCTACCTGGTTTGACTTTAGTCAGCCAGAATTCACGGACATTGTGAAGATTGTCCAGACTTTGCGACCAACCATCTGTAGTATGGATCCGGGCCCTACACCACTATTGGTAGGTTTTGTAGATGTTATCTGCCCAATCCTTGCTGAAATTGTCTGAAGTTCCTTGGAGCAGGGGGTCTTTCCTGATCCCCTCAAGGAGGCGGTCGTTCAACCACTCCTTAAAAAATCTTCCTTGGATCCAGACTGTCTAGCTAACTACAGACCTGTCTCTAATCTACCCTTTGTGGGTAAGGTTATTGAGAAGGTGGTTGTATTGCAGCTGGATGACCATCTTACAACCCACAATGTCTATGATGTTCTCCAATCTGGGTTTAGGAAAAGACACAGCACTGAGACTGCCCTGGTCCGGGTTTTAAATGATCTCCTAATTGTGAGAGATCGAAAGGCTCATACTATTCTAGTCCTTCTCGATCTCTCGGCAGCATTTGACACTGTGGACCACGGTGTGCTTTTGGAGTGCCTGCAGCTTTTCTGTGGACTGTCTGGTACAGTCTTACACTGGTTTTGATATTTCCTTATGGGCAGGACACAGAGGGTTGTCACTGGACTTTATTCCTCTGATACCCTCTCCCTGTCCTGTGGGGTGCTGCAGTGCTCCATATTGGCACCCATGCTGTTTGCAGTGTATATGCCACCATTAGGAGATATCATTAGGCGATACAGTTTGGGTTTTCACTGCTATGCAGATGATACCCAACTGTAGATATCCTTTATTCCCAGACAGGATGATGTGATCTCTATGCTTAACAACTGTCTAGCCGAAATCAGAGATTGGATGGGCACTAGCTGTCTGAGGTTAAATCTGGATAAGACCGAGGTGTTGGTTGTGGACCCGGGTCACCCTGAGGTGGGTCTTGGGGCTGGGCTTCCCTTAGACCTATGGCTTGATGATGTCCAGCTCATGACCTCAGACTGGGTGCGTAACCTGGGCATTATTTTTGATGATGGCTTGACCCTGAAATCGTGGGTGCCTGTCGTTGTCAAATCTTCCTTTTATCATCTTAGGAATATCACCTGGGTGAAACACCTGGTTCGTCCGGCTGACCTTCCTACATTGGTCCATGCCTTCATAACCACCCACCTTGATTACTGCAATGCCCTTTACCTAGGGCTTCCAGGGGTTGATATCCATTGCTTGCAGCTAGTGCAGAATGCGGTGGTCAGACTTTTGACAGGGACATCTAGGACTAGTCATGTTACACCTGTGCTGCGCGAACTGCACTGGCTGCTGGTACAGTGGTGGATCACCTTTAAGGTTGGGTTACTGACCTATAAGGAAAGCTGAGAGCTGGTTCGCCTGTGGGAATTTTTCTCAATGGTGTCTCACTCCCGGCCTCTGAACAGGTGCGTAACCTCGGGGTAATTTTTGATGAAGGGCTGACCCTGCATTCACAGGTGTCAGCCGTTGTCAAATCTTCCTTTTACCATCTTAGGAATATCGCCAGGATTAAGCACCAGGTTCCATCTGGAGACCTTCCCACCTTGATCCATGCCTTTGTGTCCTTGTGCTTGGATTATTGCAACTCTCTCTACCTAGGGCTGCCTGGGGTAGAACTCCGCGGCTAGCAGCTAGTGCAGAATGCAGCAGCCCGGCTATTGATGGGGTCTCCCTGATCCAGCCATATTTCGCCGGTTCTGCGCAAACTGCACTGGCTGCCTGTTCAGTGGTGGATCACCTTTAAAGTCGGCTTGCTGACTTTTAAAGCCCTACATGGACAGGGCCCTGACTACCTGAAAGAGCTCCTGGTTTTTTATCGCCCCAGACAATCTCTCCGCTCGGCCGATGAGGGGTTGCTAGAAATTCCAAAGGTATGTTTAAAAACATTGGGGGCAAGAGCTTTGAGTATGCTGCCCCTACTCTTTGGAATTCTCTAGCCCGCCGGCATCAGGAGTGCACAACTGTGGAGGGATTTAAACAATCCCTGAAAATGTATTTGTGGCTCAAGGCCTTTGGTTAATTGATACAGCTGATTTTATTAATTGATGTTCTCTTTTTTAACTGTTCTCTTATTTTTGTGTGTTAGTATTTTAAGGTGTGTTTATTTATGAATTGTGAGGCACCTTGGTTGTTGATAAGACGCTTAATAAATAAAATTTTATTATTATTATTATAAAGCCCTACATGAACAGGGACCCCGGTATCTGCAAGATCGCCTTACTCCCTACTGCCCCTTCCGCTCACTTCGATCCACTGATGAGGGATTGCTGGAGATTCCCAGGGTTCGGTTAAAAACATCTGGGGCACATGCTTTTTCTTATGCTGCCCCTACCCTGTGGAATTCACTACCTCATCAGATAAGAGAATGCCTGACTGTCTCAAGTTTTAAATCTGAGCTCAAGACTTATTTGTTTTACAAGGCTTTTTCTGAAGGCTTTTAAAATTTTAAATGTATGTCTACTCTGACTATTTACTTTGTTTATTTTATTGTACAGCACCTTGGTATCTGAAAGGCGCTTAAAAATAAAGTTTACTTACCTACTTACTTTACTATTAACAGGGACTTCCATTAACTTATTATGAATAGTACCCAGCCATTCCTCTTGTGAGTCATTTTCTTCATTTAATATATCAATATCATTAAGTTTCCCCAGTGCTCTATATCTGGAGGTTGTGGTTGCAACCACTTTTTTTGTAATAGCCTTTTTAGCTGCTGTGAAGGCTATATTAAGTAAGTTTTTATGATGCCTGTTGAAGTATTTAGCTGGGTAATCCAGACGAACCTGTCTGGGCATCAGAGTCAAGAGGTTGGGAAGAGCTCATTAAGATCAGAGCCTATGGCCACCCAGAATCATTAGCGATGTGGGTAAAGTCAAAATACATGTGTATTTTGGTCTGATGTCTCACCACATTGCCTCCAGCAATCTTCTCTGATGCCCAGTTTAAATTTTGCTGTGATCAGAGGTGTTTGAAAATATCAAACTACTGTCTTCCAGGTAAAATCTTTCCAATTATTTGGGATTGAGACTTTATGCTGTTGCGTATAAATCCTAGACCAGCTTTCAGATGATATTCAGGTATTTGGTCCCTCCTTCCACCAGATCTCTGTAGTTGCAAAAGTTAGTTCTAAAGGGATATTAAAAGCTATATGTGTGTATGAGAGATAAAATGGGAGGGCATACCATGGTTCTGTGTGTCCTTAATTAGTGTTAGTATAGTATGATGAGCTTCATAGTCACTAAGCTGACCTAGTTTTGTGACTGAAATTGCTGGATTTGCAAAAAGCGAAAATAATCTGTCACTGTTAGGGCATAGTGTTGTTTAAGTAAGCAAAAATGTGCAGATGTCCCTTCTCATATAATTGATATAAGTGGAGAAGGCCCTACCTTTCTCACTGTCTAAAATGAGGATCTACCCAGTTAAGCATGAATGTTGAATCATTTGGTATGGTATGGTACGGCTTGGAGTGGACAGAGAGTTTTTCAGAGACATTTATCTGTCAATACGTTACCCTAGACTCATACCACATTCCTAGTACTGTAAATAAATTCTCTGCTAATTGCTCTGGGGAACACTGTGGGCTGGAGAAGAGAGTTTGAGCTAGCAAGAAATGCAACTCATTTAATTCCAACATTTTCCACTGGGCCTTATATCAGGAATCCAGCCACGCTGCTATATGTTGAAACTGTGCACCCTGAAATATAGTTTCAAACTTGGGAGGACCAGGCCACCTGTGTTTTAGACAACTGCATTTTGCAATACACTATCCTGGGCTTTGCACCCACCCAGAGGAACTTAGAAAAGCATTTGTCCCATTTATTAAACATTTCCTTTGAAGAAGCTACCCAAATAGTCTGGAATAAATGGAGCAATCAGGGCAGTATATTCATATGGACTATTTCAACTCTATTATGGAACATAAAGGGGTGGCACAGTCCAGCTATCTAAATCTGAACATATAGTAGTCAGCAACGGAGGTCAATTCAACTGATATAGCTTAGTTACAGTAGATTTTTAGGTGTATATACACACCCAGGTATTTTACTTGAGGCTGATCCCAATTAACCTTATAGTGGGCACTGATAGCTAGGGGAAGGTGATAGTGCATGTGGAGGTCAACTGTTTTATCAACATTGAGTTTATAGTCTAAGAGACAGCCATATTCAGTTAAAGTGGACAACAGATGGGGCAAGGAATGAGTAGTTTCAGTCAAATAAATTAACAAATCATCAGCATAAAAACATAAGTTGATGCTCTTCACCATGATGGGAGATACCTGCTATGTCCTTGCTCTGTCAGATGGTCTGGGCCAGAGGTTCAACTGTCAAAGCAAATAACAAGGGAGACATTGAGCAGCCTTGCCTTGCCCCATGGAATAGAAATAATCTAGGAAAAGGGACTCATTTGCTTGAACCATGGTTTGGGGGCACTGGTACAGCGCTCTAACTATGGAGATAAATTTGGGATGGAAACTAAGTCAATATAGGGTGTAGTATAAAAATTTCCATGACACCCTATCAAAGTTTTTTCTGCATCCTGTCTCAGCAGCAGTGCCAGCTGCTGAGTCCTAGATGGCATGGGGTCAATACCGCACATGGCAGAATGTTGTGCGACATAATCGCGTTGCACAATTTAATGTTAACTTTTTTTCTGTGGGGGGCTCCACCCTCTACACCCCCATTACGGAGGGCTGCACCCCCGGACCCCTCCCTCTAAGGATTCTAACTCCGGGGGGGGGTCCAACACGGAGAGCGCACAGGTCCGGGTTTCAGCATAATGCCATGCGCTATTAAGCGTACGACATTATGACCCGGTATGGTCCTAGATGCATACTGCAGCAAGGTTAGCATTCTTTTGACATTGTCTTGAATTTGCTGCTTCATTATAAAACCTGTTTGATCTTTATGGATTATATCTGCGAGAACTGTTTCGAGTCATTTTGTCAAAATGGAAGTATATAATTTATAATAAAGGTTTAATATAGAGCTGGATCTAGATGATTCTGGCTTGGTAGAGGTTTTGTTAGGCTTCAGGATGGCCAATGTGGTGGCAAATTGACAGGAGAGGATCTTTACCTTTCTGTATAGCTATACAGGCTTGCCATACTGAAGGCAGAACAGTCTCCTTGCAGACTTTAAGTAGTCTGGCCGGGTAGCCATCTGGGCCTGGTCATTCATACGAGTCAATGCAGCTCGGGTCAGGAGATGAGTGATATGAGGCACTGGTTTTGCTAATCTGTGAAAGGTGGGAGCTGCCAGGAGCCAAAGAATGCCTATAGACCAGGAGTTCAGGTTCTGGCTGTTGATAATATAAAGAGGAGTAATAACTGGTTGAAACCTGCAAAATATGGGATGTTTTAAACATCTCCTGTTTAGTGATTGGATATCAGTGCTGTATTGGAGCGCTAATTCAGTTTTAGTATTTAAAGTGTCCTGAATTTTGTTTTAAGTGATTTTCACTACGGTTTTGCCTATTTAGGGTGCTGCCTACAGTGTGCCCGGTCATTAGGGGGCCACGTTTGTGGTCACCAGCACCTTTTTTGTGGGGGGCTGTGCCCCATGCCCCTCCCTTTCTATATATACTAACTCTGGGGGGAGACCTCAGGGAGAGAGCTGCAGACTCCCAAAGTTGGTGCCCTAATGACGGGCATACAGCTGCCAGCACACAGATGACTGGAAGAGACATGAGAAGACCCGGTTTCATTCTTTTATGGAAGGACAAAACTTTTGCTCGTTTGACAGGGTGTGTTAAGCCAATTACATTTTGAGATACTATTTTAAATTGTTTTCTAGTTGTTGTACTGGTTTGGAGTGAAGCAAACAAAGAAATACAGATTAAGGAGCTGCAGCCTACTGCACATATGCCCACCTGTTACCAAGAACCCCCCTATAATCCATGTCTGGTTCCATCTGTGTCTGTTGACCCACCATAAGACCTGCACATGCCTGAACATTACACCATTTTGCTTTAATTGTAAACATAGAATAACCTAGGTACATCGATAACCAATGAGCTCCAAAACTTTGAAACACAGTGTTAATGACCTGACATGAACAAGAATAACTATATTACAAAGTAGATTGACTTCCAATTGCGGCATTCATTTTGGTATGAACCATGACCTCTTTGGGGAAAACAAGGATGGTTTACAGAACTTCCCCAAGAGTGGTAGGTTCCTGGGATGCTCCTATTGATGCTCCAGTGTGGAAGTGCTATGAGGTTTAAATCCAGGACAATGCAAGGGCCCAAAATGGATCCCCACGTGTGGAAGTGATCAAGTAGTCAGACCCATCATAGTACTGCTGCTACTCAGGGCAGCCATTCTAAGACAGTGCAGAAGCTGTAGCTGGAGAAGACCCATTAGGTCCACAGTTTTATATGGGAGCAGAGAGTGGTGATAATGACCCATTCATATGCACTCTGCAAGCTAACACTGATGGGCTGCACAATATAACTGAAGCATTGCAGAAAGGTGATTTGTAGTACGAATAATGCAGTGAAATATCAATTACAATAGTTCATTGTTCAATGGAATCCCCTGTTTGCTGACTTAGAGAAGCACGGTACCCCATGTGGTAGATATAGCCTTCGTCAGTATTGTATTTTGCATGTTTCACAATCTTTTAGATCAACTATGGGGAAAGCTGCACATTTTCCCTCCGCTGATGTGAAAGGAAGATCGAGTGGGTGAGAGGAATAAAACTGTCCGTACCATATTTTGGCTAAGAGCTGTATCTACATCAACCAGTGGCTATACAGTCCTTAATATCTTGTCCTTCTAAGCAGCTGCATAGGGTGAACCACTGGGAACCTCCCCCAGCCACAAGACAGGATGCAGACCCCCCCACACACACCACCACAATTCTACAATGGGCAGAGCCAAATTAGGTGGTCTGTCACAACAACAGCATGCAGAGTATCTTTCTCAATCACTGCTCCCCCACACACACACACGCACACACTGATCAGCTCTGTCAATACCAGACTTTACTCAACGGTATCCACTTAAGCCCTTTGTAAGTCTTATTAACCCAAGTTCCATTTTTGCTGAATTATACCAATGTAGGAGGACTGTGTGGTTTCCTCATTGTGGAGGAGAGTGAGAATCACCATCCACACCGACATCTAACCACTGACCCCAAAGAGCTATGAGCAGTAAAGTGAATAGGCATGTGTGTGATGTACCCTGAATTGTTGAATTGGCAGCAGAGAATGTCTGTTACACTTAACCTTAGACAACAATGTAGGAGGTTTTGTTTGATGAAAACAATTCACTTAAAAGGTTTGACTGTGGCTATACACAAAGGGATCCCCTCCAGGCTGGGTGAGAGGGGCCCCCTGATCCAACCACTATGGCTGCAAAGCTGAGTTAAACATATGGAGAAGCAGTGTACGTGCTACCTGTTTAAGCAGTTTGGATAAGTCTCACCTCAGTTCCATACTGATCTGAACAGGTTCTTCAAGAAAGAAGTCAAGAGGAGGTACTCAGTGTAGCCTGAGTTCCAGAACTGTCCACTGTGGTAGCATCAGCTTTCAGCCAGGTGATTAGCTGCTGTAGTGTGAGCTATGTATGCTGCTTCCTTCTCATCCCATCTGGGATTGATTTCCATTTGGGGGCTTGTGCCAGTCTCCATGGAAGTGGTGCACTGGGTAGAAGTGGCATCTCCAACAGTTGTGGTCCTCTTCATTGAAGTTCCTTTGCCGCGTCCTCTGCTGTATCAAAAGTTCTCTGTCCCTCAAGGAATAATATCACATATTGGGCAGGATAGGGCGTGCAAAATTTAAGCTGGTTTGCATGTAGAATTTTCAATAGAGATATGTACATTCTGCATCTACTCATGATGCCGGGTGAATAATCGTTGTCGACGTTGACGATATGTGTTTTATACTTTAGTGATTTTTGCTGCCATGCTGTATGCAACATTTCTTGTTTCACTGTGAATTTTAAGAAGTAGAGGATGATGTAACATGGCGTTACTGCTGGATCCACAGGTTTCAGACCTAGTGCTGTATGCACCCTCTGAATATCAAGCTCCAGTTCAGGTGGGGGAGTGAGTGCTTGTTGTAGAAACTACTGAAGAACGGGAATGAACTGCTGTCCCTCGGCCCCTTTGGGAATGCCATAAATGCAAAGGTTATTTCTCTGGACAAGACTTTCTTGATCTTTCAGTCTTTCTTGAAGCTGCTGGTTTGCTTTAGTGAGTTGTATGGAGGTTTGCTCAAGAGTAGTAATCTGAGTGTCATTTGCTGTGATTTGCTTATCAGCATTGTCAGCTCTGTGTTCGAAGGCCATAACTTTTAATACCAGGGAGTCAAATTTGTGGGACATTTCATGAAATGCTTTAAGTTCCTGTAATATAGGGTCCAGTTGTTTCCTTTTATTTGCACCTTTAAAGGAGTTGGCTGGCTAAACACATTTTGAGCAGGGCTGATTGGAAGCAAGTGAGGCCTCATTATCTGAGCCCAGTGAGACATATTTATCTATTTATTTATTGGAGGGTTTGGAAACCTTTGAGTCAGAGACTCCTTTTCAAAGGTTCCACGTCACAGAAATTGCATACAAAGACATGCAGTTACATAGTTGTTCAGCAGTACACAGTCAGGTTGTTACAAGAGCAATTGTAAGGCTAACGGTCAAATACTAGGGATAATTAGTGCACTCAAACAATACATATAGAACTCAGACCTAGAGCTAGGCTTGGGGAACTCAGGTAGGGGTAGATAGGGTAGAAGAAGCCAGCCAAAGGCCTTAGTCGGGAAGGCAGTGGGAGGTGCTTCAGTGGCAGTCACAGTGGTTTGAGGACTGAAGGAGGTCTCTAAGAGAGGTTTTAAAGGGTCCAAGTCTGATCTCATTGGCAAGTGGGGTGAGTAGGTTGTTCACCCAAGTAGGGGCTCTGTAGCTAAAGGACCTTTGGAGTTGGAAGGTACGGCAGTGAGGGACAGAGAGAAGTTGTTTGCCAAAGCTACGAGTATGCCTACATGTCAAGGTCGGGCGGATTAGGGGTGTGAGTCTTGGGGGGCAGTGGCCTATGGCAATTTGTTTTGCCATGAGGCAGGTGTGAAACCTAATTCTGTTGTCAAGGTTAACCCAGTTGGTATCATTATACAGAGAGCATGTATGAGTTAGGCAGTCACAGCCCTGGGTGAGGCGACAGGCTTTATTTAGGGAGATATGAAGTCTATGGAGGGCCAAGGTGTTCACCGCCCCATAGATTAGTAAGCCATAGTCAAGCAGGGAGAGGACAGAGGAGGAGGAGACAGCAAGCCTCATGGCATTTGGGGTAAAACAATGACTGAAGCGATATAGTAGCTCGAGCTGAATATTGAGAGTGTTCATATACAGCTCCATCCTCTGTTCCTTGTCGCATTTTTTGTAAGCCTGTCTTCACTATCACTTTAAGTTGTATTGTACCTCCCATACCTGTTAACAGTTCTAGTTAAATGTAGTTTTAAGGAGGTTATGTGCTGTCCTGAGCATGGAACTCCACGTTGAACCCCCCAACTGCTTTTAGCTGAAGCAGTGCAGAATGTAAAATACAATACATTCCCTGAAAGTGTTCACACTAATTATGGAATTGTCTGTAATTAATCCAAAACAGAAACTGTTTACTGAGTATTAGTTCAATAGTTTAGGATTAGTCAGAGGTCATGAAAGGTCACACACTAAATGTCTTTAACTTATAAAATTGAGCTGTTTGGATCTGCCAGTTGACGTAGCACTGAAGTTTGCCTCATAGAAAAAGGAATAGTTCTTTGTGTATTTTCTATGGCATACTGAAAGTAGCATTCAATGGTGAGTTCCTCCTCTGTAACTATTCCTAGTGCAGCAAACTGTATCTTGGACCAAACTTAATTTGTATTGCTAGTGGGGCATAAAGTCATATGTTTACTTTTAGTTATGTGGGCTAATCTGTGTTTAGATAGGGGTCATGAAAGGTTGTAGTAAATCGCTGCCCTGAATATTGACTGGGTTCCAAGACTGACGGTATTTGGCTAGTTAAATTGACTGTTTTTTCCCATTCTTTATCTTTAGTTAGTACTCAACAGGCAGTCTTATAAAACTCTCTGATTCATTTCTCAGATGACCGTAAAATGATAGCCCTCTCTAAAGGCTTATTTTACTGTAATACAGAACCAAATTAAACAGTGTTGGTTCAGCATTGATTTGGATACCCCTTTGACTTCCTGTACATCAATTAAACATTTTTGGAACAATACAATAATTAGTAGCCAGCAGGTCAAATGTTATAGCTTAAACTACATTTACTCAGTGTTTTGTGAGGGAGATAATGAAAATAAAAAATTAGCAAATTATTATTTAAACCATAGCATTTGTCTACAATTTAAGATTTATATGAAGGTGAGAAGATGACAGTGCTACTACAACAGCTACTGCTATAAATTCATTGTGATTCATGACTTTTGAAACAGGGTAGAGATCAGTGCCTGACGTTTAGCAAGTTCCTGTTCCCAACACAAAGTGGCAGGTATCTTAACTCTGGCAGTGAACAGTTAAACTAGTTTAAATAATGTGTTGTGGTATAGCTCAATCTGTAAAAGGGCAGCACAAGAAGTAAAATGCAACTGTAAGTGTACTATCACTGTATTGCTTTATTTCTGCTCCAACAAATGAGCCATATGTAAACAGAGAAGAGTCCCCTCTTATTTAACCATTTTGTTTAGTGAACTATGGGTCTTGTCTCTAAGACAAAATATTTCCTTATCTCCGTTTACAGTGACTTCAAGGCTAGTTTCTAAAGAGTATGTATCCCTTATGATGCAACGTACTGTATTAGAGTTTCTTCCATTTGTTTGTATTAGAGGTAGTTCATATTTGGCATTGATATTCCAAATGTACTATAGTCTAGTGTTTAAAGCACTAAATGATGCAACAATTGATCATTGGTTTAAATCATATCGTACAGTCACTGGCTCCCTGAGTTGACTTTGAGCAAGTCCCACTCCCTCTGGTTTAATCCTCTGAGATGGAAAAGTGGGAAGAAGCAAGACCCCACTGAAAATGAGATGCTGTGTCAGAGGACTGCTTTCCTGAGAGACAGAGAGAGAGAAAGAAAGAACGAAAGAAAGAAATAAAGAGTGAGACAAAGAAAGAAAGAAAGAAAGAAAGAAAAAGATTTGCAGAGATGTAGTTCTGATATACAGTATATGTTGTGCAGTATGTAATGCAGCCCTTAGCACTTTCTTAATGGAAAGCCAGCACGCATTACATGTCAAGACAATAGCAGCTGAGCCCTCCATTAACCTGGAGAATGGCTGCTCACTCAAGATTTCTTGAAATGGATTGCTGTTTTCCCTTACATTCACTCGCAAACCTCTATTACTTTGTTCTGTTAGGGTAGAGGTCAGAAAAGGTCAAAAAAACTCTTTGTCCCCAAAAAATCAAACTGTTAGGATCCCAGGATTGATGTACAGTATTGCATCTTGTAAAATTGACAAACTCCTCACATTTTGTGTTTCAAATGATTAATTCCAGTCTTGCAAATTACATAGAGGAGTCACGAGCCTCCTGGGCATGAATGTGGAACATCGTAAGACCACAAGCCCACATGCCTTTAATTAAAAGCCTTTTAATTAAAGTCCTTGAAAGCCTTATTAGTTCAGTAATTGATTTCATTTTGTTGGGAAGTCCTAAAGAGAAACACTCTTATCAGTCAAGTGACTTGTTTGTGAAACCAGTAGTAACTGGTCACCAGTATGAGATGAAAAATTGCCAGACTATGCAGTAGAGGTCTGATTTTAATTCTTCTTGAAAATCTTATTTCCAAGTATGTGCTGGGTGCAGGCACACAAACAATGACAATCAAAAGAAAAGAGACAGATCCACACTCAGCAGGAAAATATAGAAAATGGAGGTTTTATACTACAGAAATGGATACAAACTAGACAACAGCTGTCATGCCCAGCTGGCACCAAAACTCCTCTACAACAGCAGTAATATTACTACATAAAGAATAGTGAATGGGCAACCATACACAACAAGGCTGTGTTTCCATCGAGGCATTAAGATGAGGCGAAGCTTGAGAGGTCCCTGATATCATCTCAACCCCAAGATGTAAACACATGCCTTGTTGTGTATAGTTATGCAAACAAAGCTAGGCACACACCAACTGGATGCAGAGAAGGAGATATTTTTATTCTATTTTAACAAACTCTTAACAGCATGGCATAACTTGGGCTAACACCCCTACATATCGACCCGGTCACATGGGTCTTCCTCAGGATACAGTGGGGTGCTAGCCCAGGTTATGCCATGCTGTTAAGAATTTGTTAAAATAAAATAAAAAAAATCTTTGCATCCGGTTGGTACGTGCCCAGCTTTGTTCATTTTGCTACAGTTCTCATGTTACTGGAGCACCTTTGAGGAAACTGATGTGCGTTTCTTCTGTGCTTGTTGTGTAGTTGCCCATACACTGTTTTATATTGTATATGGTTTAATAATTTTAGTTTTTTTAGTTTTTTTTAAGACATGGTGCTCGATTTTCAGCTGGCTGCTAAATCAGCACATGGTGCTCCGATCCACAGCTGTGCCAACTCCGGGTGCATCAGAGACCCTGAGCCCTATTCCGGAAGAAAGGGAGTCCCTGTCCCAAAGTCCTGAGAGTTGCCACAGTCGCAGTGTTATGCCAGAGAACTGGCACACCAGAGGGGTTTGACAGAGGGTTTTGTCAAGCCTCCCCCCCACTCGGCACAACCCTGGTCCACCCCAAAGCTATGGGGAGGTAGAAGAAGCCTGCAAGGACATGGCATAGAGCAGTGGGACTAGTGGGGGTGTCATGGTGGGCAACAGGGGCACAGTGGCTGTGGCAGGATACAGGGGTGGCACTGGATGGATGTGCCATGGCCAGTCGGACTGAGCCGCTAGGACTGGGTATGCCCTGGTAGGCATTCATGGACCATGTCCCAGACCCCCAGATGCCACCAGTCCTGGCACCTGTCCCATAACTGACACGGTCTCTGACAGTGTAGTCCGAAATTGGCATGGCTTCATGCAGTGGGCTATTTGGCAGGGGAATGTCTTGGTGCCTGGGGAACAACCCCATCCACCAAGTGCACCTAGTACCTTGCAGTCTATGCCACCAGCCACATTTCGGTGACTGTGTCAGCAATAGGACAGGTGCAAAGGCTGGTGGCACCTGGTGGTCCAGGACAGGGTTTGTGTGTGCCCACCACTCTGTACCCAGTCCAAGTGGCTTTGTCCAACTGGCCATGGCACCTCTGCCATGTGCCAACTGTGTACCCTGCCACAGTCACTGTGCCCCGTCACTCACTATGGTGCATCCCTCCAGACCACTGGTGCAGGGCCTTTAGACCAGCTTATGGCTAGTCTAACCTCAGCCCTGTCATGTGTCCATGGCAGTGCTTCCAAAATCCCAAATAAGGGGATGCTGTAGCCCCGCCATGTTGCATATCCCCCTTACGTCCTGGTGTAACACCTCTTCTGGTGTACGGGTGGCGTGGGAGTGGTGGCGCATAGCATCCTGCTTTTTATGTAGTCTACATTCGAAATCAGGATTGCTGCAACAGTCGGCACAAGATGCCACTTATGTCAGTTCCTTTTGGTGCAGGTACCTTGTGCCACATTTCCACATTCGAAAATCAAGCTCATGGGGTTCAATTTCTCAGCTAGGCTTATAGCCAGGCTGTGATTACCTATGCATTTCTCTCCACTTCCACAAGGCTGCTTTCTGCCACGCTAATTAAGCACCATCCACTACCTACCCTCTTCTTAACAGTCAATGGCCAAAGAATCATGGACCCTAGAACTTTTGAAAGTGCAGTATCAGTCCGAGAGAGAGTGAAAGCAGCTTAGAGTTGCAGCTTAGTGGTTTCACTGATGTCACACACACCCTCCCATCGCACAATGGAGATTGAGTTCATTGATGCTGTGCTCCCCCTTCCCAAAGCAGAAAAAAGACTGCTATCACAGACAGCTGATAATTTCAAGGCTTCCCTTCACTCTGCTGTTAATCATGTTCTGGGATCATGGCACGAGGCTTGGCACAGGGTACGAACATACGAAATTTGGCAGCAGATAAAGGCCTAGTGATCTATCAAGTCTGCTCGAATGTGCAGCTAGCACCCCTTATTCTGCATCTGCCCTCTCTCCCACCCCTCCCTTGACCCTCCCCTTTTCCTGTCCCAGCCCCTTTTGAAGTAGCCTACTGTTCTACTGGATATCGCTTCTGCCAGTAATGTATTCCACCCAACTACCACCCTCTCCGTAAAAAAAGTGTCTCCTCATCTCCCTCCTGAACCTTCCTCCCTCCAGTCTCATACCATGGCCCCGGGGGTCCCTCCCCACCCTTACATTGAACAGCCCCTCCGTACCTGTCTTGTTTATTCCTTTCATGTACTTGAAGGTTTTAATCATATCCCCCCATCCCTTCTCTCCTTCAGTGAGTACATGTTTAACTCCCTCAGCCTACTCTCATATGGTAAGGTCCCTATCCCCTGGATCATCTTTGTCACCCTGTGCTGCACCCCCTCCAGTAACTTAATGTCCCTCTTCAGATTACAGGCACCAGTACTGCGTGCAGTACTCCAGGTGTGATCTAACTAATGATCTATACAGTGGCAGAATGAACTCCCCCCCTCCTCACAGATATACCCCTTGCAGTGCAACCCAGCATTTTGTTGGCCTTTGCAGCTGCCTTCCTGCATTGTGCCGAGTTGTTCATTGACCCTGTAATGAGCACCCCCAGATCATTCTCCTCCTCTGTCTCAGCTAGCTGCACTCCCCCCAGCTGGTAACTCCTCCTTGGGTTTTTCACCCCAAAATGTAGCACCTTGCACTTTTTAGCATTGAACCCTAGTTGCCAGGTGTCCGACCAGGTTTCCAGCTTTGCCAGATAATCCTGCAACTCCTGCCATCCCACTAGGTTATCCACCACTGCTCCCTTCTTGGTGCTGTCAGCAAACAGACTGGTCTTGCTCTTGATGCCCAATGATATGTCTCCAATGAATATCCCAAACAACACTGGTCCCAACATAGAGCCCTGCGGAACACCACTTGTCTCTAACCTTTGGGATGAGAGCACCCCACCCACCACCACCCTCTGTTGCCTTCCCTGAAGCCAGTTCCCTACCCATCTCACCAGCTCTGCACCTGCCCCTGTGCTAACTTATTTCCCAGCCTCCCATGTGGCACCGAGTCAAATGCCTTACTGAAGACCAGGTACGAGACATCCACTGCATGCTCCCCATCCAATTGCCTAGTTACCCAGTCATAGAACTCCACCAGGTTGGTTTGGCAGGATCTGCCACTTATGAAGCCACGCTGTCTGCTGTCCTGTAGCCCTTTGGCCTCCAGGAGGGATAGCAGCCTCTCCTTCAGGATAGTCTCCATCAGCTTACCCACAACGGATGTAAGGCTCACTGGTCTGTAGTTCCCCAGTTCATCCTTGGGGCTGCTCTTGTGGAGAGGCACCACATGAGCCATCCTCCAATCCTGAGGTACACACCCTGAGTGTAGTGAAGTATTGAATAGGTCTGCCAAAGGTCCCACCAGGACCTCTGCCAGCTCCTTCAGTACCCTGGGGTGGATGCCATCTGGGCCTGGTGCCTTGTCCACCTTCAGTACGCTCAAACCCTCCAGAACCCTGCCCTTCATGATTTCCCCATCCATCACCCCCTCCCCCTCCATTCCTGCCCTTCCTCCCCCCTTGGGTATCACCCCCTCATCTCCTTAGTAAATACCAAGCAGAGGTAATTATTTAGCAGTTCTGCCTTATCATCTCCTGCTTCCTCCCACACCCCCTCCTTCCTAGTCCTTACTATATGATCTTTACAGCTCCTTTTCACCCTGCTGTACCTGAAGAAGTCCTTCTCCCCCTTCTTAATGCCCTGCACCAGCATGAGCTCCTTAGATGCCTTGGCTACCCTTACTGCCCTTGTCACCTGCTTCAATTTCTTCAGGTACTCCTCCCTTTTGGACCCTCTGAAAAAAAAATGAATTGAGTGGGAAGCTTAGTGAGTGTGTTTCATATATATTAATCTGGGTATGAAACTTCAAGTGAAAGTGAGTGCTGGTTACTTATTTTTTTTTTCTGTTTACCTTTATCTTAGAATATGAGTTTGTGTGAGCCAGAAAATGGCTTTCAGTCACTAGCTGAAGTAGACAGAGAGATGCATGCCAGTTAGAGGCATAAAAGTTGTTGTAGTATTGTTGTGATGTTAGAACAGTACTACTGCACAACAACTGTTCATGATCTTTGAACAATCCTATAACAGAACAAGCATTTGTCGATGCCGAATGTTGTCTCACTGGCATTGGCATTGGTAGTGCCAGAGTTAGAGACGCATAATAGGAATGGCAGTGACTGCATCAAAAAACATATGAGGACAGATTAACAGAGCTCAATATTTATACCCTAGAGCAGAGGAGGGAGAGAGGTGATAGGGTCGAAACATTCAAACACCTTAAGAGCATTACCAAGGTGAAAGAGTCTAACATGTTTAAATATAAGAAAAATAGCAGGACAAGAGGACACAGCATGAGATTAGAGGGAGGCCGATTAAGGGGTAATGTGAGGAAGTTCTTTTTCACAGAAAGGGTGGCGGATGCATGGAACGGCCTACCTCAGGAAGTGGTGGATATGAATACAGTGCAGGGCTTCAAACAGGCATGGGATAGGCATAAGGGAGCAATACAGATGAGTATGAATAGATAGGCCATTGACAGAGCAAAGGCTGATGGCACATTCATAATGCAGAAAAAGAAATGAGCAGACTGGATGGGCCTTGCGGTCCTTATCTGCTGTCAACTTCTATGTTTCTATGTTTCTATGAATTAAAGTGCCAACCCCACCCCCAACCTGTAGAGACCGACAGGCACTGGGATGTGCCTTTGGGTCATCAGCTATAACGCTCATGCCATTTTACCTCACCCTACCCTGTAGACACTGACAAGTATCGTGGTGTGCTTTGGGATCTTTGGGCATTATACTTACCCCATTCCATAAGGAAATACACTGAGGTGGATCAGTATAGGAGAATGGGGTGAACTTTGTTGCCGAACACTGCAAGGCACACCACAATGCCTGTCACTGGCTGCAGGGTGGGGGTGGGGGTGGAATGGCATGAGCATTACAGCCGATGATCCCAAGTCACACCCCTGATGCCTATTAGTCTCTACAGGGTGGAGTGCTACAGTTGGAAACCCTAACACCATAGGCGTGTGTTGGTATTTTCACTCCAAATTTTCAACATGGGCTTTTTGTGACCCCCACCTCATGAAGAGCGGCACTATCAGTTTGTTAGCTGAAAGCTGGTTTTGCACAGCGGCTATGCCATTTGGCAACACAGGGATGAAAACACATTTTGGGCAGTATGTGGAAAATGACAACTGTATTGTTCATGAGGAATTGTAAAAAAATGGCAACGTTGAAAATCTAGAGTGAAAATATGAAACATTGGTGAAGTCATGAGCATGCATAGAAACTGTGCAACACACGTCCGTAACCCACTTATTTTTGGGATTTTTTTAACCACATTTTTAACATAGGCATTTTGGGACCTCCCCTCATGAACAGTGGCACTGCGTTTTTGTTAATTTGTCCCAAACGTTGATTTCCCCACAGTGTACGCCATTTGCGCACCACAGGTGCGAAAACACATTTAGAGCAGGATGTGAAAAATGACAGCTGTACTGTTCATAAGGAGGTGTGAAAAAATGTCAGTGTTGAAAATCTGGCATGAATATATTGCAAATTTGCGAAGTTACAAGAGTACGTGGAAACTGCACAACACACACTTGTAACTTGTGACTTATAATGGAGGCAGTATAGCGCAGTGGTCTAAGGCTCTGGGCTACAAATCTGGTGATATCTAGCAGACCAGACCTGGGTTTGAATCCCACAGCTTCCACTTGCATACTGTGTGACCCTGAGCAAATCACTTAACCTCCTTGTGCTCCCAGGTCGCTCCTGTAAAAAAGCTTTCAGCTTAGTGTGCTATACCTGGTTAAAAAAAACACAGTCATTTTATGGAATTTTGGCACCAAATTTTCAACATAGGCATTTTAGGACCTCTGCTCATGAACAGTGTCACCGTAATTTCCTCAAACTGTCCCAAAAACTGATTTCGCACAGTGACCGCGCTATTCTGCACCAGACGTGCGAAAACACATTTCGGCCAGGATATGGAAAATGACAGCTGTGTGGAAAAATGCCAATTTTTAAAATCTGGAGTGAAAATATTACAAATTCACGAAGTTATGATTGTGCATGGAAAATGCATAACGTACGCTTGTAAAACAGCCATTTTTTGGATTGTTTCCATCAAATTTGCAACATAGGTTTTTTAAGAGCCCCCAACATGAACAGTGACACTGTCATGTCATTAATTGGTCCCGGAAGGTGATTCTGTACAGTGACAGCAAAATCACCTTTCGGGACCAAATAACGGCATGACAGAGCCTGAATTCATGAGGAGGGGTCCCAATAACCCAGTGTTGAAAGTTTGGCACCAAAATTCCCAAACATGGCTGAGATATGCACCAAAGTTGAAAAAATATATATTTATGCCATTATACAGCTTACCAGCATTTCTTCAGTTCGCGGTTGGATTTGAAGAGTGTAGACATGTTCCCGGTCCACCAAAGATCGTCGCGCAGGACTCCGGAAGTAAGTATGAGGTGAGGGGTGTGTGGGGAGGCAGGGTGTGCAGAGGATGGATGCAGGTTGGGGGAGGAGGCAGGGAGACCGCGAGGGACCGTTTTCTTTTTTACAGATTTAAAAAAAATAAATAAAAAACATTGTGGAACAGTTTTTCTTTTTCAGGGGATTTGGCACACTGGGGTGGGCTCCCAGCATGCCACCTAAGTGTTTGTTTGGGGGGATACTGTAGCCAAAGGGGTATTGGGCACCCCCATCGGCACACAACAAAAGTGGGAGGGGACATTGTGCCAACAGGGAATGGGCTCCCCCATTGGCAAAATAAGTGGGGAAGGGGGATTAAAGCCAACGGGGATTGGGCCCCCCATCAGCAAAGAAAGACTGTTGGGGGGTGCATGATGCCAAGGGGAGATTGGGCACCCCCTCAGCATTCATTTTAAATGGGAGGGGGGTCATTATGCTGACAGGGAGTGGGCTCCCCTGTTGGCATTCTGACAGGTGGCGGAGGCAGTCACTGCCGCCATGTTGCGTGCACATCAGGAGGCGTGTTGTGATCCCACTGCATGAGAGCTTTGCTCTAATTGCAGCGGACCTTTTCTTAGATCTGGTGGCCACATTAGGGATGAGTGATGTCAGCATCTGCTGCTGGCTGATTGGGGAATGAGAGACACACCTACTGATGCATGCCCTGCATTCGCCCACAGTGACTGCACCTCCAAATCTGCTACTACATGTACCGCAAGATGTTGACTTGTGCGCAAGCATGAGCCAACATAAAAATGCAGTGTATGGAAATCCATACACGATAAGGGGCAACCATATACTATAAGAACCTTAGTGATGCTCAAAAAGGAAAGTTATCCTCACTTTTTGCAAGGAAGAC
This sequence comes from Neoceratodus forsteri, assembly GCA_016271365.2. Classification (NCBI taxonomy): domain Eukaryota; kingdom Metazoa; phylum Chordata; order Ceratodontiformes; family Ceratodontidae; genus Neoceratodus; species Neoceratodus forsteri. The sequence goes on along the minus strand of JADMNL010000022.1, from coordinate 265,156,795 downwards.
TTGGTACTGTGTGCAGTTCTAGATCTCTCAATACATAAAGGAAATAGAAGCATTAGAGAGGGTACAATGTAGGGTCACCAAACCAATCATGGGTATGGACAACGCAAGCAATAAGATGTAATGGGGTGTGCATTAGACACTTCCAATGCATGGCCAGGGGTGTAGTAAGGCACAAGGACATCAAGTCCCTTCAGCCCCTGGCCATGCATTAGAAGTGTCTAATGCACATCCTGAGAGTGTCTTATTACACTTATAAAATGGAGTCTGTATTGTGCCTGGTTTAAAAATTAAAATTTATAGAAAAAAACAGTAGCAAAATAAAACATTTAATGTATTTTAATGTTAAATAGTCCCTCCAGCTGGATTAGAGTTCCCAGTTGATTTTTTTTTTGAGCTGAGGTATTTTGGATACCTATGTCACCCTAGGTTGTTGCCACCACTCCCTTGCCCCCCACCCTCCCCTACAAACACACACATGCATGATGATTAGCTTCTATGTGATAATAGCACCAACAAAATGGTGAAGACCAAAAGTATTGACTATACATCACTCAAAACAAAAAACAGCAATGAGCAGTGTAGCACCAGCAAACAACAGTGATCAGCACTTGCTTTCTGTGTGGGGAGCGATGCAAGCTTAGATTTTATGTGGGGTGCTGTGCCCCCTGCACCCTCCACACCCCCATAAATAATATAACAAACACTGGGAGGGATGATGATTGGGAAAAGGGGAAAACTCCTACCAGGTTCCTTTGTTGTATGCTTTACCACACACGTTAAAACCGTGCAACAGGAACAGCGTAGTAGAATACAGCAAGAGGGTACAAAACCACAAAAGGATGTATACATGGAAGTGCACCCTCTCACTCTTCCCAGGTAGGGGATGAGACCAGTGCTGGGAGGTGGGGCCGGCTAGCAGCTGCCATGGCTCGATGGAATGAGCCACTGGCAGCAAAGGAGGGAGGTGGTGCGTTTGGGACCGGGATTCGATTCCTGGTCCCAGATGCAAGGAATTTTTTTATTTTTTGCACTTTGTGTGATGTTAAGTGTAACCCCTCCCCCGAGTTGGTTATTTTAGTTGGGAGGGGTTTGGGGGGCAGCCCCCCCCCATAACGAGGGGTGGAGGGGTGGAGCCCCCTGCAAAAGAAAGACATATGTAGCTTGCAATATATTGCGCTGTATTGGCAGTGTGGTATATTGCTGCGGCATAATGTCTTGTGACATTATGACCCCGTGCCTGAAAAACTTGGGGGGGAGGGCTACACCACAGGGCACACAAGTCGGCAGGGTGAGAATGTTGGGGGTGCAACCTGTGAGTGGGAGAGGGGAACAAAGTGGGGAGGGTGGGCATAACAGGAGGCAAAGAAGACAAAACAAATTACAGCAGTAAAACCAGAGAGAAAAAAAAAACACTCCAGAGAGCCAGACCAAATCCGGGTCCATCAGCAACACAGGTAGTGACTCTAGCCACAGCACCAGATGGTCAGTTCAGAACTGGTCTGACAAACAAACTCCTACATACTACATAACAGACTTACTTCATCAGAAACAAACTCGCTGTACTTAACATGCACTAGTAAGGGCACATAGACCATTTTTGCAATCGCTATTTTTACGTTGCCAAAATTGACTCACTGACATTCACTCATTATATTTACAGGATACCCGATGATTATGGTGCCAAATTTATAAAGTGTGCTGGCAAGTATATTTTGTAAATAATACTTAAGAAGAAGGAGGGGACCAGAACTAGAGGGCATAGCCTCAGACTACAGGGAGGAAGAAACAGAGGCAATGTGAGAGGAAGATTCTTCACTGAGGGGGTGGTGAAGCCCTGGAACAGACTACCAGAAGAAGTGGTAGAGGCTGAATCAGTGGAAAGACTCAAGAGGGCATTGGACAGATATATGGGTATGAATAGTGGGGGGCAGGTGGGGGCTGGTGGGGGTGTAGGGGGGAAATTGGGCAGACTGGATGGGCTGATTTGGTCCTTTTTTTTTGCCGTCAAGCTTCTGTGATTCATATGAATCTATGAAATATGTTGAAAAGATTGTTATTCACTTACATGAAGACAGCCTAGAATGAGTGTGATATCGAGCACATGTGGGTCTCACTGTACCGGCAAAGTGTTTTTGGCAGTCCAGCATTCAGCATTGTACCAGTGAGAAACATAACAGATAAGTGCTTTTATAAAATACAAAAAAAAACTCACTTCTTTCCTTAGCGGAAAGGCCCCATTCGGTATCGGGTATATATTCGGCTTTTCAAGACAAAGATCCTACGAGTTTACAGGGTGTTTATTACTACTGGCAGCAAGTGTTGAACTTATCAGTAGATCCCTTGTTATGGCAAACCATGTGGCATTGTTTATACAAATTTATTAAGCAGGATAAGTACCAACAGATTCAATTAAAAATTTTACAGAATTTATACTACCCCCCCCGGGGATTGCATATAATGGGGCAACTCCCTACACTGATTTGCACTAGGTTCAGACAGCCAGAGTTCAGCCAGCCAGAGGGCTATCTTAATCATATACCTTGGGACTGCATTAAAGCAGCCCCTTTCTGGAATTCCATTAAGCTATCATTGGATCCACTATTGGGGCTAGAAGAATATTTTACACCAGAGATATGTTTAGTGGGTATTTATCCGGAGTACCTTTTTGGCCCCTGCAAAGCACATATGGCCCTGATAGCTGTTATGGCCAAGTTAATTATATTAAAACATTGGTTAGATGAAGCCATCCCTGCATACAAAGAATGGCACCAAGAAATCCTTCAGGCCTTGATGGTTGAAAAACAAATTGCTTCTACTCAAGGTATGATAGAGCGGTATTGGGCTCGTTGGGAGTCGCTCCATACTCTACTGTCCATTGTGCCATTATCATAGGGGGTTGTTATAGTCATGGTGCCTGTATTCTTTTGGTGATGCTCATTTGAGCCCTCTCTTCTTTATTATGGGTCCCTGTCTCTTGTATTGGTTTCTATTTTGTGAGACTATTGTTTCCCACTGATCATGGTCCTGTTGGTATGTTGACTTTAGTGGTGCTCTGGGGCTGGGTTGGGTGGGGTGGGTTTCAGGGAGTAGGGGGTTCTTTTTTCTTGATAGGTTGTTATTATTATTGTTGTTTGTTTTTGGTATTGTGGTTGCTATTGTGTTACTTGTTATTTTAATAAAGTATAGTTCATGAAAGAAAAACAAAATACAAAAACATTGTTTTTAAATGTACACTGAGTTTACTGAGAGCAGATGCTGGGACGGAGTGAGTGGCTGCTAGCTGGTTCACAGAGGTCATGTGAGCAGGTAGGGGAGTGGCAGAGAAACTGATCACTACAGATGTGAAAAAAGAAAGGGAAAAAATGAGGAACAGCAATTGGCTTCCTGTGTTTATGTAATGTGTTATGGCAGGAATGGAAAGAAGCAGCTTATGTACAACAGTTAGGCTGTGGACTCTTGCTTCTACATTTTTTAACAGTACAAGGAGTGGCACAAATATTTCTATTATGTCCTGCATCTAGCTGGCCAGCACTTGTTTTTAGCAATGCATTTGACATTTCTAATGCATGGCTAATGACCAGTCAGGATGCAGGACTTCCCTTTCCTATTTTATAAAAAGACTATAAAGAGAGCCTAGTGGCCCACAACATGTTCACACTGAAGAAAATGAGACTGGCAGGGGCATGATCTCAGTTTTCTGCAAACACAAGGCTGTCAGTAAGCTCCAGCAGACAGAGATTTTTTGATCTGGTGCCCTGAAGTATGACATGGAGACATGACCTGAAGCTCAGAGGTGGTAAATTCAGGTGTAATGTTAGGAAGCACCACTTCTTCCAGAGGGCGTTGAACCTATGGAACAGTCCACCACTCTTCTGCTTATTGAGGGAATCACCAGACACCCTGAGTAGTAGAATGGGTAGGAAATCCCATTAAATTAGTACATGTTTGCATAGCATACTTACTCATAGCTTCTCATGAAGCAGAAAAGGGGTGGGCTTGATGGACCAAGAATCCCTTTCATCTTTATGTTATTATGTAATAAATTGAACGAATAATAAACCAGTCAAAATATGAACAGATATTTCCTAGGTGGGCAATGAAATAGGTTACAAAAAGAGACAGGCTTCAGGAAGTAAAGAAGAGGAGTGAGCTGACCACCACCCCAATGTTTTGCCTCTGCAAAAGGGGGCCCCTTGTTGAAGCCTCAGTGCAGAAGCAAAATGCTGGGGTGAGGTCAGCTGGCTTGTTCCCTCCTGCCATGTACTGTGCTCTATTTCAGATACTATCTTTCATTTTAAACTTTCATGCTTGCTTTTACTAATAAATTGATTGTCTGAGCACTTTAAATTTGCTAAACTCTTGCTCCCCCTTGTCCCAGGGTGTGTGTGTAAAAGATAGACACTGACCCAGTTCATATAAGGTACAACAAACTTGCTGCATGAGTTTATTTCAGCAAGGTTCCAAAAATGAAAAAAACATAAGGAAATAAAAATAAATAAAAGAAAATAAATCATTGCACAACATTTGTCAGGAGGCATCAGTCAGGATCACATAACATCAATGGTTCTTTCCTCATCTGTGCTTCAGATTGCTTTGAGGACATGAAGCTTGCATGGCCTTCCCTCTCTCATGCTTCAAGCAGAATGAACAAGCATTTGTCAATGCCGAATGTTGCTTGCTTGTATGTGCTGTGTAGGTATTTGGAAGTCAGTGGAGTGCAAATATTGAACATTTGCAAACTTACAAGCATGCTTAGGAACTGCGCAACGCACGCTCGTGAAACCGTCATTTTTAGGAAGTTTGTGACCAAATTTTCAACATAGCCATTTTAACACCTCTGCTCATGAACAGTGTCACTGTGATTTTCTTAATGTGTCCCATACATTGATTTTGCACACCGACTGCGCCATTGTGTGCTAGATGGTGAAATCGTTGTGGGCGAGATACGAAAAATGACAGCTGTACTGCTCATAAGGAGGTGTGGTAAAAAGACAATGTTGGAAATCTGGAGTGAAAATATTGAAAATTCGCGAACTTCTGGCGTGCGTAGGAAGTACGCAATGCAGGCTCGTAAAACAGTCATTTTTAGGAAATTTTCCACCAAATTTTCAACATAGCCATTTTAAGACCTCTGCTCATGAACAGTGTCAATGTGATTTTATTAATGTGTCCCATACAGTGATTTCACACACCGACTGCGCCATTGTGCGCTACATGGGCGGAAACACATTTTAGGCGAGATGTGAAAAATGACAGCTGTACTGCTCATAAGGATGTGTGGTAAAAAGATAATGTTGAAAATCTGGAGTGAAAATATTGAAAGTCGCAAACTTACGGCGTGCATAGAAATGCATAATGCACACTCGTAAAACAGTCATTTTAGGAATTTTCCACCAAATTTTCAACATAGTCATTTTAAGACCTCTGCTCATGAACAGTGTCACTGTGATTTTCTTAATGTGTCCCATACAGTGATTTTGCACACCGACTCGCCATTATGCAGCTACATGGAATGAAACACTTTTGGGCGAGATGTGAAAAATGACAGCTGTACTGCTCATAAGGAGGTGTGGTAAAATAACAATGTTGAAAATCTGGAGTGAAAATATTGAAAATTAAGTGAACTACGAGTGAGGAACTGCGTGAACGACGCCAGAAAACAAAGCAGTCATTTTTTACTGAATTTTTCCACCAAATTTTCAACATAGGCTTTTTGAGAGCTCACCTTATGAACACTGGCTATGTCATTTCATTAATCTGTGCCAAAAGGTGATTTCACACAGTGACTGCGAAATCACCCTTCAGGCCCGATTAACACCATGACAGTGAGAGCACTCATGAGAAGGGGTCCCAAAAACCCCATGTTGAAAATTTGGTGCAAAAATTCCAAAAAATGCCTGAGATTTGCAGCAAAGTTCAAAAAAAAAACTATTTATCACATTATACAGCTTACCGGCATTTCCTCAGTTCGCGGTCGGCTTTGAAGAGTGCAGACGTGTTTCCGGTCCACCGAAGATTGTCGCACCAGAGTCCAGAGGTAAGTATGGGGTGAGGGGTGTGGGAAGGCAGGGTGCACAGTGGGTGGGTGCAGGTGAGGGGCCCAGACAGCGAGGAGACCATTTTGCATTGCAGGTCGGTTTTGTAAAAACAGGAGGCGATCCTGGGACATTTGCTACGCTGGGGTGGGCTCCCAGCGTGGCTGGGGCAGCTGTTTGGGGGCCATGGAGCTGACTGGGGATTGGGCACCCCGTCGGTGATAGCATCTGTTGCCATGCTGGGGTGGGCTCCCAGCGTGGCACCCTGTACTCTGGGAGGGAACAATGGAGCCGATGGGGATTGGGCACCTCCGTCGGCTATCACGATGTGTTGTCACGCTGGGGTGGGCACCCAGTGTGGCATGTGGAACTCTGTTTGGGCGTGCAGTACAGCCGACAGAGGATTGGGCACCGGCGTTGGCTATACAGTGTGTGTGGGGGGGGGCAAGCACGCAGTATGTGTGCATATGTGTGTGTGTAGGGGGAGCGCGCATGAGCAGGCGATATCTTATCGCTGCTCACTGAAGTGTAGCTCCCCCTTTCAACTGTACTCCACTGCATTTTCGACTGCTGTCATAGACAGCTCCAGCAGCGATTGGAGAACTGCGGCCGCACCTGCAAACACACTGACCAAATTGGAAGAGGGCTGCCACACCTCCGAAAACTCGGATGATGGCACTATGTTTCTTGCACATGCGTGCAAGCAACATAAAAACCAAGGCTGCTTGTAATTGTTTTCAAGGCTCCGGGCAGACTGAAAAACCAAGGCTGTTTATATCAGATACCATTATGAATTTAAAATAAAACAAATACATTCTCCATAAACAGAGAAGGAAAAACATCCATTTTCTTATTCAGCAGCCTGAAAAACAGGCTTTTTTATATCGTCCTCCGGCCTTTTCTCTAGCAAGGGAAGCTTTCATTTATACTAAATCTGGCTTTCTCAGACACCAAACCTCTAGGTAGTATATAACATTTTCAATGTACTTAGGCAATCAAACATATTTTATACTATATGTGCTGTATAACAACAGTGCACCAAAAAATGGCTCATATTTTAAATGTACAAATATTTAACAATGGGTATCTGTTTTTATATTGGCAAATGAAACTGTGCTAGCTAGCTATTACATTGTTTGGTCACTTTTAGCCACACAGGATGCAGTTTAGAGGGACCTGAAAAGGAAACATAGAGTAAAGAAGAAAAAAGGGGAGGTTCTGTAGGTGGCCATCCTGACAGAACAGGGAGAGGATAGTACAGTATAGAATAGTTAGAATGCTGTTGTAACAGGCTTTAGAAAAATAAATTAGAATAGAGTCCCTCTAATTCCAAGGTAGGATGACCAGCCCTATCATACCCCTGATGAGGCCTTCTAGGTAAGGTGCAATGTAGGGGTTTTTGGCCGTCGTGTCTTTGTTCATGTAATTTGCAAGAAAGGCATTTTTTTGTTGTTGTTAAAGATTTTTATTTTTAGAAAATAAATTGTTACACATACAAGGCTGTGTGCAAACGCAACACTGCCTACAGGACACAGGATATAGCTGGAAACAAAAAACAATGGGCATGCACTTACCCCCTTGAATCAGGCTTACAACATACGCCATGTAGATAGGGATTGAGAACTGTACTTAGGCATGTCAGAGTAACACTGTAATAGGAGGCCTACCTGGTGTGGCCTGGACTACCATCTCTAAGAGGTGATTCTCAAGAAAAAGCAAGAATAGATGGAAGGAAGAACCCCACAAAAGCATATACCTGCGTGCAACAAAGAAAACACAACATTATACACACAAAGCATTATGAAGGAGCTGTGTCTGTTCAGATGCTGCTAATATCTGCTCTCTTAAATACTTCCAGATTAAGAATTTCTGCTTTTTCCTCTAAACCTTGAATGCAAGAAATACATTTTAATAGTTTTTGTTGTGTGTGATCCAGATGCTTGTTGCTTTTTGCACTATAAATTGACTACCTGATCACTGCTTGGTATGCTATAGTCTACTCCTTTTCTCCTTTTTACATATGAGATATACACCCTGTCTGTTTAGCACCTGAGATCTAGACTAGCAAGCTTTCTTCATTGTGTTTTGAAGCTTCATAAAGTCTTTATGTTTTCTGGCAGACTGTTCCAGATTGAAGTTTAAGATCCTATGGCACAGGTAGAGGTGGACATGGCAGAGGATGGTCACAGTGTAAGAGCTGCACTGCAGCAGTAGTAAGTGCTCCACTTTCATATTTACAATTTGTTCTACTACTTGGACTAAATTGTATTGGGACTGGGTATGGGTGCTAAGACTTTGTGATTGTAGTTCACTGAGAACGTCAGTAGACAACAGATCACGGGGGCTAATTTGACAACTTCACCACTGTAAGGGCTAATTTATGAGTTGTGCACATTTTATAGTGCTTTGAGGCTTACAAGGTCTCTGTGTAGCTCATTCTGTGTGCTTTTGAGCTGCAGGAGAGATTTTGCAAAGTTTGAGTGACTGAACCCTTGCAACTGAAGGAATAGCACTTCCGGGTCACAGAGTGTAAATTAGCAAGCCCTGCAAGCCATCAGCAAGCACAGGCGGAGGTGGACATGGCAGAGGCCGGTCACAGTATAAGAGTTGTGTTGTAGTAAGTGTTCCACTTTCATATTTACAATTTGTTCTGCTGCTTGGGCTGTATTGTACTGGGACTGGGTATGGGTGCTAAGGCTGCTGGGGACTGTAGTATACTAGGAAGGTCAGTGGAGTACAGATCACCAGGGCCAATTTGACAACTTCACTGTAAAGGCTAATTTATGAGTTGTACACATTTTATGGGGCTTAAAAGGTCTCTGTGTAGCTCATTTCGTGTGCTCTTGAGCCACGGGAGAGAGTTTGCAAAGTCTGAGCAATCGGACCCTAGCAACCCAGGAACAGCACTTCCAGATCACAGAAAGTATATTAGCAAGCCCTGTGAGCCCTCAGTAAGCACAGGTGGAGGTGGACACAGCCAAGTCAAGTGTTTGCCATGTCAGCTGGGTCAGGTGGACTGACAGTGAGACTGCAGGAATTAGTTTTGCTGGGCATTTTCTAGTAGAATCATCTGAAGTTAAATTAACAGTAAGGCCCTGGACACACTGGGGAACTTAAAACAGTTTAAGTGCTTTAAAACAGTTTAAATTCCCCCTAGCACTGTTTGTAGACAGACTATAAGCCCCTTAAAACGTTTTAACAAAAGTGTTTTTAAACTCTGCTAGATACCTAGTCTTAAAACCATTTTTAAAAATGTGTTGGAGCTAGCATGGTTTTACTTACAGGTCTGTCCGGGAGTAAAAGTATTTTAAGCTGTAATGGTTTAACTAAAACCGTTCTAGATGCAGTGTGTCCAGGTAAGCACAGTTCTGTGTGTTGGACTTAACACTAAATAGTTACAAGGAGAACAGGTTTAACACTAGCAGTGTGGCCACACTAAACCGTTTTCAAAAATGGTTACTGAGTAGTATGGCTGCACTGAAATGGTTTAGCTAAAATGGTTTGGTAAAAACGGTTTTCAAAAACAGTTCTGTAGTGTGTCCAGGGCCTAAGAGGCTAACTTAAGTTCCTAAAAGTTGTAACTCTAAATATAAATTGATAATGAAGAGACAAATATTGCTGACAGAATGCACAAAGTGCAAATGTTTAAAAGGATATATGAGGGAGAATCTACAGCCTGTTTTTCTTGTGACAAGTGTATTTATGTAATGGCCTTAGAAGAGGAGGCGATCAGCAGTCTAAGGGAGCGTACTAGTACAAATTAAAGTATTCAAACCTAGAGCTTTGTAGACAGCTTCTACAATACCCTAATTAAGCAGAAAGCAGTTAGGGAACCTTGAGAGGGGAAGAGTACAGAGCAGTGGGGAAGAGGCAATATTAGTAGCGGATTCTGAATGCAACCTGGAAGGGACTGGAAACAACAAAGTTGCTGGAGAAAAAAGAAAACAGGACAATGTAAGTAATGATAAGGAGGACAATTCTGAGGATGTACCCTCATGGACAAGGGTTGAAGGCAGAAAAAAGGCTAAGAGAGGCAGAGTGCAGAGGTTTTCAAGGTTCCCCTTGCAAATGTATTTCAAGCATCAGAACAGCAAGGGGAGGAAATGCAAACCTCAGTGGGGATGAGCTAAATTCTAAGACATTAGATGAAGGTAAAAAAGGAAATTGAGGGCAATAGTAGCCGGGTAATAAGTGGATGAATCCATGAGGGAGGTGAGCACTGAATGGAAATTCAAGAATTGGCGAATAACCTTGTGGTGATTAGGGATTCAATAATAAGAAACATAGACTCTGTTTTGTGTAGCGGGAGAAAGGAAAGGGTTTCAGCAAACTGCCTATTAGGTGCCTGAATTAGTGACGTAAGGAGAAACATAGGGGGTTTGCTAAAAAGGGTAGGGTGAGCCCTACTGTATTGCTTCATTTACGAACAAATGACATTGGTGATAGAACACAGGAAAATATAAGCGCAGATTTTAAGACAGTAGATGAGTACCTAAAGGGCAGAAAATGCAAGGTTATAGTTTCAGAAATTCTGCTGGTGCCAAGGGAGGGTACAGGAAGTTCTTGGGGGGATCATAAGGATTAACAGATGTCTTGAAAACTGAGCCAAGAGTCAGGACACTGAGTTTATTCAAAACTGGGAAGTATTTGACAAGTAGGGAGATTTGTAACCAGAGGGATGATTTGCACCTAAACAATTTCAGGGTGAGGTGTTTGGCAGATGCATTTAAACTAATAGCAAAGGGGCATGGGGGAAGGGAAACATTGATTAAGGACAGTACTGAGAAAAATATAGCAGTTAAGAAAACACCATTTGGGAATGGTCAGGGTAATAAATGGAACTGTATTCTAATTAATGTACGTAGCCTCAATAATAAAATAGAGGAATAAAAATACTAGCTACCGCAGAAGATTTTGCAATTATAGGTGTAACCAAAACATGGTGGACCAACAATGATGACTGGAACAAAGAACTTGAGGGGTATCAGCTCTTCGGGAGAGACAGAATAGGGAAAAGTGGTGAGGAGTGGAACTTTTTGTGAAAAATTCATTATGGACAGAAGAGATAAAGAATGAAGATGCGGATAGCGAAGAGAGTATATACTGTAGATAAGGGTAGGACACAATAGTCGAGACTACATTATAATGGGTATCTGGTACAGACCACCTGGGCAATTAGAATCGATGGACAAAGCTTTTGTAGATGATCTGGAACATTCGAGGAATAAGAAAAACACTATACTATTTGTGGATTTAAACTTACCGGGAATAAACTGAGAGAATGTCAAATGAGGTTGTCCACAGGATAACCGGTTAGCTATGAATATTTTAAATCTTAACTTAGAGCAGCACATTAGGGAACCAACTAGAGGTAACTACATTCTTGATGTTGTACTAAGTGATTTGGGAGACAATATTAACCCTTGTAGAACATGGGAACCGATAAGAGATGGTGATCACCAGATGGTAACTTTTACAATGCAGAAGTATAAGATGAAGGATAAAGGAACAACTAAATATAGCTATTACAAAGGGGCAGGCTTTAAATTAGTGGGTATGGGTATGGATCTGGATAACTGGAGCTGGAAGAAGGAAATGATGAACAAAAATGTCAACAATGCATTGGAGATACTAAAGGGCAAATTAAGGAACTTAGGGCCAGATATTCAAAACTTTGCCCCTGGGCTAAATTAGCACTTCCCGGTGGGCAAACTTAGCCCAGAGCACAAAGTAAACTATATTCAAAAGGAATAGCCTGGAGCAAACAGCTTCTGAATATAGCATGGGAATGAGGCCGGGCAATCTGGGCTGGGAGTGCAGGGAAAACTTAGCCCTGGAATAAGACAGCTCTGAATATAGCAACCAGGAAGTGCAAACCACAACAACAACACAGTGCACAGTGACGTGAGGGCAGGTACAGACAAACTATGTGGCCAATGTGTGTGCCAGCAAATGCGTGGACTCAGTACAGCTGCAGGCAGCAGCAGATGTGAAAGAACAGTGATCAAAACTGTATAATACTTCCTGAACCGTTAGCTCCACTTTAGCGCAGAACTAAGCTGTTTGCCCAGTACAAAATATGCCATATTCGAAAGTAACATGCAAATGAGCCTACTTCGGCAGACTCTGGGCAAACAGCCTGATTAGCATCTCATCATGTCCTGATTTGCATGCTGTTTGCCCAGCGTTACTGCAGGGTCCCACAGAGCCACCTGTAGGTCAGTTTGGAAGTACAGGGCCTGGCCAGGTCCAAACGCAGCTCCACCTCTAGGTCAGTCTGGCAGTGCACATTAATAGCTGCAGGCTACATGTAAACAGTACAGCATAGCATAGCATATTGTACCCCAGGGGACACCACAGCATAGGCACAGGTGGTGGTGGTGCGGCATGCTACAGTGCACAGCAGACATTACAGTAGCAAGGAGGCCAGTAGTGTGAGGGACACAGCGCTGCCTATGGTGTGTAGGGCAGTGATGCTGACTGCACTGTACACAGTGACAGGCCCAACATTCAGGTGTTTACTGACAGTGGACATCACTGTTACGCTGTTGCGTGATCCACAGATGCTGCACCTGTGGCATGGGATGCACACAGTGACATATACATGGCCGGCTGTGTGTGCTGTGGCATTGTACAGTTGTGCTATATGTGGCTGGAGGAGCATGTAGGATCCGACAGGCATACAGGTGGTAGGGTATTCCCACTACTGGCCCATGTGCACTGCGTGCTGTGTCCCAGTCTTGTGGCCACACTTGGGTTGTGGTGAGGTCTGGCCACCTATACACCCTCCCCTCAATGGCCACCATGCCCACAGTGCTGCCTGTATGTGCTGGCATCTGTTGGGCACTACAGACATATGGTCTGCAGGTGTGTGCTGTATGGCCACACTACTATGTTGTCCTCTGTGGGCCCTATTACCCCTTACTGCCTGTGTATGGTTGGGACCTGTGGCAGCTGTTGGCATCATGGTGGTGCCATCAGTGAACAGCATGTGTCCTCCATGTCTGGCAGTTTCTAAGTGTCATACTCATATGTTAGGGTTGTACAAGCTGCGCTAATGCCACACTATCACTGCGCAAAGCAACAATGTTGCGCAAGGCTGTTTGCCCGGGGTTAAGACCAACTTTTCCTGGGTGGTAATTTGTACCGTGCTATGGGTCGCACTAATTCGTGTTAAGCACCTTAGAGCGGCGCTAGTCAGTGAATATCTCATTGCGCCTGTATTCATGTTCACTTTAGCCCTTGCATATAATTATGGTTTGTCCGGCGTCAATGCGGTTTGCACGCACTATTTGGCCTTTTGAATATAGCAGACCCGCGCTATGCCCATGCAAACATTTTTTGCCGAGCGCAAAGCTTTGAATATCTGGCCCCTAGAATGCAAATATGTACTGTGAGAGAAACAAATATAACAAGGATGGCAAGATATCCCCATGGTTAAACAGGAAAGTAATGAAAAAAATTAGGCAAAAAAGGAGGTTGTTCAAAAGAGCAAAAGGCACAGGGAATAGAGATGTATGGGACAGGTACTTAGTAGTAGCCAAGGAGTGTAAACTTTTAATTAGCAAGGCAAAAAGGAAGAAAGAGGAAGATATTGACAAAAAGGCTAAAAATAATCCAAAGTTGTTCTGGGCGTATGTTAATAAAAAAAGGAGGGTATAAGATGGTGGGACCCTTAATAGAAGGGAGTAACAGGATAGATAACAAAACAGAAGTGGCAAATGTACTAAATAAGTTTTTTGGTGTCAGTATATATCAGCCATTCAAGTTAAATACAGTTTTAATTAGGAATCAGAACATTGCACCATTGATTACAGAAACAGAGATGTATAAGGTGTTGAATAATTTAGATACAAAAAAATCTCAGGGACCCGGTTGGATACACCCAAGATTGTTAAAGAAGTCAGCCCATACATTGAAGGGACCAGTTTCTTGGCTTTTTAATAAATCACTGGAAACCGATGAAACATCGACATGTGGAGATCAGCTGTTATCATCCCTATCCATAAGAAAGGGAGCAGGGCTGATAAAGGAAGTTACAGGCCAGTAAGCCTTTTGGCACTCTTAGGGAAAATTATGGAGACTTTTATAAGAGGTATAATGGAAGAACATCTGACTAGTAATGGACTAGGGGACGAAACTCAACATTGCTTCAGGAAAGGGAGGTCTTGTCTAACAAATTTAATTAGCTTTTTTGAAGGGGAGAGTCTAGCACTAGATGAAGGATAATCAGTGGATGTGGTCTATCTGGATTTCAGGAAGGTGTCTGATACTGTGCCACATGCAGAACTAATTAAATGCCTGGGAAACATTGGAATTAATAGCAAGATTATAGCATAGACAAGATCTTGGCTGAGTAATATATCACAGAGAGTGTGAGTGAAAGGGCAGGATTCTGGGAGCATAGAGGTGACCAGTAGGGTCTAGCAAGGGCTGGTGCTGGGACCAATTCTGTTCAACATTTATGTATCAAATATGAAAATAGACAGAGGGAGTCTGTTATCCAAATTTGCAGATGATACAAAGTTAGGGCATATAGTGGATATGGAGGAGAAGGTTAGGTCATTGCAGAGTTCACTGGATGAACTACATGAATGGTTAATTAAGTACAAAATGACTTTCATTCTAGATAACAGTGTGGTAATGCACATGGCAATGGAAATATTAAGGTGTAATACAGATTAGGGAATGCAGTCCTCAAAGTCACTGAAAGGGAACTGGATCTTGGAATAACTACAACAGACAAGTTAAAATTTACTAAACATTGTAATGAGACTGTCATTAAATGTAACAAGATAATGGGATGCATTAGGAAGAATATAGAGAGTAGGAGTTGAGATGGTGATGCCAATGTGATGCCAATGTATAGGGCTTTGGTGAGGCCACATTTGGAATACTGTAGACAGTTATGGTCACCATAAATCATGAGAGACATCAAAAAACTGGAAAGGGTCCATAGGAGGATTGCAGAAATGGTGAAAGGTTTGAAAAATCAGTCATATGAACCGAGATAAGATAGCCTGGGTTTGTATTCACTGGAGAAGAGAAGACTAAGGGGAATCTTATTACAGTGTCTAGAGCTTTAAAAAGTGTAGATATGAGAAATTGTTTGTATTTGGAACTAAGGACATTCAGTAGGGAAGCAAGAGGGCATAACATCCAGTTGCAGGCTAAACATTTTAGGACAGTAAGGAGAGGAAGTTGGTTCAGTCAAAGGGTGGTCCATCTTTGGAACACCTTGCCTGAGGCAGTTGTTACTAGTCAGATTCTGAATATCTTTAAATGCAGGTTGGACAACTTCTTAAAAGCGAGAGGATTTGGGAGTCTTTCTCATTAAATAATTGCCAGATGGGCCAGATAGGCATTATTTATTTATTTAGGGATTCGGATCATACCTTTGAGCTCAGAGCTCTTTTACAAAGGTTCCATGTCAAACAGTGACAATGACAGCAATAACAAACAGTTTACATACAATACTCGAATAGTAGGTAGCTAGCATACAATAAGGTTACAATGTCATTCATAGTACCAATGGTGATAGTACAGCATCAAGAGCATTCAACTAGGGTAAAGGACAGTGTTTATATGTAGCGAAGGAGATAAAGAGGTGTGACACCTAGTGGGAGAGTCCAAGGAGGAGCCAAGGTGAGGGGGAAGGGAGACGGGGGGGGGAGAGTGGGCGGCCAAAACAAGTGGCTTTGTCTAGGAGGTTGGGAGGTAGTGGTAGTAGGTTGGTTTTAAGGTTGATCCAGTGGTAGAAAAGGCACAGCGGAGAGAGGAAGACAGAGGGATAGGGCAAGAGGGAAGAGTGGGGGTCAAAGGAAGGGGAAGGAGAATGTGGATGAGTGGGCATTATGGGTGTTAGAGTCCTAGTGGCAGACACAAACTATCCTAGTAAGAAGGTGTTGCCTTAGGCCATTTTTGAATTGCGAGATGCATTGTGAGTTTAGAATGTGCACTGGGATTTCCATTAAGCTCCCTCCTGTCTATATTACCTACGTTTCTACATTCCTAATCCAAAAGAGTAGGGAATACTCCAGTGGCTTGCTCAGCATTCCCTAGCTGAATCAGTAAAACAGGTATTGGAGGGTATGAATACCTTCAAATCAAATCTTTACCTTGTACTTCCCACCTGTTCAAACTCCATAATCACCACTTACATTTTCCTTCATTCTGGACTCTCTCTATCATGCCAGTGACTCATTGGCTCCTATCTCTACAACTGAAGGAATTGGAGCTGTTGTGGACCTGATCTCATAGGGAGCATCTAGACTTCCCAATAATGTTGCTGCATAGTTTGAGTATGGGGCACTCTGCTATAATGAGCTGGATAGCCTCATAGTGTGATTGAAGAGTTTGTGAAAGAGTTACGTACTGGATTTTCAGTTTGAAGGTATGCATTTCATTTAATGCAACTGTCCACAGAGGGGCATAGGAAATTGCTGCTGGCACTTCATGGCTGCTGTGCTTATCTAACGGTAGTCACCATACTACTCGTCAAGTTATAGCCCACTTATAATTCATTGTTTTATGAATCAAACAGGATACTAGGATGTATAAAGATATAGTTTTCCAGTAAGAGAAAAGAGGTACTGTTGCCCCTATGGATCACTGGTAAGGCCATTACTGGAGTACTATGTCTAGTTTTGGAGCCCACACCTAAAAAAGAATGTACTGTCCAGAGGTGGGCTATAAACATGATACAGGGTCAGCAAGGAAAATCACATCAGGAGCATTTAGCCAGCTTGACTATGTACTGGCTGGAGGTCAGAAGGGAGGGCAGGGACATGACAGAAACCATATCTGAAAGGGATAAACGATGTAGACTGTCATGACCTGTGTAAGCATAGCATGAAATCAGCAACTAGGGTACACTAATATAAACTGGTGGGTGGTAGATTCAGGAAAGACATAAGCTAGTACTTCTTCACAGAAAAGTTGATGGATAGATGAAACAGTTTGCCAAGGGAGATGGTAAACACCAAGATAGTGACAGGTTTCAAGAGAGCATGGAGCAGCTATAAGGGGTTGGTGAAAATGAAGATAGTGAAGGGGTGGAAGGTGGACAGGGAGAAAGATAATCACCAATGGGCATTTAGCCTAGGCATGACTAGGGGTAGGATGTTATGGCTCATGTAAGAAAATGGGCACACAACATGAAATATGAATCTTTTTCTGCCAACAACTTGAGATATATGTACTGTACAGTGTGCATGAAACAATATGGGCACCCAAGTGCAAAATTGCAAAACCGTATTTTTTTCAGATTCAGCAGATTTATTTTCAAAGAAACAGCAGCAATATGAAATTTCCATTTATGGTTAATGTGAGAACATTTCTTTTTATTACCAAAATATATTCATTATTGAAGATTTTTTCTTGGGCAAACATGGCTTTAGCACACATCAAGCACATTACCTGGTGGGGAGGGGTTAAGAATAGCCACACAGTCAGGAAATAAACAAACAATTTCCAGTATAGCTAACAAAAAGAAGAAGTATTTTGTATGTATTGACTTTAGTCGACTGTGACAAGGTAGGGTTAGAGTGCACCACATGGCCTTTTTTTGATTTTAACAGTATCCATGAATGATGATCTAGTTTGGTAAACCCTGCAAGGTAAGCACAAAGAGGAACTGATTAGTCCTTCCTTGCCCCTCTGTTTCAGATTAGATGGACTGTGCAGTAAGAAGGGGAGCGGGGGGGTGGATCAGGAGGGATAAAAACCCTTATGGACAATAGGTGCTGGAACAGATAGGGAACTCCAGGCTGATTACATGGATCTGTGGTCTGTTTCTGTCTTCATTGTCTACATTTCTATGTAGCATAGCTAGTGACATTAGGAATTAGTTGCCAGGATGTAGCCTGAAGGCCTGAGCCTTAACCCAGTACACCTGTATCAATACTGCTTAAGCCTCCACTTTCCAAAATCCTGCTGACTACCTCGGTGACCTTATGATTTCTTGATGTCACAGGGTCAGTCTCAGCCCCGTCTATTGATATCCTCAGCACAAGTGAAATAAATAAATTAGAAAAATTGTCAGCCTAAAAAAAAAAAATAATTATGTAATTATGCCCTGTCTGCTAGTGCCAGGTTACCAATAGGTTAATATGAAACAGAGGCTCTGAGCTCTGGAAGATTCTAGGCTCTCTGTCCCTCTCAGCTTTATTAGGATGTTGCACAGTGCAGAAGTCTGCATATGTGAGTCATATACAAAGCTGGGGAGCTCCCTTCATAAAAGGAAAGGGCATATAAATGACTCAGTTCTGGAGTTCCTGAGCTTTTCTACACAACTCATAGAAGTGCAGACATCCTGGCCTGAGGAGTAGAGAGAAGCGGAGTTGTCCAGGAGTATCAACATACCCCCTCCCCCCAGGAGGTGCTTTCTGACCAGAGGTGCTAAGGAAGCTATATTGAGAAAAAGGAAATATCTTCAGAAATATTAGACAAGAGGACAGAGAATACAGGACAGAGATAGAATGAGAGAAAAGAGATTGCATATGTATACAGAGAGGACCCACCCCCATGTTTTGGGGTGGAGGAGGAGAAGAAGGAAATTAGCCTAACTCATGTGTGCAGAGCCATGTGGGAGTCAATGAGAAATCCTTTCATATCTTTTGATGCCTTATGCTTCAGGAGGAGTCAAACATCTATTGAGCATGGCCTACACTGGTCTGTGTCTGTGCCCCAGGAGGCTCAAGAAAGTGTGCCCCAAAGTTAGGTGGAGAAGAGACTAGGCTGTGAGGAATCCTGTGGAGAGTCACCCCATTAAGTAAGGCCTCCCAGAGGAAGGTAACAACAGCCCCTATATAGCAGCAGAGAGTGGGTAGCTAAATGAATTTAGCAGCAAGCCTCCTGTTTGCCTGCATGCAGCCCTAATGAGCGCCCCAATTACTGAGCAAAATCAATGGGAAAAAGTATATAGAGCGATCCTGTCGCTGGGACCCTAGTGTTATGAGAACCCTGACTGGCTCCTTACCTTGGGAGTTTGAAACATAGAAACATAGATTGTAATGGCAGAAAGAGACTGATGATCCATTAAGTCTGCCTGTACTATAACAATCTCACCCCTGACCTAGTATTCTGGGGTTATCACTCTCTGCCCCACTCCTATAGTCCTATGCTCCCTGATTTTCTTTAGTTGTCAGCATGGCTCAGCTGGTAACACATCCACTTCTGAGCCAGAAGGTTGTGAGTTCTCATCCCCCCCTAGGATTGGGCTCATACCATGAATGCCGGCACCTGACAGTGCAGTACTGGGAGTGCTATACTTTTGGGATGTGCCATTCTTTGCATGAGATGTTAAACCAAGGTTTCTTCTAGCCATCTCTGATGCTGTCCTGAGGAATGTCCAGGTGGAAGTAAAGAAACCCAAAGCACTGTTCAAAAGAGTAGAGGAATATTTTATTGATAACACATAATCAAAACATCCAGTGTAACTACATACAAATCAATTCCTGAAATCAAAAAAGAAAATATTTTTCATCCCACCACCCGAACTGAATTAAAGAAAAAATAAAAGGATTAAGCAAACCATACAATGGTGACAAGTGATACAAACCCCAATTTCCATCTTATAATCTATAATTTAAATTATTTAAATTTAGAAAACCCTTTCCACCACATAAACACTGTGGACCTGGTATTAGGACGTAATTCATATTCATAAATCTCCTGTATACCATTTTCACATAGAATTCTGAAAGTATCATACAATACCAGTTTTTGCTGTAGAACCCACTGGCATCTAGCATGCCACAGATAAAATTTCAGAACTGCAAAGAACACATGTAATGAACTGATATCATAGTTCTTTAGGTTAACTGGATATGTACCCAAAGCTACACTTGCATAAGACAAATTAGCCAACCACTTCAACCTCCCAGCATTAGCTAAATAAATCCATAACATGCTGGAATATGCACATGATATTAAAAAATGATTAATATCTTCGATTATAGCTATACAGTCAGGAAAGGGACAAAATCGTTCTTCCAGAGCTTTATCCTTGTTGTTCCCCCTAATGTTTAGTCTGCCATATACACTCAACCACACAATTTCCCACATATTTTCCGGAATACGTCTAGTGTTTAAAAGATGTAGCACTTTCACATTGTCAGTGTTTAAAAACTGGTTGAGCCAGGATATGTTCTGTCATTATATTTAAATATAACTGGGAGCAGGGAAATTTACCAACAGTATCCTTATCCAGATGCCACTTCCTGAGTTTTTGAGTAGTATGTCTGATAGTAAGTGGAAAGATTAAATATTTAGATTGTTTGGGAATCCCTTCTTTCCAAACCTGAAAAAAACCTTCATAACTATTTAGAAACATAGAAACATAGACTTTGACGGCAGATAAGGACCACTTGGCCCACCCAGTCTGCCCATTTCCCTACCTACTGGATAAGCTGCAGATTCTAGTTAACCAACAGCCTACTTCCTGCAACCCCCCACTATAATTGCCTTATGTCTGTCCCATGCATGTTTGAATTCCTCCACTGTTTTAGACCCCACAACCTCTCCAGAAAGGTGGTTCCATCGTCCACCACTCTCTCTGTGAAAAATTTCCTCACATTACCCTGAGCTGTCCCCCTCTAACTTTAAATTGTGCCCCTTGTTCTTACACATCTCTTTTCTGAAAGATGCTACCTCCTGGACTTTGTTGATTCCTTGAGGTACTTAAAAGTTTCTATCATGTCCCCCCTGTCCCTTCTTTCATCAAGGGTATACATATTAAGCTCTCTCAGTCTCTCTTCATATGGTTTCTGATGTAGACCCTACACCATTTTAGTTGCCTTCCTCTGGACTACTTCCATCCTGTCTATGTTCTTGCGTAGATGAGGTCTCCAAAACTGCACGCAGTACTCCAGATGGGGTCTCACCAACTGCCTGTATAGAGGGATAACCACTTCCCTTTTTCTACTTGTGATTCCCCTCCCTATGCATCCCAGTATCCCCCTGGCTTTCCCTACTGACTTCTCACATTGCATACCCACCTTTAGGTCATCTGATATGACTACACCCAGATTCCTTTCCATTATTGTTGTTGTTAGTACCTCCTGCTATTGTGTACTCTCTACTGGATTTTTATTTCCCAGGTGCATTACTTTGCACTTCTTTGCATTGAATCTAAGTTGCCATATGTCTGACCATTCCTCCAACCTTGCCAAGTCCCTTCTCATCCTTTCTACCCCCCTTGTATCAACTCTGTTACAGATCTTTGTGTCATCCATGAAGGCATACCTTTCCTTTCAGACCCTCTGCAATGTCACCTATAAAGACGTTAAAGAGGACTGGACCCAGTACTGAGCCCTGAGGTACTCCACTAGTAATCCCCCTTTCTTCAGAATGTGTTCCATTCACTATTACCTTTTGTGTCCTGTTGTGCAGCCAGTTTTCTACCCAGGCTACCACCCTGGGACCCACTCCCAGGCTGGCTAACTCGATTATTAATCTTTTGTGTGAGACTGTGTCAAATGCCTTGCTAAAGTCTAGGTAGGCCATATCCACAGCCCCTCCCTGGTCTATTACTTTGGTCACCCAGTCAAAGAAATCGATTAGATTTGTGCAACCATTTTTCGTAAGCGTTTCTGGTAGTTGAAGGGCTAACTTAAAATTTTGTGAACAAAAAAGTGCATGAAAGAAAACCACTGGATAGACCATCCCCAACCCTCCCTTATCCTCATGCAGATAAGTGTACATTCTTTTAATGGGGTTCAACTGACTACCCCACAATAATTGAAAAAAAAGGCTATAAATTTTAGCCTCCATATGAATGGGTAAAGGAAAAATTATCCCTGTATATACTAAGCCTGAAATTAGAAATTTCTTTAGAATTGAAACACATTTTAATTTAGATAATTTCCACCCCTTCCATCTGTGCACTTTAAATTCTCATGCAGCCAGGACTGTATCCCTGTTATAAGAACCCATATCAACTCCTGAAAAGTACAATCCCAAAATTTTTACAGGGGTTGTTACCAATAATGTGTTATCAATAGGGACCACTGTTAGTTTTTCCAAGCCTAAGCCAAAGACAACACTTTTTTTAAGATTCAGTTTTGCCCCAGATAAAGCCAAATATAAATCAATTTCAGAAAGCATTGTTAAAATGCTACTTCTAGATTCTGCAAATAGACAAATGTCATCAGTATATGCCAGAATCCAAAGCTCATCATCCTGCCGAGAACCATGTACTCCTGTTAGAGAAGTATTTTGAACAATGCATTGAATCAGGGAGTCCAATGAAAAAACATACAGAAGGGGGCTTCAGGGGAAACCCTGACAGACTCCCTCGGTAATGTGTATTGTCTTCCTGACCTTACCTAAAACTATGGGACTAAGGGAGCCTGAAGAATACAGCCTCTGTAGCCACAGCACAAAAACCTGTGGAACGCCATAATGACATAAGGTGTGAAACAAAAAGTCATGCTTCACTGTATCAAAAGCCTTACTAAGGTCTAATGATATCAAACACCCAGAATGGCTATGTATATTATAATAGTTAATGACCTATTTTATCAAAATAAGGGCCTGCTGAATTTCCACCCAGGCAAGCCACAAAACTGGGAATGGTGCAACATTATGGCAGCATACGTTTTTAACTGCAAATTTCAAATATTCAATAATAATTTAAAATCTGTGTTCAAGAGAGTTATCAGCCTCCAATTACTGAACTCAGATCTAGCTCCAGTTTTAAAAAGAAAGATAACCAAACCTTTAGTAAAAAATGAAGGGATAGGACCATTCTGTAAGAGATAGTTAAACACCTGTACCAACCCTGGTGCCAGTTCAGTGGTGAAGGTTTTATATAGTTCAAAAGGTAGGCCATCCTGCCCGGGGGAAGATCCCATTTTAGACAGTTTAATGGCTTATTGAACTCAAGAACTGAAATTGGCTTAATAAGATCTTGACCTCTCTGAAAATCTGGAACAACTCTAACTTGTGAAAGGTACCTTGTGATGGCAATGTTATCAGGTGGACCTAGATTCTGAAAGGATCGCAGATGATTCTCTACTATGTGACACAATTTGGAAGGATCTGAGGTCAAATTACCTTGGTCATCATGTAATTCATGAAATGTGGAGACTTCTCTTTTAATTTTACTCATTTCAAAGGGGTCAAGTTGTGTTTTTTTTTTAGTTCTGTATAATAAATTTGCCTTGATAGACTGTGCCCTATTGTATTGGAATTTAAGTAAATCCATTTTTACTTTAATAATCTGATCAGAGACATTTGGTTTTGTGCCAGAAGCAATTGTCGTTAACCTTTGTAGTTGTGCCTGGAGTCTGAGGTATTGAAAAAAGGCATTCTCGGCTTTCCTTTTCCCAGATTTCTGAATACATTCTCTAAGATATTGTTTAGTATCCCACCACCAGTCCCCCAAATCATCATAAAGATCCAACACAGATAGTCTGGCTACTGTAAGTCCTTTAACTGAACTGTGTATCCCCTGATCCTGGAGCACCGAAGAATTAAGTTTTCATTGATTGGTGTGGTACTGTGGTGTCGAGGAATCTGTAAAGGACCCTATTAATAATAAATGATCAGAAAATTCTACCAGGAGATTAGACTGGGTAATAGTGTGGTGATGTTTGCTTGTAAAAATATAATCGATAGTAAAGGTTCATTGCCCCCTCTGACGTGTGAAAGTGGGACCTCTTATTTTGTAGTCTGAACAGTTAATCAAATCCACAGTAGAGATGCACTTAAAAAGCATATTAGAGTCACAATACTTTTTTTTTTTTTTGCTGCGAGAAAATGTTCCTTGTGGCTAGAGTGCAATTAAAGTCTCTGGCTAAATAAACAGTTCTGGTGGTCACTAAAAATGGCAGAATTGCTTCAATCATCTTGACCCTTGGATTGTGGACCATAGACTTTAATCAATCTACTGGGCTGGGAATTCCAAATACCATCCAAAATAAGGACTCTGCCAGGGATCAGATCAATGAGTTTTGTTAGTAAAAATCTGAACCCAGTAAATAGGATCCCTATCCCATCTGACCTATCCAACCCAAAGGACTAATAGGAAGGTCCCCATGACCATTCAGCCTTAAACAACTGTAGCTGGGTATCAGACCACATCCAAGTTTCTTGTAAAAAGAAAACATCAAATTTATAGTCATGGAATGTTTGAAATGTAATGAGCCGTCTCTTATGGTTCAATAAGCTACACACATTAAGAGAAGCTACTGTATGCATTTACATAGTCCAGTGATTCAAACCATCATTTTTTCCTTCTCTTTTTCATCCTTGAGTATCTATATCCGACAGTTTTGTAAGTGTCTGTAGAACGAGGATTGGACTCACTATCCTCCTCTTCCATGTCCATATCACCCCAGTCTTGTGTTTCAAGCACTGAAAAAGGATTTTCGGAGCTGAAATTAAAAGTTCTAGAGGTTGCTGAGCTACTTCATGTAGATCTTCATCTCATAGTGGGTGGATTCCCAGGTTGCTGAAATTGCTGTACTGGGACCTCAGCCGGAACATCCAGGTAGCACACTGGAATTAATAAAGCATCCACAACTTCAGTTTTGAATATGGGTAGTGGGAGGTCACAGGGGTCAGATGAAGCCGGTTGAGAGGTATCCTCTGGAAGCCCTACTACAGGAGCTGCCTTGTCCTGATATTGTTCCCTCTCCCTAGGCACTGCATCAGGGAGAGGAGTTACAGATGGTTCTCCCTCTTGGTCATTAGGGTCTATGGGAGTCTCTTCTTTATACTCAGGTTGTTGATGGCCAGATTTGGGGGAGAGGGGGCTGGCTGCCTGTTGAGCCTTCCGAATGAGATAATCTGGATCCATTTTGTCAGGTTTGTTTCTGGAAGCCAAAGGACACTCATGATGAAGGTGACCTGACATATCACACAAGGAACATTTGGTGTAATAGGAACATTGCCTGCTGATGTGCCCAACTTCTCCACAAATGGCACCACGGGGTTTATCACCAACATAAGATAAATTAGTTCTGGAGCCACATTTGTAGCATGCTCTGGGTTGCCCAGAATAGAAACAGACACCTCTGTCCCTACCAAGAAAAAAACAATTAGGGATGTGCACAGTGGTATCCTCATTTTGTGTCAGTTTCACCTTATATTTCAATCCCCTTGTCAGAAGTCTTGAGCATCTAAAATCACTTCTGGAGCACTTAGTACAGTACAATGTTGCTGTAGCCACTGGGTAATATCATCCACGTGTACACCCTCATTTCAAAACATTATGGTCACAAATTTTGTGAGGGGTTTGGTTAGTGGTATAACCAAGAATGGAGCGTGGAAAATCTGCACTGATTATAGCGAGTCCAAAAAAGTTCCAACAGGTGGGGGGATCAAAAGTTGACATCATAATTATCTTCTCCCAAAATGTTAATAAAGGCAAATATCTCAGCTGGGGTAAATTTCAAGGAATCTTTTAGTAGCTGCTTCCCAACATAGTATCTGTCCAGCCAAATATCCAGCCCCCCCTTTGTATCTGATATGGACCGCATTCCTTCACGGTGCAGCCTCCATTTTCTGAAAGAAGTCAGAATATTTTTTTCTATTCCCATCCATCCCTGAGAGTTGTGTGGAACCCCACCCAAAGTCTCTTTGAGGGAAGGGGGCCCTGGGGGTCATCTTGATCATTTACAGGTTGTGGAACAACCGGTGGAATGCCAACTGAAGAATTCATTTGGTCGGGTCCTGTAATGACTGGGGTCTTCCAATTTGGGGTACCTTGCGAAAGAGGTGTGGGGTCCCAATCTGGATCTGGGTACCAGTGGCCTTGAGGATTCAGTTTCCAGCCCACTCCCCAAGGCAGATTCTGGTGTCCAGTCTGGGCCATGCCCTTCTAGATTCCTGGGGATGTTACTGGGAGCACCCTCCACTAATCCCGTAGCCCCTCCAGAGGGTTTCCTAACATCAGCATCCAACAGTCCTTCAGTCATTATTATCTTCAGGGCCTTCTGTTTTGTTTCTAAGGCCATCCTCAGAATCAATTCTGTTACATCCCACTTGCCCAGGTCGGGATTCGTTATGATAGGTCGCCCCACGTTATCGCTATTCTTTTCAGTGCAAGGAGCAGTACAAGGTATTGCATCATTCACCAGCATCTGGAAATCTCCGGTCACTCTGAGAGGTATCGGGTTATTAACTAAAGTTTGGTTAGTGGTACCCAGTTGTACTTTAGGCCCCATTACAGTCTGCACAAATTCTTTATGTACATTTGTATGTTTTAAATGTCCCGGAGTAGTAAAGGAAAAAACTGTGGCAGCAGTCCATGATAAGGGAAACTTCTGGTAAATCGTACCCGAGTCTGGTGATGCAGTGTCAATCAGAACTCATTCACCTTGTAAGGTAACCGCTGGGATCTGATTCTCCAATGCATTCTAATATGTATTTTATGATCAGTGTGATTTATCGCAACAGCACTTTGATCACCCATTCCATCTGAAATATGAAGCCCATTTTGGTACTCTTTGTCACTCTTTGGAATGGTAATAAATCCTTCAGCATCCTGAAAAATCTCTTCAGCCTCTGGTAAATTTAGAGCAAGGGATGAGGCCTTCTCCCCAGCTCCCTCCATATCCATCTCAGTCAGTAAGTCAGGAGAAGTGGCCATCCTAGCATTGGACAGCAGCTCCCCCTACAGATAAGTAGGGGAATTTCCATGGTGTCCTGGCCAACATTCCCCATCCCACAAAATTGGTTCATGCAATTGTCCAAGGCTGTGTTTTGGTGCTGATGTGCGAAATGGCTGCCACTACATATTCAGTCACTTCACTACTTATCTCTCATTGTTTGTAAAGTGCTTTGGGATATAATGTATATGAAAAGCACCATAATGAGGCTATGAATCCCCTATGAATCACCTTGCTCTTCCCCAACTGTGATGTAAGCAACAATACCCAATAGGGTAGGTGGTATTGGGCTATACTGGACCACCAGTGATGTACTGAGGCTCAACACTGCAGGCGGAGGGCCTTATAGTCCCTAGAAGGTCTGGTATAATCCAATGCCACCTACCCTGAAGGGTATTATTGTGCTTAGAAAATGTTTTTTGTCACATTTTAAATGAGATGTTTAAAACAATATAAACAAATGTGAAAAGCAAAGAAAAAAGAATAAAAAAGAAAAACATTTCTGTAAAGTAGTTCCTCCACTGCTGTAAATGGCAGTAGAAGATGCTGTGGCATGTCATGACCTGCAACTAGTTGAAGGTTAGTTTTCATTATGTTCCCTCATCTGCCCCCCACCTCCACCCTTACCACAACTCCAGTTTGTTTTTTGTTTATTTTTTATAAGTATGGTAGTTCTGATGTTCGCAGTTTGGAAGTACGCCACTCGGGAGATATGGCAGAGTGCAGCTGGCCATTTCAGCGTTGAGGTTAAAGCAGAGATGAAGGCACTACAAAAGCACACTGTTCACTCACCTGCCAGTGAATGTTTTTGCTGAGTCTTGATTTCACATCAGAAAGATTCCCCCTCCTGCATCCCGCCCATTTGAAGGTGAAAAGGTTAGCGCTGTCTCACGAGTTTTGTTCATGGTGTGGAGTGGAACACTAGCAGAGGACTGGAGGTCAAAAAGAATGAGCAGAAAGGTACTGGGTTAACGAGTGGTTGTGCAGTCTAAGAAAGAAAATGACAGATGTTTCTGTGTTTTGTTCTTGGGTTTTGTAAATCTTGGGTCGAGCAGGGCTGGTGCCAGGGCAAGCTGCGGAAGCTGTCTCCAGTATCACTGAGCATGCAACATGCTTATGCTATGAGTCTGAACAGAAGAAAAACAGTTTTCCTTAAAACTGAAAAAAAAATTTAAAAATGTGTATACTGTGTGCCATATATGTTTTTTTTACCAAAAAGGGTTTTTGTATGGCTGAAGCAGTCTTTCAGGAGGGCAGGGGGGGTGTATCTCTCACTAAGAAAGAAAAAATAGGGCAGATTTAATTCTATTTCAGCTTAATAGTTTTTAATGTAAACAGGCAGCCAGAGACTGGGACTCATTATTTCCGAGTCTCTGTTGCCTGATACTGGACCAGCTGGTTGGTGGCCTTAGCCAATCAGAATCAAGAGTTTTCACAACCTGTTTTTCTAATGAAACCATTAAGGCTACCTGCCCCCAATGCTTCTGCCAGCAATCTGTTCCATGGCTCTAGCATCATCCCAGTAAAGAAAAAATTCCTCACATCTCTCTCCTGAATTTATCCCCTCTGACCTCCAATCATGCCCCCTCATGACTGCATCCCTGTTTTCAATAAACATGTCTTTACTATTCATTTTATTAATGCCCACTTGAAATGTATAGACCTTTATTCTAACCCCAAGAATCCATCACTATAGCTTTACAATAGCAAACTGTCTACTGGATGAGCTGATCTGGAAATAGGAGTTATGCTAATTTTGGATCCTTAGACTCTGAACTAAGTTTAAACTCTGCACTATGGTCACAGTCCCCCAACAGTCAAATGTGTTTCTCCGCTTGAAGAGAGCAGTTGCCCCCAAGTACATCTCCACTCTTCTGGCCTTCAGAAAGGTCTAGCATTTATATTTCTTTAAAATATATAATTGTAGTTATTTCCTTGATACTCTACATTAGTTAGGTTGTTTGGTATTATTTATTTGTGATTTCTAAGGCTTTTCCAGTTCCCTATCAGTTCCCAGGAACTGGAGAACGCAGCAAGTTAATGTGGTTACTTCCTTTAGGGAACTGCTTTTCTTGTAATAAAAATATAATTTCATTTTACAAAACTGCTATTTTTGTGCTTTTGACTAGCAGTTTTTTATTTTATTTTAGTTGCAGTACCCACTAGAGGGAACTAATCTGCTCTGATTAAAAACCTTTTTTGAAACTGATATATAAATCTCATATTTATTACTGGCACTTTTACTTTTGAGGTAAAAAATTATGTGGTTCCAGTTTTTCCTGGGATTCAGATCAACAAATCCTTTCTAGAGCCTTTCTTTATAGTCTTTTGGCTCTGTTAAAATTTATTTGAGTGTTTTGGGAACCAATAACAGTATTCATGGTCTCTCAGTGTCTATCACGACTGACAGACCAAAAAAAGACATGAACAGGACCTACTGGCTTTATAAATTGTACCAATTGTTTTCTGCTCCTGGCAAGGGCAGACTAATATGACCTGTGGCCAAAGTGCATGGGTCTAGATCACAATTTTATAAATTGTGAACTCTGTAAAACATTTTGCCCTAAAACACAAAAGAAATGAGCCATAAAAAGGGAAGTGTTTATGGCTTCTCAGTCTGCCTCTATGTTTCCAAAACCACACTAAAGGCTCAGATGAAGGTTAATTCTTTCAAAATCAGTAGCAGTCCTTGTCAAATGGGACAGATAAAAAAGATAAAGCAGCACATCCATCAGAAAATGGTAAAGATTGCTCAGAACTCAGGATGTCCAAAAGGGGAAATCCTGAATCCAGTGATGGCAAAAGTAAAAGACCCTCAGAGCAGGCACTGGGAACAGTGTCTGTAAAGAAAAGAAAATAAAACATGTCTCTGTCACTCCTACTGAAAAAAGAAAGGGGCAGACATTGGACACAAGACAAATGCCCTCAACAGAAGACATGATAAGGGTATGGCAATTTTTCTAGGCCTAGGTGGAGTGGCGGTGAGGACGACGAGGGACTGTTTTCTTTTTCTTTAGGTTTAAAAAAAAAAGAGACCTTGGGGACAGTTTTCTTTTTCACAGGTGAAATAGTATGGAAAGAAAATTTTGGCACACTGGGCTGGACTCCCAGTGTGCCAGACTAGTGGAGGGGGGATCAATGCCGACCCGAGGATTGGACACCCTGAGCTCATCTGGAATAAAAAGGGGTGTGGGGGCACATCCAACACTGGGAGTGGGCATCCTGGTGTTAGAAAATATAAAGAATTACTTTGGCACACTGGGTGGCTCCCCAGTGTGCCACAATACTGAGGTGGGATGGGGCATGCCGACATGAGGATTGGGCACCCAGTTGTCGGCAACAGATATGTTCAGGCTGGGGGGCATACCGACACGGGGATTGTACACCCCCATTGTTGGCAAAAGATATGTTCACCGGGAAAGACACACTGAACAAATGAGTTGCTCATCAGTGCAGCCATGCGCATTACTGTGCACTATAATGCACATGGCTGGAATCTGCCTGGTTGTCGGGAAGGGGGAGGGGAGGAGAGATCTGCCGCTGCAATGATGAAACAGTCCATGACTGGAGTGGCAGATTTCTTTCAAGTGAGGCACTCACTCTGAAACTGCCGTCATCAGCAGCTTCCCTGTTGATTGGTGGCTGAGGAATGTGCCCATTAAAGCATCCCCTGCATTGGCCACAACACTGCCATGCCTCTGCAATGCTCTACTAACCTCAATATGTTTCTTGTGTACTGCATGCGGGCAAGCAAACATAAAAAGAGGATGAGTACAAAACCACAGTTCCTTCCTACAGGCCTTATGGAAGAGGAGGCAGGGGTAGGTCTTACTACCCAAGGACTTATGCTCCTTGTGAGCATCAACCCCAAGGTTACTATAGGGAAGAGGGGTACTAGGCACACAGCTGGAACACCAGCCCCTAGGCCACAGCAAAAACAAAGCTTCTGACAGTTCTACCCAGGTCGTCAAGCCATTGCCAGTGGGGAAAGGCTGGCTCACTACTTACAGGAATGGTCAAGAATCACCACAGACAAGGGGGTCTTGGAAGTAGTGGGCCAAGGTTTGTCCCTGCAGTTCAAGAAATTTCCAAAACGGTAGAAACCAAAGCTGTTCCCATCTCACACTCTAACAGAAACAATTATGCTAGAGTTAGAGGTAAAGAAACCTGGTAGCAAAAGCAGTGGAGAATATCATTGCTTCACAAAGAGGCAAGGGTCTGTTTTCCAGATACTTCCTAAGCCACAAGAAAAATGGTGCATGATGACCTATTTAAGACCTGAGATATCTGAAAAATCACATAAAAAGGGAATGATTCAAGATGGTCACACTGGGCTCAGTGATACCATCCCTGCAGACAGGGGACTAGGTGGGATTTCTGGGTCTGAAAGACACCTACTTCCATATTCCAATCAGACATTCACACAGAAAATACCTCAAGTTTAGGTTAGGGAACTGCCAATACCAGTTCACATCCCTTCCCTTCGGCCTCACTTCAGCACCAAGGGTCTTCACAAAGTACCTAGCTGTTGTGGCAGCACATCTGAGAAGGTAAATTGTGGTGTCTGTTCCCTGCCTGGAAAACTGCTTAGTCTCAGGAAAAATACAGCAGAAGGCAAGGTGCTTCATACAGCTGGTAAAAAGCACCTCAGAAAGCCTAGGCTTCCTGCTAAACCTACAGAAGTCACAAACAGAGCCAGCCCAGATATAGGACTTCATAGTCGCAGAACTGGATACCCTGCAGGGGAAGCTTTGCTTCCACAAGCAAGGGTATCAGGTCCAATTACCATTGCAAAACTCTTCACAATAAGACAGCCAAGGTCTGCAAGGGATTTTCTGCAACTCCTGGGACATATGGCCTCCTCCACAGCAGTAGTATCAGAGGCCAGGTTCCAGATGGCAGACAGTCAGTACCAACTAAGTGACCACTGGTCCCAAAAGTGGGATCCTCTGTCCAAAGTAGTGCCAGTCACGAAAACTTTGATGAAGGCACTAGAATGGTGGAAGGAAGAGAGCCACCTCAGATGGGGCATTCCCTTCTTACAACACTTACCCTCAACCATTACCACAACAGATGCCTCATTTCTAGGGTCGGGTGCCCACCTGGAGGATCTCACCATGAGTGCTACTTGGAGCACACAGAAACCCAGGAACATATCAGACTCCTGCAGCTCAGGGCAGTGCTACTAGCAATGCAAGCTTTTTCCTCCCAGATACGGGGTCAGTCTGTTTAAATCAGAACAGGCAGCACCACAGCAATGTATTACATAAACAGAGAGGGACATGATCCTCAAGACTATGCACAGAAGTCATGACGATCTGGAACCTATCCTATTACCTGGATATAGAGCTATCTGCATTGCATCTGCTAGGAACATACAATGTCCTGGTAGAACTCATTAAGTAGAGTCAGCCAGGGAAACCATGAGTGGGCCCTGAGCCAGCAGGTGCTGTCATCAGTAATCAGAAAATGGAGAACACCAGCAATAGATCTGTTTGCTTCTTAGGAGAAGAGTCAGATCCCACAATTCTGTTGTAGGCCTCTAGGAATAGGGACAATGCCAGAGGATGCCCTAGTCCTGAACTGGACAGAAGGTTCCTGTATACCTTCCCTCCATTCCCACTCTTACAGAGTGCAAAGAGGGAGCCAGTAACAATAATGTCGATAGCTCTACACTGGGCCAGACAAGTTTGGTACTCGGTGCTCCTGAGCCTGTCCAGCAGGGCTCCAATCAACCTGCCTCTGAGACACAGCTTGCTGACCCTGTTTCAGGGCAGGATAACATTTCCAGACCTCAAAAGTCTACACAAGGGCATGGTTCTTGAGGAGGTAGAATTCTTTAGCTTAAACTTATCAGAAGAGTTGGTGAGAGTGTTCAAGGTTTCCAGAAAACCAACAACAAAGAAAACATGCCTCAAAATGGAAAAGATTTTCATTATGGTGTGTTCCAGGAAAGATAATCCCTATGCAGGCAGACCTGCCTACAGTTTTAGATTACCTAGTGCACCTGCAGTTCTTTGGCCTGAGGACTTCCACCCTGAAGGTGCATTTGGCAGCAGTTTCATCTTATGTATCAGCTGACAAGACTGAGTTTCCAGCCTCACAGCCTATTTTCAAAAGGTTCTTTAAAAGTCTTAACCATTTGTACCCTCCTGTGGGGGACCCTGTCCCTCTCTGGGACCTAAATGTGTGCATTGCTCAGCTGATGGAAGCTCCCTGTGAGCCTATGACTACTACTGATCTAAAGGCAGTAGGCAGTATAGTGCAGTGAGTTAAAGCTCAGAGCTGCAGATCTGGAGACCTGGGTTTGAATCCCACAGCCACCTAGGTGTAAACTGTGTGATCCTGAGCAAGTCACTTAACTTCCTTTTGCTCCCAGATCACATCTGGAAACAAGCTTCGGCTTAGTGTGCTACTTCTGGTTAAACAATGTTTCCTTTCCCTTTCCCGCTAAAGTATGTTATATACAAAGTAATATTCCTACTGGCTATTACATCTGCTAGGAGGGTGAGTGAGCTGTAAGCCCACTGCACAGATTCAAACTACATAATTATTCATAGGTATAAGGTAGCCCTCAGAACTAATAGAAAATTCCTCCTTAAGGTGGTGTCAGAATTCCACCTCAACCAGTCAGTTGCCCTCCCTGTACCTTTCACTGAACATTCTAGCACAAGGGAACAAAATCCATTGCCTGGATGTAAAGATGGCATTAATTTACTACCTGGACCACACAAAAGATGTCAGATCCAGCAGCACTCTGCTTTTTATCACCTATGGTGAAGTGGGAAAGGGTTAGCCAATAACTAGGAGAACTCACTCACGTTGGATAGTCTCCTGAATTCAATTCTGTTATGAAAAAGCTGGCAGGATATCTCCAGAGGTCTGTGGGCACACTCCACAAGGGACACCTCTGCTTCTGTGGTAGCAGTAAGAGGCATCTTCCTTCAAGAAATCTGTGAAGTAGTTACCTGTAAGACAGTATACACCTTCAGAAAACACTACCGTCTGGACATTCGGTCCAGAAGGGATGCCAATTTTGGTACTGCTGTCTTACAGAACCTTTCCCTAAATAGGCTCTAGACCCAGTTTGTAAAGCTATACTGATGGATTCCTGGGGTTAGAAAAAAAATCATTCACCGTAGTAATGTTGTTTCTTCTGAAGGGATCCATCAGCATGCTTTACAATCCCTCACCCTGCCTCCCCTTCCAGAACCTAAAAAATAGGTTCAGACAAGAATCAGATCTTTTTCAATTTGCTTCAGCATTTCTTGTTACAATGCCTTTACAATTGTTGCTAAGTAGTCTGATCACAAAAAGTTGTTTTGTATATTTTTGTTTCTGCCTTTACTTAATTGCAGTTATGAAAAGGGTTATAGATTCTGATTGTCTGTCAGCATTCCATCAGCCTTATATTAATCTCCATTGCACTGTCATATGCAGCCTGATCACCATGGTACACGAATTCTTTCTGTCAGCATTCCATTCTCTAACACTGCTAAATGACTGGAATGAAGCATTCTGATTCTAACCAGCATTCTTAAACAGTTGGTGGATGCACTATTTTTTTATTATAAAATGGCAAGAAAAAATCTAGAAATCTCATTGGCCAAGAGACATCAGTTGACCGTACATTAAGTCTCTATATACACACAGTCATCCTGGTCCTAAACCACATCACACAATGAGCAAATCAGTCCTCCTACAACCAGAACTATCTTCCATCAAGCTCCCTAAAACCAGAACTGATCTTCCACCTCAAACATGGCTGCTACATTTACACTGTGGAAACCTTCAACTGGGCCTTAACAATAAAACTACCTTAAATATAAAATAAAACAAATTCATTAAATGTTGTTTACCAGATCATCACACTTTCCTTACACACATAAACAAACTAGAAACATTAAGTATTGTTTGCAGTTTTCATTACAACAGTTTCTTTGCTAACAGTGAAAAATCCCCCTTCCATCTTTACCTGCTCATCAGGGAAATCTCTTCCGCTTTCCCTGACAGTGAGATAATTGAGTCTCTGGCTCTAAAACAGGCCTTTGTTGCCTGTGTGTACAGTATGTTAGTAGAAGAACATTCTGCTAGTAGAACTGAGCAGAATTTTGAATCCCTGTATTCCATAGTAAACATTCCATAAAAAAAATCCCATTTCTTGTATGTGTGGAAACACAGAGGGAAAAAAACAGAATGAAGAAAGTAAGCAATAATACTATATAAACAAAGAGTGGTAAATGACTCACCCTGCTATTTATCTTTTAGGACACAGTGAGCAGTTCATGATGCTGTCAGAGTGTGTGGCAGTTTTGAACCACGCTCATGCTTGCAGCACCAGGGAACTGAGAAGCCTCTGTTATGGCTTTGTTTTAGTTTTGTCTACAGAGTGATAAGAAGAAAATAAAGTAAGGGGGCTATGTCGTACTTAGAATGAGGAAAACAGCATTTGTGAATTGTCGTGGCTGACAGAGGAATATGAAGCTTAAGTGTGCAGAGAGGTACAGACTGTATAACACTACTTTAATCTAGCACCAATAGGCAGAAGGACTATTTTACGTTAAAAGCACATATTCACTTACATTTTTACTTATTTAAAAATGTGTTTAAAAATAAAAAAAACTGCTTCTAAAAATAAAGGGCCATTTTATAAGTGCAATAAGACACTCCGGGGTTGTGCATTGCGGTGTGATAACCGCCTCCTAGGGATGACCCGGCGCGGCGTGACGCGTGCTAACTACGCTTCCCTAAGTGCGGTTCTCACAATACCTTATCGTAATGTATTGCTTTATAAGTTTCCCTTTCAATAAGGAAGTCATTCAAAAGGTACACTTCTAACACTCTATTTTAGAAATCAATTTTTATAATAGCAATTAGGCACTCCCACGAGTTAGATTAACAGTCAATTAATCAACCATCCTCTAGGGTCAATATGGCATTTGGCTGTGCCTCATGCCACGTTATGCCGCTAGGGAGTGATTAACAGACTGTTAATCTAACCCTGATCATGCCTTATTGCTTAATTTTTCAAAATTTGATCACATTTTAAAAATTATTTTGGCAACCATTTAGCTAGTTTAGTGATCGCAGCTCCCCCTACCTTTAGAAACAAATCTGACAGTTGGGGGAGTATAACCACAGTGCAGAGTTTGATCTTCCAAAACTGGCATAAGTTCTATCTCCAGAGCAACTCAGTCCAGTGGACTGATTTCTATTGTGAAGTTTACTGATGGATTCCTTAAGAAGAAACAACATTACCACAGTGAGTAGTTTTTTCTTATGTCCCCCACCCTTATGTCTGACCCCCATCAAGTACATGTTCCAGCAATATGTTCCATGGCTCCACTACCCTCTCAGTGAAGAAGAACTTACTCACATCCCTTCTAAATTTACTACCCTCTAACCTCCAATCATGCACCCTCATGCTGCATCCCTTTTTCCAATAAGCAGGTCATCACTAGTCACATTATTAATACTCTTAGAAACTTATAGATCTATATCATATTCTCCCCAGCCTCCAGAAAGTATATATTCAGGGCCCCCCAGGTGTTCCTCTCTGGACCTTGCCTGCTGGCCCGGGATCATTTTAGTAACCCTTCACTGTATTGACTCCAGCCTTGCTATTTTCATTTTCAGGTCAGGAATCCAGAACAGGGCACGGTTTTCTAGGTGAGACTCCGCCATTGATCTATATAGGGGCAGTGTCACTTCCCTTCTACTGTAGCCCATACTGCACTGACTGATTTGTTTGAGGGAGTCACTAATGATGACTCCCAGATCCCTCTCCTCGGATTTAGTGGCCCCGTCTACCCCTCTATCTAGTATCCCATAAATGCATTCCTTTTTCACTTTGCAGTTCCTGTCATTGAATTTCAGCTGACAAATCATTGACCACCTTTCTAGTTTTTCCATATCTCTCTGAAGTTCACTCACCCCTTTTCATGCCTTCACAGCTGCAAAGTTTTGTGTCATCAGCAAAGAGATACATCTTGCCCTGAATAACTTTCCCTACGCCACTAATGAGCATATTGACTAGGATAGGTCCCAGGACTGATACATGTAGCAACCCACTCATGACCCCATTCCTAAAATTTGACCTTGTTTTTTTAATTTAGTATACTTTATTAAATCTTTAAGATGACCATACAACCATCCAAATAAAATTCTAACATAATTAGACTAAAGACAGGAAAATGTCAGGCTAAAGAAAACTTACATGCAAAACTAACATGTGCCATGTACTGTAGAGGAATTGACATGAAAAATAAAACCCACCCTCTCCCCACCCATCCCTCTCCAGACCACCCTTACCCTGTCTGTGATCCACACACCAGAAAAATACATTAATGGGAAAGGTGCAAGTCACCGATATTAGGAGATGTGAATGACAGGCCATTATGGAAGCAGGGGTTTCATCAGTTAAGTACTCCATAGAGATAATAATGTGTAAAGCAGTTCATATGTAGTATGGTAGAGTTGTGATCTTTTATGCATAGAGGCTATATGTTTTTCCAGCTGGAGGGCAAGAAGTATTTCTCGGTGCCATTCTATGAAATAAGGAGGGGTAGCGTCTTTCCAATGTCAGAGAATTATTAATTTAGCAACCACTATGACTATGGAGATATGGGTCTTTTGGATTTGCGGGGCACCAGGAGCAAAAATGCCTAAGAGACAACTCTCAGGAGTAAAAAGATAATCCAACCCCAGCAAGGGATCTAGTGCCTGCTTAATGAGAGTCCAAAAGGGCTGAATTTTAGGACAATCCCAGATAAGGTGGACAAGGGAGCCTGGAGTTTCCTTACATCTATGACAATCAGGAGAGGAGAGGCTGCCGAATCTATAAAGTTTTGCAGGGATATAATACAAATTGTGCATTATATTCAATTGCATTAGTTGTAAACGGTCCTGCTTAATATGCTTATAAAGGCTAGTCCAGACCGATTCCCAAAAGGCTTTATTGTCCGGTAGGTGCAACGCTTGGACCCAATAATAACATACTGTATTCCAGTGGGCAGGTGGGGGTCTAATTTGACCTTGTTTAGTACTACCATCTGTTGCCTCCATCAGTCAGTTTCCCACCCATGTGATTAAATCCTTCCCTACTCATGTCCTCAAACTTTTTCAGCGGCTTCCTGTTTAGCACCAAATTGAAGGCTTTGCTGAAAAAAAAAGAAGTAACGCAAATCTAATGTCTGCCCTCTATCAACCACACTAGTAACCCAGTCAAACAACACAATCAGGTTGGTTTGACATAAACCTATATTGCCCGCTGCCCTGTAGCCTGTATTCCACTAAGTAGGCCACCAGGCTTTCCTTTATCATTGTCTTCATTGGTTTGCCTACAATGAAGGCAAGACTGATCAGCTTGTAGTTGCCCAGGTCTTCCTGTTGACCCCCCTTGTGGAGTGGGACTATGTATGAAGATCTCCACTCAAGTGAGATATTAAATAGCTTGGTCAAGGGTTCAACTAGCTCTGAAGCCAGCTCCCTAAATACTGTTGTGTTGTTGGGGCCCATATGTACCCAGCGTCTAGATGAACAGCTTCAACTAGGGTCCTCTGTAGATGAAGGGATTACCAGTGCTTAAGGCCAGTACAAGTTCTGTTATTATTAGCATTCCAGGTGAGCTGCACTCTCTCCAAATCCTGGCTCCATCTTGCTCTAATGAAGATGGTGGCTTTTCCTGTGATCTCCCCCTCTGAAATTATATGAATGTCCACACCAAAACTCAATGGGTGCACAAAGGCAAAAGATTTATTACACCACAGTAGGATTTGTCAGTTTTATGTACATCAGTATAATTCAATCATATTTACAACACACTTTATTCCCAGTAGTTTGTACAATTGTCATACAATTTTATACCAGTTCGATCTTGCATTGAATACCACTTTCTTCTCCTGGGGTCTGGATACCTGATCCAACCCCCCGCCATTGACATCAATCTTCCCTCCCTGCCATCTAGCTAGGTCCGGATGCCCTAGTACAGACCCCTTAGCCATTCTATCCTCCCCCTCTATAGAACACATCCAGGTGCCTACCCCTGGTCCATGCGCCCTCCCCCCTCTCCCTTATCCCCTGCCTATCTCCCCATCCCCTTTTCTATGGCCCTCCCTCCTCACCCCTAACCCCTTCCTCATATATTGCCCGGCACTGCAGGACTTACCATCTGTCTCGAGCCCTCACCTTGTCCCACCAGGACTGCCCCCCTGCCTTGGGGCCCTCCCTTTGTACAGAAGGAACTGTCCACCTGCTCCAGGACCTGCAGTCCTCCCATATTGCCCAGCACTGCAGGACTTGCCACCTGCCTTGAGCCCTCGCTCTGTCTCACCAGGACTGCCCACTGTGCTCAGGGACCACCCTTTGTACCATACAGCAAGAACAGTCTACCTGCCCCGGGACCCACAGTCCTCCAACCTTCCCTTGTGCCTTGCATGCTCCTTTAACTTTTTCACTTCAGCCTACACAGGGTGGGTGGGTGGGAAATGAAAATCCCAGCAGAAAGAGGAAGAGGCAACTTCAGCCTAGGGTTAAATGGCCCCTTAGGACCCCTTGCAAGGACCCCTACTAGCCACGCCCCTAACCAATCAGGTTCCCCTTGCAGGTGAACACATCATCACCTGGCCCTGTCTGTCATGTCTTCCTTGTCCCCTCCCCTATTTGCTTTGTCCTCCCACTTTGTGACCTCACTGGCCCCACCCCTCCACCTGTCTGCTCCTCTTTCCCTTCAACCCCCTCCCCCAAACCTTCACCCTCCAACCTTCTCCCCCTCCATTTCCTCTGGAGTAACACTAGACAATTCAGGTTGCCTTTTATTGGCAACCCTACTTGTCCAAGTCATGTCTGCAAAGGTGACACACTCCTTTTGTGAGTGTAAATGCCTATACATTTACAGGAAAAGTACTTTAACAACTACTTAATGTAATTATTGTATTTTCTGTGTATGTTCTACAAGTTCAATAATTTACTTTTTGCAAGCATATAATACAACTATTGCATGGGTTATATGCACATACTTTGAGATGGGCAATTATTTCACAAGCACAGAATATAATTTTTGTTTTCGTTGATATGCACATATGAGTTAATTTAATCTCCTTTCAGTAGTTTTTCACCAACTGCATTTAAAATATAAAACCATTACTGTGTAAGGCTAGTGTTGTTTAAAGTCTGCATTATCCTCTTTGTGCTTCTTGAGCCAAGAATCACATATCATAATATGTTTTAACAGGCAACTCTAATCAGATGCAAGGGTTGATGAAGAAGCCATAGTAACTGAATGCAAAAAGGGCTGGCAGCACAAAGAAATGAATTCATAAATAACTCACAAGTGCTGATATAAATAGTCATGGGAAGATAACGCAATGCTAATGTAATTCAAGTTTTTCCTTTTTACATATGATGTGTACTATTAGGACTGATTTGCCATAACCCATGGAAGTACAGTCTTATATTTGCCCTTTGTGTTTAAAGTTGAGTGATACGCTTGATGCTGCAAAAGGTGAATTATTCATTAAACAGATGCCTTCTTTTTATCTGCAGACCAGGTAAACTGTTCCAATAATGCACCTCAGGGCTGACCTGAAGAGATTGCCTCTCCTAGATAAGGTAAAGTGGTTTCCATTCAAAAGAAGTTCTGGCCTCATTGGGACAAAGTCTAACATTTCTGCCACACTGCACCTGCAGCTTTTGTGGCTTGGACTTCTGCCCACATGGGATTAATGGGTTTGTGACATGGACTCCTGTCTATACAGGACTTGTGGCTTTTTGACATAGACTCCTGCTTCTGTGTAATTGGTGGTTTTGTAACTTGGCCTAATCTTTCTGTGGGACTTACGGGTTTGTAAAATGAATTCCTGTTTCTATGGGACTAATGGTTCTGTGACTTGGACTCCTATTTTTACAGGATTGGGGTGTCATGGACTCTGATCCATACAGGACTAGTGGTTTTGTGACTTTAACGCCTTTTTATACAGGACTGATGATTTTGTGACTTAGACTCCTGTCTCCATGAAGATTGGTGGTTTTGTGATATGGACTCCTGGCTATATTGCACTGGTAGTTTTGTGACTTGGACTTCTGTATCTGGGACTTGTGTTTTTTTGACTTGGACTCCTGTCTATATGTGACTAGTGGTTTTGTGACTTGGACTCTTGTCTATGTGGAACTGGTAGTTTTTTTGACTTGGACTCCTTTCCGAGTGGAACTGGTAGTTTTGTGACTTGGACGCCTGTCTGTGTGGGACTGGTGGTTTTGTGACTTGGACTCCTGCCTCTACATGACTGGTGGTTTTGAGACTTGGACTGATGTCTACATGAGACTGAGGGCTTTGTGACTCTAACTTCTGTCTATGCAGGACTGGTGGTGACAATAAAAACATGTTTAGGCACCAGTTAGAGTTGGAGTACAAAACCACAAAAATAGGGAACAGCAATGTTAGGTGAAAATGATGTCATCAGTCTTGGTGAATGTATGGTGCTGTGTGGTCTTCCTAGAATTTAAACAATTCAGTCAAACAGCATTGGCATCAACCTAACTTTGGCACTGTCTTTTAAGCACAGAAAATTACTTGTGCACCAACACATCTTTCTGCTACATTTTGAGAAAGGGTGCCAAAGTTAGGGGAACACCAATGTTGTATTAAGCAGTTGTTCAAACCTTATGGAACAGCACACAACATATTCACAGAGTCAAGAGACTTTTTTACTCTAATGTCCCATTTCCCTACTTTTGTAGCTTTGTGTGCCAACTGTGACTGATGCCTAAATGTAGTTTCTTTGCAATTAATTTACATCCTTTTTTAAAAGGATATTTCATAAAAGCTGCATACTGATTCGTATTGTTGATTGGCCAGAACAGTCAACTCTTTTTGTGCGAAGCCCTCCCAGATGTCCACTGGCAACCCCTCCCTCATGCTAGCCAATTCTAAGCAGTCCTTGGAGTCCAGAGGCAGTTTCCTACCTCCCCCACACCCTATGCCAAGCAGTTCTGGCATTTAGTGGCACTTGCTCCCTCACCCCACCCTATGATAAGCACTCCTGGCATCCAGTGGCATCCTGTCCATATTGCACCCAGTAGTATGCACTCCTTGACTTTCAGTGACACCATCATCATCATCATCACCCTACCCCATGCCAAACACTTCCTGTCATCCATTGGCCCCACATCCCTCGCCCCACCCTGTGCAAGCATAGGATCTGGTGGAGCCCCCCTTCTCTCACCCAACTCAGTGCCAAGCTCTCATTGGCATCCAGAGGTACCCTTTCCCTCAGCCCACCTTTTACCAGGCAAACTCTGGTGTTACTCCACAGCCCAAGTGACCAGATCTACCCTCCACTCACCTATTTGGCCAGCTGCCTTGCAATTTAAATTACCACACTGTTGTGGTCTAATTCTAATAAAAGATTTGGTTTTTCAGTACAAACCCTTTTAATGCAGTAATGAAATTTATATTCTAGCCAGCCAAGGATGTAGAAGGAGAGTAGAACTTATTGCTGACTGGGGGGATTGATCTGGAGATATCAGGCACAGGCTCCTGATGTCCTCCTGCCACAGTCAGTGGCACAAAAGTGGCATCAGGAATTGACTCCCAGTGGCCACATTAGTGGCCACATTTGATGGATGGAGGGATTTCAGTGATCACAGGAAGAAGCTCCTGGTGGTTGCTTTTGATGCTTAGTTGGGT
The DNA here is from genome assembly GCA_016271365.2 of Neoceratodus forsteri. Taxonomy (NCBI): domain Eukaryota; kingdom Metazoa; phylum Chordata; order Ceratodontiformes; family Ceratodontidae; genus Neoceratodus; species Neoceratodus forsteri. The sequence continues at coordinate 265,114,457 of JADMNL010000022.1, read as the reverse complement.
GTTGGAACTGAAACGCTACTAATGAGAATATTTGATGGTTGGGGAGTTGCACAGGAAAGTTGTTCAATAATGGCCCCTTGCTGCAGCATTTGATGATCAGGAGAGAGTCAGCACAGGGGAGTATCACAAGGGATGGGATCCAAGTGGCTGCAGTTATTAGTACGAAGGAGAGGACAAGGTCTAGGTGTTTTTGCTTCTGTAGCTTAATTTTGGGGGGTTGCCAACACTAAAGATGAGATCTGTGTGTAAAAAATCGCTTCTGGAGGTTACAAACACCAAGGATAGGCTCCTAGACTGCAGAATCCATTTTGGGTTGTTTACACCGGGAGTTAGCCCCCGGTGTTGGAGCATCATTCCAGGGAAAGAAGAGGGTGCCAGAACCAGGGATGGACTTTTGATCTTGGAGTCCCATTTAGGAGGGGGAGGCTGCTAATACCAAGGGTGAATTCCAGATGTTGGAGAATCACTTCAGGGATCTGAGGGAACGTGCACACAGGGAATGGGTTTCAGTGCCTTACTTTCACTTCAGAGAGGAACAGTTTGAGATGACAAAATGCAACAACAGTCTTGTCACAACAGTTGTCTCTCTCTCTCTCTCTCTCTCTCTCTCTCTCTCTCTCTCTCTCTCTCTCTCTCTCTCTTCTCTCTCTCTAGGAAACCCAAATGGCCAAACCAAAGAAACATTAAAAATGCCATCATATGTATCTTTAAAAAAAAAAATCTTTGAATTTTTGCATTTCCAAAAGTACGAAAAGTTCCACTTTTGTGACAGAAACAAATGAACCTGAAAAAGTCTGTTTTCAAATCAATAAGTCTAGGAAAGCACATGTCAGATATTAAGTGGCTTACATGTTGATTGAAGAGGGAACAGTATTCTGTTCCTTGGCTATTGATTTTGGTTACTCTTACTGTCTGATATCTACCCCTACTATTTATTATTATTTATTAAAGGTTGAAATATACAGGATAAGCTCTGTGAGAAACTAGTCTCATTTATAGAATATCCTTCAACACAATCATTTGCTAAAAAGCTATAAACATTACATGGACCATAAATATTACAGTACTGGTTGTATAACATTACTAGTGTTATAATAGGAAGGTTGTGCCCTGTTTGAATGAAACATAATGCTAAATGTAAGTATTTACTGCTGATTTTTTTTCCTGCTCTTATCATGTAGTCTCTGAAGTTTCTGAAGTACAATGTGGGGTTCTCAAGGGGTCTGGCTAGCATATATGGGCAGGCCTACAGTTGGCGGGGCAAATGGTTGCGGCTTATAATATAAATGTTATTTTCCCAGTAATAGCTCTGTTCAAATCTATCCGATTTTCCATTTTTCTTTCACAAACATGCATTGAAAAAAATCATATTTTTTCACATACTTGACCATCACTACATGGCAAGTTTAGGCCAGGTTTGTATAATTTTCATTCCTGTCGCAAAGGCTACGTATGTGCCAAGTTCCAGTTTCCTACAATAGATCAAAGGCAGGTGAAGATATATGCGGTCAAAACAATGTGATTTTAACATAGAAGTGCCTATTGAATTCTAAACTATAGATGCATATAGATGCTGGCCTGTTAGCACAGTGGCAACATTGCCACTTGTGACTTCTATGACCCAGATTTGGGAACATGCTCAGATCATTGGAGGCCCAACAAGATGGAGGGGAATCAAACATCCCAGATGATGTTCTCCTTTACTGGAAAGGGTAGGTATCTGACTCTTCTCTAACTGACACCTGGGGAATGTCAGCTGGGAGTATAGGAAGGAACAACTGAGGAGGAAGGTCATCAGCTGGTTCCATTCACAAACATAAAATTACATGTGCGTGCATGTGCATTGGAGCCCTTACAGTCAATGTTACTGAGGCAGGGGAGAGAAAGAGGAAAAGAAGCCTGGGATGCAGGATGACACCGGATACATTCAGGCCACACATAGCCTCCCAGTTTAAGTGCTAGCATAACGTAAAATGTTGGGGTGTGCTCTTCATACCATGGTACTAATTCTAAGTGTTGTGATTTGTTTTATTGACCTGTAACTTAAACTATGTGTAGTAAATAATTGGTATTGTATAAATTCTTTCAAATTGTGCCTTGAGTACACTTTATCCTTCTTTGATTTACCCATCCTGTCTCCTCAACTCACCTGTGCTCTGGAGGGGACTTAACCCTCCAACTCCACCACTAGAAGCAAGTCACAGAGTAGGACGGTGTGCTGCAGGCTACCATAATAGGGCTGGGTGAGTGCCTGGGGAAGGTGGGAGCAAGGCCACTGAGAGGGAAAAACTGCAGACTGATAGACTATCTACCTATCTACTGTATGTATGTATGTTTATATGTATGTATGTATGTACGTATCTATCCATACATACATATATGCACACATGCATACTGTACACACAATCACATATTTTAGAGATGTGGTAGTACCAAAACAGCTATAGTTGAGCAGGCTGTTCTTAATTAAACCTTGATGTTTGGCTGCATATAACTCAGCCATCTTTTGACTTAGGGACCTGGAATTTGGCATGCACAACTACTGTCAAAATATTTGAAAATAGGGTTTTGGTGAATTAGCCATAATGCAGGCTGCATCCATAATCGGGACTTGCATTTATGTCCTGAGTTTTGAAAATCCAGTCCATCATCTCTACCTAAAAAATGTTGAATCAATCTGCAAGAATGGTGAGCAGCACAAAAACACACACAAGCTATATGATATCCACACAAAAAAACTGCTTTCTAAAAACAGGGCCCTAATAGCTGATTTACCTACTTTACTGTAGTTGCTCTTGTATTAATAAGCATAAGGTTATTAACCTCAGCATGTGCTCAACCCAATCAGAGTGTGGCAGCTGTGGTGGACTCCACTGGACAATGTAGCCCACAGAATGTAGAATGACTGAAAGTGGCTGCTTACAAATCATTATACTAGTATTCTTTAATTTTCAACTGATTCTTATCAAGTTTTACACTTTGGATTATGCTCAGGCTGTAGTTGAACTCCACCTCTTATGTAGTCCATGTCAGTCAACAGGTAGTTGTCTTAGGTCTTTAAAAAAGACATTGCTTGCAGCCTTTGCCTGTGAATCATTTGACAACACTGTCCAGTGGATTGGGCCCTTTTGCTTTAATGAAACAGAAAAAAGAATCATTTGTTGGATTATGTTTTACTTCTACATTGTCAAGTACTGTTCATTGGCAAAAACAAAAAGATCACCATGCACAAACTGCTTTTTTTCAGTGAACCAGTCAAATGTACACAGCATTTGCAAAGAGAACAATTTTTACCTTTCTTTTGGTTGCTGTTTGTTGACTGCTATTATTCCTCTGTGACACTGCAATACTTTGCACAGGGTATTTCTGAAATCCAGATATTAGAAAGGGATATTTTCACCAAGGCACTTGCTTCATCTTCAGCTATGTCCTCAATGTGAAACATTTTTTTTTTACCATGAGCATCCCCTGCTGGTATACTGCTGCAACTACCCCTACCTCTCAAGAAGTCAGCATCCCATTACAAAGCATTGTAATGAAACCTAACATGTGAAAAATGCCTAGTAGGTTAGCTGAAGTGATCATCAGACAGAATAGGATATAAACTCAGTCTGTTTTGTTGACACTATTAATAATTAGATATTTTAAATGTAGATCTTTACAAATGCAAAAAGTACAGTGCAACAAACTCAGTTTGTCTCTTTTGGACAAACTTTTATTAGCATAATATTTTGCCACATTTCAGTTCAGATTTAATAGATTTTCTGTAACTCTATTTTTTTTTTACTTTTCATTTTTGGGTTATTTTACATGGAAACGTGATTCCTGTCACCTACAGTGGGTCTGCTTCTTCTATTTACGTGTTCACTGAAGTACGAAACCTCTGTTTGTGCCATCATAGTTATTTCCACAGCAGAATCCGTGTGATTTCACAATCAGAGGATTATGACTTTAACAGAGAACTAAGAGGCAGAGGCATAAGGTTGTAATTTCTGATTTATTCAATAAAATAAGTAAATAAAATATGAACTGCAGTGAACCAAGATTCTGTTCCCATGTAAATAAACCTGGTACACCCAGTAATGCAAAATAAAAAGAATAGAAAAATAGACACCATTCAAAATATAAGCTGAACTGTGTCTAAATACTGTCTTTTTTCAAAGGTTTCTCGAAAGTGACAAATTCAATTTATAATAATAACAACTACACAAACTTTACCATTCACATGGTCAAATATGTTATAATAATTTTTCTTGGAAATCAGTAATTGTTATTGATCAGTTAGTTAGATCAGTGCATGTTCACTGCAATAAATTAAGTCTCACAGAAATTCAAAGGAAAGTTAACCAGTTACTGTATGAGAAACTATAAGACATCCACTAAAGAAAATGACAAGAAGAAACTTAAAGGGAGACAGTCAGCTAACATCTCTTTTTTTTTTTAATAAATTAATACTGGCTTTATATGTTGTATCTGTGTCTTATTTGTCTGGTTCTTATGCTTTTTTATGCACTTAACTTATAATTAAATTATAAACAGAGGGCTGTTTGCCACCAAGTCTCTATTTTAACCTCGTTTGGTTGTGGCAGGAATTTCTGCCATAAATCCATAAACAAAACAAAAATATTGCAGAACATATAGACTGATATTTAATAATACTTAAAGTACATACTAGGACATCAAAACTATAATTCTGAAAATTCAAAGGCATTTGGAGGATGGCGAATATAAAAATGCATGTGATCAACATCAAATTTTGGGGCTGCCCTTGGCACAGAGACAGTGCTTCACACTCCACCTTGAAGGCTTGGGATCATGGATAAACTTGAAGGTTTCCCACACTGAGACCAGCAGAGGGCAGCATTTGTGACCACACACAAACACTAAAACTGACAAAAAAAGAAGTGATGGTATTATCGTGGCACGGTAGAACACTAGGGTTACCACCTGTTCTGATTTTTGCAGGACTGTCCTGATTTGGGCAGCTGTGTCCTGCAAAAAAACATGAAAAATACTACATGTCCTGACTTTATAGTAGAAAAAATATTTTCTAACTTTCCACTAAATGTTGTAGAAAACTACAATATCAATCAATCAATCAATCAATCAAATCTTTATTTATTCAGGCGATCATCATTGAGCAAGGCTCATTTACAAGATGGACCTGATAAGGTCAAGGTTCGAGTTGGTGCACAGCAGTTACATCACATACTTATGAGACAGTTATACATACAGAAAAAAGAAAATGTTATTTATAACACAATAATATACAGATAATTCACATGTTAAAGCTTGGCAAGAGAAAGTTAAACTAACATCTACAATATGTACAGTACATATATATCACAATGAGGGCCATGACAGTCACTCACATAATGAGTACAAGGATGGTGAAGGGAATATTGGGTGCCATATACTGGCGGTGTCTGGCTGGAAGGAATATGCCATATGTGATTGGAATATGGTTTTGTGGGATGACTTTTCTATCTCTAGCGGTATCAACTGCATTTCTCTGTGAAGAAGGCTGTACAGTGCTGCTTGAAGGATGTAAATGGAATGATAATGGACAGTTTTAAGGATTTTGTAGGGTGTTCCATGCTATGGCTAGAGAATAGCTGATTGCGCCCTCCCTATTTTGGTGTTGACTTTGGGCAATTTGAGCAGGATGATATTGTCTTCTTAGGGCATAGGAGCTGGGAGTGGTCAGGTTGAAGCAGTCCAGGATATATCTTTGGAGTTTTTTTGATAAAGCTCTGTAGATCCATAGAGCTGCATTTCTGCTCCTCCTGACATGAGGGGAAACCCATCCAACTGCATCATAGAGAGAACAATGGTGAGTATTATATGGCAGGTCTGTAATGAACCTTATTGCTCTATGATATAAGGTATCCAACTTTTGAAGGTAGGGAGTGGGGCAGTGACTATAGAGGAAGTCTGCGTAGTCAATGACTGATGAAAAGATGGCCTGGACTAATCTCATCTTTGAATCTCTATTAAGGAAGGGTTTAATCTGTGAGGAGGCCAAGCCTTAGGCGAAGCTTTTCAACAGTTGTACTAGATGCTGAGTAAAGTCAAGTCTGTTGTCAATCCACACACTAGGTATTTGAAATTTTCAACATACTCCAGATTTTCTCCAAGTATAGTGCATATCTGGGGAGACTGACTGAAGAGGATGTGTTGGTGGAGTTTTGGGTTGTGAACATCATTGCTTTGGTTTTCTTTGCATTTAGCAAGCTTTTCTCGAAGCTGATGTTGTAACAGGAGAATTCTGCTTGTAGGATTTCATGAGCAACTTTAGGTGAAGGGTTGCTGACATACAGTACAGTGTCATCAGCAAAGAGATGTACTGAGGACTTGGTAAGGGTTGAATCAATTTTATTTATATAAATGGCAAAGGATAGGACCAGAATAGAGCCTTGGGGACTCCTCTTGACAGTGGTCTTAATGAGGAGAGGTCATCTTCAGCTTTTACCTGCTGTGATCTACCGGGGAGGTAGCATCTGAACCACTTCAGGGAGGATGGATCTAGGCCAATGGAGTGTAGGGATAAGAGTAGCAGTTCATGGTCTACAGTGTCGAATGCTTTGCACAGGTCCAGGAATACTGCACAGACATTGTTCTTTTTATCCAGTTCGGTTTGCCAATCATTGGTGACCTTGGCTAATGCAGTGATAGTGCTATGTTTGGCCCTGAATCCAGATTGAGCTGGATTTAATAGATTAACATTGTCCAGATATTCCTTAACTGAATACTCACTAATTTCTCCAGCATCTTGGATAACACAGGTAGGATGGAAATGGGCCTGTAGTTATTAAGATCCATAGGGTCCCCTGATTTTAGAAGGGGGACCACTTGGACTGTCTTCCACAGTGTGGGAATAGAGCCAGAGTTTAGGGAAAGGTTAAATAGGTGAGTTAAGGGGACTTCAAGCACATGACACACAATCTTTAGAAAGAATGGGTCCAGAAGATCTGCTCCTGCACTTTTTTTGGTATCTAGATGCCATAATAAATCCTCAACTTGTTTCAACAGTATAGGTTTGAAGCTAAAGGAGGAGTCAACTCTTTGTTCACCAGTATAGTGGGAGCTTAAATGATCCCTTAATAGGTTAGCTGGGGAGGAGTCAAAGGCAAGGCCAGCTGTTGTGAAGTGGTTGTTGAATGCATCCAGGATTTCCAATGTGCCAGTAATGGGGCCATAGTTACTGTGTAAATGGGTTGGAAGGGGTTGTTAACATCTGGCCCATCATACCCTTGATGGTGCCCCAAAATCTAGCAGTATTATGGTAGGAGGAGTTGAGCTGGGCCAGGTAGTAGGCAGCCTTTGCATTCCTAACTTTCCTAGTGCATTTATTCCTGGCTTTCCTAAAGATCATCCAGTCCATGATATTCTTAGTTTTTCTTGCTACTTTCCAAAGTTTATCTCTCTCCAGCAGTGCAGCTTTGAGGTCAGCTGAAAACCAACGACAGGATTTGTTTTTTATTCGGATACTAGAGATCGGGGCATGGATGTTAAGGGCATTTATTATAATGTTATTTAGCACCTGCTGAGCTTTTTCTACAGAATGTGCAAGATAAAACTCTTGCCAGTGTGGAGAGTAGGCTAGATCACGCAGATATCCTTCAATATTGATGTTTTTCTTGGATCTCCTCATGAGAAATTTTGCAGGATCTGTTTTAATGCTGTTGGATCTTACCCCTGCGATGGGGCAGTGGTCACTTATGTCGCATAGGAGCACTCCAGCATGTGTGAATAGATGTGGTTTACTCACTAGCATGATGTCAAGTAGAGTACTGTTACCACTATTCCTTGCATTTAGTCTTGTTGGTTCATTAATTAACTGTGTGAGCCCATAGGTGTCACAAAATGATACCAGAGGTGTAGCTGCCTGGGTGAGCCAGTTGAAATTCAGGTCCCCTATGATAATGACTTCTTCAGTACAGGACTTGACCAGGTTTCCCTGGTGGGATAAGAGCTTGTGTTCAGCAGAGGGGGGTCTGTAGCATCCGATTAAATGGAAAGCTGCTGTATTGGAGAGAGACTTTTAGAGATAGACACTCAAATTCCTCTGGCATAGATGTTGCAGCAGTACAGGATACAACTAAACCAGCTTTTACATATGGCTACTCCGCCTCCCCTTGTTTGGTGATCAGCTCTGAATAGCTGATAGGTAGGTTAACTTCCCTGTCCATTGTGGTGGTCTTGAGCCATGTCTCAGTTATCACAAGAAAGTCTGGCAAGGTATGGGCAACCCAGGATTGTAGCAATGTAATTTTTTTCAACAGACTGCATACGTTAATATGCAGGATACTGAGGCCTTTAATTGAGGATAGGTCTGATGGAGAGGTGATGCTTTCAAGAGGTCCAGGGTTGATTTCTACATTACCAATACAGAGCAATAGGAAGATCAGTAATTTTATAAGGGCTGCCAGTGATAGGGAGAGGGGGCTGTCTTTGGTCCTCCTCTTTTTATTCCATTGCTACTCTTTGTTTTGGGTGCTCCTGTGGATTTAGGTAGTGTGTCAGGATACCAATTAGCAGTTTGACGACTAGGCTTAGTGGGGATCTATATACCCAGTAGTGGGGCCTTGGCTGAGACATATATGTGGTGATATGTAACTTTATGGTGATTGTACCACTGTAGTCGATGCAGCAATGGCAAGACATATATGAGGGTATGGGTGTCAGCCACGGGGGATGTTCCAGAGAAACTAGGCAGGTTGACCACTTTAGATTGTATAATAGGGTCATCTTCATTGTGGAACCCTATGGCTGTTAGTGACAGGAGTATCAGTAGCAAGCTCCCCATTCTGAGGGGAATATTGATAGTTGGCAATAGGGAGTAGCGAGGTTGCTGATTGGTTGGATCAGCAAGCTGGTGTGACTGTCTGTTGGTTTAGAGAAAAGTGCTGTCGGCGGGTAAGAGATTTCGGCAGGAAGATGCCTATAAATTAAAACACAGGAAGGGGGAAGGGTGGGTGGCAAAAATTTTGCGCCTTTCCCGACTGCTCCCTTGCTGTTTCTCCCAGCCTTGTGGTTCCCAAGTTCGGCTAGGCGCTGCTGACCGCCCGCTGGCGGAGCGAAGCCCCGGCACTCAGCTGGTTGTTGTGGGCTGAAGGAAGCAGGCTGGAGAGAGACAGAGGAGGGTGCAGCAATTAATAAAGGCAGTAGCAAGCCTTTTTCTGAGTGTCACTGACCAAATCTGCACTACAAAGGACTGTTGGGGGGGTCCTGTGGCGCCTCAGCATCTGGCCCACCTTACATATTCAGACAAGGAGCTGCAATTACTTTAAAGAGCAGTAAAACAGTAGTTTCCCCTTACAATACAATAGTGGATAACAGCACTTTTTTTGATGATTTACACATATAAAACTAGAAGGAGAGTGGCGCCTCAGTGTCTGGCCCACTGCTGCTAACAGAGTCCAGCAGAATTCAACAGAATCAACAGCAGTTGCCCTCTATAGATGTCTCACCAGAGTGGAAGCAGCTCTTCTGGGAAATGATAGGCTGTGCCTTTCCCGACTGCTCCCTCGCTGTTCCTCCCGGCCTTGTGGTTCCCAAGTTTGGCTAGGTGCCGCCGACCGCCCACTGGCGGAGCAAAGCCCTGGCTCTCAGCTGGTTGCTGTGGGCTGAAGGAAGCAGGCGATTGGCTGCACCTTTCCCAACTTCTCCCTCGCTGTTCCTCCCGGCCTTGTGGTTCCCAAGTTCGGCTAGGTGCCGCCGACCGCCCGCTGGCGGAGTGAAGCCCCAGTGCTCAGCTGGTTGCTGTGGGCTGAAGGAAGCAGGCGATTGGCTGCGCCTTTCCCGACTGCTCCCTCGCTGTTCCTCCCGGCCTTGTGGTTCCCAAGTTCGGCTAGGTGCCGCTGACCGCCCACTGGCGGAGCGAAGCCCCGGCGCTCAGCTGGTTGCTGTGGGCTGAAGGAAGCAGGCTGTATATCTTAACTAAAATACCTTAAAATGATACGAAACAATAGAAGCAACTAAGAAACTGCAATACTTAACCTTAATTCTGATTATATAGAGAAAAGAAGTCTGTTGCATTGGTCGAGGTTACGTACCGTCCTGTGAATAATCATGTTTCAGTAAGAAATGTCCCACTTTGGGCTTCTTAAAAGGTGGTAATCCTATAGAACACAATAGTTAGAATTACAAATGCTGTTATATGTTGAACCCCCATTTTTGCACCTTTATTTTACAGGTGACCCTGGATTGAATACCTGAAACTTGGCATACATGTGGTCAGTCCCTGGATTCTGTAAACTTGGTAACGGTTGACTGGGTAGTTTGAAAGTTCTAGAAGGTTAAAAATGTGTAAAAATTGGGTTTAAAAAAAACTCTTTTTGCTCACTGATAGCACAATAATGGCTAAGAGTTGAAACCTAAAACTTTCAGGTTAGTTGGAATTTGGAGTGAAGGAAATCTGCTATCAGTAACCTCAATCTTACATATAGCTCATCGCCAGGCACTCAGTTCCAACTGAAGTCGTAAAGGTGTCCAAATATCATGTGCCACCGCAGAAGAAGGCTGCAGTGCCACCTTACAAATCCCAATGAGCTTTGTACACATTGACAGGTGCTTTACTAAGGGATATGGGCCCACAACCACAGCAGGCTTATATACTAAAATTTCTTAAAGGGGTAATGTATTAAGAAAGCAATGTCCAAGTTATCAGCATGGCATAATGGGGTCCACAAAAATATAAGCTTGCAACAAAAAGTGCTATAGTGCATGAAAAGTGCCAAAGATAGATACAATATAATTAAAAACAAGTTTATTTATTTTAATTTTTTATTTGAACTTTGGAAACTAGGAAAGGCACATTGAGCTGTAGCTCATTTCCTAGTGTGACTCGGGGATGTTGGGTTACAATACAAACAGAGGAAGAGAACAGACACAGTAAAGTATAACAAAATCAAGCAAATATAACCAGAGAGAGAAAACATAACTGCAATTATAATAGAGTCAAGTGCTATGGAATAAGAACATGATCAAAAACCATACATCCAGTAACTACAGCAAATCATCAATAACAAGCAGGGTAGGCAGGTCAACAAATCAAATAATGTGTCAGAAGGAGGAGACTAGGGGGTCATCAGGGAGCAAGGGGGCTGAGATTGAGGGACTAGGTTTAGGGACTGGGGAGGAGGCAGTGCAGGAGCAAGGAGGGAAAGAAGTGTGTCAAAGTAGATGCTTTAGGACTGGAAGTGAGGGTGAATGGTGAGTGGTTGGGGAGAGTTGATTCCAGAGGGAGTGGGATCTATAGCAGAAAGCTGACAGACCAGAAGCTGAGTGGGGGTGAGGTAGGGAGAAACAGTGGGAGTCCCTGGAGAGCAGTGGGTAGCAGGAGGGGGCCACTGGGGAAAGGAGGGAGAAGAGATAGGAGGGAAGGGTCCAAACCAGTATTTGGCTATGAAAGCCAAACAATGAGTCAGGCAATGATGGGGTAGAAGTGAGATAGTGAGGAAGGAGTATAGAGAGCAGTGATGTGTGTGTGTGTGGGGGGGGGGGTTAGAGGCAAAGCGGCAGAAGGAGTTCAGGAGACTATCAAGCCAGGACAAGGATGTGGCAGGAGCATTGAATACAACACAAAGCACAACAGTGAGTGTATCTTCTGGTCTGCATGAGCAGAGGATTGAGATACAGCAATCTTACTGGGCTGTCATATCCCCTATTATAGATTGAGGGAGCACTCCTGACCAATCGGTGTGCTCCTTTCCCCTGCATGTGAGACACTCTTATTCTGTGAAGAGCATCTCAAGCGCAGATGCCCTGGAAATGGGCACATTCCAGGATAGTTTAAAAATTAAAAAAATAACATTACTGATCACGCTCAATCAATAATATAATACTGTATGTCCCCTGTCACCACTTGTTGCTAGCTAAGAGTGGTCTTACTTGCTTTCTGCTTGAGCCAGAACAGCTCAGCTTTGCTTGGCTGTTCTCTCTTGAGCAGAACACACATGAAACCACTCTTATCCAGCAACAAGTGACTCTGGGCAACATAATAATATATATTTTAAAGATTTTGATATTTAAAAGAAATGTAGTTCTTGTTACACCCAGCTCTCCATGATGATTCAGAGGGGGGAGGGTTCAGGGTCCAAACAAACACTTAAGCTGCTTGGCTGGGGGAAAGTACAGTACTTATGGCAGGGGTCCCACTGGCATAGACTCTGCACCTTTCTGGTATGCTCTGCAATGCATGAATCACCCTATGGCTTTCTGCAGAGTACTGAAATGCCTCCCTTGTAGTCCCATACCTAACCACCTGTGTAGATCCACAGACAGGGCCTGGCCACCATCCGAAGGTAGGGGATTCTTCTATTGTGCATGAACAGAGGCCACCACAGGCTGCCCTGTGCACCTGGGGCTTCACGGACACAACCTAAGAGTCTAATCTCATATAGTCTGGTGAGCAGACTGTTTCTCTTTAAAGTCACTGCATGACAAGGCAACTGCTATGGTTCCAGATGCTGATTAACTAAAACTGTAGAAATAATCTTTAAAGAGCAACTGTTACGTTGTCCTCCTCAAGAAGCACCAAGAACCCTTACCTGCCCCCAAATCCAATCCATGTAATATTTTCTTTTTTAGGTGCCCTGAATTATAAAGGGAAGGGATTGTATTTTTGCTCCAAGGAGCCCAGCGCAGCCATTCCTTTCCACTTCCTTGTAGCTCTGCAGAGTACTCTCTGCCTCCGATCCTCCCCCGCACTACCACATTTTGTGACATCAGTATATGAAGAACACGGGGGTGCATGCCTAGAGACAAGAATGGGGGCTGTTATTTTAAGTTAAATTTCTGTACTTTAGATGGCCATTCAGAATAAATCATGGCCACTGCTTAACTAACAAGGTCCTTGTTAGTTCAGCGGTGACCATGATTTATTCTGAATGAATATCTAAAGGAAATGCAAATATAACATTAAATAACAGCCCGATATCTATAGGCACATGCTATGCACTTCCTATACAGATGTCCTAACTATGTAGCTCGGGGCAGATCAAGGGTGGATGCACTTGCAGAGCTACAGGAAGTGGGGAAGGACCCGCGCCGTGGGCCTCGGAGCAAAAATATGATCCCTTCCCTTCCTAAATCAGGGCTTCCTAAAAAAGAAAATATTACATGGATTGGATTTGGAGGCAGATAAGGGTTCTTTGTGCTTCTCGGGGGGGAGGCATGTAAAGTGCATGATAGTTGCTCTTTAATTGACTCTAAGGAAGTCATTTACCTGCATGAGTAGGGACAAATACAGTGGCAATTGCCCTGATTATTGGGTGGGGGAAGAAAGAACTTCAGAGAATGGGTATTTGGAGTACAAAAAATATTGAATTCTTATTTTGTCATCATTTGAACAGAATTTGTTAGGTAGCAATGATACCTTTATTAGACAAACAACAAATGCATTAAACCCTCCACATCAAGTAGGTCAAATAGGTTTCCATATGTTTTTAAGACTTCATGTTGCCCCAGCTTAGATGAGGTCTCAGTTACAATGTGCTCTGATGATACTATTTTGCATGATGAAAGAAAACCATCATTGGCTACACATCTTGTCTTTTAGAATGGTTTTAATTGTATTTGTGACCAGTTTTCACTGAATGCTAAAAACATCTTGGCTATGCCAATTGAAGCTGCTAAACAGAACAGTGTTTCTCCAAGTCTCCGTACTCTTGAAGGGAAACTATTGGAACATGTGTAAAATTCTGGGCATTTGAGGTACAGCACATTTATTTGGGAGGGCTAAAGCCCGAGGTTCAATGTGGGGAAATAGCTTCTCTCACATATCAAATATAAACCAGCATCTCCCAGCAGCTCATGCTTAGTACATTTTGAAATACTGCTGTTTCATGACACTCTGAGCTCCTGCATGGCTTGTGTCTGGGCTTCCTTTGTTTTCCTGTCTTGCTCCTTTTTCTCTCTGCCTTTCTCCCCTCCTGCCTCTCTTTTTTCCCCTCCCCATTTCTCATTCATTTGCCCCCCTTCCTGACTTGTCTTGAAACACAGAAACATAGAATTTGACGGCAGATAAGGACCGCTTGGCCCACCTAGTCTGCCCTTTTCCCTACCTGATGGATAAGCTGCAGATTCTAGTTAACCAACAGCCTACTTCCTCCTACCCCCCACTAGAATTGCCTTATGTCTGTCCCATGCATTCTTGAATTCTCCCATTGTTCCTGACTCCACAACCTCTTCAGGAAGGCTGTTCCATGCATCCACAACCCTCTCTGTGAAAAAATACTTTCTAACATTACCTCTGAGTCATCCCCCCTCTATCATCAAATTGTGCCCCCTTGTTCTTGCACATCTCTTTTTCTGAAAGATGCTACCCTCTTAGACTTTGTTAATTCCCTTGAGATACTTGAAAGTTTCTATCATGTCCCTCCTCTCTCTCCTTTCCTCAAGGATATACATATTGCCCTCCATTTCTCTTTTTTCCCATTTGTTCTATCGTGCCCCTCCGCTCCCATTCTCCTCATTTTGCTCCTTGCCCCCCCCCGTTCCCTTCCCTTTCCACTCTGACCAGTCTCCTGTGCCTTGATAGTGCATACCAGCATGTGGATTTGGTGATGACATTTTGGGTTAATTTCTCTGTGGTTTGCATGTTCCCATTTCACCTGCCATTTCCTGGTGTTGTTCTACCCCGTGCTTTTCTGTTACCAGTGCTCCGTTCTGTATATGGTACTTTGGTCTATTCCTACCTACTCCTCATTCTGCCTGTTCTGTCCTCCCTAGTCAGTTACCCCTTTTCTGTGCATGACACAATTTGCTCAGCTGATCTCTCCTGTCATATTTATTGCACCAGCCTGTTCTTTCCTGCATATTTCTGCTTGGCACTCATACTGGTCAGTGCTGGGGGAGGGGGGTTGGACACCTTTTACTGAACCCTGGTATAACTGCTCTATTCCTGTTTTTTCTTTTGGGACTTTTCTGCTCCTCTCGGAGCCACTGCTCCATTTACACCAGCGCTTCCGGGTAGTGTGTGTTCCCCGTAGCGCTAATGCGCATGCCCAGAATCAGAGTTTCTCCATTACCCTGGTTGATCTTCTCAATTGTCACCAAGTGCTGCACCACTTTGTTCCATACACTACCTCAGTTTTTTACCTGGTCTAACTCTTACTGCATTTCATTGTATCCTTTGGAATATGACCAAAATCAGCTGTGCCACTTTCACCTCATTAGTCCACCTTCACCAATCAAGCCCATTCAATCTCCTACCTGGTTTCTCCACGTTACCATTCTGTTCACTCAGTCCTGCCTCATTTGGTATGAATTTTATTTGTTTCACTATACATCTGTCCCCTTTGCTTTGTGCAACCCATTGTTGTCCACACATGCAGTCCTTGCTTTTCTCCTCTCCTTCTCAGCTTAAAGCTATACATACTCATTATTTTGTTTTCATGGTCTTGACTAGTTTGGTACTGCCTTCCATATGATTTCATTGTGCACTGGCCCATTACAGTATATCGTCACAACAGCGACAACTTTACAATGACATGGCCAATGCCAACAACATCTCCATGTCTCTGTAAAGTCCTCCAGGGACCCTGGCACCCTTTCCTAAGGTATTGCTCCCAATCCCCAAATCAGTTGCATCTTGGAGTTGATAATCATAAGTGGGGGGGGGTGCAGAGGGCATAGCCCCCTGCATGGGGGGTGGGTGTAGGGAGCACAGCTCCCTGCAAAAAAACAGCTTTTAACTCAGTGGCACCATGCCGACTGCAATTGCGGTTGACATAGTAGTGTCGGGGAAAATGTTGCATCGACAAGAAATTGTCGATGCGGCATCATAGATCCACTCCATTACTCACTTCAGACATGAAACAGGATTTGTGGCATCATGCTAATTTCCTCTCACAGCTTAAGCTATCCATGCCTACATTTTGTCCTCCTAGTGCTTCTGTGTTGTACATCTCTAGTTCACACCATGTTGCCTTCCATTCACTGGTGTGCATTTTGTCGTCCTATTTCTATTCCCAATACCCCTTCCTGTTCCTATCCATTTCTCCCCCTTATATTTTCCATTTCCCTTGTTATTTCCATAATTGGCAGTCAGCTGCTGTATCTTTGCTCAGCCCATACCAGCAGTCTCACAGTTTCTATCCCTAACTCTGCCTAGTGGGGTATCGAGTGAAGTTAGACTCGCCCTGTCTACTGGGGATGAAAGTCTTGTTTCTAGCCACCTCTGGCCTTTACCATCAGTCTGCCAGCCTCTGTCTTTAATTCTGCCTAGCAAGGTATTGGGTGAAGGTGGGCCTGCCCTGCCTACCAAGAATGGGAGTTCTATGCATCATTTCCAGTTCCTACCATCATCCTACACCAGCATTCTGACAGTCTCCATCCCTAGCTCTGCCTGGTGGGATATTGAGCGAAGGTCGGCTTGCCCTGTCTGCCGGGGTTGGGAGCCTGTTCCTCATTTTCAGTGCCTATCATCATTCAATCCTATACCATCATTCAACAGTCCTAGAAACATAGAAACATAGACTTTGATGGCAGATAAGGATGGCTTGGCCCACGTAGTCTGCCTGTTTCCCTACCTATTTGATAACCTGCAAATCCTAATTAACCAACAGCCTACTTCCTCCTACCCCCATCTAGAATTGCCTTATGTCTCTCCCATGCATTCTTGAATTCCCCAATGTTTTTGACCCCACAACCTCCTCAGGAAGGCCATTCTATGCATCCATCACCCTCTCCATGAAAAAATACTTCCTCACCTTGCCCCTGAGTCATTCTCACTCTATCTTCAAATTGTGCCCCCTTGTTCTTGCACATCTCTTTTTCTGAAAGATGCTACCCTCTTGGACTTTGTTGATTCCCCTGAGGTATCTAAAAGTTTCTACCATGTCTCCCCTCTCCCTTCTTTCCTTGAGGATATACATATTAAGCTCCTTTAGTCTCTCTTAATATGGCTTCTGGTGCAGACTCTGCACCATTTTGGTTGCCCTACTCTGGTCTGTCTCCATCCTGTCTATGTCTTTGTGGAGATGGGGTCTCCAGAACTGCACGCAGCACTCCAGATGGGGTCTTACCAGCTGTCTGAATAGAGGGATAACAGCTTACTCTTTTCTACTGGTGATGCCTCTCCCTTTACATCCCAGTATCCCCCCCCCCAGCCCTCTTTTCTGCCTTCTCACATTGCTTGCCTATCTTTAGGTTGTCTGATATGACTACACCTAGGTCCCTTTCCATTTTGTTGTTGTAAGTACCCCACCTCTTGTGTATTCTTCTTCTGGGTTTTTGCCTCCCAGGTGCATTACTTTGCACTTCTTTGCTTTGAATCTAAGCTGCCATACTTTTGTCTCCGTCCCTAGCTCTGCCTAGTGGTATATTGAGCAACATGGGCTTGCCCCATCTGCCGGGAATAGGATCCTGTTCCTTGTTTCCAGTTTCTACTAGCAACCTGTCCTATACCATCATTCCAACAGTCTTGGTCCCTAACTCCACCTCTAAGGTTCAAGCTATAATAGGCTTGCCTGTCTGCCGAGGCTGGGAGTCCATATCATCCATCTGCATTTTCTGCCATGTACATTCTCTACCAACTGCATCATTACCTTCCACTCTAGCTGGGTTCTGAGGATCCTGCGGACTGTGCTTCAGGTCTGCTGTCTTTGTGCAATCCTGGACGCCATTTACTCATCAGCCTTCCATCTCCTTTATATGAACCTCATCTCAGATTCCACACCTCCAGTCTCCTCAGCAAGTTCTATCAGGTCTCCCCAGCCTTCTTTCTCAGCTCATTCAGCCCATACATCAGCCTCAGACATGACTACTACATTGCAGTTTGGACACTTCATACCTCATGGTATCCCTTCTATTGTTGGATTTTCCATTATTCAGCTCCTACTCATGGCCAGGGTTGATGTTCTCGCCCCTCGGCCTCATCCAGTTCTGATCCTGCTTCCTGCCTGCTTGCTTGTCCTGAGACTTTTCACAGGTCTGCGGTATTCCAGGCCCCATGACTGTGCTTCCCTGTTCAGTTTCCATCCTGCAATCCTCTATGATACCGTTTTGGTTTGCTTTGACTGTGATTATCCTTGTTCTGGTTCCTGGTAAGCCCTCTGGGACTGAGAGGTCTCCTTTTCTAGGACACCTGTCCTTGGTTCCGGCCACTGCTCTCCGCTGCTTGTCACCATCGGGTCTTCGACCATAATACTCCTGCTTACCTGGGCATTACTGTTTTGTTTCGCTCCATGTTGCCCACTATCATTTCAATGGCCTTGGCTTATCACTTGAGTGGCATGTGTGTGTCTCCATTCCACGATGACAATTTTGTTGTCCTTGGGAATGTTTCGTTTGGACCCCTGGCTTCTTGGTGCTCACCTTCTACCTCCATCATCATCCTCTTTAGTCTGCTGTGATAGACCATGCCTTCATTACTTGGTTCCACTCTGCTCTCCAGATGGATTTCTCCTGGGACCTGTTCACTGTCTGCTTTTACCTGTTGGATTGGTCATCTCAGTGTTGCTCCTGGGACATTTTATTGCCTGCTGCATTCTCTTTGTCCTCTTGTCATTTCTGGACATCATCAGCCCCTGATGTTGCTTCCTGGAGTTCTTCTCCTGACAGTTATACTGTGTCTCTGTGGCTTATCTTGGCAGGACTGCTATTATGTCATGGTGCCTTTTCCATTCTGCTACTGCCGCAGCTCTGGGCTTCAGCATGGTTGCCTCCCTGTCTTCCCCTTTTGGGCTATTCTCCACAGTTGCTGCCATCCAGCAATCAGCCATCTGTTTGATTATTTCTGCCGATTGCTCTGCCTTATTCTTTTTCTGCAGCTGGCATTACAGCTCCTGACAAGTACTCCATGGACTATCAATACCTCAACAAAGAGAAAACCCTGGTCTAGTGACATCCCTCGAACTGCTCTACTTCTTTCGACTCAGACATTCTGATGTACCATTATCGCTGATATTCTCCACAAGATAATTCCTCGGTATCTTACTGGATTCAGACCATCTGGATGCTTTTACCTCCCAATCAGCTCCACAAGATCAGACTGCATGGAAACCATTATCTCCTGATTTATTCTCCTGGACCCAAGCTTTAGTGGAGTTCTCTTCAAACTGATCCTCTCACACCATGAAATATGAATTTACTTCCTCCCTGGGATACCTCATCTGCACAAAACCATAATTTCTCAAGGCAGTTCCATTATCTCCTACCCATCGGCACTGGCACCATCATATTCCACTGATACCATCATATCCAATGCTCTGCAGTAACACTTCAGATTTGACCAGTTCATTTCACTCTTACCTTCATGAAATAACTGTCCAATGCCCTTCAAAGACCTTTCTTCTGTCTAGAGTCTCAGAATATGCACCATCGTTTCTCCATCACATAGTTGTCCTGCTATCTTTACACAATCCTGAATCATGGCTCCTAAGCCTCCAGACATTTCGATACTTCTCAAAGTCATCTACATCTCCTCTGCAAGATTTATCCAACCATGAGAATCATCTTCATCGGGGTCCTCTGGTATCATTAGTCAACATCTATCTTCCTCATACTGAATCAACAGTGAACACCATCACCAAGGATAACTCTTCATTTCATTCCATCATGTTGTTCATCCACAACTGACCTCATAATCTCTTTACCACAATTCTGCACCTTTACGGTTCCACATCAGACTATTGCAAATGGCTCAGTCTATATGTTATAACATTTCCAATATCACACCTTTCATTGCCTCATCAGTCAGCAGACTCAACTAAGACTCCTCCTTTATCTAAGATTCCCTCAACATCTTGGAATTTAGGCACCAGCAAGTAAACTCCACGTGGTTCATTCTGCCACAAGCCACCAAGCTACTTATGAACATACGAATTTGCCAGCAGATACAGGCTTTATGGTCTAGCTAGTCTGCCCGAGTGTGCAGCACATTAGTCCCTTAGACTGCAGCTGCTCTTGCCTTATTATACTACAGCTTGAATCACATTCCTCATATGATCATCTCAATCCTTCCTAACTATTTGCACACGTAAGCCATATTAGCATTTCTAAAGTGCCATTAAGCTTTGAAAGTGTCACGCAGAACACTTACACAATACCTATCAGATATTCAGTTACTATTCTTTCAGTCTATTCCATCCTCATTTTCACTGATTTTCAATCCTCCAGTTACTCTAGTCAACTAGGTATCCAATGGCTTCAATCATGTAACCTCCTTGTCATCTCTCTATAAGAAGCTTTCAAAATGAAACATAGTAAATCTACTAAACTAGAATCCATTCGACTTGTGCACCATGATTTCTTCCATCAGTCTTCTAGCCTTCTTCAGATTTCTATATCCAGGATTCTCCATCTCTTCATCCTTAAGCAGTACTGAGAACCTTTCCAATGTTCATAAAAATGCTGATTTATATAAAGGGCTGATCATTCTATCCTGCCATTACCTTTCTTAAAGTCTGTCAAATTATATTAAACAGTTAATATACTCTAATATCCATACCATGATTACTGGAAGCCACCAGCTCATCTGGTCAAACGCATGTTCTTCTTCATGCTCAGCTACATCACTTCTTCTGTGTATCTCTGATAAACTATCACCTCAAATGGTTCTCACTCATTTTCAAAACCTTCCATCAAAAGCTGGACTTAATCCATATTCATCATCTTGACATTCACATTAAACGAACTTGTGGCACCACTCACCAAGGTATTCAATGCCTCGCTAAGATCTGGCATCTTCCCTGACAGGTGGAAAGAGGCTCTAGTCACACCTGTTTTTAAATCAGGAGACAGAGCTAATTTAGCAAACTTACAACCTATCTCAATTTTAGGCCCCCCAAAGCACTTGAAAGGGTGATCTCAGAACAATTAACTAAGTACCTAGGAAAGCATAGCCTTCTCTGCTTGCAACAACATGGATTCCGACAAAACCATTCCACTGTCACCGCACTAGTAGAGTACACCACTCAGCTTTATGGGGCCCTGGATAAAGGGGTGGTGGTGGGGTCTATCTTCATAGACTTCACCAAGGCCTTTGACACAGTCAATCACCAACTGCTACTGAAATGTCTCCTCTCTACAGGATTGTCAATGGAATCTGTGGCCTGGTTCCATAGTTATCTAACCCATAGATCTCAACGGGTCAGGATTGGCAATATAATCTCTGAGTCCAGGGAAGTAAACCTAGGGGTCCCACCAGGTTCTATCCTCGGTCATCTCTTATTCAGCCTCTTCATTAATGACATGTCTTCTACCTGTCCTGCACACTCCATACTCTATGCAGACGATGCTGTTATCTCCATCCCAGGGAAAGACCTGGGATCAATTAGCTCTGAACTTCAGCACAATTTTTGTGCATTGGAATCCTGGTTCACCTGAAATAAACTGCAACTCAACTACAAAAAGACAAAGAGCATGCTCTTCAGCACCCCACAGAGCAAGATTCGAGGGTTCTCACTGCGTATACTTAGTAGTGAAGAAGAAGTACTAGACCAAGTCAATACATTCAAGTACTTAGGGATTCACCTTGATGACACCCTCACCTTCACTGCCCATGCTGAACAACTGGTAAAGTCCACCAACATGAAGCTTGGCATCCTGTACAGATATTGCACCTCAATGACACCGGCTGCCCTGAAACTTGTTACGTGCAGTTCAGTTCTCTCATCTGTGGATTATGGTCTTGTCATATATGGGGCAGGCACAGACACAGCGCTTAAAAGGGTCAAAACCATCTTCAACAAGGCCTGCCGCCTAGTCCTGGGAGTACACAAAATGACTCACTCTTGTGACCTATACAAAGAAACTGGCTGGCTCCCACTCCACCACAGACTCCAATACCAGGCCTGCCTCCTTCCGAAAAAGTCTCTGATGGGGTCCATGCCTAGGGCTACTTCAGCCCTCTTTGAGCCTGCACAGCCATCTAAATGCACAAGTAGTACCTCCAGAACTGTTCTAACTGTTCCCGTCAAATGAACCACCCTTGGCCAAAGATTCCTCTCCTACTGTGGGCCTAAATGGTTTAATGATCTGCCTGCAGACCTTGCCAACTCTCCCAGACTTGGCTACTTTAAAAATGGGCTTCAATCTCTTCTTGCCAGAAAATCTGACTGCCAGTGTTTCTGTTAACCCATGGCCTCTGACAGCGGTTCTCATACCCATCAAACGCTACCCTCTCTTACTCCCACACTCCTGTTCCACAACTGCCCATTTCCCCCTCCCACCTCCCACCACCTACTACCCCCCTTGACAAAGCCTCACCTTGGCTCCTAAAGCATGCATTTCTGCAGACTGGGAGTACCCTGTCTGAATTGTAACATGATTGTTAAACACTGTACTGCACTTAATTAGTGCTGCATTAATATGTTTCTGTGGAAGTGTGGTCCTGTTTCTCCTTACTTCTTGTACCCTGCTTAATGTTGTAACTGCACAATAATACCACTTATTAGTTGATGTCTTTCTGTTTTGCAATGTTTCATCGCCTGTAAATGTCTTGTATTCCTTGTTGACTTGGAGCGTTTGTAAACGAGCCCCCGGCTCAAAGCTATTAATCCGAATTTGAAATAAATAAAAAAAATAAAATACAATTCATCTGGACTGGATCTGCCTCTTCAACCTCCAGAATTGAATTTCTTGCACAAATCATCAAAGACTTGGAAAATGAACTTCGTCATGCTGTCAATGCTACATGCTAAACCAAAATCAGTGCAAGCATTTAAGATCATCTCCTCTTAGGTTGCCCAGGAGATGGGCAGGATGGCAGCCATAGGTCCTCAGAGGTTTCCTCTCCTCCATGCTACTGGTCACAATCTCCATGAGTTGGATGAGGTAATCTTTTGGGGCCTTCTGTTCTCTTCAGCTACCCAGCTTAATCTACCAAGGGTGGTAATAGAGAAAGGCCAAACAATTCATAAGTATACACAAGCACTTTTCTATTCACCAAACATTGAATGGGAGGGCTAAACCTCAAGGTTCAATGTGGGGAGAATAGCTCTTCCCACTTACCAAATATAAACCAGCCTCTCCCAACAGCTCACGCATAGCATGTTTTGAAACACCCGCCATCCTCCCCATCCTCCACCTCCTCCAGCACTCTGCTCACCCTTGATGCTGGGCTGTCTATTCCCTACAGCTAACCAGTTTAATCTACCAAGGGTGGGACTAGAGAAAGACCAAAAAATTCATAAGTATACACAAGCATTGTTCTATTCATCAAACACTGAAGCTCTAATTTAGCACTTGATCTACAAAAAGATGGGCCCCATTCCCAGGTGCATGTTGCAGTACAAAGTTGATGCAAAACCACTCTGTGACCACATGATGTTGGTGATCCTGTTGGGCATTGCTCTATATGGGGTCATACGCCTTTTGCACTGCTCAAATGGCCCACAGACATGGTGGTCCTCACAGGTCCACTCATACATTGCTGTGAGCTACTCAGGATAATGTATAATAATGGGGTTACAATGATGTGAGCTAAGAAACTCACACTTCAGTGGCTATAAACATGGACAGCCATATGGGGTGGACACCACTGGACCATCAAGTAAGGCTAGGGTGAGGGGTGAGGGCTGAGGAAGCATTGGAATGCCACAAGTCCTTCATGGGAGGAACAAAAGGGAGGACCACAAGATCCACAACAAGAAAAAATATGGGAAGTTTGTTAGGTTGGGGAAGCTCTGGACCATTAGGGGACCTGCTTTTGGAGCTTTGCAAAGGAGGACAAATGGGTTTTTGGAATTGAGAGCACAAAGCATGCCCAGGTTTTAGTAAGCACAACCCCTGATCAGGCCTGCTAACATCAGGAATAGCAATTTGCACTGCACCACAATTACAGGGCTAACTCCTCCACCTGTGCTACAACATACGAGTTTAGCAGTTTATTTTTGTCCATTTGCTACAGTTGGATCAGTGTCTTCTACCTCCCCTTCAATTGCCAAGGGTCAGCTTTTTTCCTGGACTGCTTGGAAGACTCATCATGGGATGAGGCTCTTTTTTTCACCTTTATCTGCCTTTTAAGTTTCCAAGAGTTGACACTGTAGCCAGGAAAAACACACTCTTATGATGAATATAAAGTAATACAAGATGTGGGATAGTGAAGATGACTTTGTGCTTGGTGCGCTCAGTAGTACCATGGTATCTGTACAACACAAGTTTATATCAACACCAACTATTTTAAGGTGCAGTTCTAAATTTTAAAAATTCCTACTACCAACACAGTGGGTGGGGTAATATGCAGCTGAGACTAAAGCTATAGAGGCTGTGCAGTACTACAACAATACAGATGACTGTAAAATCAACTACAGTACTTCTTTAAATTCAAAATGGACATAATTTCTAAGCTCCCAAACTGCCTAACAAGGGTGAGGGTGACCACTGTTACTGCTGGCAGAAGTAGAGGCTAAAATGAAAAAGATTATCAAAAGTTTGAGGTTAGAGGGGCTATCATTAATGCAAGGGCTGTTATTGCTGTAGTGACTAGGGTTGTCAAATGCCACAATCACAGGCACTTGTGGTCTATGGTGGTAATCTGAATTTCATCCGCCAAGGGACCTGGAACTTTCTGAACCATATGGATTAACATAAATACATAGAAACATAGAACGTGATGACAGATAAAAACTACTTGTCCCACTCAGTCTGCTCATTCCTCCCTACCCACACTATTACTGAAGATCATACCCAAGCTACAGCTCTTTCTTCCTCCCCCCCCCCTTTCTTTCCACTATGATTCCCTTATGCTTATCCAGTGCATTCTTGAACCCCACCACTGTTTTCTCCACAATCACCTCTGCTAGAAGGCTGTTCCAGGAATCCACCACTCTGTCTATGAAAAAGTACTTCCTCACTTCTCTCCTGAATCTACCTACTCCAGCTTCATAGCTTATTTCCTTGTTCTTGAGCTCCTTTTCTTCCGAAAAAGGCACAGGGTCATAATGTCGCATGACACAATGCCGCAGCAATATACCACACTGCCAATACAGCACAATATATTGCTAGTGGCATTTCTCTATATTTTGCAGGGGTCTCTGCCCCATGCACCCCCCGTTACAGGGGTATGCACCCCCGAACCCCCCTAACTAAAATAATCAAGTCCGGGGGGGGGGGGATTGTACTCCTAAATCACACAAAGTGCAAAATAAAAAGAAATGCCTTGCATCTGGGACCGGGATTCGATACCCGGTCCGCAGATACACCGCCTCCATTGCTGCCTGTGGATCATCCTATCAAGTCATGGCAACTGTTTGGTGGAATCTCCTACCAGCAGAGGACTTATCCTCTGTGATGGAACAGAGACAGGGTGCACAACTGCACATAGACCATTGTCTCTGCTGCATGGTTTTGACATGGGCTGTTCTACATAGGCCAACTGACCTGGTAGTCTGAAAAATACTTCCCTCCTGTACCTTATTTACCCCAGTGAAGTATCTAAAAATCTCTATCATATCCCTCCTCTCCCCTCTTCTGTTCCAGGGTGTACATATTGAGGTCCTTTAGTCTCTCCTTGTAGGGCTTTTGATGCATACTCTGCACCATTTTAGCTGCTCTCCTCTGGACCACCTCCACTCTGTCTATGTCCTTCCAGAGATGTGGTCTCCAGAACTGAACACAGTACTCTAGGTGGGATCTTAGCAGTGATCTACACAAAGGCAACACTATCTCTCTCTTTATGCTGGTGATACCCCTTCCTATGTACCCCAGCATCCCACTAACCCTCCTAACTGCCTTTTCACACTGCCTGGCCACCTTTAGGTCATCTGATATGATAAGCCCCAGGTCTCTTTCCTGCTTGGTGGTCGTCAATACTACTCCACCCATTTTGTACTCTGCCCCATGGTTTCTGTGCCCTAAGTGCATTATGTTACACTTTTTCGCATTCAAACCCAGCTGCCATACCCTTGACCACTCCTCTTGTTTTCTCAGATATCTGCTCATCCTTTCCACTTCTTCTGGAGTGCCCACCCTACTGTAGATGTTAGTGTCAAACACAAAGAGGCAGACCTTCCCTTTCAGCTCCTCTGCAACATCACTTATAAAGACATTAAAGAGGACCGACCCCAGCAGTGATCCCTGAGGCACAACATTGGTCATCCTCCCTTCCTTGGAGTGATCTCCATTCACTTTCACCCTCTGTCACCTACCCCTAACCAATTTCTTAACCAGTTTATCACCTTTGGACCCACTCCTATGCTACCCAGCTTGCTTACTAGTCTTCTATGTGGAATGGTGTTGAATGCCTTACTGAAATCTAGATAGGCCTGTCCACTGCTCCACCCTGATCTAAATCCTTTGTCACCCATTCAAAGAAATCTATCATGTTCATTTAACATGTCCTCTCCACAGTGAATCCATGCTGTCTCGGGTCTTGTAACCCACTGGATTAAAGATATTCTGCAGTTCTTTCCTTCAGCAGTGAATCCATCAAATTTCCCAGCACTGATGTCAGGTTGACTGGACTATAGTTGCCAACCTCCTCCCTGCTACCACTTCTGAGTAGTGGGACTACATCCACCCTCCTCCAGTCCTCCAGAACCACTCCTGTTTCCAGTAATCTGTTAAATAGAACTGTCAGAGGTGTAGCTAGTATTTCCCTGAGAACAGTATTTCCATAACAGTATAACAGCATTTCCCTGAGGATTATTCAACTTGGCAATCAAAGTGGTGCACAAAACCCCTTCTGACTATCCTGAGCTCTGTGATGCCTTTTTGAAATGTGTGTCCACTGCTGTGATGTGGGGACTCATCCCTACACAGCTGATCATCAATATGGATGAAAGCAAGGATGATACTCATTTGAGTGTCTATCTCTAAAAGTCTCTCTCCCCAATACAGCAGCTTTCCATTTAATTGGATGCTACAGACCCCCCTCTGCTGAACGCAAGCTCTTATCCCACCTGGGAAACCTGGTCAAGTCCTGTACTGAAGAAGTCATTATCATGGGGACCTGAATTTCAACTGGCTCACCCAGGCAGCTACACCTCTGGTATCATTCTGTGACACCTATGGGCTCACACAGTTAATTAATGAACCAACAAGGCTAAATGCAAGGAATAGTAGTAACAGTACTCTACTTGACATCATACTAGTGAGTAAACCACATCTATTCACGCACGCTGGAGTGCTCCTATGTGACATAAGTGACCACTGCCCCATCGCAGGGTAAGATCCAACAGCATTAAAAAGATCCTGCAAAATTCCTCATGAGGAGATCCAAGAAAAACATCAATATTGAAGGATATCTGCATGATCTAGCCTACTCTCCACACTGGCAAAGTTCTATCTTGCACATTCTGTAGAAAAAGCTCAGCAGGTGCTAAATAGCATTATATTAAATGCCCTTAACACCCATGCCCAATCTCTAGTATCCGAATAAAAAACAAATCCTGTCACTGGTTTTCAGCTGACCTCAAAGCTGCACTGCTGGAGAGAGATAAACTTTGGAAGGTGGCAAGAAAAACTAAGAATATCATGGACTGGATGATCTTTAGGAAAGCCAGGAATAAATGCACTAGGAAAGTTAGGGATGCAAAGGCTGCCTACTACCTGGCCCAGCTCGACTCCTCCTACCATAATACTGCTAGATTTTGGGGCACCATCAAGGGTATGATGGGCCAGGATGTTAACAACCCCCTTCCAACCCATTTACACAGTAACTATGGCCCCATTACTGGCACATTGGAAATCCTGGATGCATTCAATAACCACTTCACAACAGCTGGCCTTGGCTTTGACTCCTCCCCAGCTAACCTATTCCTCCTCCTTTAGCTTCAAACCTATACTGTTGAAACAAGTTGAGGATCTATTATGGCATCTAGATACCAAAAAAAGTGCAGGAGCAGATCTTCTGGACCCATTCTTTCTAAAGATTGCATGTCATGTGCTTGCAGTCCCCCTAACTCACCTCTTTAACCTTTCCCTAAACTCTGGCTCTATTCCCACACTGTGGAAGACAGCCCAGGTGGTCCCCCTTCTAAAATCAGGGGACCCTATGGATCTTAATAACTACAGGCCCATTTCCATCCTACCTGTGTTATCCAAGATGCTGGAGAAATTAGTGAGTATTCAGTTAAGGGAATATCTGGACAATGCTAATCTATTAAATCCAGCTCAATCTGGATTCAGGGCCAAACATAGCACTATCACTGCATTAGCCAAGGTCACCAATGATTGGCAAATCAAACTGGATAAAAAGAACAATGTCTGTGCAGTATTCCTGGACCTGAGCAAAGCATTCAACACTGTGGACCATGAACTGCTACTCTCATCCCTACACTCCATTGGCCTAGATCCATCCTCCCTTAAGTGGTTCAGATGCTACCTCTCCGGTAGATCACAGCAGGTAAAAGCTGAAGGTGGTCTCTCCCCATTAAGACCACTGTCAAGAGGAGTCCCCCAAGGCTCTATTCTGGGTCCTATCCTTTTTGCCATTTATATAAATAAAATTGATTCAACCCTTACCAAGTCCTCAGTACATCTCTTTGCTGATGACACTGTACTGTATGTCAGCAACCCTTCACCTAAAGTTGTTCATGAAATCCTACAAGCAGAATTTTCCTGTTACAACATCAGCTTCTCGAGAAAAAGCTCCTGCTAAATGCAAAGAAAACCAAAGCAATGATGTTCACAACCCAAAACTCCACCAACACATCCTCTTCAATCAGTCTCCCCAGATATGCACTATACTTGGAAAATCTGAGTATGTTGAAAATTTCAAATACCTAGGTGTGTGGATTGACAACAGACTTGACTTTACTCAGCATCTAGAACAACTGCTGAAAAAGCTTTGCCTAAGGCTTGGCCTCCTCTACAGATTAAAACCCTTCCTTAATAGAGATCAAAGATGAGATTAGTCCAGGCCATCTTTCTATCAGTCATTGACTACGCAGACTTCCCCTATATTCACTTCTCCACTCCCTACCTTCAAAAGTTGGATACCTTATATCATAGAGCAATAAGGTTCATTGCAGACCCGCCATATAATACTCACCATTGTTCTCTCTATGATTCAGTTGGATGGGTTTCCCTTCATGTCAGGAGGAGCAGAAATGCAGCTCTATGGATCTACAGAGCTTTATCAAAAACTCCCAAGCTATATCCTGGACTGCTTCAACCTGACCATTCCCAGCTCCTATGCCCTAAGAAGCAACAATATCATCCTGCTCAAATTGCCCAAAGTCAACACCAAAATAGGGAGGGCAGCAATCAGCTACTCTCTAGCCATAGCATGGAACACCCTACAAAATCCTAAAACTGTCCATTATCATTCCATTTACATCCTTCAAGCAGCACTGTTCAGCCTTCTTCACAGAAATGCAGTTGCTACCGCTAGAGATAGAATAGTCATCCCACAAAACCTTATTCCAATCACATATGGCATATTCCTTCCAGCCAGACACCGCCAGTATATAGGCACCCAATATTCCTTCACCATCCTTGTACTCATTATGTGAGTGACTGTCATAGCCCTCATTGTGATATATATATTGTACATATTGTAGATATTAGTTTAACTTTCTCTTGCCAAGCTTTAACATGTGAATTCTCTGTATATTATTGTGTTATAAATAACATTTTCTTGTTTCTGTATGTATAACTGTCTCATAAGTATGTGATGTAATTGCTGTGCACTTAACTCGAACCTTGACCTTATCAGGTCCATCTTGTAAATGAGCCTTGCTCAATGATGATCGCCTGAATAAATAAAGATTTGATTGATTGATTGATTGATTGACATGCTCATAGTTGACCATGGAGGAGACAGGGACAAGGCAGGTTGAGGCTGGCTCTTGAGGCTAAAGATAAGACTCAGTCATGCTTGCCTGAACTTTCATTCATACTTTCCTGTACATTGGTCGGTGATTACATGCCCACTCAGGTAATTTTCCAGAGCTTTACCAACAAAGACTGCCCAGCCTTGGACTTCCCAGTGGGATGGTGCATATCCCATTCAGAAAATCACTGTACACACAGAGAAACAATGATCCAGTACATGGACTGTATCCTGCTGTCTTACATACAGTAAATGTTATTACATAAAAATGGCCTGCCAGTCGAATAAAGAACAATGCTTATATTAGATCTATTCTGAGTGCATACTACTAAAAATGTAATTCAAAAATTGAGGAATCAAACATCAGTTCTATATTGTGCCTCTTTCCTGCACTGGCCTTTTCCAGTTGCTAAATCTCCTCATTAACAAACTGTTAAAAGATTAAATGAAAGGCCTTTCCTGAAGCTAGTATGCTGGGCTGATCACTGACCAACTGCAAAAAGTGACTGCACGTTCAGACATACAAGTAGTTCTACGAATGACTGCTGTAAAACCAAGCAGGCACAGGGGCTTGCTGCTGCATTCAATGACTCACCAAGAGACCCAAGGGCTGCATACACAGTCTTGAGCTTGCCCAAATAGCTGTGACACACTCAAACTGCTTTATTTAAAAAAAAAATATTACAGTATTTTTGGACTAATTTGTTTGCTGTTCCTGATATTTGGCAAGGCTACAAAACATTTTTTTCAGTTTCCACAGGATGTCATTTACTGTTTCAGTTCTCACAGGATGCCAAGTACTGCTTCATTTCTGTTATACTGAGCCGTACTACTCTATTAATTTTGTGACTGTGGTGCTTTTTAATTTTTCAACAGTTTAAAAAAGGATCAACTCATTGCAAGAGATGGTACACATGTTCTGTTCACAATGGTGACTTGCCATTACTACTGATATGTAGTATCTGTGTGATGCAAGCCACTGAAGGTATGGTCCACTAATATCTAATTCCTAGACTACTGATATATATTGCCTCACTACTGATATGTAGGATCTGTAGGCATATTAACCCTACCTGCATCTAAGCACTGATTTCTCATTGCAGAAGTCGGAGACCTAGCCCAAATTGATAATTGCTCCCAAGCTGTATGTCCACACTGCTACTACTTGCACCACTGCAACTCATCCCCAACTCAACCCAAGTGTATTTCCTGTGTGGAATGGGGTGGGCATAGGGCTGATGTTCTTAAGAAGCTGTAAGTAAAACATTGACTACTGGCTTAATGTTTTTATGGATTTGATGCATAAATTTAAAAAAAATTATGAAATCGTGAAGAAATAATATTTGGTGAGCAGCACTGTTTTTACTGAGATCTAGTAAGAAATTCTGAGGTCCCTATCTCAGTATACAGTATATGCCTCCCACAAGTTTTTCTGTTTTTTACAGGAGGAGGTAGAGTCGCACTGCATCTGGAAAATGGAGGTTTTTCAAAGCCTATGGGCTAAATCTTGAAACAGCTGTGTCACAGTTGTCAGGCACTTGTGCTACTTGTTTACAAGTCTGTGAGATCACAAAAAATGTGGTCTAACTTCATATCACACATGCCATGAGGCAGAAACATAGAAATGTGTCAGCAGATAAGGGCCTTCGGCCCACCTAGTCTGTTTCAATACCTTCAATAACTGTGCTCTTTTAAGCACTACCTGTATCAGGTTGTCTGCCTCCATGTGTCATTTTTGTGCCATAAAGTGTGGAAAATATAACAAATGCAAAACGTTTGATAATAGGACACATTTACCATCATGCTCCCTATGTCTGAAATAGGGACTTGCACCAGCATCATGAGTTTTGAAAACCAGACCCATGTCTTGATGCAGTTTTCCATAATGTACAAATTTTGACATGAGAGCAAATTGTTCCTTGGTTCACTTAACAAGACTCTGACTTATTTATGTTCAGTTTGCAAACTTCAGATATAGTTGTACCTGGAAACAACTGTTGGACCAAGTGTAACCTGGACTATTATTTACATCTGTATATAGAAATATTTTATCCAAAATGAAGTATAAACTACAGTAAGCTAGCGTGCAATGCTCCAGATAAGTCCAACCTTTGAAAATAGCTCCAATAAGATGAGACATGATCTACATATACCAAGGCAGTTCGCGGCGTTGACATACTGTAACTAGAAGTTGCATCCACCCCAGAATGTATGTAGTGCTGCAGAATTCATTGTTCTTGGTGTTTTTCATATTAATAAAACTTTTCCATAGTACCACATTCTATTCCCACCTTGATTAACCTGAAGCCCCTTCTCTATTCTAAGCATGTGATGTCATTGATATTTTAGTCAATAACACGATCACATTCTGCCACATAAACAAATAATTTATGCTACAGAAATGCTACCACAGAAGTCCAGGAGCACTGCCACAGAATTCAGTACTGAAGTACCATGGAAAACTAGGGGGCCTGTATATAAGTAGCCATCTTAAAAACATTTAAAGAGCTAGTACACTTCATGAAATGAAATAAATATCAAGTTTTGAAAGTATGCAGCTGTTACTTTTGTATCAGAAGTACTATTTTGTACTAGGGGTGCTTTTGGACTCTAATTTAATCTTTTCATCTCATATAAAGGCCATTAGTAGACAAGTTAATCAAAAATCAGGAGTGTTGCTTAAAGCTAATAGTTGCTTAACATTGGAAACCAGACACATTATCACAAGAAGTATATTGCTACCTGCCGTATATTAAATTATAACTGTTTCGTGTTTGCTAATTTATCTTCTACTGATTTAGTTTTATTAAGTAGCACTTTTAATGGGATTTGTTGTTTTGCATTAAATATGCCATATAGTACACATCATTGTGTGCTGTATGCAAATACTAGCTGGCTACCTCCAAGGCTCAGTAGTTTATATAATCTATGCTGTGTTGTGGATAAAACTTTGGGAACAGCATCTGACTCCGTATTATTCACTCTACTAGACCTTAGAAGCAAGTGTAGGAAACTTAGATCAACTGGAGAATACTTGTTATATATTCCAATTTCTTCTACTGTGCTGGGTAAACATGCACTCTCTGTTTATGCTGCTAAATGTTGGAACAATTTGCCTGAATCTCTTTACAATGCTGAAAGTCATACTGTTTTTTAAAAATCAATGAAGGCTTCATTTGTCAAAGCAGCTGGATTGTATTGTTTTAATTGAATACATCTATTGATGTTGTTGTATTTAAGTAGTATTCCTGCATATAGTATGATGTATTCTTGTAATGTAGTTGCATTTGTATGTATCGTGTTGTTTCATCTTGTGGCTGCTTTGTAAATGCAGTTCTGGGTCATTCCTGAAAAAGGGCATTTGGCTCGGTGTACTGCCCCTGTAAACAAGGTAAATAATAATAATAATTTATTTTCCCTTTCATTAAAGATCAAGTGCACATATTTCATAAAAAACTTGAATTCACTTGAATTCACATCCCTGTGTCATGATTAGTGTTTCCTGAAAATATCATGCTATTTGGTTTTGCGGTTTTCTTTAAATCAGCATCTGTTAATGTGCTCTGCAGTAACTGAAAACAGTGAAGAAACAATAAAGATGTTTCTGTCCCTGTCAGTGAGCAATGACATCATACCTGTCCAGCCTGCTGCTTCACCAATTAAGCCCCTGATTGACTGAATAAGCTGTTGTAGTTCCTAGTTAGAGCAGTCTGTAGATCTAATTGTTTTCACTCAAAGTTTATTGTGGGGGATAATCTTTTTATTACTAACCCATCTGGTTTGTGTTTACAGAGATTAGCTTATAATCATTCTGTTCTCATAAACAGTTGATCATTTGGGATTCAGTGCTGAACTGAAGTGGTATGAATGAATGTCTGTGAGAAATTACCTTGCCTATATCACAGATGTCAGTTCTCTGTCTTCAAAACTATGCATTCTGTTTTGGCTATATAACACAGGGTTGTTTAATGGATATAAAATGAATCTATATTCCATTAGTTC
Source organism: Neoceratodus forsteri (assembly GCA_016271365.2). NCBI lineage: Eukaryota > Metazoa > Chordata > Ceratodontiformes > Ceratodontidae > Neoceratodus > Neoceratodus forsteri. The sequence continues at coordinate 265,080,727 of JADMNL010000022.1, read as the reverse complement.
ATAGAAGCAGTGTGTCTTTGATGTAGCCTCAATAAATATGTTCATGTGATAACAATGTTGTTTACATGTCAGATTGACAAACCTGTGTCTGCCACACTCTGCTATTTCAGGAACATGTACTGTATGAATTCATAAAATTCAGTTCTTTGAGGGTTTCTGTGTGAAAATGCATCATGTACGTGTAAAACTAGAAATACTATATGGCATTCTGATGCTCCTGTCTCCTGCCCGACAGTTGAGACAGCAGCTCTCTGTTTTCCTTTTTCCCCATCCAGAAAGCCCCCTGTCATGTACTCTCATATGAGGCTGCTGCAACCTGCTGCCCACTGCCTTCACCACACACTTAGGGCTGCTGCACCCTGCTGCCTCCTGCACAAACAGTTTAGACCGCTGGACCCTGCTACCCTCTGTCCCCCACCCTATAACACAAGATGAAAGTATTTTTTTGTATTTTCTGTTGGGTAGTTTTGGGCAGTGTACCAAAGGATCTGATTCTAGTAGCAGGGAACAGCATGGTACAACAACTCTAACTGTGGGGGAAAGTGGCTCTATGGTGCAGCAGGGCACAGTGGTGTCAGGGAACAAAGGACAGCATGGTGCAGAAGCCTTGACTGTGGTGCAGGACACAGTGGGGAATCAGGGTACAGTAGCCCTGACTGTGTGATGGGGTGCACATGGTGCAGCAGCCCTGCCCATTTGGGGCAATGGAAGTGGATAGCAGGGTGAAGCAAAAGCCCTACCTTTGGTGGCCTGGGGCAGCATGGTGCAGCAGCCAAAACTGTGATGACAGTGGCCCTGGGACTCTAGGGCTTAGCAGAGCACAGCAGCCCTGTCTGTAGAGATAGGGAAAGGAGGAAACAGTGTGCATTGGCCCTGACTGTGGGGGTGGGGGGCAGAGGGAAGTGAGGTGCAGCAGCCTCAACTGACAGGCAGAAGACAGGGTATCTGTATGCCATACAGTATTTCTAGTTGTACACATAAATGATGTATTTGCACACAGAACCCCACAAAGAATTGAATTTTATGAGTTCATGCAGTACATGTTCCTGAAATAGCAGTGTGGCAGACAGGTGTTTGTCAATCTGACACAAAAAAAAATTGTTCTCACATGAACCTATTTATTGAGGTGACATCAAAGACACACTGCTTCTATGAATTAACAGAATGCAGATTTATTTTATATCCATTAAAAACAACCCTGTGTTATGTAACCAGAATAGAATGTTGAGTTTTGATGACAGAGAACTGAAATCTGTGATACAGGCAAGGTAATTTCTCATAGACATTCATCCATGCCACTAAAATTCAGCACTGCACCCCAAATTATCAACTTTTTATGAGAACAGAAAAATAGATTTTAAGCATATCTCTCTAAACACAAGCGAGATGGGTTAGTAACAAACTCTGAGTGAAAACAATTTGCTCTACAGACTGGTCTAACTAGGAACTGCAACAGCTTATTTAGTCAATCAGGAATTTAATTGCTGAAGCAGCAGGCTGGACAGGTATGATTTCATTGCTCACTGACAGGGACAGAAACATCTTCACTGTTTCAGTTACTACAAAGCATATTAACAGATGCTGATTTAAAGAAAACCACAAAACCAAACAGCATGCTATTTTTAGGAAACACTAATCATGACACAGGGACATGTATTCAAGTGAATTCAAGTTTTTTTTATGAAATAGGTGTGCATTTGGTATTTAATTAAAAGATTCTCTCTGTAACCATATGATGTACAATATGGAGAACTGTAATTTACCTGCAGGCTCACAGCTCTAGTTCTTTTCTCCTTCAAACCTCATCAGAACTGTGACTTCCTTGATTATGATATCATGACTGACCAAGAAGAGCCGCTCACCTGCTGCCAAGTCTGGTCACCAGTTATTACACAATGACTGAGATCACAATGCTGATGAGGTATGAAGGGAATTAGCACTAGAAATGCTGGCCTCCAGGTTGAGTGATGCTTTATGTATCACACCCAATGCTATCTGGTAGAAAATCTTCTAGTTAGTAAAATAAAAAATTTAAATACTATAGAAATAAAAACCAACAACTGACTATTTTTCAGAAATCAGTAACATTTTCCATCAACTGTTTTCAGCACCACTAACTCTGCTTCTATACTGAATGAGTTAAAGCATATAGGCATTTATATACATGTTATTACAGTAGCATAATGATAAAGAAACATCTGTTAAATTAATCAGTGTCATTAATTCTTAACCTTTTGGGGCATTATACAGAATTGCACCATCATTAACCATTTACAGTTCATAATCACTGAGATTTCCTTGCTGGTGATTGAGTAAATAATGTGATCCATAGAACAGACAATGATAAATAAGTATCCTTCAGTTCATTACTACTTAAAGGAGCACTTGAGCCAGAATTTGCAAAAACATATTTTTTGCAAATTGTTTTGATTTGTGGGTGCAGTTTTCATGTCTCCTTTTCTTTGTCCGCTAGTAGGATTTTTTTCTAAATGATCCTGCTGGTTTTATGGTAGGTTTATGGCCCCTGGAAATTTCTGTCTTAGGATGATTTATTGCTCTTCTTTGTTCCTACATTGCCTCCTGTCCCATAGAAAGATAGAATCTGACGGCAGATAAGGACCGCTTGGCCCACCCAGTCTGCCCATTTTCCTACCTAACAGATAAGCTGCAGATCCTAGTTAACCAACAGCTTACTTCGTCCTACACCCCACTAGGACTGCCTTATGCATGTCCCATGCATTCTTGAAGTCCCCCACTGTTCTTGACTCCACGACCTCCTCAGGGAGGCTGTTCCATGCATCCACAACCCTCTCAGTGAAAAAATACTTCCTCACATTACCTCTGAGCCATCCCCCTCTATCTTCAAATTATGCCCCCTTGTTCTTGCACATCTCTTTTTCTGGAAGATGCTACCCTCTTGGACTTTGTTAATTCCCTTGAGGTACTTGAAAGTTTCTATCATGTCCCCTCTCTCCCTTCTTTCCTCAAGGGTATACATATTAAGCTCCTTTAGTCTTTCTTCGTATGTCTTCTGGTGCAGATCCTGCACCATTTCGGTTGCCCTCCTCTGGACAGCCTCCACTCTGTCTATGTCTTTGTGGAGATGGGGTCTCCAGAACTGCACACAGTACTCCAGATGGGGTCTCACCAACTGTCTGTACAGAGGGATAACAACTTCCTGTTTTCTACTACTGATGCCTCTTCCTATGCATCCCAGTATCCCCCCAGCCTTCCTTACTGCCTTCTCACATTGCTTGCCCACCTTTAGGTCATCTGATATAATTACCCCAGGTCCCTTTCTATTTTTACTGTTGTCAGTATCTCACCCCCCATTGTGTACGCTTCCCCTGGGTTTTTGTTTCCCATGTGCATTACCTTGCACTTCTTTGCATTGAATCTGAGCTGCCATACATTTGACCATTCCTCCAACCTGCCAAGTCCCTTCTCATCCTTTCCACTCCATCTTGTGTATCAACCCTGTTGCAGATCTTTGTGTCATCTGCAAAGAGACATACTTTTCCTTCCAGTTCCTCTGCAATGTCACTTATAAAGACATTAAAAAGGACCGGTCCCAGTACTGAACCCTGCGGTACCCCGCTAGTAACCCTCCTTTCTTCACTGTGTACTCCATTTACTACTTCCCTTTGCATCCTGTTGTCTAGCTATTTTTTTATCCAGGCTACCACCTTGGGACCCACTCCAAGGCTGGCTATCTTGTGTACTAATCTTTTGTGTGGGACTGTATCAAATGCCTTGCTAAAAACCCATGTGACAGTGATGTATCCGGGATATGGATTTAGCTAGCATTTGGTTTATAGCTAATTTTACAACAGCAGAGTTGTGATGTTAAATAACTTTCCTATTACATTTTAGCAAATACTTGAGGGCTAATTGAGTGGGCTATTCTGTAAGAAAACTGCTAGAGTCTTTACTAAGTATAGCATTGATGATCTGGGGTAATTTGTATGCTTTTTGTGGTTGTGTGTAGTTTGATGAAATGAAAAGTTTTAAAAGCAAAACATTAACTCCTAGCTAGACCTGAGCAAAACAAAAATACTGATTTAGAGCTATTTAGTGGGGGACAGAACAACAGGCTCCTATCTCTAGTACTTGTTGAATCCGTGGTCCTGGATACATCACTGTCACATGGGACAGGAGGCATTGCAGTAAAAAGAAGAGCAAGAAGGCCCAGTGGTGCTGAGGGTTGAGGCACTGGATGCCACACCTCGCACCACACCGGTGACCCAAGTTTGGGAGTGGACTCGGGTTGACGGGGGTTGGCAGGGAGGGAGAAGGATTGAGCACCCAATGGCAGCTCTCCTTCTCCGGGGAGGGGTCACTGTACTTTCTGATGCATTACCGCCACCTGTTGGGGGAACCTCAGGGTGGTCAGTGGGGATGGGGAGATGTTCCACCCAAGGGTAGATGTTGGCAGGGGCTGGCTTCGGAGTGCGTCTCCATGCTTGCCAGCAGCCTTGTCCCCATTGCACACCAGCACTAGGGGAGGGATGCACCAGAACATCAGGAAAATATCCTGCCCTGGTCTAGACGACAAGCCTCAGTGTCAGTCCCAAAGGCAGCACCCAAAAGAGCAGACTCCGATGTACACGTTCCCAGTTGTTGTTCAGGGGGAGACAAGGGGGATCTCCGCCATCCTGCCCGGAGGGTAATTCGAGGCTCTGCAGGTAAGCGTTAGTACCCTAGGAGCAGACTACTCAGGGGGACTGCTGAAAGGGACCTTTGAGGGGAGCTCTGAGAGAGTGAACAGTGGCAGAAAGTAGGCGAGATAAAGAAAGAGTAAAAAAAAAAAAAGAAGAGCAATAAATCTTGCTAAGATGGAGATCCCCAGGGACCATAAAACGACTGTATAACTAGCAGGCTAACTCAGAAAAAAAAATGCTTAATAGCAAACAAAAGGAAGGCAGCACATACAAATCAAAACACTGCACACCATATGTTTTTGCAAATTTTGACTGTAGTACTCCTTTAACCAAGTGTATTTCAAATTACTGAGTACACGTTCTTGTGATGATACCTTTTATTAGAGTAACTGAAGAATTTTTAAACAAGCTTTCAAAACCTCCAAGGTCCTTTCATTGGGTACAAAGAAAACTAACCAGAGTTACAGTACAGTACATCTCAGATATTCATTTGTTTAACACTAAAATGACATGTGACAAAAAAGTCATAATTCAAGTTCTGGCATTAGAAACTCATAATTCACAAAAGAGTTATTAATTTTTGACATTATTAACACACAGAAGTTGTACAAATCAATGTAAATTGGAGCACAAAATAGACAATGGTTTTGTAAATATTAAGTTTTGTAAAGTGTTTGTTTTTCAACATATGATAATTTTACATTTTATGAGTTCAAGTTAAAAATGTCATCCCTTGGGCTGGCCCAGTGTAATGGCAGCAGCACTTCCCAACTGCACCTGAGAATTTATTTCATTAGTTATTTCAGGAACACCAACAACAAAGCAAAAAAGGTAAGAACATTCCATGTATGTAAGCTGCAAATTTATCAAAAGGACTTGCTGTTTCATGATCCTGTCTCAGGAGTCTTCAAATCTTCTGATTGGTTCTTCGGTGTGCCTGCTATCCACACTTTCAGAAAAATGCTAGAAATAAAAAACTCTTTTAAACATCCTAGCAAGTTAAGAATCAGGTAAAAAACCCTTGTTCGGAGGAGGAACCTGCCTGCACACAATGATGTCATGTGCAGGTGCGCAGCCGATGTTTTGGACCATGCCTCCTTCAGAGCCACCAGGGCTGTTTTAGGAGCTGCATCCATAACTACAGAACCATAATCAGGACATTTTTTACTCTGGATTCAGCAGTGAGGTGTTCACAGATTTGATTTAAGGATTTGAATATTTGATGCAAAATAGTAGTAGTATGTCTAATGTGATAATAAAATGTGAGGCTAGGGTCAAGAAGTAACCCTATATATTTAAAAACATTGGCTGTCTTTAATTGCCCACCCAAGGCTGTGGAAGCAATAAAGCTCTGTTTAGTGCTTTGTAGTTTGGGAACTTACCCAAAAAGCATTTTTTGAGTTTCTGGTACATAAGGACCAGCTTTTCTTTAATGAACAACTTTTCAAAAGAATGTCCCACCATAGGACTGGCACTTGTCTGGGGTCAACATGGAGGTTACGTGGTCCACTCTTTGGGAGGGGGTAACATCCCTGTCAACAAGTGAGCATCATTAAAGGCAGTCATTCACTTACCCATCCAAGTTGAGGGTAAGTTACAGCCATTATGACTGCACTGATCAGATGAGGGATGATGGAAGAGGGTTTGGTCATCCCCAAAATTGCTTTCCTTATTTTAAGGTGCTAACAAGCATAGCTTGTAGCACCTCCTGTAGTCATGCTTACTCTTTCCTACATTTACTAAAGATTAGGGTTACATTCACTCTGAAGGATTTGGTTGTTGATGTCATTACTGATGTCAGAGATAGGGCTAACTTGAACAGGGTTGCAGACCAAGGCATTATTAGTACTATATTGTAAAAGGTCAACTTAATTATTCTGACTACAGCTTGTGTGTACATTTGAATGCTACTTGAGTAGCAAGCATTCCAACTGCAGTTGTGCATGTGGGGGGAATCTGCACTAAATTAGCACTTATATGCATACTTATATACTACACAGACAAGTATTGATAAATGCTTTAATGTTTGCTTGCATGTTCTTTCTAACTACAATATGTGATTCAATTACTGATCAATGGCTAGGACCTCCAGGTTGTCCAAAACTGGCTTGTTTATAATAAACTACTACTAAACACTTCTAAAACCTAAGTAGCGCTGTCTCTCTCTCTACATATAGGCTAAAGCATTGTTTGCCCCCCTTTCAGTTTCTTGTAGTGATGGTACCATCCTTGCCTTAGTATCTGTCTTCATCTAGGGATGACCTTGGACTCATCCCTGGACTCCTCCTTCCTCATAGCAAGAAGCCATAAATCTGTAAACACCAGATCTCATATAGGATTAGGTGTAATCTCACTTCTAAGGCTCAGCTTGCCATTGCCTGCATGATCCTGCTACCTAAACGTATGTCCGAGGTACCTGTGTATTCAGTCACAGCCTAGGTCAAATTGAGAAAATGGTATGTTACAGATAATTTGTGCTGCTTTGCATTGGTTACTAATCATCAGGAGCATCATTGTACTCTGCACTCTAGGCCTGTCTGGATACCCCTTCAATCCTTGTGTGCCCTTGCTGTCAATGGCATCATTCATTGTGTCATCCAGAATCAGCTGAATATGTCAATTGCATCCCTGCTTCTGCCCTCCTCCCACTAAATATCCAGTTAGGTTTGTTGATCAGGGCATCTTGCTCACTCCCAAACTGATAACTAACCTGGGGAATATCACTTTCATAAATTTTGTCTGTTGGCTTTGCAGCTCTATTCCACTTGTTATTAGTATTTCCCCAATGGCCCAGGGCTTGGATATCCTGTGAGAAGGGCAACCACTATTGAGTGTTTACTGAAAGGGTGACTAAATAGTGGTGCCTGTACTCAGGGCTAGTGGGGGAGGTGGCGAATATGGGTATAGCAACATTTTGTCGCTATATGTATATGCGTGCGAGGGGGGGAGCGAGCATGCCGGAGTGACAGGCAGAAGAGAATGGGGGGTATGTGAGGTGTAGCATGACAGTGGGTTGCCATGTTGGCCATGTGGTGTGGTGGGGTCGTGGCAGGCTTTGGTAGGCAGGGTGCCGGGTTCAGTGCTGGGCACATTGGGATTTTTGCACCTGTCTGAGAAATGTGCTTATTTTTTTCACCTCCAACATGCACCCCCTGGAGTTGAGAATCCTTTAGTTGGGGGGTGTGGCTGTACACCCCTGCATAAACAAAAACTGAGCCGGCCTGTCGCGCAGCGTGGGATTGGCCATGACAGCCGGGCGACCCGGTTCGGAACGGATCCGCTGGGGCCGGGCTGGAGGGCCGGGCCGGGAGGGATCGAGCGTCCGCTGGGCAGCTCTCCTTCTCTGGGGGAGGGTGTGGGTTGCACTGCGGTGTGTTAGAGACTCCTGGCGGGCGGGAGAGTTCTCACGTAAGCCAAGGCTTGACGTGGGGGGGAGGCGGGCAGACGCTGGCGCCATTGCACGCCCCCGCCTCCCTCTGAGGAGAAAAAGGAGGAAAAGATGGCGGGCAGGACGACTCCATAGATGAAGCCCCTCCTGAGAGCCTCGTGATCGCCACCACTGCTGCAGGACCCCAACCAGTTACAGTTCTGGGGTCAATGCAGGTGGCCCACGGCCCCACCCTCCGGGGGGCAAGCCGGGGGGTGACCAAGGGTCCTCTGCAGCAATAGGCGGTGGTAGAGGTCTCCGGGGGCCGTGACCAGGGCAGAGAATATACCGGTGGTCCTGCCAGGGGATAAAAAAAAAAAAAAATAAACAAAAAAAAAAACTGCAAGTCCCCGGCACCATTTAGTTGTGCGCCGGGAGTGTACATCAGCAAAATGTATTTTTGCCAGTGTACATTTGTCCTAACGGCAATCGCCTTTCCGCGATCACCGTTATCACATAGATCATAGGGCTTTCATAGTGACTATCATAAGCACTTACAATTGTACCTGTTTCTAACTGGGTCTGTCTGTAATTGTTCATTGTAACAGACCTCTGTATACGATCTCTGTTAAGATTAATTTTTGTCCATACATCTCTACTCTCTTGTGCATTTTATAAGTCTTTAGTGCTTTGTATTATTTTTATGCCATACTAATGTTATTAAACATCTCTTGCTATTGATGCACCTTATTGTTTTTGATCACTGCAATAAATATCTGTGACCATTGTGATATTAACCTGCTTGTATTCTCCCAGGTCATGCCTGAAAATAAGCATCTTATTGTCTCGTGCACTTACCTGGTAACAAAAACCAACTAAATAAATAATACTGCACCAATACTGGAGGGGAGGTTCCAGACGGGGGGAATGAAGAGTAATGGGGGGTTAGGGGCAGACTAGATGAGCCGGTGTGTCCTTTTCTGCCACCAAATATCCATGATTCTATGATCTAATTGTCTCCTTGATTGTTTCTACTTGCAGGATATGTAATACCAGAGAATGGAAATCTGTCCAGAAACTCTATGTCCAATTCCATAAGCCTATAGCTCAGTGACAGAGCAGCTGGGCAGTATTTCAGGTCCCCAGGTTCAATTTCTAGTAGGTCACATGTTTTTTCTCACTATAATTTATGTTGCATAAGAGAAAATGTTGTGCTTAGTAAGGGAAAGATGGTAACTATCAGCAATACTGTTTTTTTTTTTTACAATTTATTTACTAAGGAAAGCCCAGCAAAGATGCAACTTCTTGTTTCCAGTGGGGTCCTGCTTTTACTAATTTTTACAATGTATTTATCCAGTGCAGTACAGCTTAGATGCAACATTTCATTTTCAGCAACTTGCTCAGGATCACACAGTATTTGACTGTGGCAGGGTGTAAACCTGCAATGTCCTTGTTCTTAACAGTACTTCAGCCACTACAGTAAACCTTATTGTGTGAGGGTGGACACTAGGAAAAGCCAGTAGCTGCCAATTATTATTTATTTATTTTTACAATTTATTTATCAAGAATGGCCCAGCTGAGATGCAATCTACTTTTTGGTGGGGTCCTGCTTTTACTCATTTTTACAGTGCATTTATTTAGGATTATGCAGATAAGAGGCAACATCTCAGGCACATGATGCCATGAGTATTTCTGGGCAGGGAATACAATTCAACATTAACATAGTGGACTACGGCGAGGACAACATAAAACTGGGCCATTAAAATCTCAAATAAAATAATTGATAAGGAATATGACATGGTAAATGAATTTAACATCTATGTTTTAAGCATTTACCAGCCAAAAAACAATGTCAGGCTGCCAACATCTAACATCAACGATAATAAAAATTCTGGGAAGTAAGAAGTTAATGAAAATGATGTTAAAAACAAGCTAAACCAGCTAAAAACTAATAAATCCCCTGCTTCTGACAATATTCACTCAAGATTACTAAAAGAGTTATCAGCTGAATTAGCTGGACCCCTGGCACTACTGTCCACCAACTCTATTTCTAGTGGTCAAGTAATCTCTGAATGGAAACTGGCTGATGTGACTCCAGTACACAAGCAATGTTCCAAGCAAAATGTCCAGAATTATAGGCCTATAAGCCTAACCTCTGTGATTGGAAAAATATTAGAGGACGTTGTTAAAGGATGTATTGAAAACCATATGAATGAAATAGGGCCCATTATATATATGTCAACATGGCTTTACACATGCTAGATCTTGTCAAACCAACCTATTCCATTTTTTGAGCCCATGAGTGAGGCATTAAAAAATGGACTGCCTGTGGACGTCATCTACCTGGATTATACAAAAGCTTTTGATATGGTTCTCCATAAAGAATTAATAGATCAATTATTGACCTTTAAACTCGATGCAAACATTGTGCAATGGATTGACTCCTGATTGGATGGAAGGAACAGCGTGTCTTGATAAAGGGCTTTAAGTCTGAATGGGGAAATGTCACTAGTGGAGTCCCTCAAGGCTCCGTATTAGGCCCCACACTATTCAACCTATATGTATCAACCATGCAAACATCTGAAGCATCATGGCTTTGCAAATTCACCAATGATACCAAATTAGGAGTGATAGTGGAAAGTTCAGCAGCCTGTAAATAGCTATAGCAAGACCTTGATAAAATCATTGATTTAGCAAATAGGCAGAAATTAAAGTTCAATGAAAACAAATGCAAGGTCATGCATTTTGGACACAAATACAAAATGACACAATACTACCTAAATGGTGTCCTACTTCAAGAATGTGACAGGGAAAAAGATCTAGGAATAGTAATAACAAATACATTATCCTTTATTAAACATACATGGGAAGTAGCAGCCAGGGGAAATAGAATCCTAACCTGCATATTAAAAAACATAAAAAGTCGGTACAGATGCATGGTTATGCCACTGCATGGAGCACTGGTGAGCCCACATATTGAGTACTGTGCCCAGTTTGGGGCTTCTTTTAAAGCCCAGGATATACAGACACTTGAAAGGGTACAAAGAAGGGCAACAAGAAGGATGGCTTCTCAGAAGGAACTAGAAGGGAAAGGATCAGATGTGTTACAGTAACAGTAGCTTCTTGTTGTTTTTACATTGTTTCTTGTGGATTTTTCTTGGTAGAAGGTTATTTCTTTTCTTTCTTACTACTTCTAAGGGACTAACAGAGTAGTGTTTTGGGGCTGTTGGAATTTTGAAAACTGTTTTGGTGATTATAATTGGGCTCATTTGTTTGATGTTTCACTGTGTAGCAGGCTGCATTTGTAGAGGCCTATGTTTTCTGATTTAAAACCTATTTGGTGTGATTTAACTGGAGCTGTTTCTTTGAATCAGAGACCTATATCTTCTAATTCCAAGCCTATTTTGATGTGTTGTTGGTGAAGCTGTTTGAATTGGAGACTTGTTTATTTTGGTAGCAAACCTATTTTGGGGGCTTTGAGTAGAATTGTGATTCATTTTTGCTGGCTTCACTAGCTGCAAAGGTTAGTGCATACTGGGGGAAGGGTGCTAATGGTCTGGCCAGGTCTCACTCAGATAGGGAGGCGGGGCTGAATCTGGTGTGGCGTCAGTTGCTTTGGCTTCTCAGAAGGAACTAGAAGGGAAAGGATCAGATTTGTTACAGTACAGTAGTTTCTTGTTTTTATATTGTTTCTTGTGGATTTTACTTGGTAGAAGGTTATTTCTTTTCTTTCTTACTACTTCTAAGGGGTTAGCAGGGTAGTGTTTTGGGGCTGTTGGAATTTTGAAAACTGTTTTGGTGACTGTAAGTGGGCTCATTTGTTTGATGTTTCACTGTGTAACAGGCTGCATTTGTAGAGGCCTATTTTTTTCTGATTTAAAACCTATTTGGTATGATTTAACTGGAGCTGTTTCTTTGAATCAGATACCTATATCTTCTAATTTCAAGCCTATTTTGATGTGTTGTTGGTGAAGCTGTCTGAATTGGAGACTTGTTTCTTTTGGTAGCAAACCTATTTTGTGGGCTTTGAGTAGAATTGTGATTCATTTTTGCTGGCTTCTCTAGCTGCAAAGGTTACTGCATAGTGGGGGAAGGGTGCTAATAGTCTGACCAGGGGCCTCAGCTACCTGATTGTTTCTGGAAGACTTGGGTTGGTCCCATCCCCAACCCCTCACCCCACCCACCCCTGGTCTGTGATTTTCTTTATACCAGGGGTTCTGACATCACTTCCTCAAACAGGCAAAGGATATGCACCTGTAATAGCAGAAGCAGACATTCAGGAAAGGAACAGCAGCGAGTGAAGAGGTGACTGCTATCTCAGTGGGAGGGAAGTAACTGCAAATCTAGGAGCTTTCATTGTTACTTCTTTGCATTGCTATTGCATTGTGGAAAGGAGGAGTAGGAGTCTGAAGAAGGTTGTGCAATAGCTACTTAAAGTCTCTTTTTGAGCTTGGATAGGAAGGTTAGGAATATAAAAAGCAGTTGCTCAATCTATCTAAACGTGTACAACAAAGGAGGTAAGGGAAATAAAGAATGTTTTGCACTGATAGAGGGGGGAGAGGGGAGACTTGGGGGAGTGTTTGGTATCCTGCATCTGGAAGGGTGCGGGGTCACTGGTGGGCAACGACAGCAATGGGTAGGGTGGTAGGCTGCAACAACTGCAGTGCACCAATCTTTCTAAAAATTGCCTGGAGTGTGGAGGATGTTTAGTGTGTAACCACACAGAGAAACCTCAGAAAGGAGATTGAGGGTCTGCAGGAGGAACCAAGACAGACAAGGCAGACTGGGGTGGGTTTAGCTCAACACTGGAGGGAGGAAGAATGGGAGATGAGGGAGGGCTATTTGGCCAACAGTGGTGAGGAGAGGGTCAGAAGATGGGAAGTAGGACAAGGGGCCCAGCCCAGGAAGAACGATTGCCGGGGAAACCAGGTCAGGAGACAAAAGACAAATGGAAGGAGAAGATAGGGACTTGTGAGGGGAGGTGAAGAAGTGGCAAAAGTCATGGAGTGGAAAGGAGAGAACAGGTTACTATGAAGAGAGAGGGGGCCGGCATTTGTGAAGGGTATTAAGAAAATAGTTTTGCACTGCTAGAGAGGAAGAAGATGGAGGAGGGAAATGATGAAATTAGAGAAGTAACTGATAAATGCCTGGACCAAACCAGAGCAAGGGGAAGTTCTGCTGGGAGAATTGCAACAGGGGCAAAAGGGGGAAATAATGTGCAGGAGGAAAAAGAGGAGCCTGAAATGAGAGAGGGAGATGAATGGAAGCAAGCAGGAAGTAAGAGTGGTGGAATCTTAGTGCTAATACTAAGAGGAGTCAGGTGGGGTAGCAAGGGGGAGAGGCATAGTCGCATTGGGGTGGAGGCCATGCCAGGAATGACAGCTGAAAGGGTGGGACAATCTGTTCGGAAATATGCTAGAAAGGGTAAGGACAGGCCTCATTTAATTATACATCTTGGGACAAACGACCTGACTGACAAGACAGTAGATATAGTCCAGAGGAGGTTTGAGGAACTAGGACAATTACGTGAGGGGGCAGGAAGATCAGTAACTTTTCAGAGATACTCCAGTGCCTCAAGGCAAGCACAACAAGAAAGCTGGAGAATAGAGGAATTTAACAGATGGCTAAGAACCTGGTAAAGTGCTAAAGGGCAGGCTGTTGGGGGTGGGAGGGACCTGGGAGGACAGTAGTCTCATGCCAAGGACAGACTACACTTGAGTGAGGAGGGAAAGAAATGGTTGAAACAGAGGATGGAGGAGACACAGAGGAAGTAGGGAATTTAAACTAGGAGCGGGGGTGGCAATTGGGCAAGAGACATGCAGAGACCACAGGTTGGGAAACCATATGAGCTTACCCCCCATAACAGTGACAAAGGACAAATGGCAAGTACTATTGGTGATGCTAGTAAAGGAGGGCAGGATGGGAAGGGGAAGGTGGAAGGTGTTATCACCTAATGCTAGGGAGCCTTGAGAGAGAAAACTGCAGAGTTATAGATGCTCATGGCAGAGGGAGAGGTGGACATTGCAGCCATCACAGAAAACATGGGCCACCAAACAATGACTGGGACCTGTCTGTACCAGAGCACAGGTTATTTTGTAGGGACAGGGTGATTGGGAAAGGAGAGGGTGTGACACTATATGTGAAGGAAGGACTGAAGTGTGTAAGGGAGGAAGGGGAGGAGGGTAGTACGGAGTCAATTTGGATGCAAATCCAGAATTCCAAGAATAGGATTCTTAGAATGGGAGCAGTGTACAGGCCACCATCTCAGATGGAGGACTTAGACAGGGAACTAGCGAGACAGAGCAGAAGGAACTGTGAGAAGGGTAGTGTGGTGATTGTGGGGGACTTCAACATGCCACAAGTGGACTAGAGTACCACAACAACCAGGAACAGAAGGGAGCAGGTACTGCTGGATGCCTTCCAGGACAACTCCCTGCTGCAAATGATCAGCGAACCAACCAGGTTAGGGAATACCCTTGACCTTGTGCTGGCAAATGGGGACTTTGTGAGAGAACTTACAGTGGAGGAACCGCTGTCAGGGAGTGACCACCACTCAGTATGGCTCACATTGGATATGGGCAAGGAAGGAGTGGAATCTGGCACAAGAGTGCTGGACTTCAGGAGAGCCAACTTTGGGAGGATGGGGGAAGGAGTAAAAGGGTACCTGGCCAGAATTCTATCTAGTATGAACACTAACCAGAGGTGGGAGCTCATAAACTGGGGATAGTGCAGGCAACCAAAACCTGTTGCAAGGCCCAGCAAGAAGGCTAGGGCTAAGAAACTGAGCTGGTTGAGCAAGGAGGTCATTGAAAAGGTAAGGAGGAAAAAAGATGCCTTTAGGAAGTACAAGAAAACAGGGAGAGGTGAGGACAGGGAGGAGTATTTGACGGAATCGAAGGAGGTGACAAGGGGAACAAGTGGATTCAAGGCATCTACTAGTCCTGTACAGACAAGGCATTAAGAAGGGAGAGGGACTTTTAGTACATTAGGGAGAAAAGGAGCTGTGAGGACCACATAGTAAGGATTAGGAAGGAGGGGTGTTGGTGAAAGTAGGGTACAACAAGGCAGGAGCACTAAATGAGTACTCTGCTCAGTATTTACTAAAGAGAAGGGGGGGGGACATCCAAGGTGGGAGAAATGGCAGAAGCAGGGGGGAAGTGGTGACAGATGGGGAAATCATGGAGGGCAGAGTTCGGGAGGGTTTGAAGGCACTGAGGGTGGATAAGGCGCCAGGCCCAGATGGCATCCACCCCAGGGTACTGAAGGAGCTGGCAGAGGTCCTTGCAGGATGTTTGGCAGACCTATTTAATGCCTCACTACATTCATGGGTGTGTACCTCAGGACTGGAGGATGGCTCATGTGGTGCCCTTCCACAAGAGTGGTCCTAAGGATGAACCAGGAAATTACAGACCAGTGAGCCTCACATCCATCGTGGGTAAGCTAATGAAGACTATCCTGAAGAAAAGGCTGGTGGCCCTTCTAGAGGCCAAAGAACTACAGGACAGCAGACAGCATGGCTTTATACAGGGCAGATCCTGCCAAACCAACCTGGTGGAGTTCTATGACTGGGTAACTAGGCAACTGGACAGGGGCCATGCAGTGATGTCCTGTATCTGACTTCAGTAAGGCATTCACCGGTGCCACATGGAAGGCTTGGAAGTGTTAGCAGGCACAGGGGCAGGTGCATGCTGGTGAGATGGGTAGGTAACTGGCTTCAGGAAGGCAACAGAGGGTGGTGGGTGGGGAGCTCACACCTGGAGGGTAGTGACTGAGCTGTGTTCCACAGGGCCTCGGTGCTGGGACCAGTGTTGTTTGGGATATTCACTCTGAGACATATCATTGGACATCAAGAGTAAGATCAGTCTGTTTGCTGGTGATACCAAGGTAGGAGCAGTGGTGGATGACTCTAGGGGAATGGCGGAGGTAGCAGAATGATCTGGCAAAGCTTGAAACCTGGTCAGACACCTGGCAACTGGGGTTTAATACAAAAAGTGCAAGGTGCTGCATTTTGGGATGAAGAACCCAAGGGAAGAGCACAACAGCTGGGAGTGCAGCTGGCCCAGACAGAGGAGGAGAAGGATCTGGGGTGCCTCATTACAGGGTCAATCAACAACTCGGCTCAATGTAGAAGGCAGCTAAAGGCCAATAAAATGCTGGGTTGTATTGCAAGGGTATATCCTCAAGGAGGGAGGAGGATTCTGTCCACTGTATAGTTCATTAGTTAGACTCACCTGGAGTACTGCTAGCAGTACTGGCCCCATATCTGAAGAAGGACATGTTACTGGAGGGGTGCAGCACAGGGCCAAAGATGATCAAGGGCTGGGGACTTATCATATGAGAGGAGGCTGAGGGAGTTGAACATGTACTCACTGGAGGAGGAGGGGCAGCAGGGGGACATGATTGAAACCTTTAAGTGCATGAAAGGAATAAACAAGACAGGTACAGAGGGCTGTTCCAAAGTAAGGGAGGGGGATACACCAGGGGCCATGATATGAGACTGGAGGGAGGGAGGAAGGTTCTAGGAGGGAGATGAGGAGAAACTTTTACGAGAGGGTGGTAGCTGGTGGAATACTGCTACCTGCAGAAGTGATATCCAGTAGAACAGTGGACTGCTTCAAAAGGGGATGGGACAGGACAAGGGGAGGGTCAATGAAGGGGAAGGGTGGAAGGGAGGGGCAGCTGCAGAATAAGGGATGCTAGCTGCACATTGGAGCAGACTTGATAGACCTTTAGGCTTTTATCTGCTGGCAAATTTCATATGTTCATAACAACAAGCCTTAAAAATATTTCTCTTTTACAACATAAACAAAGATTGGATGAGTTAAAATTCTTCTCACTTAAATACAGACGCACCAGAGGAGATCTTTGTTTTTAGTATACAGGGCTTTTAGAAATCCTAATCTTTGGGAGTGCTTGAGACTGCAGATTAATACCACCAGTAGAGAGCTAAGAACCCATAATTTGAAACTAAAAGGGGAAAGGTACCGGGTCAGTAGAGTGAAACAAAAACCGTGCATCAATAATCGCGCTGTGTACAGCATGCCTGTATTTAGAGCGACAGGATATAATAGCGGTAGAGAATTATCGCTACCCCTGTCACTCTGCACTTAGACTGTGAAGGGGTTAAGTAGCCATGTGAGTGGTACTTGGTTGAGCCACTCCCATGGTGGAGTGGCTAAGGTACCAGCATACGGCAGGATCAGAAACCTGGGACCGTGGATCAGTCCCCCTAGGTCTCCTAGTGCTACAACATTTTACTGTGTTTTTGTTTTTTAGTAAAAAATCCCCTCACTAGTTTCTTCCTATCCCTAAGTCCCCCCTCCGAGTTAGCTATATAAAATTTGTAGGGGGTGAAGAAGCCCTCATGTTAGGATGCAGGGCAGAGCCCCTCAAAAGATGCAGAAATCACCATTAGTTAGAGTGGTGTGTGCTTTATGTGTTGGGTCACTGTTTTCCCCAATGTTATTACGGCACACGCTGTTTTGCTTGCGGCATTGATTGCCACACTGTATTTGTTAGTGACATCTTGACCCTGTGCCAAGGGGAAATATATTGAATTACTAAAAGAGGAAGGTGGTTAAACCAGCGTGTGGTGAATATTTGGAACACAGTCCCTGAGACTATTGTCAATAGCTCTACTATGACATCCTTTAAAACGACAATAGACAATCATTTAGGTAAACTGCACTAACCAATGCGATACTGGTTGAGTCTGTATGGCAAAAGCTTTTGACTCGTACACCTCCTATGAATCCTATGAATTAATCATAGGGAAACATTAAATGGCATTTTTAAAGGTTTCTTCAGCTCAAAAGGCACTATGTTAATGTGAATTTCCAGGGAGACATGCTCCCAGCTCTTTGGAGATGATGGCCCTGCAACATTCCATTTCTGGTGGGGTCCTGCTTTTACCCATTATAGCAGCTGAGTGGACTAGAACATTGGGAGGCTGAGTGATTTGCTTAGGATTATACAGTAAATATGTCTTACTAGCAAAGATTGCACCAGCGAGTTCCTGGTTCCCAACAGTGCTCTAAGCATTAGACCATGCTGCTTTGTGGGGATGAAGGGGGACCAGGAAAGGCAAGCAATTGCTGACATTTTTTTTTGCGTTTGTTTTCTTCCAAGGAATTTCCCCTATTAGCCCAGGTGAGATGTAGCATCCCATTTCCAGTGGGGTTCAGCTTCTACCTATTTCTGTAACTGGATTGAATGGAGCTCTGGGAACTTAAGTGAGATGCTCAGGGTCACACAGTATTTAGCAATGAAGGTCTTTCCAATGATACTCAACAGCTGCTGCATGGAACCTCAACCTCTTCAAACTCTAGGGTTAAATTTTCAAAGCCCAGGGAATGCCGCAAGGTGCCTGCATCAAACATAAATGCCATAAGTAGCACCTTGCATCAAAAGATGTAGCAATCCCAATTTTCAAATGCAGTCTGTGTCAAAAAGGGGAGCAGCTGAGCCAAAGTGGCACTGCGCCAGCCTTCCGACATACAGTGGGGTGTGCCAGGTCACAAGGGGGCCTGTGACATGGCAGTGTAACATCCCCTTTTGGAGGATTTTGCAAGCCCCACTGTGTACACAGGAAGGGGCTACACTTAGACCAGCCAGGAGGTGGTCTAAGGGGACCTGCACCACTGCCACACACTGCGGTGAAAGGGAGGTGGGTTCCAGCACTGGGCTGCTGGGGCAGAAGAGGCACAGAAGGTGCCATGGGGGGAATCCAGGAGACAGCTGGGCATAAGAGAAGTGATGTTGTACCCAGCGGGCACATTTGCCTTCTTATATGTTTGTTACTATTTATCAATGAATATTAGTGCACTACACAGTACTACACGTATGAATGCTACTCTAAATAGAACCTGATCAGGTTCAAAGGACATAGTGCAGTTGCCCACCACACAGCGATCATGTCGGACAGTGAGGTCCTCTACAAGGATTACAGCACCATGCCGCTGTAGGGAACCTGGCACTGTCTGGGTCTTGCACTCCCCCACATTGGCCCGACCCAGAGTTGATAATCCTATGGGGTGTAGGGCACAGCCTCCATGTGGGGTTAGTGTAGGCCCCAAAGAAAACACATCCAGCCAATAGAAACAAGCAGCCAACTCAAATGCGGTCACCTGACAAGTTTCGCTTCGGGCGTCGATTAATATTTTGTCGAACACCCGTCATGGATCTGGACAGGTGATACGGTATTTCTGGCTAACATGGCAGCATATGTAAATGGAACTCAGCAGACTTCAAAATGTTTCTGTTATGCAGATCATAACAATCAGCAACTATGTATGTATTATGGGGGGTGTCGGTTGCATATCCCTCACAGCCGATGGGATGGGACCATCAGGTGGTGGGTTCCAGGGACAGAAAATGACATGGCACCAGGTGGGCAAAGTGACCATTTCCCAGGAGGGTGCGTTGGCGCTGTACCTCCTGGGAAATGAAATGCCTGGTGCTGTAATGCCAGGCGGTTCTTTGCCTGTGCCATAAACAGTGTCTAGAAAATGTATGTTGCTGCAGCATGGGTGAACCCCCTTGATTAGCCAAGAGACATCACTTGAGCCCCATTTACTTATTTTACAAAGCAAGTCAGGAATATTTTATTTATATAACACAAATCACATCCTTTGGGGCCTTTCAATACCTTTGGTGCTTTATGTCAATTTTGTCAAGATTAATGTTACCTTTTGTGTGAATTAGCCATGCAACAGTCGTATGGTCTGTGTAGTTGTGCATTAGTGGACTGTAGCATTGGTTCTAATGTTTTCCTATACTGTTGCACAGCAGGGCACTAATGCATATGTTCAACACTCCCCTGGGAGTCCCTGACAGGAACGTCTCCATCTTGTTTTCATCTGCTTACCATACCGTTCACATTCTATTTCTTCATCGCTGAAGCTGCCAGTGAAACTTTATGGGGTGGTGTTTTACCAAACAGGGAAATAAACTGACAGCTAGAACCAGGCCATATATTTTTGTCGAGCAGTTCAGGTAACTGTCAGACAAGGGAGTCATGGCAGCTGGTGGTAATATTGATAAAGGCCCTCTGTGACAGAGAGTCGTCACTGCCTGTAATAATACCAACATAGCCCTCTAGGAGCAGCAGACACCACTGTGTACTATAACATCGATAAAGCCCCTCTGGACAAAGCACTGCCACTACAAGCTGTAATTTTCAGCACTTGTTTGTAAGTGTGTGTGTGTGTGTGTGTGTGTGTGTGTGTGTGTGTGTGGGTGCGCGCGTGTGTGTATGCACAAGTATCTGTGTGAGTCTGTGTATTTATGGATGTACAGTACTGTCATTTAAACCTTAGTACCACCCAGTACTGTTGGTACTTAGAATTTATTTGTTGTTTGGAGTCATAAAAACGTAGAACAAGACAAGAAGACAGTCTCGTATCTAATAGTTCCATTGTGGGTATGTGATCTCATAAATCGCTCAAGGTTTGTTCTCATGGTTTATGATGTCACCAGAGCCCTTTTAAGGGAAGATAACCCTTTCCTTTCCTATTTTTAATATGATTGGAAATGTGCACATGTATAGGCTCAGTCTCCCTACTGTACACTTTCTTTTGCTCACTTTGAAACCATCCTTTTTGTTTTAGGTTCACTTGTAAAGCATGAAAACATATTGGCATCAGTCTGCTGTAAAAGGGCTTCTTGGGGTGTGCCCCTCCTCCACCTATCACAGCTTCAGAATAGCAAATTCCTCCCTAATTCCAACCACTCTCTGCTATTCTTCTCCTTTTTTCTTGGAAGTCCTTGCCCAGTCACAAGGCTAGAAAATGAAAGATGCAAGGTTTTCTTGATAACTCCCAATTCTTCCTGGTTGAAAACTTACCCCTGTTTCCCAACCCACATATTTGCTACTGTTTACATCTTTCATACGTGGTGGGGTTTAGTGCTTCATTTTTCAGGTAATGCCAGAGATGTTGCACAAACTTATATTATCTGCATACCTATGATGCAGTACTTGCAACTCATGAGGCTGGATGTTCAAAGCCCCATGAATGCTGCAAGCCCCTGCTGCACCGATCATTTGGTGTATGGAGCTTGCCGCATTCTCATGGCCAGCGATTGGGAATTTCTATCCTGAGTGCCAATTGTTGCAAGTTAGACCAGCCTTTGCTGGTCTAGCTTGCATCAGTCCTGGGTACCCTTTCCGTGGGGTTTGTGCCAAATATTTTTTAAAAGCTGCTGTAAATTGGGAAAACTGGCATAACTGCACATAATCTACTAAAATTGGGCACAGTTGTGGCAAAGGTGTTTGGCAAAACTGCACCAAAAAAATTATTTTGATGCAAGGCTTGACAGAAGCTCTGCATCACCCTTTGAAAATATGGCCGATGGAATTAAAGTATTTTCATATGTTGAAAAAAGCAAGTAAACCTTGTTCAAACATATTCCTACACTCACCGATCACTTTGGGTAAGGAGCTGAGTTACTGTGCTTACCTGTATTTTGAACACTAAATATTAAAGCATTTTGGTCATTACGGCATTGTATACATTACCTTTTACTTCCTATTGCTGTTCTACTGTTGTTTGTAATGTATGTAACACATTTCTACTGCTTATATTCTTTTTTTGTCCCTGTACCCTTCCCAGTAGAGCGCCGCCACATACTTGTTATCTTTAGGTACACCTCCTTTCATTTTTATCTACATTTCTCATGCTCCCCCAGTTAATTTGTTCTCATTCGGTATATTTCCACTTCAAACTGTCTTAAATTATTCTCTTTAACTGTTCTTTTTCTCTTTATGGAACAATGTGCATACCCTGCACTCCTTTTATCCTGCTATGAAAGCTAAACTAATCTTGCGCATTATTCCATCTGCAACCTGATTCCCTCCAATATAAATTTTAATAAACAAAGGACGTGCATGTATTTCAGTTTTTATTTCCAACCACCACACCTCTCAAATAATCCCCCATCTCCTCCTCCCATTGTCATTATCTTTCCCTATGCTTCTTCACAATAAAGTTTGTCTTGAAGTTGCATAAAAGTGGTCCAGAACAAATTTGCAACACAACACCAGTATGCAAGTTCATAAACTTTGCATTTTTTCAGTGATTCCATACCAATGCAGCTAATTTCATTCTTGCCATGTTTGTGATTGAACATAATAGCCATACAGCCACCATCATTTCTACACTGCAGCTCATAATTTACATATTCTGTATGTAAGCATGTATACTCCCCTAAGTACAAAGTCTTACTAATAATATCACTGCATACCTCTCATAGGATACAGTCTGAGAATTTTAAAAATAACAGGCTTGATTTTCAAAGCCCCATGAATGCTGTAAGCCCCTTGTGCAGATCATTTGGCACACAGGGCTTGCAGCTTTCACCCGTCTACTGATCAGGATTTTCGATCCTGAGAGCCCAATGCCACAAGTTAGACTAGCTTTTCCCTGGCCTAATGTATGCCATTTAAGGGACCCTTTTTATGGGACTTCACCAAATGTTAGGCACAATCTGCCGAAAAGTGTGAAAATTGTCACAGCTGCACCCGATGTACTAAAAGATTCATCAGAGATCCTCCCTTGGGGGGGCACCAGAGAGCCATCTTCCAGGTCAGACATGCTCCAGCAGTCTCCAGCACTTCAGGAGGCAATTTTTATTAAAAATCTACTTTTAGTGGCAGTGGCACTAGAACAATTTTTATAGCGGTGGTGCTGAAAGTCATTGAACAAAACTGCATAGGGAATTGTACATCAAGCAAGGGGGTGTTGCCGCACCCCCAGCACCCCTAGTTCCAGCACCTATGTTTAGTGGTCTAGTATTGAAAAACGAATGACAGCTTTGGGTACAGCACTCTTTTAGGAACCCGACGATATCGAACTTGGTGAGGTTCAGGAAATAAACCATCCGAAATGCTAGCAGACAGATCTGATGGTGCATGCTAATGGGAAGGCTGGTTGTATATGCATCAACAGGCCTGCATATCCATCGGCCCAGCCAGAGGCACTGTGGCAGATCACCCTTGAGTCCATGCAGGACATGGACTCCAAGCTACAGGCAATGTTGCAGAGGCTGGGATGCCCAGAGGCGGCAGACAACAAAGAAGAAGTTATTAGATCTGTGGGAAGACCCCCAGAGATCAAGGGGATCGAGCCTGCTCCAGGGACCAAATTTGTGAAGCCCTTCTCGCCATTGGCTTTACCGGGGACCGAGGAGCATTTGAAGTTGGCAGCGATTCTCACAGGGACATGTAATCCTTCGGGCAGAGACATGGCAGCTTTTGTAGCAGCAGCGAACTGGATGATTCGACCCAGGACCACACCTCAACTGAACCCTGCGATGGCAGAGTCCAAGGGCAGTAGGAACTGAGAAGGGACTATTGTTTTCTGAAAAGTGCTTCATCATTTGGATCTTGGTGGGGTTTATGCTGTTCGGAGCCCTGAGTTATCTGGTGGGATTGGAGTGATTGTTTTCTACACTCTGCAACCTGCAAAACACCAAATGTTTGGTGAATCCACTGCTCTAAGGGCCTGCTCCACATTGCTGCAACTTTACTTCACGGGCACATGAAGTGTGAGTTTATCTACTGAGTCAGGACACTACAAAGTAAATGTCCAACTTGCTTCCTACATTCTTACTGTTCATACTGTTCTGGTGTTGGGTTTCTTGGAGAGGTGATTTGTTTACCTTCTCACTCGTTTACTAATGATTCTGGGCAGCATGCTGAAGGGGCTGTGTAATTAAACTTATATTTGGGTAAGTGACTATTTTGCCACAAGGTGGTTGTGAGGGCAATTTTTGGTATCCCCCCCATCAAATGCTCTATACCAGAATGCTTGTGTCACTGAGTTTAGCAAGTATTGAGTGCTAATCCTAAAGTGCTGTATACGTTATACTTATAGGTTTATAATACTAGTACCATGATCTGTAAGAACTGTTTGCTTCCTGGGTGAGGAAGACTGCTTATGGGGTCACCATTACTATACTCCCTAGCAATGCACTAGGTTTAAATAGCAATCTTACGACTGTGTGAAGATCTCTTTGTTAAATATCCCTATTGGACTCACCTTATACCGCTGAAGAGGCTGGCAATTCTGAAGAGACATTTTGGGACTTTAATTTACAGGACTTTAGTCCAGGACTACCCCCCACTCCTATTGTACCAGATTACATGGGTAACACTATGTGTATATCAAAGATTTGTAATGGTGAAATATGTTTTCTATACCCTGTATGAGATTTGTGGATGTTAATTGTCTGCTTACACAGAAAATTAATAAACATAAAGTTAAAACAAAAAAAGAGGTCCTCCCTTGATAGGTGTGAGGGATCAGCCTGCCCATGAAGTTAGTATTGTTATAGAGGAAGCTGGGCCCTCCACAGGCAGTGCTGGCCCTGCTGGACAGTTCCAGTATCCTCCTTGTCCCTTAGCAACTGCTACAGAGTGGCACAGATCCTACACTTCTCTGTGTCATGCCTTAATTCTGCCAGTCAAACAGCATAAGTCTGTGTGCCTTCAGTATCGTGGTGGACTGGATGAGGCCCCAGACCGGAGATATGTGGCCAGATAACTGTTAAAGAGCTCAATGGCATTTGCAGAAAATGAGAACTGTGCCCTTATCCATTTCAGTGGTGAGCTGCTGTTTGACATTAGTTTTAAAACTTCCAGGGGCCTCTAATCAATCTGGCAGAAATACATACTCTGAAACACAGCCCACTCTGGTCTCCTTTTCTAGCTCTACCTTTGACAAAACTGGCACATAAGACTGTGAAAATTCTCTTTCAGAATGAAGGGGTTTCAATAACTGATATAATGTTATGGCTAAAACAGAAGTGCACAGTGCTAGGAGACGCCATTACATATTCTGAGGGGATATGGAGGGGGGGAAGGAAGGTCTGTGTACATCTTAAGCAAATGGACTCCAGGCTACAACATCTGCCTACTAGCTTTTTCTTGGGTTGTGATTGGGCAGTCCTTTTCTATGCTGGTCAACTGAAGGTATGTTACTGATGTGGCTTCCATGACCATCTAAGTAGAGTTTGCAACCAGGTAAAAAGCAAACTGTGTGATGAGGTGGGTCACACAAGTTTACACTACATGAATGAGCTGAAATGTAATCTGTGTGATGATCTTGGGTAGTCTTATTGTAGCTGTCCCTGGGCAGCCCACAGTTAATCAGGGCAGGATGATCAACTTGAACAGAATGTGTTTGTGTCCATGGCCCAGAAGAACCAGACTAGATTTTTCAAAGACCCCTTGCAAGAAGTACCCAGCACCAATCCCCCAGCCCTATCCACTATATCCAGCAGGTTCTTCCCCCTGAATCAGCTTCAGTCTTGGTTATAGAGCCTTCAACTCCTCCCCCACTGAGGAGGTTTTGGATCTCTAGCCCAGTACTTTGAATGTTCCCCCTCCTCAAGGTGGCTGTACTGAAGCAGGCCTTTTATCAGTTGAACTGCATCACGAGGAGTTTCAAATGGAGATAATGCCTCCTCCCTCTATTCCAGACACCAACAGGCTGACAATGGTGACCAGAAGATGGAGGGCTGGCAACCAGCCAAAGTCTAAAGTGCTGAAAACAGACTTGGCTTCCCTGTCAGATCATTATGATCCTCTCCAGTCCTGAGGATACTGGGGGACAGATTGAAGATGACTACAATGCCTTCTCTGTACCCTCTTCCCAACCAGACCCTTCCTCAGAAACTGAAGATTCTGCAACAGATGTGTCCAGTAAAAAAAAAAGAGGAAAAACAGGACTGAGAGGGGCTTGGGGGAAGAAAAAGTGATGGCTCGTGGCAGTATGGCTGTTTATCTTCCTACTGGTGTCCCTAATGTTAAAGCCTGACCTTTCCTTTTTGACAGCTAATGTTGAGAGTCTGGAAAAGCAGATGATTGTCTCATTTTTTCAGCTGTCAAATTGTGAGGTGACCTTTCTGCAAGACACCAGGTTGCATACTTGGCTGAGGTGTCTCTCACAAGGAAAACTCAGTTTGAGGGGCCTTCTTTTTAATCCATTGGCCCAGGCCTTGCTCTGGGTGGAGTTTCTTGTCCATGCCCCCTGAGGTGGAGGTTGTAAAAGTCATTGATCTTAGCCCATGGTATGTGTTGTTACTGGATGTAAAAATCAAGGGGCATCTTTATAGATTAGTTATATTTATGCACTGCAGACAAAATATGCAAAACTGCTTTATTTACATTTATACAGCCATATCTTTTTACAATTATACTGGTCATTCTGGGTGGTGACTTTTATTGTGGCCTCTCCTGTTTAACCTGAGGAGACAAAACTAAGACAAAAAACTATTTAGTGATGTCACGCTTAGCTTCTATGGTATGTACTGCTGGGTTAACAGATGCCTATTTTAAATTAAAACAGAAGAGAGATCTCACATATCGAGCCTTTGGCTACCAGACAAGATTTTTTTCTTTTTCCTTTCTTCTCTCCAATTGAAAGCAGTCATGATCTAATTAATGGAATTTTCAGACCACAGTATGGTACAGATTATTTCTGGATAATTTCCACAGGTATCTTGAGGGTAGGGGGATGGAAATTGAACCCTTCCTTATTAGAAAAAGAAGAGATATGGGAAGCATTAGAAGGATTACTTTCTGCAAGGAAGTTAGTTATTATATGTTATGATAACCCTATTAGGTAAGGTAAGGTAAGGTAAGGTAAGTTTATTTATATGGTGCACAATCCCAGAGGCTCTGAGTGCCTTACAGAAATCAGAACAGACAGGTTGAACAACAATGACATATAAATAAAGCTGTGATAGGTTATACAATAAATAAAAAATTCAAGTATAAACAAACATTAATAAATAATAATTAATAAATACACACATGAAAATAGCTACAATTAGTCTGGAAATGCATGTTTGAAAAGGTAAATTTTCAGACCCCTCTTGAAAGCCTCCACTGAGGGGGCCTCCCTTAGCAAGCTGGGGAGCGAATTCCAGAAGTCCAGAAGTCCAGAAGGCTGGCTACCTTAAATGCTCAGTCACCCACGGTTTTCTGCCTGGCCTTTAGAACCACAAGGAGACCACTGGTGGGGGAGTGGAGGGAGCGGACTGGAATGGCAGATGTAAGAAGATCAGCAAGGTAGTCAGGGCACGAGCCATATAGGGCCTTATAGGTGAGCAAGCCCCCTCCTTGAAGATGATCCTCCACCTGACAGGCAGGCAGTGCAGATCATGCAGGACTGGGGTCACATGGCATGACCTCAACAGACCAGTTAGTAACATGGCCCCTGTGTTCTGCACCAGTTGCAGCCGATGGAGGTTCCCTCCACTGACCCTGAAGTGGAGAGTGTTACAGTAGTCTAACCTAGAAGTAACAAATGCATGCACTAGTGATGGCAGGTCCTCAGGGATCCACCACGGGTGTTTGAAAAATTTCTTGTCGAATGCCCCAACAGTGAAACCGGCAGATTGACTGCATTTAGCAGTTGGCTGCGGTTTCCCAGAAGTGTGTTCTCCGGGATGGTTCGACCCCAAACCCCCACGTGAGGCTCACTTCCCTTCCCTCCCACTAAGGATTATCAATTCCAAGTCAAAGCTAATTCGGTGGGGTGCAGGACCCCCAACAGACAGTGCCTGGTTCCAGCGGGTCCCTTACAGTGGCATGGCACTGTAGTCGCTGTGGGGGACCTCGCTGTTGAACTGTCGCTTTCAGGTGGGTATACCGGTCCTCAGGCGGAACTAGAGGTTTAATCCAGGCAACATTTCTTAAGTGGTAAAAACCACTTTGGACAACAGATGACACCTGAGCATCAAGTGTCAACCTGTCATTCAGGAAGATGCCCAGATTTATTAGTTGGACGGAGGACACTAAATTAGAATCAAATAATTTTTCTTCAGAAATGAGGGGAAGAAAATCAGTAGAAATGAATATAGTATTCTGATTACCTTACAATCCGGGCTTGCCTACACAAACTTCAATCTGTGGCTATGGAATCCGGGGATGTGTATAGTTCCCAAAATTCACATTTAAAGCAAGAAATATGTAATTTTCATCATTGCAGGTCTCTGACTTTGCATAAAGAAAAACATTATGGCACACACAGGAAGCTCCTCTCATTATGTCCCTATGAGGCTTGTAAAAAGGGAACAGATAAAAAGAGCCTTGTGTTCAAGATGAACATAGGAATTTGAAGTCTGATTCTAAGGTAATGTTAGATGTTACATCCACATATACTAAGAACTTATTTGGACCAGGGTTTATGTCTAATGCAGGGAGGGAGGCTTTCTTTTACAATCTTGATTTACTCCAAATCCCAGAGGAGCTACTACCCAAATTGCAAGGGGAGATTTCAGCCAATGAAATTACTACGGCTATCCAGTCTCTTAAAAAAAATATGGCCCCAGGAAAAGATGGTTTAATGAATGAATTCTATAAGTTGGTTGATTCTACACTTTCAGGGGAGTTAGTCTAGGGTTTTAATTTCTGCTTGTACCAACCAACTCTTGCTTCTTGTTTGAAGGAGGGCTTGC
The DNA here is from genome assembly GCA_016271365.2 of Neoceratodus forsteri. NCBI lineage: Eukaryota > Metazoa > Chordata > Ceratodontiformes > Ceratodontidae > Neoceratodus > Neoceratodus forsteri. Next base: position 265,052,236 of record JADMNL010000022.1, on the reverse strand, counting down.
TACACCTACTCACAAAGCTGAGGAAAAGCGTGATTTAAATAACTGGATACCCTAATTTGGATTTAAAAATTATGGCTAAAATGTTGCAATCTAGAATATTTCAAGTTATTGGGTATCTGTTCTCCCTGTCACAAGTTTGCTCAGTCCCAGTGAGAGCCATACAAGATCATTTTATTCTATTGTATGCGATAGTACAGAGTGGGAATGCTGATAGATTAAGGAGTTTTCTGTTATCCCTGGATCAACATAAGACTTTTGACCTAATTTCTCATGATTTTCTGTGGTATGTGTTAAAATGATATGGGTTTCCCATGAGTTTTATAAACTGGATTCAGTGTCTATATAGCAAAGCCTCTAGCACCCCTGTACTTAATGGTTGGGTGGGCTCCCAATGCCTGCTCCCTAAAGCGGTATGCCAAGGATGTTCCATCAGCTCCATCTTGTATGTCCTTTGCCTGGGCCCTTTATTACAGAAACTGAAGCAGGATCCAATCATGAGACCTTTGCAGTCTCTGGAAGGAGAATTTAAATAAAACACCATTGCTTGTGCAGATGATGTGTGCCCAATGCTTCAAGATACAGTACCATTTTAGTCTTGCAAGCTTTACATTGGTTCTGATTGTTCAAACTTTGTTCAGGAAGCACTTTGAATTTGTGAAAATGTGTTGGAAGGCTGTTGGATGAGGTTCCAGCTGTACCATTATCAGCTGGAGTTATCAAGCTACAGACAGAACCTTTGATTATCTTGGGCATAAAGTCTGGCTCAGGTGATCTTGCCAAATTGAACTGGGAAGGTAAACTAGAACTAAGAAAACAGAAAGCTGCTAACTGGAATGGATGGTGTCTTAGTAAAAAGAAGAGGGTCTTTCTGATTAAAAACTTTTTAGCCCCTCTTTTTTATATGTCAGTTACATTTTCCCTCCCCAGTTTCCTTAGAAATAGAGTATTTTTTTCCAGCCTCTCTGGAGGAGTAGCTTGAAATCAATAAAATGTGCAGTAACATTACCTATTATCTGATTCAATGGTGGGGGTTGGGGGGGGCTGGCCAGGATTCACCTTTTGCTTTTTCCGTGGTATGTGTGTCTACTATAATATTAAGCCTCTGAAAGTGGTGTCTGGGAAATCATAGGCCATTTGGGCACAAATGGCTGTATCATCATGGTTTAAGTTATGGGAAGTAGGGAATCTGAAAACTACTAAACGTTTCAATCATAACTCCCCTGTATATGAAGGACACGTTCTCCAAACTTAAGGCTTGGGACATAACATATGAGCAGCTGCATCATGTACCCAGAAACCCCTTTATATCATTCAGTGTTAGAAACAAAATTTTCTGAACCTCAAATATTTGAACTTGGGCTCCTAGGAACCTATGAATGTTAACAGTAGCTGTTGTCTGAAATCAGGATACCTCCCAAAATGTGGGACACCTTATGGCTATGTTGCTGTAATAAATTAAATGTAAAGGCAATCAGAAGCACAAGCAATTGTCAGAACGCATGTGTGCCCGACTGGGGTGTATTAATCAGATGGGAAAAAAATGGAGCACTTTTTTTTCAACTGTTCTTCCACAGTAGGTTTCTGGGACATGGGTGCTGTCCAGTGGGCAGAACCACAGTTCCAGGAAGTAGACTATGAGACTTTAGTATATGAGAAATACAAGGCTGCTTGAGGGACAGGGCATCGTGGTACTTTGAATGTAATATTTGCTTGCTTTAAATGGCACCCGTGGCTCAATAGGTGTCATTTCTGTTTACAGCAAAAAATGTATTCACAGTTTGAAATGTTTAACAAGACAGTTTAAGAATTGCATTTTATTTATTGTTCAGAATACAAACAATGCTCATCAGCTTTATTAGCAGATTAAGGGCAAAACATGGCTTGGATTACAAGACTGAGCAAGCTTATGACTTAAGGAGGTTTTTCTTTTTCCTTCCCCCTTTCTGTTTTCAGTAGATCACATCTTGTTTTGAATATTTTAGTCATTTTAAAGCATATTATTGCTGTATTATCAAACAATATTCCAAACTTATTATCATTTTGAATGCTAATGATGCTTTGATTAGTTTTTTTTTTTCTGATATGTTTGTGCTGTTTGATGTTCTTTTCAATAAAACATTCTCCAACTCTTGGTAGATGGTACTGTTGGTCTCCTGACCAAAATGGAGGACTCTGATGCAGGAGAGGAGAATGGTGTACTGTAGCGGCCTGGGGAGAATTTCTCCCTCCTAGCCAGTGTTCAGTTGGAGGAAGGAGAGGCTTGCATTGAAATGTATATGGCAACTGAAACTACAGAAAGCATGATGGTGGATGAGACCTTGCCTGTTATGATGACAAGAGATATTGCAGCATTAGAGGAACAGTTGGAGCTTGAAATGTCCGAAAGGAGAAGGTTGCTGGTTTCTATGTTGGCAGAAGACAAGCAACACTATTACAAGAGGAAAGTTGCACTGAAACATTACCAGCAGACAATGCAGGTTCCTCAGAGGGATGGGGTTGAAACATCAAAGAGCCAGAATTCAGACATGGCAGCTTCAAAATCTGCTCTGACAACGACCACACTGGAGCTGACAATCAGCTAATGCCAGCAGATCAATGTTGACCACTCAGTGCAAGAAAGAGAATTTCAAAAGTGTTCAAGCTTCCAGGCATGCAGTCAGGGAACTTCATGGTCACCCAAAAATGCACTTTCAGAAGCCAGAAGAATGAAGGACAATTCAGGAAACTGGGTCCCACATCCTAAATGGAACACAACTACTGGACCACAGTCGGGAAGCATGGGCTCCAAGATGGTGTCTCCTCAAACAGTGACAGACACAAAGATGTCCCAATGCAGAGAGGAGGCAGTAGGCACTGAGCTGGGAATGGAGAACAGTGGAAACAAAACATTACATAGGTGGAAGACTAGGTTTGCTGGCAAAGGCACCTAGCTTCACCTGAACTATTTTCTTCTAGGTTTGCTCGTAAGGACAGAGCAAGGAACAACATTATCAGAGCAAGGAAAAAGATTAAGACTTCTTTTGGCTAGGCAAATTAAATATGGCAGATTTAATATGTGTTACTAATTGCTGTTGCAGGGTATACTTTCTGCTGCATTATTACAGGATGTGCCTACAGGTTTGTTACTGTTTTGTGTTTACAGATTACTGCTGCAATCTTCTCTGATTCAAATTGCTTTTTGCAAGGTTTATCTTCTGTTACTGCTTTATTTTTCTCTGTAGCAAAGTTTTTTTTTGCAGGGTATATCTTTGGTGAAATTGTTACAGGTGGTGCTTACAGGTTTTACAGTTGTATCTATCATTAGGCTAAGCTTTCAAGGCTACTGCATTTGTTGTTCATTGATTGTTTCTGCTCTTACCTCTTTGTTTCTTTCATCCATGGTTCTTCTTTTTCAGCAAGGGAAGGGCCCAGCCACCCACCCCATCCCCAACCACCCCTGCTACACTCCTCTTATAGAATAGCACAGTTGTGACATTTCCTATAGCAAAGCAAGAAGGGGAGGATCAAAGGGGTATCCACACAGTGACCTCACTTACAGGGGCACAATTAATTTAACTTGTTATAAAAAAACAAACAAACAAAAAAAATATATAAAAAATTTTTAAAAAATATTTTGCTTTCATTTTCCTTCTAATTACTTGGACCAGGTTATAAACTTGGCAACTCAACTGGAATGGATATTATTAAATGCAGGAACTGTGGGACACTTTTCAAAAGGGCACTTATACAGGATTTAGGACGCTGTCCTACATGCTGGACCATCAGAGATCTAAGGGCTCAGCTCTGGGCGGTATGGGCAGAGATTGCACACCTCAAATCACATATTTAGGAGGAAATATATTACAGGAACCACCCGCCATTTCCCCAACATCCAACTGAAGAACCTCGACTGCAGAGGGTAGTTGGTCCAGGTGGTTAGGAGGGGCAGATCAGGTGCCCCATCACTCAATGCTCACCAACATATCACCTCCACAAACCATATAAAAACTACAAACAGGTATTTGCCTCTATCTCCAAAATCAAACAAATGGGCAGAGGACACTCCAGCACAGGAGCTAGCAATACAAAACTCACCCAAAACAGGGACCAAAACACAAAAAGCATAAAAGGAAATCCAAAACACTTCCGATCATAGGAGATTCCATGATTCAGGGAATTGATACCTATCTCCGGCCAGGGGTAATGGTCAGATGTCTCCCAGGCACATCAGTTTGGAGAGACACTGACTGCACTGCTAAAATCATGCAGGAAGCAGGAGAAAACATTGATGTCCTGGTACACATAGGGACTAACAATCTCGTCAGCCAGTCAGTTGTGGAGATCAAAGAACACCTGACCAGGCTGGGAGACAAACTGTCATCCATTTCATCTGGCATCTCCTTCTCTGAGATCCTGCTGGTCTGAGACAGGGTGGCAGATGGACAGAAGGTTAGAGAAGGGGAGACAGGGGAGCTAAACATGTGGTCAAGGGCTGGTGACAGGAAAAAGGACATAAATTTGTAGGTAACTAGCAACAGTTTTGGGAGCAAAAGTTCTTTAAATTCAATGGACTGCATCTGACTAAGGAGGGAGTCAGTGCATTGGGGTGGAAGTTTGATGCCTCTGCAGACTATTTAAACTAGCAAATAAGGAGAGGGGTGCAGCACCCGATACATTGAATGGAAAGTACACCCCTCCCCCCTCAGCTAGTGATCAAACAGGAGTTCAGCATGTTTGTAGTTCATTTGCATCACCAGGTAAGGAAAAAGGTCCTGCTCCCCATACGACATGCAGGGGAAACACTGGACATCGCCCAACAACTAACGCACCAAATTCTGGCCAATGGACAATCATGTACACAAATGCCCACAGTCTGGAAAACAAGATCCCAGACTGGAGGCAACAATGACAGAGGCTAAACTGGACATAGTAGCCATTAGTGAGACATGATTCACCAGTACCATACTTGGGAGACTTCAGTACCTGGCTATGTACTGTTCAGAAGAGACCAAGGTGCAAAAAAGGGTGGGGGGGTGGCCCTTTATGTCAATAAAAATATCAAAGCTACAAAAATTCAGAATACACATAAGGAGTCAGAAGGACTATGGGTCACCCTGGAAACAGGAAATGGGACAGCCATATGAACTGGGATTGTCTATAGGTCTCCAGACCAGGGGGAGGACATAGACACATTACTGTTAGAAGATATACAAAACATGACAGCTAAAGGAGAGGTTCTGATAATGGGAGACTTCAACATGCCAGATACAGATTGATCAATACCAGCAGGAACATCTGCTAGAACTAGATACATAGTGGATTCCCTGCAAGGGGAGGGCCTCAAACAACTAGTACAACAATCCACAAGAGACAGGGCTATCCTGGATCTAGTACTGACTAATGGGGTAATGATCACAGATCTCCAGGTAGAAGGTCACAGGGGAGCCAGTGACCATCACATGGTATGGATCAGTTTGGCCACTAGAGCTAAATCATCCCATTCCAAGGCAAAAATATGGGACTTCAGAGGAGCTGACTCTGATAAGATGGCCAAAAGAGTTAAGCTAGCCCTGGCAAGAAGAAATACACGTGAGGGGGTACAGGCAAAGTGGGCAAGTATTAAGGATGCAATACTTGAAGCAGCATCCCACTGTGTTAGGGAGAAAAGCAAGAGCAAAAGAAGGAGGAAACCACTTTGGTTCTCAAAAACAGTAGCAGAAAGATCAGAGCCATAAGGATGGCCTTCAGGAAATATAAGGGAATGCAGTGGGACGAAGATAGGGAGGCATTTCAAACTTCCCTAAAGGAAGCAGGGAAGGCAGAAAGGCAGGCAAAGGCCCAACTGAGGAAACACTAGCACAAATAGTAAAAGAAGGGGACATGACTTTCTATAGATGCATTAGTGAAAGGAGAAAGTCCAGAATGGGTATTGCTAAGATCAAAGGGGATAAGGCAGAGTGTGTGGAGGAGGACCAAGGAAAAGCATATATCCTAAATGGATTCTTCTGCTCAGTATTTACTGAGGAGAAGGTAGGGCAGGGCCCACAGCTCAGCACCATGGACACAGGAGGGAGGGAAGGAGGTGTGCGCAAGTCCCTTCACAAAAGAAAGGGTCCTACAAGAGCTTGCTAAGCTCAGGGTGGACAAGGCAATAGGACCAGATGGCATACATCCCAGGGTATTAAAGGAGCTAAGGGTAGAACTAGCAGAGCCATTATCAGAACTGTTTAGTGAGTCTCTGCACACAGAAGAGGTCCCAGAAGACTGGAGAAGGCTCATGTGATCCCACTCCACAAGAGTGGCAGCGAGGAGGAGGCAGGGGACTACAGACCAGTCAGTCTTACCCTAATAGTGGGCAAGATTATGGAGGCACTCCTTAAGGAAAGGACAGTGCAACACCTGGAATCCATAGGAACACAGGATCTAAGACAGCACGGTTTTACATCAGGAAGGTCCTGTCAAACTAATCTCATAGATTTCTTTGACTGGGTAATCAGAGTGGTAGACCATGGGGGAGCAGTTGATGTCGCCTACCTTGACGTCAGCAAAGCTTGCGATACTGTTCCACGTAGAAGATTGAATAATAAGCTGGGCAGGCTCAGAGTGGGTCAGAGGTTGGTCAACTGTGTAGCAAACTGGTTGGCAGGTAGAAAACAGACAGTGGTGTTAAACGGTACAGTCAGAAGAGATGCAAGTCATAAGTGGGGTACATCAGGGATCAGTCCTGGGGCCAGTCCTCTTCAATATCTTCATCAGTGACATTGCAGATGGACTGAAGGGTAAGGTTTGTCTGTTTGCAGATGACACCAAGATCTGCAACTGAGTAGATGATCCAGATGGGGTGGACAGAATGAGAAGAGATCTGGATAAACTGGCAAAATGGTCAGAAGAGTGGCAACTGGGGTTTAATGCAAAGAAGTGCAAGATCATGCACATAGGGAAGCGAAATCCTGAAGCTACCTATAGGTTGGGAGGGGAGTTGTTGGCAAACACAAGGGAAGAAAGAGACTTGGGCATCATCGTCACAGATGACCCAAAATCATTCAAGCAGACCACTTAAGCAGTAGGTAAGGCTAGAGTAATGCTGTGGTGTATTAGTAGGAGTATCACAAGTCGTAAGGGGGAAGTAATAATCCCTCTTTAAAAGACACTGGTTAGGCCCCATCTGGAGTACTGCATGCAGTACTGAAGGCTGCACCTGCACAAGGACATTAAATAAATGGAGGCAGTCCAGAGAAGGGCAACCAAAATGATCCAGGGACTGCATCAGAAAACATATGAGGACAGATTAACAAAGCTCAATATGTATACCCTAGAGCAAAGGAGGGAGAGAGGTGATATAATTGAAACAATCAAACATCTTAAAGGCATTTACAAAGTGAAAGAGTCTAACATGTTTCAATAGAAGAAAAATAGCAGAACGAGAAGACACAGCATGAGTTTAGAGGGAAGCCGATTACAGGGTAATGTAAAGAAGTTCTTTTTCACAGAAAGGGTGGTGGATCCTTGGAATGGCCTACCTCAGATATTGGTGGATATGAGTACAGTGCAAGGCTTCAAACAGGCATGGGATAGGCATAAGGGAGCAATACAGATGAGTATGAATAGAAAGGTCATTGACAGACTGAAGGCCTTTGGCACATTTATAAGATAGGAAAAATGGGCAGACTGGATGGGCCTTGCGGTCCTTATCTGCCGTCAGCTTCTATGTTTCTATCTTGCCAGGTAAAAACTACTGCTCAAATCCATCAAGCTACAGTGTCTGTTGCTAGTGGGGATTGAGAAGTAAATGAACTCACTGACTCGGGTTGGAATTAAACAAGGTGAAAGGGTTGCTACAAAGGAACACTGTGCTAATGCCAATGAAATGCAAAAGGCAGAGGCACTACCTGTTGTAGAGGATATCCAAGTAGAGTCTGAACCACTGATTAATGAGCAGCTAGTGGCCCCTGTTCCTGAAAAATGGAACTGCCCTCCCCCCACAAACCCAGACCCTTTGCCTGCTCAAGTTGAGGAGGGAGAATTACCAAGAATCTAATTCTTCCAGAACAGAATAATAATGGTTCTGATGCAGAGAAGTTGGATGAGATTGAACAAATTTTGGAGCCACAACTTTCCACATCCTGTAATGAGCATAACAATCACTTGCCGGAGAAATATACTCCAGAGCCTCAATCTGAGGATTCAAATTTGGATAAGGAAGATGACTTAGCAAGACACAGTACTCCTCCTTGCTCAGGACCTAGGTGTTCAGACTTTTTTTAAAACAGACTGGAGCCAGCCCTGAAAAATAATGTTGTCCTCTTTAGGTATGGAGTGGAATGGCCAAATGACCTGACAGGATGTTTGTGGGCAGGCAACTCTTGAAGGATTCATTAAAGTTTTTCCCCTCAGAGATATGCATGCTAATACCTACTGTATATCTGAGAAGAACAATTTTGATATTAGTTTTTAAGACTACACAAGGGTTTGGTATGTTTTGGCTCTGCTACAATCAAGTTAAGGTCTCACCATTTTGGGTCCCATTTATGGTGATTCCCCTGACAAAACCCATGGTTAGATCAGTAACCATTATGTTCAGGAATGAATGAGTGAATGTAGGGGGCATTCACTACTTATTTGGGCAGTGTTATGATATACTGGGTCCTCCTGAAGCAATGATTGACTCAACATCTGTTGACTGGGGTGAAGAATTCATGTTAAATCTTGACAGGTAAACTTGGGGGGTGGTCCATCTCACCAACAGTTTTTTTCTTGGGAGTGATAGGGGGGGGAGTTGGTTTTACACAGGCTAGCCCAAGGTCTGTTTGTGGTGACAGGGCCCTATGTCCAGTGCCTGCTACCAACTCAGATGTTGACTATGTGGGGTATGCAGGAGTTGATACAGATGCAATCTGTGCAAAGAGAAGGGGCAGATTTTCTAAAACTGCCCTTGGGTGTCACACAATAGGTCCGATGGATTCAACCAGGATGATATTGTGTGGAAAGCCCAGAGGGAGAGGGCCAGCAGACATGGCCTCCTGTCCTCATCCTGACTCTTCCTCATCTATCCTAGATAGTCTGAGAGTGTCTCAGAGCAAGCCAGAATCACACACATGCTTATCTGACTCAGTACCAACTGCAGAATAGAGACCCCCACCCCCCACAGCCAGCAAACCACCACATGAGAAGGAGCCACCATAGTAACAGAACCTGAAGTGAACCCCTCAGTACCAGCTCATCCACCTACAGACACAGCTGTATGTATGGCTGAAATCCCAGAAGTACAGAAACCAAAAGCTACCCAAAAGAAGGTGATTATGCCTCAACCCCCCCCCCCAAAGGAGTGGATAAGGTACTCAAGAGAAGCTCCAGACTGTTGAAACTACCTCAAGATTCCTCTGAAATCACCTTAGTAAAAAAAAATCAAAGTTTTGCAGGAAAAAAGGAGCTGGGGGATTCTGACCCAAGAGAATTGGATTTGGACACTTTATCTACCCAGTCATCTCATTCTTTGCCAGCTCCACTGACTGAACAACCTATCAGCAGCTGCAGGAGAAGGAGAAAGAAACCAGGATCTGCCTTAGAACAGGACATTACTTGAAGTATATGATGACATTATGGTTTGAATGTAGCTTCATTCATGACACAGTTTAGAATCACCTCACTAAACATTTGCAATATTAAGATCCCCCAGGAAAGAAAAGAAGTCTTCTCTTTGTTACATGTGGCCAAACTTAATATCATCTTCATTCAAGAAACATGGATGGTATCAGTGTTTAATCTATCACAGGCAAAAAGGATTGGCTATGGGGTCCCTCATTCTGGTCTTTTTGGGGTAGATAAGGCTGATGAGGCAGGTATTCTATCTCATGGGGTGGGTAGTCTATATTGCGGGACAGGATTTAAAATTAATGAGTTAGTAGATAAAGTCAATGGTCAAGTTTTACTGCTAGATGGACAATGGCAGACGCATAACTCAGATGTATTAATGTGTATGCCCCCCCCCCCAAGTAAAATCTGAACAGCTATCAATTGTTGAAACTATCCAGCCATACTTAACTACCTCAAGGAGACTTATTCTAGGAGGCAATTTTAATGGCAGTCTGGATTTTCATTAAGACATCAATGTGGAAAAAAGTTTATTGCAATTTGACTACTCTTTAAAAAAGTGTGTCAGTATCTGGGTTAACTGACAGTTATCTGTCTTTATATCCTAGTGGGGGAGAAACGTGCATGAGGGGGAACTTGGCATCTAGAAAGATTTCCTGTTCCTATCACCACAACTAACTGTTTGGAACGTTAAGACAATTTCAGTTGGATTTTCAGAACTTCTGTTACAGTTTTAGTCATTATTAATGTAAATTGTATTGTTCAGAACAAGCCACTATAAAAGATAAACAACACATATAAATGTGTTAAAACATTACAAAGTGTTCATATTACAATCAGTAAAATGTGTTCCCAACCATAGAAACAATGAGTCAAGTGCAAATAGTGTTCAGTTAATGCTATGGATAGCAATACCAAGTTATACAGAACATCTAAGAGAATAAGCAGTGGATATGCAATTTGACATACATCATATTTAAAACATGGTAACTGTCTGGAGAGATACTCCACGAAGAGCATGTAAACTCAAGTAATAATTATGGTAGTCACAAATCCTAATGGAAAGAGCGTCTAAAGGACATAAAATGATTCTTGCAATGTTCCTGTTTTTTTTAACCTGTAAAACAGAAAATGGTCCTCGTTGTCTGTGGTGCCCCCCTTCCCCAACCCGCACTCACCCTCTGCACACCCTACCACCCCGCACTCCCCTCACCCTATACTTACCTCTGGAGCCTGGCACAGTGATCTCCAGTGGTGTGGGAACATGTGTGCACTCTTCAAAGCCAACCGCGAACTGAAGAAAATCACCGTAAGCTGTATAATGGCATCAAAGAGGGGGTTTCAACTTAGGTGGATATCTTGCCCATTTTTGCGACTTTTGGCTCCAAATTTTCAAAATGGGGTTCTTGGGACCTCGCTTCATGAACTCAGTCACTGTCATTTCATTATTCATCCTGAAAGGTGATTTTGTGCTCACTACACGGAATCACCTTTTGGGAATGATTAATGAAACAACAGTGTCACTGTTCATAAGGTGGGCTCCCAAAAAGCCTATGTTGTAAATTTGATGAAACAATTCCCCAAAATGACTGCGTTATGAGTGTGCATTGCACAGTTTCCATGCAGGCTCGTAACTTCAAGAATTTTTAATATTTTTACTCCACATTTTCAACATTGTCATTTTTCACACCTCCTTATGAACAGCACAGTTGTCATTTCTCACATCCAGCCTGAAATGTGTTTTCGCACATCTGGCACACAATGGCACGGTTCCTGTGGGAAATCAATGTATGGGACAGATTAAGAAAATCATAGTGACACTGTTCATGAGCGGAGGTCCCAAAATGCCTATGTTGAAAATTTGGTGAAAGAATTCCACAAAATTAATGTGTTTTGAGCGTGCATTGTGCAGTTTCCATGCATGCTTGTAACTTCGAGAATTTTTAATATTTTCACTCCAGATTTTCAACACTGCCATTTCTTCACACATCCTTATGCACAGTACAGCTGTAATTTTTCACATACTGCCCAAAATGTGTTTTTGCACATCTGGTGCAGAATGGCGCAGTCGCTGTGGGAAATCAGTGTTTGGGACAGATTAACAAAATCACAGTGCCACTGTTCATGAGCGGAGGTTCCAAATGCTTCCATGAGGTGGGGTCACAAAAAGCCCATGTTGAAAATTTGGAATGCAAATACCAACAAACGCCCAGGGCGTTAGGGTTTCTAACCATAACGTCCCACCCTGTAGAGACTGACAGGTGTCAGGGGTTTGCCTTTGGATTGTCAGCTGTAATGCTCACGTCATTCCACCCCCACCTCCACCCTGCAGCCAGTGACAGTCATCAAGGTGTGCCTTGGACTCTTTGGCCCCAAAGTTTACCCCATTCTCCTATACTGCAGCCATCTCAATGTATTGCTTTATGGAATGGGGTGAGCATAAGGCCCGATGACCCCAAGGCACAACGCGACACTTGTCAGAGTCTGCAGGGTAGGGTGTGGTGAAATGGCATGAGCGTTATGGCCGATGACACAAAGGCACACCTCAATGCCTGTCAGTCTCTGCATGGTGGGGTGAGGCTGGCGTCAGTTCCATACTTCACTGCCATTCCTATTATGCATCACTCTAACTCCTTCACTACCAATGTCAACGCCAGCAAGACAACATTCAGCATTGACAAATGCTTGTTTAACAAATGTATTAGTGAGTTTTTTTTCCACATTCATGGTACAGGGCAGAAATAGTACCAATATTTAAAAAGGGAAATAAATTGGATTCTCTTATGCATTGGCCAGTTAGCCTTTTGGATATTTCCTTTAACATATTCTATAAAATTATTCTACCAAGACTACGGGAACAAGTTACAATTTCTGGGGACTTGTCTACTCCGCAGTTTGGATTTAGAGAGCATTGTTCTACATTAGATAACTGTTTTATTCTTAGACACTTATGGGAGAAGTAAACAGACAAAAATTGCACGTGGCATTCATAGACTACAGTTATACATTCGATTAAGTTTCACGGATGAGATTATGGCAACTGATGGGAGACAGGGGCATTAGCCTTTATCTTATCTCTATTATTTCAAAACTTTATATTCAGACTTGGGCTAAAGCGTGGTTGGGCGTGGGTGGTAAAGTATCATAGGAATTTATAACTAATAAAGGTGTATGTCAAGTCTGTATTTTAGCCCCAGCTCTTTTCAATATTTGTATAGATCACATTCTAAGTGCACTCACTGTAATTGTTTCTGATTCACCCAACAGACATTCATTTGAAGTTCCTGCCATCATTTATACTAACAATTCAGTTCTTTTGTCACTTTCTTAGTGTGGTTTACAGAGGAAACTTGATTGCTTGGTGATAGAATCTGAAAAAAGTAGCCTTGTCCAATAATGCTCACAAAACTTTAGATTATTGTGTTTGGTGGTACTAAGTACACTCACAAGTCATGGGTAGGTAGTTATTCCATTTCTTTTGTTTCTAGCAATCTTTACTTAGGCATATATTTTGCCTCTAATGGATCTTGGAATTCACATTTCTCCTACAACATAGCAAAAGTAAAACAACACTTTTTGAACTGGAGCAATTTAACTGCAAATTTGGTGGAAATAGTATTAAACCACTGCTTCAGGTAATGTCTTAATTTTAACCTACAAGCCTTATATGATGCTGAAATCTGTGCACCATACAAGATCACTGAGTTAGAGAAACTGTCCATTCAGTTAATTAAATCATCTCTGCGATTAAACAAATCTGTTCCTATGACACATACATGGGTTGAGCTGGGCCTAGATAGCTTTAAGATTCTTGTAGAGTCTTTGATTCTTGGCTACTGGATCAAAATTACTAGATCACCTAAGGATAATTTATTGAGGATGGGACTCTTAGAAAAAGAAAGGTTATTACATCAATACAGTATTAAGTCCCCCTGGCATCAGCATTTTTGGAGCTCTTGACATCGTTTGAGCTCCTATATCAGAATGATTATGTTAAACAAGGAATTCTTGTTAGTCTTACATATAAAAAATACTTTAAGAGTAAGATTTGCTTACGTAATCAGCGTACTGACTTGGAGTCGATCTCAAGATCACAATTGTCTCCATGACACTGTTCAAGTATTTTTTGGTTTGGTTTTAGATATTACTTGGACTGTATCACCAATCCTAATAAAAGGTATGCATTTATGTGCTAGGAGTTTGAGACATTTCCACGTAACACTGTACATAAGATTTGCACACATCTGTGATGCTCAACAAACCCCCTTGTTCTTGTTTAATTGGAGGTGCAGAAAATGTGTTGCGTATCCTCTTGGTATGTCCATAGTGTGATAAAATGAGATTAACCTGGTTTAGCCCAATTTTGACAGGGCTTTCCTGTCTTCCTGGTGACCCTGTAGCCTCCCTACTTATGTGATTTTGCACTTGATAAATGTGCTGGTTATTTTCATATTATTAAATTTACCAGGAAAGGTAAACCCTTTTTATACCTTAATAAATGATTATTCCAAGGGTGCATATTCATTCTCATATTTTGAATAGCTGGTCATGTTATTTGATCATTAATTTTTTTGTCTATTTTCTGTAATAGGTCTAATTTGAGTCATGGTAGGACCTTATTTTTTTGTGTGACTTTTGGCATGTCCAGACTGCATGTAGTTTTTCTTCATTTGCTTATGCGATGACTCTAGATGACACCTATTTCTAAGTTAGTTTATTGAATGATACCATCTAATATCATGAGGACATTTTTGCACACGGTGGGCTCCTAGTGTGCCACCTCTGTTTTTTTGGGGACTGAAGCTGACAGGGATTGAGCACCCCATTAGTTAAAAAAAAATCTCTGTGTTTGTTGGGAGGGGCATGATAATGAGGGGGATTGGGCACCCCCTCAGCTAACAAATAAACCTTGGGGGACTTTATGTCAATGGGGATTGGACTCCCCTGTCGGCAAATGAACTGGGGAGGGGGCATGCCGACAGGATTGGGCACCCCTGAGGCTGGTTTGCTGGGGATTGTGAGAGGCGGATGGCCAACAGTCACTGCCATGTTTACTGAAATGTTACACCAGGCAAGGCACACCCTGCAATGATGGGTCACTCCCTCATTGCAGCAGCAAAATAGTTTCAAGCTGGTGGCATGCTTTTGCAGGGCTGTCATAGACAGTGTGCTTTTTCATTCATGCCACAGAGCCCAGCCCATAAAAACAGTGGCACCATTGGCCACAACACGACCGCACCTCCAAAACCTGCTACTCTACCAAGCTACAACAATATGTTGTTTGTGCTGCATGTGCAAGACAATATAAAAATAGCAAAAGAAAATCAAACTACAGAAGAGGGGGACTGAAAGTATACCTCAACAGGAATTAGGTCAGGCCAAGGGGCCTTGTTACATTTTAATGAACTTATTGCATCAAGAACTTCAATAATAGTAAAAGATCTAGTACTATCCTCAGCTGGCACAACCACAGAATCATTCTGCAATGATGAATCATAGAAGAGAGAGAAGTGGGCTATCCATGCCCCAGAAGAAATACATATGTCAATACCATCAGAACAAGCTCTGGCAGAGCCACTACAACTGTAAATGTTTAATTAGATAGGGGTGTTTCATGGGGCTTAAACATAAACATAAATTGCTTTTGCAACACTAACTGAATCAAAGTACAGTACATTGAGAAAGGGCAGATACAAATATAATGCCACTGTCTGTATTCGGTTACCCATATGTTTCACATTTTATTCTATGCACTGTTACAGCAATTAACTCAACAGAACCAGGCCATCATATACATGAAGGTACTGTACCTTAATTGCAAACTCTGCTGAGACAACTATATATTGTGACAAGGTGGAAGATAAACACAATGTTGAGACATGTTTTTGAAGACATTTGATGTGTTTGATTTTTTTAGAGATTGCTGTACAGTTCACACACATAATTAATATACTATAAAAGTGCATATACCCAAATGTCAATGTAAATCTTATACATTTCATGACAAGTTGTTCTCTTGAAGGAAGATCTTACTGTACAAGGCCTAAAAATGGGTCTTAGGTAAAAGTAAACTGAGGTAGATGTGTTATTGAGGGTATTGTATATACCTGTATAGGGTGTGCTATACCTGGTTAAAACAACTAAAAAATATTGCGTAGATTATCTTATATTGCTGCTCCACCCCAGGCACACACAATATGAAAATCAACAACCCTTTGATATGAAGCAACAGGAATTAGTTAGCGCAAGGACAGAAACAAGTAGGAGACTGAGTAAGTGGGTAGACAACCATGAGTATGGTAAGTTAAATAACATTTCAAAAAGTCTCACTATTATAATTCATTTTTTATAAATGCATCTGCACAGTTGACAATTTTTGTAAAAAAATAATAACAATGGGAGTTATTCCACATATGTCCACAGGTGCCACGCATGCAGGTGGAGAGATCTGAGGCCCGGATGCACCAGTCTGCCCTGCTCCTGAGTCAGAAGATCATGGCAGAGAGGCAGAGGTACTGGGGGTTCCATCGATAGCTGTTGAAGCAGAGGAAACCAAATCTGATGAAGCCAAAGAGGGACTAATAGAATCATGTGATCCCCTTCCACCTGTAGCTTCAGGAGAACCCTCTAAAACATTGGGGAGGGAGGAAAGGCATACAAGAACCTCCCTGTCCAGCAAAGAGACATAGTGTCTCACCAAAAAACACCACTCCTGGGAACAAGCGAGCAAAAATTGGGTAGTTTTGCATTGGATTGGGAGATGAAGAGGTCTATCTCCGGCCAACCCCACAGGTCAAATAAACTTTCAACCACCTCTTGATTTAGCTCCCACTCATGAACCCTGATAGTGGCATGGCTGAGACTGTCTGCCAGGATGTTGCTGACACCCAGCACATGGACAGCAGTAAGGTGGAGGTCGTGCTGGACTGCCCAGTACCACACTCGCATCACCTTCTGGCATAGAGGGTACAAGCAAGTGCTTCCCTGTTTGTTCAGGTACCAGACCACAGACATACTGTCGGTTTGAATCAGGAGTGTCCCCAGACATACCGTAGAAGAGGCTAGAAGGCCTGGAGGGCATACAGTACTGCCCTCATTTCTAATACATTGATGTGTAAAGATGTTTCCAGCTGAGACCATGTTCACTGGATCTGATGGTCTCCTAGGTGGGATCCCCAGCTTTGACATGAAGCATCCATTGTAAGGGATATGGTAGGAGCAGTGGGTTGAAAAAGGAACCCCCATGGAGAGATTGGACAACTCCTGCCACCAAAGAAGATACTTCTTCATGTACCCGGACACTAGAACCCTGTGGTCCAAGTTGTCCAGCCACTGATCCCATTGGACATGAAGAGTCCATTGGGTCACCCTCATATGCAGTCTGGCTAGAGGAACTGTAGGGATCACAGCTACCATCAGCATGAGAAGATGGAGGATCAACTGGGCTGTGGTCCAGCATGAGTTGGCCACAAATCTGGCCTGTTCCTGCAAAGTCTCTGCTCTGTCCAATGGGAGGAAGGCCCTGCTCTGGACCATATCCAGCACCCCCCCAATGAATTGTAGGCACTGGGAGGGGAGAGGTGGGACTTGGGATACTTGACTGTTATTCCAAGTCTGGAAAAGAGGTCCAGGGTGAAGGAAAGTGACTCCCTCAGTCTGCTGTGTGATGGGGCTAATATAGAAGCCAATCATCGAGATACAGGCACAATTAGATCCCTCTGTGGCATAGGGCCACATCCACCACTGCTATACACTTGGTAAAAACCTGAGGTGTTGAGGATAGGCCAAAAAGGAGAGCCTTAAACTGGTAATGTTCCCCCTGAAAGGCAAACCAAAGAAAGTGGCAGTGGGCCTGGAAGACAGGGATGTGCAGATAAGCATCCTGCATGTCCAGCGCACAAAGCCAATGGCTCTTGTGGAGCAGGGGTAGAAGTCCCTGGATGGTGAGCATGCAGAACCTCTTGTACTCAACGTACAGGTTGAGCATGTTGAGGTCCAAGATGGATCTTCAGTCACCTGTCTTTTTGGGCACTAGGAAGAAAAGGAAGTAGTACCCTCTTCCTATCTGTGCCAGAGTCATGGGCTTTATGGCTAACTTTTGCAGAAGAGCCTGGATCTCATCCCCTATCAAAAACAGGTACCTTTGGAGGACAATGGGAGAGTCCTGGGGGGGGGGTTATCCGGAGACCTGTCTAGAAACTCTATGGTGTGACCTCTTGCTATTAACTGAAGGACCCAAGAGTCCCTGGTTGTGTCCTGTGACCCCAAAAGATGGAGGGCAAATCTCCTCCCCCCCACTAGTTCCCCTAGATGATCTGTAGAAGGTGGGGGTCCCTCAAAAGTCAGGAGGATGAGGGGAGGGAGCTGGCAGATCCTCTGGGAGGCTTCTGGGACTTGTCAGGGGGAGTAGGGGTTCCTGATGCTGGATACCAGTATTTGGCCTGTTGTTTGGCAGAGGCCTCTTTGGTCTGGCATCTCTATTGCCGAAGAAAGGCTGTTTGCCTTTGTAACCCCCTCGGTACATGAAGCAGATGTCACAGGTGGATTTAGCTTGGTGCTGCAATTCAGTGATAATATCCTTCCTTAGCATCACCTCCAAATAACACGGATCCCCTGAAAGGGGCATCCAGGATGGCTCTCTGGACATCTTGTGCCAGGCCAGCAATCCTGAGCCATGAATGTCACCTAATGCAGACAGCAGTGGCTGTGGTGTGAGCAACTGAGTCTACTATGTCATAAGTGGCCCAGAGGACATGACAACAGAAGATTTTAGCCATTCTCAATGTCTTGGCAATCTCGGCCTTTAGCTCCTGGTACTGGATAGCTTCCATCTTTGACTCGTGTGAGGCCAGGGAAGATTTCTGATAGGAAACCATATGAGCCACATAATTAAGGGACCTGAGGGTGCAAGTGGAGGAGTAATGGATCTTGCAACTGAAGTAGTCCTGCTGCTTAGACTCCTTTATCAGAAGGAGACATGCTCAAATGTTAGGTTTAGAGGACCGGTCATGAGCAGCTGTAATAACAACCGAGTCTGCATTAGGATGGCCAGTAAGTTGTGTGACTCCTTCTGGGGGTGGTACACCCTGTCTGCCTTTTTTGAAACAGCTGGAATGGAGAAAAACTGCTGCCAGATAATGGACATCAGGTCTTCAAGGGGCACAGTCCAAGAAAGTATGGGCATAGGAGCTATGTTAGTCATGTCAAGATGCTCCGCAAGCCTGTTCCGCTTTGGATCCTGTTCCTGGATAGCCCAGCCACAGGCATTTTGTATAGTTATGAGGAGTTCTGCAAAGGAAGGGTCCTCTGGAGGGGACTTTGAGGGCTCCTTAGGCTGAGGCTATATAGGTGTATGCATACCAGAACTGGAGAACAAGTCAGAGTCTGAAGAGTGCCTGCTGGAGGCCCGAATCCTTTTTAGAGGAGTGCCCTGGGTTTTATCCCTGACCTGGTGTCTAGAGCTGCGGTTTACCGCCATTCACTGCTACTGGGACACTTGTATGCTGTTTTGTTTTTTGTCCCGTAACATTGGATTATAGTTTAATGCCAGTTTGTATTCCTGTCCCGTAACACCGGATCTCTGTATAGCGTCGGTCGGGGCTACTGAATCTCCTCGTTTAATCAGGCTATTTTGGGAGTTGAGGAGAGAGGAGTCATGAGGAGTTTGAGGGGCGAGGTGGACTGAAGCAGAGATACGAGGAACTTCTCAGTGAAAGCAGTGACTTTTAATTTTTTTCTTTGAACTCCCTACTGAACTTCACTGAATCTCCTCATTTAATTGGGCAATTTCAAGAGTTGAGGAGCAAGGAGCCATGAGGAGTTTGAGGGGCGAGGTGGACTGAAGCAGAGATATGAGGAACTTCTGCAGTCTAGGGGAGTTGAAGAGAGGGTACTGGTCTGCCTTAAGGACAGCCTGGGTGGAAAGCTGAAATGTGGAAAGCTGTTTATTTTTGGCTGATTTCTTGGATTTTTGATCTGTATCTTGGACTTTGGACACGAGTTTGGTTTTGAAACTGAGTACTGGGCCCGGGCTTGTGTCTTGTGGATCTGGAACCCTTGGACTTTCTACCTGGAGTACCTGGAGTAATTATCAGTTAGCGACAGGAGTGGGCCCTGCTCCAGGGGTCGATCGCCAGCTGATTTTGCAGCTCCACAGGGGGTCATGGTAGTTGCTCAGTCAGGGAGCTGACTGGGGTATT
This sequence comes from Neoceratodus forsteri, assembly GCA_016271365.2. Classification (NCBI taxonomy): domain Eukaryota; kingdom Metazoa; phylum Chordata; order Ceratodontiformes; family Ceratodontidae; genus Neoceratodus; species Neoceratodus forsteri. The sequence goes on along the minus strand of JADMNL010000022.1, from coordinate 265,032,467 downwards.
GTGGTTCCTCTAGATTCACAGGTCTGGCTACGGTGTAGCCATTACCCGGGTATCATGGTGGAGCTGTAGATATTTCAGGCTATGCTTGGATTTGGAGTCAGAGGGGCCCTGGTCTGTTGCTGGCTGTTACTTCGGAGTTTTAACTGGCTTTGTTTCATTTGAATGTTCCTGTGGTCTCCTTATTTTAAGGCCAAGTAACACCCTGGACTCTCCCCTTCTTTGGATTCTTTCTACGGCTCCCATTTTATGGAGAACTGATATTTTGGACTATTCTGCTTCACTCAGGATTTAAGGCCTGAACACTCTTGTGTGGTTTTCCTCAGTGGTGAGAGGACCTGGGTGTCCATATATTTTATTTTTACTTATTTATTGTATTTATCTTATTAAGATAAATAAAATTTTGAGTCTGTTGTTTTTGATTTTAATGGATGATTCCTGCCTGTGATCAAATTTGACTCTTTCCCAGTGACTCCTTTTCTTTCTGAGTTGGACAGCAAGGTGGTGAGAGGACCTTATGTCCATTTATTTTATTTATTTTATTTCCCCATCTCCTGGTCGTGAGAGGACTGGCGGTGGGGGGATGGGTTATATGTTAAGGGGGAATTGTTTATTTTGAAATATTCTGCAGTGAGAGTGCTGAATTATTTGTTTTTAAATATTTTGGTTAATATTCTACAGTGAGAGTGTAGAAATTTATATTTATTTTTCTTTTGTGCCCTCCGGTGGTGAGAGAGCTGGAGGGGGAGGTGATTTTATTTTATTTTATCTCTCTCTCTTCTCCCTGGTCATGAGAGGACTGGGAGGGAGGGGAAAGGGATGTGTTATTATATATTGTAGTTTTGAAGTTGTTTGATTTGATTTATATATTTATTTTTATTTCATTTTCTTTTCGCTGGGATTGTTTTGACTTTCTTCAAGGTGGGGGTTGAAAAGTTGTTGATTTAGTTTAGACTATTTATTTTATTAGATTTATTTTGGAGTTTATTTGAAGTTTTAGTGTTACTGTGTTGTTTTTAGTAGTTTTTTGTAGTGGCATGTGCCGGCCTATTACCCCCGCGGTGATGTGCTATTCATCCTCCTTGCTCCACGCCCTCCCCCCTTTTTATCCTCCACCTCTTCATTATGATATTTATCAATGTTATAGAGCATTGGGAATTGCCCGAAGTAAAGGTAGGAGGGCAGGGGGCTGCGAACCAGGGAAGATGGATGAGGGGGGTTTTCGTGTTGGGGTTGTTAGATCTAGAAGGTGTCCTGGGGCGAAATGGAACCCAGATCGTGGTTTATCATGTCTGGTGCCCATACCCAAGGGCACTATGGAATTAAGTGGGCAAATGAGCTTGACGGCCTCCGAGGTTCGTTCAACTCGGGGCGGTGTTATGCAATGCTAGGTCCGTCAGAAACAAGACTGGCATTATAGCTGATCTTGTTAGTTCGGCGGACTTGGCTTGCATCACCGAGACCTGGCTGGATGTAAACCCAGGCCCCACATTGGAAGCTATGACTCCAGCCGGGTATTCGGTGATACACCGCCCGAGATTGGACTGTAGGGGTGGAGGGGGTTGCAGTCTGTTTTAAGACAGAATTGGGCCTCATGAGTGTGGTTACGGGGGAGACTGAGTCCTTTGAGTGCACAGTTGTAGCGGGTGTTGGCGTTCCAATCGTACTCATCTACTGTCCACCAGGAGATGGGAAACGGTTCCTACAAGAAGCGGCAGACTTCATCATTGACATGCCGTTTGAGTTGCCCAGATTGATGGTTCTGGGCGACTTCAACGCCTGGGTCGACGATGAACTCTCACAATTTGGTAATCACTTCCTCCAATTAATGATTTCTTTGGGCTTTACACATAAATCTGGGCACTCTTTGGACTTAGTCTTTCTCCTTGGGATTGATGCTTTCGATTTGGGGGTGGAACCAGTCATTTGGTCAGACCACTACACGGTGAGGTTCAATTTTAGTACCCCCCTGAGAAGGCCTACCCTGGTGGAGATGGCGAGATACCGCCCTTTATGGGATATTACACCCCAGGGCCTTGAAGCGGTTCTTGACCTCTCGTCCCCCACGTTGGTGAGCAGTAGTCCAGAGACCTTGGTGACAGCCTATAATAAGGCTGTTACATTGGCTCTGAATACTATTGCTCCTGTTCGTGTACGCCCCCTTTCCCTTCATCCCAAAGCACCCTTGTTTGATGGGACGTTGAGGGAGATGCGGAGACAGGGGCGAAGATTAGAACGCTGCTGGCGCAGATCCGCCCTTGATGCCGACTGCCTTAGATTGATGGACCATTATTCTGTCTATCAATCTGCAATCTCCCATAAGAAGGCAGAATTCCTGTCCAGGGAGATTGCAGTAGCCAGGAATCGACTGGCTCAGCTTTTTCAAACTGTGGACAGGCTGTGCAATCCAGCCTGTCTACAAGTTTGGAAGGCTTTTTCGCAATTAGAGTGTGAGGAGCTTGTTCGATTCTTGGCTAATAAGGTGGCCGACATCAGGACGGATCTGCATACAGTGGCTTCTAAGGGGGATGCTGTTGGACAGCATGAGTTCACAGTACCTCAGTCTTCTTGGTGTTCCTTCAGCAGACCTGATTTCATCGATGTCATGAGGATTATCCATGGTGTGCGCCCTACGAGCTGTAGTTTGGATCCTGGACCGACTTCTCTAATATTGGGTTGTTGTGACATCATCGGTCCAATCCTTGTGCAAATAGTCTGGTGCTCCTTGGAATCGGGTGAGTTCCCTAGCTCCCTGAAAGAGGTGGTGGTGACACCCCTCTTGAAGAAAGCTACCTTGGACCCTGCCTGTTTCACAAACTGCAGACCCATCTCAAACCTACCCTTTATTGGGAACGTGATTGAGAAGGTAGTGGCGTCCCAATTGGAGAACCATTTAACCATCCATGGCATCTACGAACCCTTCCAATTGGGATTTTCATAAAAGACATTGCACTGGACTGCACTGGTTTGGGTGCTTAATGATCTCCTGAGGGTGAGAGACCAGAAGAGATGTTCTATTCTAGTTCTTCTCGATCTCTCGTCAGCCTTTGACACCGTGGATCATGTGGTGTTGCTAGCACGCCTGAGGCAGATCTGTGGAATATCAGGAACCGTCCTTCGATGGTTCACCTCATTCCACACTGGGAGATCACAAAGAATTGTGTCGGGGCTTTTCTCCTCTGGCCCAACATCTTTGTTATGTGGGGTACCTCAGGGTTCTGTTCTGTCTCCCATGTTATTCGCTGCCCCTCGGTGACATTATAAGATGGTATAAGCTGAGGTTTCATTGCTATGCAGATGATAACCAGCTATACCTGTCTTTTGCTCCTGACCAGGATAGAGCTCTCTCAGTGTTTAACAACTGTCTGAAAGAAATCCAGGGCTGGATGGATTCTAGTTGGATGAAGTTGAACGCAGATAAGACAGAGGTTTTGGTGGTAGACCCGGGCTGTCGGATAGAGGGGTCACCTGTAATTGCACCCTCAGGAATTTTTCTTGGGGGTGTGTCACTTCCGACCTCTGAACAGGTGCGTAACCTATGGATTATCTTGGATGACAGGCTGACACTGCATTTGCAGGTGTCAGCAGTCATCAAGACTTCCTTTTACCATCTTAGGAATATCACTAGAGTGAAACACCTCGTTCCGTCTGACATGCTACCCATGTGGGTCCACGCCTTTGTGTCCTCTCGTCTGGACTACTGCAACTCCCTGTATTTTGGGCTTTCTGAGGTTGAAATCCATCACCTTCAGCTAGTGCAGAATGGGGCAGCCCAGGTTTTGAAGGGAACTAGCAGGTCCTGTCATATTACCCCAGTGCTGCGCAAACTGCACTGGCTCCCTGTTTGGTGGTGGATCACCTTTAAAGTCTATTTATTGACTTTTAAAGCCCTACAAGACCAGGGTCCAGCTTATCTGAAAGATCTTCTAGTGTCTTACTGCCATGGCCGATTGCTCCACTCGGCCGACGAGGGGTTGCTAGAGATTCCGAGAGTGAGTCTAAATTCTTCTGATTGTAGAGCTTTTTTCCACGCTGCTCTCACTCTCTGGAATTCTCTACCCCATCAGTTACAGCAGTGCACCTCCCTGGGAGAATTTAAGAGTGGTCTAAAAACTTATTTATACCAAATTGCTTTTTATAGTACTATATGAGTTGTTGTTAAAATTGTGGTTTTATGAATGTTTTATAGTGTATTATAATGTTTGGTCTTTTTATTATATGTTTTGTACAGCGCTTTGAAAATTTGAAAGGCACTTTAAAAATAAAATAATTATTATTATTATTATTAGAGGAACCTTCTCTGGAAAGGTGAGAATCCATAAGAGAGGTTTATCTAGGGATTGGAAAGGAGGTGGGAGTAGAGGCCACCACTGGTTTCTGACAGTCAAGCTCCAGGGCTGTGGAGGCAGAGGCTGAGGCTGAGGAGGAGGTGGTGGAGGAGGAGGCTGGTATAATGGTTAGCCCAGCATCTGATATTGAGGGTATCCATGAGCCTGATCAAAGAAGGGAAAGCCAGAAGGAACATACCCTCAATTAAACTTAACCCGGCATGTGGTACCCTGGTACATAATGGAGTTGATGACCAGGCATTGGATACCTCGATGAAGGGTACATTGGGTATTGTGGGGGTGGATAACCTGGAACATTGCCCATAGGTCCAGCCAGAGGTGGAACTGAAGGCCCTGCAGGAGATGGGGCTGAAGGCCCAGCAGGAGGTCCAGAAGGACCAGGCATCAGCCCAGTAGGGACATTTGAAGGGGCTGGCACTGGATCAGGAACAGTAATGTTTGGCACTGGAAGATTCTGTGCCTGGGGGCCTGATGGAAGGTGATCCAGCATTTGAGGAATGACCGGAGTGCCAGATATACCCTGACCCAGTGAAGGGTCATATGGCAAAGGGTCACTTGGCATCAGGGTGTGAGTATAACCCAACTGAAGACCTGCCATAATCTTGGGAGCTGGAGTCCAAGATGGTGGAACCTGGTTGTCCAAGAGGGCTTGGGTCAAGAAGGTCCTGATGGAGGGTCCCCGGAAGGATTAACAATAGGCCCTGTAGGCGAATCAGGAAGAGACTGACCTGGAGAAGTAGGGGGAACCTCCAGATTAGTGCCCACCTCTGGCTCTTGATCTTCAAGCAAGCCCGGAGGGTCTGGTTGTATCAGTGGGAGTGAGGAACCATCAAAAGACTGTTGCATGTCCAGCAGCTGGCTCAACTTGACATTGGGGGTATACTGCGACCCTGACAGGAGAGCCCCAGCTGTGCGGTCCCCAGAGGAACTGGAGAGTAACTTATTAGCTGAGGTAGTGCAGACATCAGAAGAGCTAAAGTCTGACATATCGACCTTGGCCATGTAGACAACAGTGGAACTGGAATCCAATTTATCGACTATGACCATGTGCTCCTCAGTGGGGCTGGGGAGTGACTTATTGACCTGGCTGCTGGTGATAGACCCTGAAGAAGATATGTGCCTAAGGAACACAATAGGGATTCCATCATCCAAGAAGAGCCCTGACTGCACCATGTGTAAAGCAGGCAGGGAGGCCATGGTCTGATCTGCCAGAGCGGTAGGAGACCTAGCAGTAGGGGTACTTACCGAAGTGGAGGCCTCTTTGGTGTCAGTGGTGCCTGATGGTTGCCACCAAGTGGATGGAGACCTATCCCGGTCTCGGTGCCTCTCCTTGTCCTTTTTCTTCTTTTTGGGTTCTGGCATTGAAGAAGTAGATTTTTCCCACAGATTCTGTAGCTCCTTTTCCATCAAAGCTAGGCACTTCTCCAGCAAGTGGGCTTCAAGCTTTTTCTGGTGCCTAATACATGTGGCCTGGTTGAAGGATTGGCAGGGCACACAATCCTTGACCCGGTGTTTGGGGCCTAGGCAGATCCTGCAGTGGGAATGCTCATCAGCATGCAGGATCTGGGTGCCGCAGGACTTGCACGCCTTCTTTTCGATGCATCACCCAACTGTTCATGTTCCTGAATTGTACCTCCAGCTATATCCCATGCTGTAAATTTGTCACTGTTATTTATTTGATTTCCCTTTCTTCTGTATATCTCTCAAGATCTCTGTATTAGACCTGTTTATGTTAGACCTGTTTATACTGTGTTTTACTATGTAATTGTCTGATATGGTCTTCTGTTCTCTTTTTATGCTAAACAGGATGTTTGCATAAATGGGCATTTTTGCTTACATACCTTTCAGTATAAAATAAAGATTGATTGATTAAAAACTGGATTGACAGACCTGAACCAAGTGGCCATACTGGGTGCAACTAGCACAAATACTGCTGGTCCGGTCACTCTGGTTGAACTGTTCAGTCTGACATTTTGTGTATCTGGTCCACTCCTGGAAGTCTGTTTTTCAACCCTTTCTTGACATGATTGAAAACAAACCATCAGGACCAGACCAGATAGATAAAAGCCAGACCAGATCATCTGGAGTGAGTGGATCAGCAATATTTGCACAAGCTGTGCCAAGTCCAGATTTTACAGCTCTGGTCAGAGTCTGGTGATCTGGTTTTTACCCATAGCCCACTGCATGTGGCTTAGTGACATACTGTACAGATGGATGAAGAGTCTAACCCATTGAAGGTTGAAGTTTCAGAAAACCATTATGCTAAAAATACCAAGACTCACTCCCGAGTCACACTTAATCCTCTACAAAAGTCATGCTTAAATATTGATGCCTCTACATCCACACCATTAAGCTTTTAATGCCATCATGTCTCTTCTGCTGCCGTGAAGTCCCCCATCCTGAAGTCCCATTCTGTTTGTGGCAGCAGTCCCCCCCCCCAAACCAGGTAATTTTCCAGGGAGCAGCTCTTTACACCACATCAACTAAATTACTGCTAAACTCCTTATTTTAAAACATTTTGTTGATAAATTGTTATTTTATTATATCCAAGGTCAGGAAAAATGAATTTGTAAAAGAAACCAAAGCCCCCATTTATCAGTTCATTTAATCACAATACAGCATGTTATGAACTGATGAGATTCTATTAAAAATAAGACACACACACACACACACACACACACACACACACATTCCTACCTATTTGCAAGTGAAGCAAATGTGGTTACTAACATTCAGTTGCAAACACCTATAGTCACAAATTGCAGGTTAAGAACATTCAGTAGAATATAAACAGTAGCCCAGAACTGCCTGCCTGAGAAAATGAAGTTGGTATATTATTTGGAAACAAGCAATACAGGGACTCTTGTTATGGAATGTCCTGCAACATAATGACCGCTCTTAGGATGGTAGTGTCAAATGGCTTGGGAAATAGCAAAGCTTGTTTGTTATGCAGAAAGTGTTTAACCCATTCTACTTCCAGTAGCTTTCTATGATGTCTGTACTATCCATTGGTAATCTGACATAGAATGGCAACCAGAAGATAATGAGTTAACTTTCTGTGGGCTCAATTAAATCCTCATGCCAGAGGAAAAATAGTGCTCTACAGCTTCCTATATACACACACAGGCAGCATAGTAATGAGGCTTCAATGGAGGAATCTATTTTTAACACTCTACCATGTTGCTTGGTAGCAAAAATGACATCAGCCCTTTTCTGAATGCAAAACGCCTGCTGGGTTATGCCCACTGTCGTAAAAATGAGAGATGCCCTTGGCTACATGTTGCTTAAAAGCTCTAACATTATTTCTGGAGCCAACGCTAACATTGTTTCTCATTGTTTATGATAATAGCCCATATTTTCCTGTGTAATAATACTTTATAGCTCTTTCTATCTGCATTATGTAGTTTACAGTCATCTCTACAAGGATTTTCCCTAGTCTTCCTATTTTTTAAGGTGTTTAGATTTTTCCATTTGCACTGTCCATTAAACCACCAACTTTTCCATTTACCAATTGGGCAAGAGGAAATATACAAGATGGAACAAATTTTGTCATATAAAGAATCTAACAAATCACAGTCCCACCTCCAATCCCACACCTAGAAGCCCCACCTCCAATCCCACATCTAGAAGCCCCATCTCCAGTCCCCCACCTAGAGGCCCCATTTCCAATCCCCCACCTACAAGCCCTGCCTCCAATCCCCCCACCTACATGACCACCTCCAATCCCCCACCTACAAGCCCCTCCTCTAATCCCCACCTACAAGCCCTACCTCCAATCCCCACTTAGAACCTCTGTCACCAATCCCACATGTAGACGCTCTGCCTCCAATCCCCCACCTAGAAGCCTCACCTCCAATCCCCCACCTACAAGCCCTGCCTCCAATCCCCCACCTAGAAACCCCACCTCCAACTAATCTCCGTATTGTCCCCATGCATCTCTCTTCCCATGATTCTCGTTGGAGATTGGAATATAGTGTTAGATAATGACTTGGATAATACCACAAAACATGGACAGGTTCTCACCTGAGCCAGCTTGCTCTGCAAGATCTGATAGACTCTTTAGGGCTTGTGGATCCCTGGAGAAGTTTACATCCGGTCACAAAAGAATATTCATTTCACTCTATTCCACATAATTCTTTCTCCCGCATTTATTTTTTTCTACTGAGCATTGAAGCACTGCCAGGTGTTGTTCTGAGTCATTGTGGGGCCAAGGTCATGTCTGATCATCACCCAGTCATGTTACAGATTAACCTTGCTCCTTCTCTGATAAGAGATAAAATATGGCACTTTAACATTCAGTTTTTGAGACACTCTCTGAGGTGGTTGAACGGCTGCAATCTTTCTGACTTTTTCATTCTTAATTGACCCATGATGCCACAGCTTGGTATGCTTTGGGGCTCACTTAAATGTGCACTTCGGGGGTGAAATAATTTGCCTAGCTACCAGAAGGAAGAGAGAGCTACCCCAGGCTACCTCTTCTCTTCTGCTACAGATTAGAGTGACTGAACAGAATCTTTTGGAGGCCTCCCCACAGTCAGACTTGGAACATCTTGAAGCTCATCGGGCCCAGTATAATACCTTGCTTGGGGATAGAGCTGAACATCTTCTTTTGAAAACAAGAGCTAAGTATTTTGAACAGGGTGAGAAAGCTGGAAAGCTCCTTGCTCTGCGTCTGTGTACCCAACAAGCAGACAGATTTGATTGATCCCTCAGGTCAGATTCTGGTCACCTTGTCACCTCACCTAGAGATATAGTTTCACAATTTGAGGCTTTCTACCACTCATTATTTGCTGCTCCCTCAGATCCCTTTGATCTTCCCGTTTTTAATACCTTCTTCCAGGACTTGGATCTACCTTCACTCGGGAATGCTCAGGTGGAACTATTAAAGCTCCCTTATCACTACCAGAGGTTACTTAGTGATAGACTCCTTAGCCCTGATAAGTCCCCCAGTCAAGATGGCTTTTCTTCAAATTTCTATAAGAAATTTGAAAAGCTCTATGCACCACACCTTCTGAATTTGTTCCAATATGTTTTTTCACAAGGTCTCTCAGACTTTTCTCTTACAGCAGCTATTATAGTAGTCCTGCCTAAACAAGGCAGGGATCACTTATTGGTTTCTAATTACAGACCCATATCTTTAATTAATGTTGACTTAAAAATTCTGGCTAAAATCCTGGACACTAGGTTAAATTTGGTCTGGGACTGTCTCCTCAGTAGGGAGCAGGTGGGATTTGTGTCAGGTAGGCTGTGTGCTAACCATCTTCAGAAACTCTTGCATTTTATCTCTGTGTCCAGGGATTCTCCCTTTCCATCTGCTTTGGCTTCCCTGGATGAGGAGAAGGCTTTTGATAGTGTCTCCTGGGATTAGTTGTTCCACCTGCTCCCTAGATATGGTTTCCCTGTTGAGTTCACTCGTTGGATCAAGGTGCTCTACACTTGTCCCTCAGCACGTATTTTGTGCAATGGGGTTTTAGCCAACTCATTCCCCTTGCAGCAAGGAACACTCCAGGGCTGTCCCCTATGCCTATTTTTATTTAATTTATACCTTGAGCCATGGATCAGGAAAATTAATTTGTCTCCTCAGGTACATGGTATCCCCTTAGGCCCATCACATTATAAACTGTCTGTTTATGTAGATGATATCCTTCTTCATGTTACAGCCCCCTCTATTTCATTACCAGCTGTTCTGGACATTATAACCCAGTTCGGTAGTATTTCTAATTACAAGCTTAATTATTCAAAAACAGAGGTCATGCCCTTGAATGTTGTTACCACCTAGGCTAGTGTGGAGCATCTGAGCCTTCTTTGGGTCAAGGACCAACTTAAATATTTAGAAATTTATCTTAGTACTGATCCAACAAAATTGAAGTAAGGCAATCTTGATCATGTCCTTCATCAAATTCAAATTGACCTAGACTGTTGGTCCTTATTGCCATTGTCTCTGTGAGGCCATTTGAATATTCTTAAAATGAATGCTCTCCCACAGCTTTTATATCCTCTGACAATGTTTACCCTGTCTCTGCCTAAAACTTTGTTTTCTCATGTCAATGGACTGTTCTCTAAATTCTTATGGCAGGGGAAACCCCCTCAGAAGGCTCTAGTTAAACTTATGAGAACAAGAAAGGATGGTGGTTTAAAGGTGCCCAATGTCTACCTTTATTATCTGGCTAGCCACTGCTCCCATTATTTCTCCTTTTGTCACCCCATCTTAGGGATGCCAGAAACCATGCATCTTCCTCATTGGCTAGATATTGAGCATTTGTTGTGTTCTCAGTTAAGTCTCAACCATTGTGCCCTACTGTATGTTCCTCCCAAAAAGATTTCTGGATCTTTAAAAGTCACTCCTATAGGCTACTCTCTGTATGCTCATAAACAATTATGTTTCTTGTTAAATTTGGACCCCCCCCTTGACATTACGCAACCTATTTTGGGGAATCGTAACTTGCAAATTGCTGGGAAGGTGCTGACTCAAGGGTCCTGACCCTCTTTGGCATCGCTGTCTCTTGATCATCTGGTGCACGCTGGCAAGCGTCTTATTTTCTCTGACATCCAACAGAAACTTGGCTGACCCTCGTCCATGTGTTTCAAGTTCTTCCAACTCAGGCACATGTTGCTTCATCATTTTGGTACTGGGGTCTGGCCTAGAAGACATGGAGATAAGCTGCTTTCCTTGGTACCGGTTGCCCCTGTATCTCACGTTGTAGCCTTTTACTATGCAAGGCTATGGGAGCTTCTTGCTGAGACAGACCACATTTTTTTTATTCTTGGTATCAGGCTCTTCCCCCTCAGGGAAGTTCTCATGACTGGTCATGTATCTAGAAGGCTACCTACAAATACATCAAATGGGTCAGATATTATTTCATGCAGTTCCAAATTTTACATAACATGTTCTATACTCTGATCAAACTCCATAGAATTGGTAAGCTGGCGTCAGACACATGCACCAGGTGCCAGAAGGAGTAAGGTGCACTACTTCACATCCTCTGGACTTGTGAAAGGGTAATGCCTTTCTGGGAGGATATTAAACAATGCCTGGACCCCTTGCTAGGGCTTAATCAGGTATTTACTGTACACCCAAAATTTGCATCCTGGGAGATTTTTCTGGGACCTTAATTGGGATTCAAAAACCTCATATTGCTCTAATATCAGCCTGTGCCAAAAAGGTTATTCTTCGACACTAATGTGATCAGACTGTCACTTCCTATGTGGAATAGTATGAGGAAATGCTTTCCACCTTACAAGTTGAGTGCGTTACTGCAAATATGTTAGATTTCAAAAAGAAATACACTTGGGTATGGGAACCCCTCTATATACTGCTGACCCTCGGTATTGGTTGATGTTCAGTTATTTGGGACTATGATGTCTCCCTGCCCTGGTAAAGCTGAGAGGGCCATGCCTGGACCTGCTGATTAGTTTAATCATTTATTCAGGCTTATTAGGTCCTTTGTTGCATCCCATTGGCCATGTTATTGTCCTTTGCTATTTTATGGGATTAGCTTAGTCTCCAGAGAAAAAGGGGAAGGGATCCTTTTTGGGGGGTTTGGTTGGAGGGGGAGATGGGTGGGACAATTGTTCTTTCTAAAAAAAAACTTGATAGAATGAACCCATGATTCTGGTTCACTTTTGTGCAACTGTTGCTAACATATACATATTTTCCTCAGTGATAGGCCTACTTATTACTGGTCTGTATATTATTTGCTATTCATCCTTTTTATGTTCACTACTTTCTTCTTTCTAGTCAAGCTCAATAAAGTTTATTCAATTTGAAAAAAGGATGTGGCATTGTTAATGGTCTAAGTGGGGGCACTGTAAGCATGAAAGCTGTCAGATTTATATAGAAACTAGGGGGAAGGATTGTTGGACCCTGAGTCCAAGTATTATTGGTCATGTTAGTAGATAGAATAGAGGAAGAGGATGGGGTTGGGAATAATGGAGACACACAGAAAGGGGTCATAACAGATGTAGGAAAGCAAGGCGAGAGTTGGGGAGGAATGGCAGATAGGAAGACAAGGAGGGGAGGTCCCCCGAACCATGTAACGTTGACATTCTAGTAGAGAGGAAAGAGCTGTAGAACCAGTGCCCTCCAGTGGCAGAGATCTATAAGGTGCAAATGGGAAAATGGGGAGATAAAAAAAGCTCAGGGAACTCCCCTTCCTACACACTGTCTCCAAATAAAGCCATCAAAAGCTTTAAATAATTTAGTTAATGATTTTTTTTATGCAGCCAAATTAATTTGCAGCTGAATGTGTCTTGGCTTTAAAGGGTTTCATTCCCAGTGAGAAGATATATTTACAGTCTTATGAACAATATTCAAGAATTATGCATTAGCCATACTCATACTTTCCCCGTACTCCTCCTCTTATTACCTGCTATTGGTTGCAACTATTAGTCCCATAAAAATCTGTTAGTGACCTGTGTAGCCTAGTGGTTAAAGCACTGAGCTACGAACCAAATGACCCTTTAGTCATGGGTTTGAATTCCATATCCACTTTATGCACATTTACCTTGAAACAATCACTGCACACATTTTGAGCACGGACTTATTATTTTAAAAATTTACTTATTCTTCCACACGAAGAGAGAATAATGAAAATAATGGTGAAAGTAAGCTTATTTGAAGAAAATAGGTTTTTAACAGCTACCAACTCTTTCTCCTTAGTACTTCTGATACTCTGTATAATTTGTCCTGAACTACATGTTCTAAAAGACTAGGACAGCCATAGGAAAAAGGGCTTCAGGTGGCACACTGAATGTGTCTTGGCTTTGAAAGGTTTCATTCCTAATGAAAATATATATTTACCATCTTATGAACAATATTCAAGAATTCTCATACTCCTCCCCTTATTACTTCATTTGGGATACAACTATTAGTCCCCCAAAACTCTGCTAGTTACCTGTGCAGACAGTATAACCTAGTGGTTTGAGCACTGTGCTATGAATAAAATAACCCTGTAGTCATGGGTTTGAATCCCATATCTACCACTTGCACACTGATCCTGAACCAATCAGTGCACAGATGTCAGACCACTTCAGTGTCCTACACAGAAGGCCCACCTACAACACCTAGAAGCTCTGCCTCCAATCCCCCATGTGGAAACCCTGCCTCCATCCCCCACAGAGAGGCCCTGTCTGCAATCCCCAAATGGAAGCTCCCCTCCCCAATGGAATTTTTGCATCCACTCCCTCAACGCATGATTCCTGCTCTGGTTCCCCCAGATATAAACCCATCTCCAATGCCCTACACAAAAGCCATGCCTACATAGAATACCCACCTGTACTGAGGTCAAGAGAAAGGGGTTGAAGAAGAGTGAGCTTGGGGAGAAGCCTCATGATATTTAGATGGGTAATCTTTAACCCATTTGGAAGATTTGATGAGAGAGAGAAGGGACTGGGCCTGGATTGCACTCAATATAACCAGATATGAGTAGCAGTAACTCTATCAGGATGTTTGTGGCAAGTGCAGAGAAGTTGGTGATAGGGCAATAGGATGTGGAATTGTTGATGGTCTGGTGGGGCTGTGTAAGCATGAAAGTTATCAGATTTATATAGAAATATAAATGTGATAGGAGATAATGGAGATACACAGAAAGGGGTCATAACAGATGTAGGAAAGCATGGGGAGAGTTGGGGAGGAATGGCAGATGGGGGAGGAGGAGGTAGAGGATTTTATAAAACATAGTGCAGAGTGCAGGAAAATGGAGTGAACCAGGTAAGGTTGAGATTCTAGTAGAGAGGAAAGAGCTGTAGAACCAGTGCCCTTCAGTGGTAGAGATCTATAAAGTGCAAATGGGAAATGGGGAGATAAAAAAAAAGGAAAACGCTAGAGCACAGGGAATTCCTCTTCCTACACACTATCTCCAAATAAATCCATCAAAAAGTTTTAAATCATTTAGTTAATGATTTTTTTTTTTTTACGCAGCCAAATTAATGTGCAGCTGAATCTGTCTTGGCTTTAAAAGGTTTCATTCCCAGTAAGAAGATATATTTACCATCTTATGAACAATATTCAACAAATTGCTGGGACTGACTATTTAGGGGAAGAATAGCCCAGATGGAGTCTGCAGCTGGGGTTTTTACCTATTTTTACTGTTAGGGAGACAATTGTCCCTCATTGTATGGTCACGACCCCGTGAAAACCATCGGGTTGCAGCACACAAAAAGGACATGCAGGAGCGGGCGCTAGTGAAAGAGAATAAGCTGAGTCCAAAACCTGTGTGTCAGCCTAAAGCTGAGGGACAGGAGGACTGGACTTCTTGTGCATGAACTTGTGTTACTGCTTGGAAGACTATTTGCTGTGTCTCTGTTTCAAGGTAAATGACTGTGGTAGTAGAGACAGAGACAGGAAACTGCCAGGGTAGTGTAGTTCCCAATGGATAGCTGGGGAACTACACTGCTGGGGACGCCTTGTATTTTTTTTAGCTGCAAATTGCCTGGACTGACTATATAGGGGCAGAATAGCCCAGAGGGAGTCTGCAGCTGGGGTTTTTGCCTATTTTTACTGTTAGGGAGGCAATTGTCCCTCGTTGTATGCTCACGACCCTGTGAACACTTCCAGGTCATGGCATACAAAAGGACATGCAGAAGCGAGTGCAGCGAGCTCTAGCATGCAGCATTGCATGTGGAGCCATACTCAGAGATGCGCATGTTAAAGCGTGTTTATGTGGGGAAGCAGGGAATGGAAGCAGAGCCCAAAGACAGCTGTGGTACATTGTAAAGATAATTGCCACTGAACATGTGCACTGAAGGAAGCGTACTAGTGATCGTGTTTACAGTCATGGAAACCTGTTTTGTCACCTTGAAGAATGGGGAGCTGGGGGTAAAATGCAGAGACTGTTGTAAGTTTGGTACAGGAGTAGGCACTGCAATAAAGGAATTTGTGTGTGATCAATGCAGAGAGCTGAAATGTTTAAAAAGTAAGATAGTAGGATTAGAGATGGAACTAAACTGTATCAAGCATAATAGGCACAGAGAAGGGGAGGGGAAGGAAATGTGGCCACTAGCATGGAGCTGAGTCAGAAAAGAGATAGAGGAAGTTTAGAGAAAGATGGTTTTCTTGAAATTCAGGAGGGGACAAATAAGAAGAAGAAAGGGAGAAGGGCAATGGATTTTCAACTCCAACTATCAAACCAATACGAACCATTAACTTTGGTAAGAGACCAAACTGAAACAGAAAAGTTGGTTTATGGGGACATGAAGGGAAAACTATCTGGTGCAGTAAAGGAAAAGACTCAGAAAAAAGATTCAGGAGGTCTGGATGAAGGAGCTAATCTTAGACAAGAAACCAGTGGGATTGAAATGAGAAATGTAGCCCAAGAGGAAACTATTGAAACATGTCAAAATCTGGGGGGAGATCAAGCATTTGGTCATGGTAAGAAAATGCCATATGAAGTCAATGAGAACATGGAAATTGGTGTAGATAACATGAATGAACCAAGAGAAAGAATATTTATATTAGGTGACTCAATCATCAAGTACACAGACACTTATATCATTAGAATAGATAAAGAAAGGGTAACAAACTCATATTTGTCACGGGCTAGGTTGACTGATATAAGGAGATTGGTAACAGAAATAGTAAGCAAGAAAAATGGTAATCCATTAGTGCTGATTCATGCAGGAACAAACAACATAGTTTATAGTGGAGTAGAACACATGATATAAGAGTACATGCAAATAAAAAGATGTAACCCCAGGCTGGTATGCCATTTGTATCTGACAGCTCTACCAGGTGGGCTGGGTTCAGGGAGGAATAGGTCACTTGGCACAAAGGCTAGGTTTGGCTACTCTGCACAGGGGCACCCAAGTAACTCTGAACACAGGAAGCAATAACTGTAATGTCCAATACCAGAAGTGGGATTCTAAAGTGTGGCTTTCATTCACATCCAAACAGAATAAACAAAGCATAGATGGACCCCCATGGGGCTACACTCCTGGTAATCCAGATTAAAAGAGACCAGAACACATCCTCATCCTTTAGCCCTCAGACTCTACCACACACTGGGCACACAGCCTGGACTTGCACACTGCTTTGGGTTACACAGCCCAAACTTGTACACTGTTCTGGGTTTTCCCTGGCTCGGCTCCCTTGCCAGTCACTTGGACACCTTCCATACTTCATGGAAACATTTTCTGGTGGCTACCTAAACCACCTAAGAGCACCACGGCTCCATCAGGGAATCTTCCTTTCAATCCCAGGTCTGGGTGCTTTCCTCAGGCACTGGCCAAGTACCTGAGAGAAAGCAAAAGGTGTCTCTCAGCAAATCCGTAGAGGTGAATTTGGTTACTACTGATGGGGGGGGTCTCCCACCTCTCACTCCCACAATTCATACCCAGCCATTTCTCTGGACAGTAAACATCTCATCCTTTAGCACTTTGCTGTGTAGATTCATGCTAAATGTATTTCACATTCCATCTACTTGCATTGCTTCCCATTTGTACTGGACTTGAACATACTTATACATGGCTTTGTCCATTACTCTAGACCCCCCCACAAAGTTAAGCAGTCCAATCCCCACTTTCTTTCTTTCTTTCCATTTTGTGCTGGCCTAGAACATACTTATAAGTGGCATTGTCCATTACTCTAGACCCCCCCACTGAGTTAAGCAGTCCAATCCCCACATCTGCCAATTGTACTTGACTGTCTTTTCCTGACCCCACAGTAACAGTCCCTTTAGTTTCCTTCTGTTTCAGGTGAAAACACTTGTCCCTTTTTCAGAGCGAACTCACCCTTTGGTTGCAGGTGCCCCACAGGTGTTTCTTCCACAAGGACTCTTCCTCTCAGAGCTTCTGGTGCCACAGCACAACTTGAACAGGCAGCTTCTTTCCCTTAGCCAGACCCAGGGGGGTTGCCCCTGGAAAACAGGCAAACACCCCCCCATCTCCTGAGGGATTTGGATACTGAACCATTGAAAGTGGTCTCCATCACTTCAATTACCAGTTCCTGTGTTCCTCTTCAGGTGGAAACACACACCTTACACAAAAGTAGCTCTGAAACAGAGCTTAAAGCTCTGAGAGCCTGCACACACACTGCTGCACTACAGTCTCTCTCTAAGACTGCACACAGACTGGCTTCAAATTCCCCAACGTTCTACTCTAACCTCCAACTGCAACATTCTAGTGTGGCTTATGCAGCTGCGACAGTTCTAAAATGATGTCATCCCTCAGCCTCAGCTGAGACTGAGAACAGAGTGAGACAGTGTGAAATCCATTTAACTGGAGTTTCACAAGCTGCCATCCCTGCCTACCACTAGGTCTTACTGGGATTCTAGTAACCCCGGGTAACAGGGGAGTTACAAAGAGAAATCAGAAATTGAAATGGATGTGCAATTGTTTCAGAGATACTAGGGCAAGCATGGAAATAAACCAAAAAATAAAAAGAATAAACAACTGGATGAGACAATGGTGCCTTATGAGGGGCTTGAAATGTGTCAAAACCTGGGAAATGTTTATCAATGATTATAGTTTGTATTATAAAGATGGTTTATACGTGGCTAAAAAAAGGGAGTAGGGAATTGGGGATGGTGTTCAAGAAACATGTAATAGAGTATTTAAACTAGGCACTAAGGGGAGAGGGGTCCAACAGTTGGCTCAGTGCAAATTAATTAGGCAGGATAGATATAAGGACAAAGATAATATCAAAGTACTTTTGGTAAATGCTAGAAGCTTGAAACATAAATTGGATGCGTTAAAACTTTTGTTAAATAGATATATGCAGAACAACAGAAACATGGTTAACAGCAGAAGACTGGGCAGACCATATAAAAGGGCACAATTATTTTCAGAAAACTAGGAATGGAAAGAAAGGTGGAGGAGTGTCTTTGTATGTTGCAGCTCATCTAAAAGCCCAGGAAATTTGGACAAAGATTCAGGGTACTAGTAGAGATATTACCATAGGCCTATGTTATCGCTCCCCTAGCCTGGAAAGAATTGAAAATAGTTTGTTTTTTGAAGTAATGGAGAATAAGGAGGATAAAGGAGATGTCATATTAATGGGGGATTTCAACTTACCTAAAATAGACTGGAATACCGAAAAAGGCCCTGGATACTGGGAAAACGGGTTTCTAGAATTTTGTACAGGGAATAATATAAAACAACATGAAAGGCAAGGTACTGGTGTAGTAGTATATTAGACTTAGTCATCAGTAATATGGAAGAAAAGTTAGAGAATATCAGGGTCATTCAACCATTAGGGGCTAGTGACCATAATATGATTATCTTTGAGATATCAGAGAAAGTAAGTAGGCAAACAGGTAACACAAATTTTAAGAACTATAGAAAGGCTAATATATGTAGCATAAAATGAGACCTAAAGGATTGGAATTGGGAGAAAGATTTTGAGGGTAAAACATTAGGTGAAGTAGGGGCTCTTATTGCACATAGGGTCAATGGGTGTGTTGAGAAATATGTACCAGAAGTAAGAAAATACAACAGAATTAATAGAATACCAGGATGATTGACCAATAAAGTACAAAGAACAATTAGAAGGAAAAATAGGGCATACAAAAAACTTAGAAAAAATGCTACCCTAAGTAATAAGGAATCTTATACAAAAAAGCTGAGACAGAGTAAAATAGCCAGAAGAAACGACAAGGCACGAGCTGAAATAAGACTAGCTACAGCTACAAAAGATAATTGTAAGCAAGTCTGTAGTTACATAGGTAGCCTCAGGTATAGACAAAAGCACATTGTAAAGTTGGTAGAGGATAAGAAAATAATAGAAGATCCCTTAGAGATGGCTGAAAAATTTAACAATTATTTCTTGAATATCATTCCATCTGATGACAGGGATACTGATATCAAAAAAAAATGAGCAAATGCCCACCTTACTACTCCCACTGAAAGAAATTAGTATAAAGGAGGTTCATGACAAATTAAGGAAATTAAAGAAACATAAGTCCTGTGGTATGCACCCTCACTTTTTGAACAAAATGTCATTGAAACTTGCGGGTCCCTTGACCGCCCTATTTAACATGTATTTGGCCTCAGGGGAAGTATTGGAGGAATGGAAACAAGTCACTATTACCCAATATTAAAAAAGGGTGACAAAACTAAGGTATAAAACTAAAACCCCATTAGCATAACATCAGTGACTGGAAAACTTAAGGAAGAATTTTTTAAAGAATAAATAGAATATAATTTATATTAGCTAGGGCTGATGGATGTAACACAGCATGGGTTAATGGAATGAAGGTCGTGTGTGACGAACTTACTGAGTTTCTTTGAATCAGTGAGTCAGGCTTTCGATAACGGGTTGCCAGTTGATGTTATTTACCTTGATTACTCCAAAGCATTTGATTCTGTATTGCACAATAATTTGGTGAATACCTTGATGGAGTTGGGTAAACATAGAGGCCTGATAAACTGAACTGAAGCTTGCTTAACTGGAAGAATGTAGAGGGTAGGCATCCAAGGACAATGGTCAGATTGGGTTGGGGTGGATAGAGGGGTGCCACAGGGGTTGATTTTGTGGCCTGTACTATTTAGATTATTTGTATCAACAATGCAGGTCCAGGAAGGGGCATAGCTGTGTAAATATGCAAACGATGTTAAAGTGGGTGCCATAGTAAACAATGAGGTCTCTATTCATAATTTTCAGACACAACTTAAGAGGATTGAAATTTAGGTAGCTGAACATAAGCTTACCTTTAATAATACAAAGTGTAAGGTAATGCATTTTGGGGGTAGCAATCAAAGGGCCATATATAAATTAAATGGCACAATACTGGACACAACAGACAGCAAAAAAGATCTGGGGTATGGATGACGGAAACCATAAGCTTTAACAAACACAATAAAGAATGTGTCAATAGGGCTAATAGAGTATTGGGTAACATACTCAGAAATATAAGAAGGAGAGATGAGAAGGTTTTAGTTCCACTCTATTGTTTCTTGGTTAGACCAATACTAGAGTATGGCTCTCCTTTAAGTACCCCACAAGGCATTGTAAGCTCAATGGCAGTAGAGAGAGTGCATTGGAGACTAACTAGAAAAGTCAGAAAAATAAGGGGGCTTTCCTATAAAGATAGGCTAGAAAAGCTGGGTATGTTCTCAATGGCATATTGTAAGCTGAGAGGAGATCTATGCTATGCCTATAAGGCATTCAAAGATAAAATTATTTGGGAAACACCTGGTCTCTCTTGAAGGGAAATGTCCAACAGAAGTACACCTAGACATCATTACCAATTGAAGGGAGAGTTATACAAGACCTCTAAAAGAGGAAAATGGTTTAACCAGAGGGTCGTAGAACTATGGAACCAGTTGCCTGAACTGGTGGTGGGAGCACCTAGTATGGCATCCTTCAAGTTCCAACTGGACTCCTATATGGGGGAAAGGAAATTAGAATGCATCCACTGTTAGTGGCAAGTCACTAAATGGCTGATTCAGTTACATAGACTTGAAAAAATACCTATGAACCTATGAACCTAATTATGCATTAGCCATACTCATACTTTTCACATATTCCTCCCCTTATTACTTGCTATGGGCTGCAACTATCATTCTTTAACAAATCTGTGAGTGCTCTCTGCAGACTGTGTACCCTAGTGGTTAAAGCACTGAGTTACGAACCAAATGAACTTTCAGTCATGGGTTTGAATCCCATATTCACCACATGCACATTTGCCTTGAAACATTCACTGCATACATTTTGAGCATGGAGTTATTATTAAAAAAAATACTTATTCTTCCAAATGAAGAGAGAATAATTAAAATAGTGGTGAAAGTAAGCTTATTTGAAGAAAACAGATTTTTAACAGCTACCAATTCCTTCTCCTTAGTACTTGTGACAATGTGTATAGTTTGTCCTGAGCAACACATTCTAAAAGACTAGGACGTCTGTAGGAAAAAGGGCTTCAGGTGGCACATTGAATGTGCCTTGACTGAAAGGTTTCATTCACAGTGAGGAGATATACTTACAGTCTTATGAACAATATTCAAGAATTATGTATTAGCCAAACTCATACTTTTCACATACTCCTCCCCTTATTACTTGCTATGGGCTGCAACTATCATTCTTTAACAAATATGTGAGTACGCTCTGCAGACTGTGTAGCTTAGTGGTTAGAGCATTGAGCTATGTACTGAACAACCCTGTAGTCATAGGTTTGAGTCCCACCTCCACCACTTGCACACTGACCTTAAACCAATCACTGCACATATGTCAGACCACTTCAGTGCCCTACACAGAAGGCCTGCCTCCAATCCCTCACCTAGAAGCTCCAGCTCCAATCATACACCTTGAAGCCCTGCCTCCAAGCCCCCCCACCTACTCACATGATATGTATGCCACTTGCATGCTGAAACTCAGGTCTTAAAGCACTTTTCACCCAGCTAGGGTAAAAAAATTAGAAACAGGACAGTTCTTACACTCCCATACTGTGGAACAGACTGACACATGCTCAGAGTGTTTTTTGCTCTGCTGCTGTATAGGGCTCTGCGTTCTGGAGTCTTAAGTGGCATTCTGTGAGTGACGTCAGCAGAGAAGGTGCTGAATTCCTGAGAAGAAAATAACATCAATTAGGTGCTTATGAGTTTAATCAGAATCTACAAGTGCAAAAGACACTATTATCAGCCAGTTCAATCAATTTGAAAATACAAGGTTGCAATGGATTTGTTATATCCAATAATAAACAGAATTAGTTAAATTGCAGAAAACACCTGTGCCTTCAAGCCCCCGCTTATGACCATGTGGATCACTTTCTTCTTTATTTTTCTTTAATTTGAATAAGAACCAATGATAATAATAAAATTATATATAGCATATCAAGACACATAACATTCACATGACATTAATAGTGAAGTCTATAATAAAAAAAATCCACAGTCAAAAACTGAAGATGTAAATATTTATTTATTTATTTGAATTTTGGTTACCAGGTAAGCCTACTGAGACAGAATGTCTCTTTTTCAGGGGCGACCTGGGGGAGTGTAAAAGCGGAGGTACAGAGATACAATGGACAGCAATAGATAAGTGTGCAAAGACACTTTCACAATAGTACATAGTACACAGTATATATACAAAAGGCATGTACATTATTTACAAATATTATAGTAAATACAGGCACAGACATAACAAAAGTTACAGATATATACAAGTTGCATGGCCCTGTTTCCACATTTATACAGTAACTATTTCAAGCAATACAGTAGAATTAGGCAAGGAGGCAGTCATTTCAATTGATTGGAGCACAATGAAACACAGTGAAACAAGAGTAGCCCAAAATCAAATCATAGCAGAGCAGGGGTGGCACCATATCACAGAGCAAGAAAAGGAACAGGAAGGGACATGGGAGGGGGAAGAGATGAGCTGGATGCGAGAAGTGGGAGACCTTAGGTACAGGTGCAAAGCTGAGGGGAGGCAAGATGGGATTTAAGAGAACTCTTGAAGGAGTAGAAAGAGAGGCAGGTCAGAACAGTAGCAGATTCTAGATGGAGGGCCCAGAAAAGGCAAAGGCACATCAGCCCACTGCAAGACAGGGTTTTGGGATGGAGAGAAGAGGTAGGTCAGATGACTTTAAGGACCTTGTTGTGGTTTTTTGTTGGATAATGTGTATGAGGCAGGGAGGAGTGAATGTATGAACTAGCTTGTAGGTCAGGCAAAGGGTGGGGTATTGCAGTTTAGCTTCAAAGAAGGCCAGCCAACGGAATCAAGGACTGAGTATTGGTGCATCCTTGCGTTGGTGACAAGGGCAAAGTGAGCAACCATGCGGTAGGTTTGCTTGAGTTTAGCAAGATGGGAGACCTGAGTGGAATGGAGTACGGGGGCTTCATATGAGATAAGCAGAAACATGGAGGAGGAAGCTATGGCCCAGTGGGAGGGGAATATTAGGTAGGGCAAGAGGTGGTACAGCAGTCCTAACCTTTGGTGAATGGTCTTGACCATAGCTGAAGCATGAGTGTCGAAAGTGAGATGGGAGTCCAGTGTGACACCAAGGTATTTAAAAGATTGTACCTGTTCTAAGGGGTCACCATAGGAGGAATTCATCACCAAGGGGAGGGGGAGGGGGAGGTGAACTTAGGGTCCAGTGGTAGAAGAGCATCAATTTAGTTTTCTTGGTGTTGAGCACCAGGAGATTATTGAGGAAACACATCTTGAGATCAAGGAAATCCTGTTGCAAGTGGTGATTCAGCAGGGTTGAGTCAAAAGAGGACCTGTACAGAATAGCATCATCTGTGCACCTCTGGACAGATGCACCTCTACAGTGCTGTGGGAGCTCATCAATAAATGGTGAGAATAGGAGATGGCCAAGGATGGACCCCTGGGGGACACCATCCTTTATGGTGCTAAAAGGGGAGGAGTGATTGGCCCACTTCATGCATTGAATTCAACTAATGAGATAGCTTGAGAACCAGTTTAATGACCAGTTTAACGTTTATGAATAAATATAAAACATAAAACTGAGGAGAGCAGAGTGCTGTACAGATTTACAGATGAGTCTTCCAATTTTATAAACAGCAAACTTGAATACTAGCTGAGCATGGGTAGGCTGAATAAATCTAACAGCCTCAAACAAGTATGTTCTCCCCATGGCCACTCTCATACTCTAGCTAGGGTTAGTGTCAGAGGGGTATACTCTGACTGGGAGCTGTTGACGAGTGTGGTGCTCCAGGGCTGTGTACTGGGGCCATGTCTCTTTAATATCTTTGTAACATCACTGCAATATGATAAGCAAGGGGTATGGCTATCAAAATTTTCTGACAACTACAGATTGGGGGCAGTGGTAGAAAACAGCATGGGTAACAGTCCACTTCAGGAAGCACTGAATCATATATTAGACTGTACTAACAAAACCAAACTACAGTTAAACTATGACAAATGCACAGTAATGCACATAGGTAGTAAAAACCCATGTTACAGTTACACATTAAATGGAAAACCACTAAGAAAATCAATAAAAGAGAAGGATTTGGGAATCTGGGTGTCCCAAGACAGGAAATTCACATCTCATTGTATGCACATAACCCAAAAAGGAAACAGGATTTTAAATTGTACATTTAGGCATGTGGCATCTAGAGATGGCAAGGTGATGCTCCCACTGTACACCTCACTGGCTGGGCCTGTTCTGAAATATGGGGTACAAGTTTGGTCCCCATATATGAAAGGAGACATAGTAAAAATTGAGAGGGTGCAGAGGGGAGCAACTAGAGAAATTAGTAACATGAAAGGGAGACATTATAAAGAGAGACTGAACATGCTCAATCTGTATTCTCTGGTGTATAGAAGAAAGAGAGGTGACATGTGTCTAGTACACAAAGCATAGTCTGATACTGTAACAATCTATAGGATAACATAGGATTAGAAATAAGGGAACAAACCTACAATACACGTGCACATCCCCTGCAGCTAAAAACTAGAAACAAACGATTACAGAGAACAAATAATTGGTTTAATCAAAGAGTGGTGATGAATGGAACAAGCTACCTTTAGACATGGTGGCCAATGAAAGCACTCAGGTATTTAGAAACAGATTAGATAACCATCGTAGGATGGGAGAGGGAAGGGAAAAATATAAACATTTTAAAAACTAATAAGGTGAACTTACAGGATGAGAGTCTACT
This sequence comes from Neoceratodus forsteri, assembly GCA_016271365.2. Lineage (NCBI taxonomy): Eukaryota > Metazoa > Chordata > Ceratodontiformes > Ceratodontidae > Neoceratodus > Neoceratodus forsteri. Next base: position 265,007,565 of record JADMNL010000022.1, on the reverse strand, counting down.
AGCTCTGTATACTTCCTATGATTCCTATGCACTGAAGAAATCTAACAACCTCAAATGAGCATGCTGTCCCCTGTGGGCACACTCATACTCCAGGTAACCCTAGGCCAGCCAAAGGGACAACAAAACAGTTTATGCAGGTTTAAACAAGTCAGCTAAACAAAAGACAGCTTTCATTTTCCAACTTGTAACTCCTACACAAACTGGTATCTAAAGCTTTATCTGCAATTGTAGAAAGTTATCTCTCAATCTCAGTATGGGACAGGGAAATATGATGGTCAGATTCAGTATCTCAAGGATATGATGCAGCACAATCAGTATGACAGAGCTGCATCCCTAGTGGCTCAACTCAAGTATGGCACCCAGAAGATACATTATGGAGCTCCCTTTGTGGCCTGCAGAGACTGGAAGGAAGCGTCCAACTCTGGGGCCCTTAGGGATCAGAGGGGGCAGATTATGACAAAACAGTCAGAAATACTAAATCTTGTGAATAAATATGTTATGTATACCCTTGGAATGCCCCCATGGCATCTGCAGACTTAAATTCCTTTGTGACAACTTTCGCAACTGAGCTAACAGAATCAGAGGAAAGAATTCTCACTGTTCCATAACAAGGCAAGAAGTTAAGGCAATTATAACAGTTTTAAAATTAGGGGTCTCCCATGGGTGGGATGGCATCCCTAATGAGGTCTATAAGACCTCTGCCCCTGAATTGGCAAATTTGCTGGTAACAGTATTTAGTAGTTTGTCTAGAGAAAGCAGGGTAGCTCCTGATTTTACCAGGGGTCTCCTGATTTTCTTATATAAAGCCGGGGATAGATGTGATATAATCAGCTGGATGCCAATTTGTATACTAAACTTGGATCTCAAAATCCTAACAAAGCTTCTGCATTCAAGATTAATTACAGTGACTGCTCTGTTAATTAACCCAACACAAACCTGTTCCATGCCTTCTAGGAATATACAGAGGAATCTCTGTCTTATCAGAAATGTGACGGAATACTGTAAAATGAATAAGAGCTCTGAGTATTTACTATCATTAGATCAAAGCAAAGCCTTTGATCAGGTGGATTACAATTACCTTTTTAAAGTGTCATTAGTACAGTATATGGGATTCCCCCAATGTTTGTTTCCTGGATTAAAGCCCTATAAGATTCTGCCTTACTGGCTTCATTAATTCTTGTGAGGCTGGGTAATTCAGTACTATTTGCTGTGGGTGGAAGACAAGGCTGCTACTCAGCTCCTTGTTATATATTTTTGCCCTGGACCCCTTGGTTAAGTGCATCAATATGAACCAATGGATACAAAGGATACCTGGGTCCTTGGGAGAAGGTGCATTAAAGATTATGGCTTATGCAGATGTTATCTGCATGTATGCAGCAGATGAGGCCAAAGAACAATGTGCTTTGGAAGAAATATCTCACTTTTCATACATTTCAGGGACAAAATTACATCTGGAAAAGAGTACTGGCATAGTCTTGGGGTCACCAACAGTATCTGTAACCAGTGTGGCTGGTATTAAGATTTCAAAAGAACCCATGAAAATCCAGGGAGTAAAATTTGGGGTAAGTGATATGGCCCAATTAAACTGGAAGGAGAAGTTGGATCTATGCACTCAAAAAGTGGATACAGTAAATGGAAATCTTGGAGATTTCTAAAACAGAAGATATTTTTTTTATTTGTCCATTCTTGATCCTCCTTTTGCTGCAAATAAGCTGTTTTCCTTGATCCATCAAATCTGGAAACACATCTTTTGAGCATATGTTTTCAAATGTTTTGGGACAAGTGCTTGAACCCCATGGAAAGGAATATTACATAACGTCCCTGTAATAAATATGAGGTGAATATGCTCAACCAGGTAGTGTTTTTTCACACTTTTTTTTGATCTAGTACTCCAAAATTGGTCTTGACCCTGGGTTTGTCAATAACTAAACTTTGGGCCCAGTGAAATTTGAATAATTTCCCTTCAGTATGCTAAAATAACTCTCTAAAAATTACTCGGAAGATGGCACTTCTGTAATTTATTGTTCCAACTCCACAAAAAAAATTAAATAGAAAATTGCTAAATTGTAACTGGAGTCTTCATCCAGGAAATAATTGTATGACAAAGTAATATACTGGATTTGTCCACAGGAACCCAAGTTTAAACTGTGTCATCCCTCAAAGACCCTCTTGGTCAAGGCACAACTAGTAGATAAACGTGTCCTATGAAAAGTGTGATACATGCTATGGCTTTGTTCTTAAGGCAGGTTAAAGACTGAGTGAACAATAAGCACAAGTCCTTGGAAGAAAGGGCACGCCCATATTCAGATTGCACTGCAAATATTGAGACTGTGGAAAATGTTCTACTAGAGTGTAATTTTGCTAAAGCTTTTGGAATTTCCTAGCAGGGAGATGCAAGCTTTCTTGGGTGGAAAGACTTACCTATGGGTGCCTGGTTCTAGCTGATTTTCCACAACAATTTTGGAAGTACAGCATCACCACCCTGATGCATTTGCATGTCTCTAATTCTGTCTGTGGCAGACTAGGCATCATTTGGTGTTATAGCAAATTTATTGATTGATTGATTTAAAATTTGGTAACCGGGAAAGGCACATTCAGCCAATGCTTGTTTCCAGGTGTGACTCAGGGGTGAAGGTAAGGATACAGTAAAACAATAACTATTGGAATTGAGCATTACAATACATGTAGAGTGCAAACAAAAGTAGTACAAACATGGTAAAGGCATATCGCATGCAGCAGTTGACTGGAGCATGATACCCTAAACATTCCTAGATGCAAGCAACAAGAATTGTAACACTCAGTTCAAAGAACATTATGAGATATGAAATCAAACCAGGGAAGGGGCATACATTGAGTGGAAGGGGAGAAAGCAGGTCAAGTGGAGAGCTGATAGATGCAGAGAGGTGAGGGCAAGAGGTTAAGTCGATGCTAAAGGGAAGTTGGGGACGAAGAGAGATGGATGAAAGAGGGGAGGATGCTCCAGAGTGAGGGAAGGCAGTAGTAGGAGGTAGATTCTCTGGCTGAGGAGCAAGGGTGAGGAAGAGAGAAGGAGGGGGATCCCTGGAATGAAGGGAGTATGAGGTGAATGTAGTAGGGGAGATGAGAGTGGAAAGATATGGGGGCATTGTCTCAAACCAGTAATTAGAGATGAATAAAGCACAGTGGTTTGGGTAACAGGAGGGAAGGGGGAGTATGGAGAGGGAGGAATGTAGACTGCAGTGATAAGTATGAGGGGTGAGTTAGTGGTAAAACAACAGAAGGCATTACACAGGGTGTCCAGTCTGGCAAGGGAAGAGGAGGGGGTGGAACCATAGACCACATCCACATAGTCAAAGACTGGTAGTGCTATCTTAGTAATAAGTCTGTGGTGAACATAAGGAGTCAAGCAATCTTTGTTCTGGTACAGGGCACCAAGCTTGGGGAGGAGCTTAGCATGGATGGCATCGATCTGAGCAGAGAAGTCAAGCCACACAACAAGATACTTCAAGGAGTGAACCATTTCAGGGGAGGAAACATCCAGAGTGGTAAAGGGAGGGAAGGAAGCAAGCCTAGCCAGTTTCTGGCTGGAACTAAAGTTCATAGACACTGTTTTTTGGTGTTGACCAAGAGTTGGTTACCCTGAAACCAACACAGGACATTAAGGAAGTCTTGCTGGAGTGAGACTTCCACAGCCTCCATCGATGGGCCTGAGGTATAGAGAACTGTGCTGTCTAGGTACATATGAATATGTGAGTTGACACAGACCAAGGGGAGGTTGTTGAGGAAGATAGAAATGAGGATGGGACCCAGGATGAAGCTCTGAGGATACCCAACCTGGATTGGAAGTGGGTGGGACAGTACACCACTAACCTGAACTTGACTGCTTGCAGTCAGTGAGGTAGAAGTTAAACCATGCAAAAGCTGAGGACACGAGGCCAGCAGAACTCAGCTTGTCCAAAAGGAGAGGCTGGCCAGACTGATGACAATGGCAGCCATGATGTGCCCCGATCCATCCCAGAGAGAATGAAGTCAGTAGCATGGAACAGGGATGAGACCGAGGAATGGTGTTTCTGAAAGCCAGAATGGAAAAGGGAGAGGAAGTTAGATGAGTAAAGGAAGTCAGAGAGCTGGGAGTAGACCAGTTTCTCCTACAACTTTGCAAGAGAGGGGAGGAGGGAAATAGGGCAGATGTTGCCAGGAGAGAAGGATCACCCCCTTTGTGGAGGAGGAGAACTTTAGCCAATGTCCAAGTCTGAGCAATGGTGCAGAGTGTGAAAGAGAGGTTAAAGAGGTGAGTGAGAGGGGATGCAATAGCAGGATCAGAAATACGGAGACATCTAGGATCTAGGTCAGCAGGGCTAGCTTTTGTTTGATTATGAGAAGAGATGAATAGCAGAGTTTCTTGCATGGATACCGGTGGGAAGTTAAACACTAGAACAGAGGAAAACAGAGAGCAGTGAGGGGAATTAGGGAGGGGAGAAGAGCTAGGGGAGGGCAGAGAAGGGAGAGCACAAATTGTGAAAAGTCAGAAGGAAGGGTGAGGGATTCAGCTTCATTCAGAAACTTTTCTTTGGAAACATTGGTGAAGTTTGGACAAGAGTATTGTGTTAACAATTTGTTCCTGTTTTCTTAATGATTGGGTGCACATTTTTATTTAGTCTATTTTTAGTTTATTTTCAAGTGCCTTATGTTTTATTAGTTAGGCTATGTGAGTCAGCATCGTTAGAGGTTTACAGAAATTATTGTAAGACACAGTAAATAAGAGTTTAACTTCTTTATGGAAAGGCATGTCATGGTTAAAATTACAATAGGTTTGAGGATATGGAACTGGTGGATACATTGGTAAAGGAGAAGCATTATTAAGTCAGATTGAAGGGTGGGGGACTTGGCTTCCTTCAGAAATTTTTCTTTGGATAAATTGATAAAGTTTGGGGAAGGCTATTGTGTTAGTTAACAATTTGTTCCTGTTTTCTTAATGATTGGGTGCACATTTTGATTTGGTCTATTTTTAGTTTATTTTCTTTTATTGTGTTCTGGTGAATTATTCTATGCACTGATTTCATTTGTTTCCATATGGATTTTTGTTATTTTTGATTGTTTTGTTGGTTTACTTTTTATAAAAGTTTCCTACTCTTTTCGAGAAGTGCCATGGGATCTATTACCACCCGAAAAGGCAGACAAGACCATACTTTAATGTCTCATCTGAGGAACATCACAGCTTGACAGTTCAACATATCCTTTGTGCACTCAGATGCCAACATTTTGTTTTTTGTTATAGGAGCCCAATGTCACTGTGGGGCTATAACCCATGACCTTCTGACCCGGAGGCAGATGTGTTACCAACTGAGCCATGCTGACACCTGTCTCATCATAAACATCTACTGCTACACATAAACACAAAGGATAGTTGTTCATACCCCAATGACATAGGTATTACATGATTTGTGCAGTCTATTGTGTAGTATCAACTTAACTATACTACTCAAATGGAGACCATCAGCTAATTGGAATAAGAGATGAGAAATATACTGCTCATAACCTGGTATAAATGATTTAATTACTCACAGAACAAAATATCAGTAAGCACATTCTGTTCCAGTTCTCTGCCTTGCTGCTTCCACATACAATAAGCCCCTTCAGTTGCAGCCAACATGAAAACTGGCAATAACATACTGTATGACAGGGTGTATTAAGCTACATTGCCGATGGCCCAGGTGCATTGTAAGATACAAGGTCATCAGCCAAGTGACTTACAACACACACAGGGTGTGCAACTATATAGTTAATGCAATCCCTGGTGTGTGTTATTGCACCTATAAAACTGCATTTTTAACGAGCAATGTACGAAGAAATAAAAACCTGTGACCATGCATTAAGCATTTTTGCAGCATAATTAGATGATGGGTCTCAGGGAATGATAATGCTCCATTTATTCTACCCATTTGATAAACATATTTAATTCACAGAATGACCTTAAAGAGTTTAAAATCCAGGCTTTGTGCAATGGATTAGGAAAGGCCTTTAATGAATAGGTGATATGTTCAAGTGAGGGGTGCTTTTAAGTTTTGAACAGCTGCAAGCCAAGTGTCACTTTCCCAGGGCAGATCATTATCATTTTTTACAACTCAGGAGCTATATTCTGATCCCACCCCAAGCCAGGGAACTTCATAGAACACCACCCCCCACCCAGAGCAGTACCTTATAGCTGAATGTGAAATGGGAATAGAATCCCAACAGATTTCTTGACTATACGGCTTTCTCCAAAATAAGAGACAACAGGACAATCACCCCAAATGGGACAAGTGGGTTAGACAGGGGGCCAGGGAAGCAGACCCTCAAATTAAGAAGTTGGTTTGGATAGAGGCCCATAAGACCACATATTCTCGTCAATGGAGAGAATTCAGATAGAAGGTATTAGTACATTTTTTTCAGGACCCCTTCAATCACTAAGCATTACACCACAGGTGGGTTGGATGCATGCTAGGGGAGACGTGGTGGTAAGGAGGGCCATTTACATGTGTTCTGGTCATGCCCCCAAATACAGGGTATGCCCACCCAACAGTGGCACCATTACAGCGAACAACGTTGATGCCGACAACACCGACGGTTTGCTGTAATGGTGCACCCAAGACCCTGGCACTCTGTCTCCTGGTCTTGCCCTTCCCAATCAACTCCAATTCGAGAGTTGATTATATTTAGTATGGGGTGGGGGCAGAGCCCCTGCATGGGGGATTGGGGCAAAGCCCCTCCGATAGAAAAACCGACCAGGTTTCCTTATGGATTTATGTCGACCTCAAATAAAACTGTCGCTAAGATGCCAGTCGATTACATAATTGTCAAACCGACATTGTAGAGCCAACTACAGTCTTTCTGGTATGATTTGGCCATCACAGTCTTAGGGATATTAGAGACTGAGATCCCACAGACCTTTGAGAATTTGTTTTTGGGTGTTCTTGAGGGATGGGGTCACCCCAGTGCAGATATCTACTCAGAATTTTTGTGGCAGTGGCTCTGAAAATAATAGCCAGACGCTGGCCATGAACTGCTGTCCCTACCATAAATGATTGGATAGAATTAGAAAGAATTACATACTGTATATTGGAGGAAATGTACATCACATTACATTACATTACATTGCATTTCAATTATGATGGGGAAAACCTCAATTTCCCAATGAAATGGGCTAAATGAGAAGAATTCTGCCTCCAGTAAAGCTGTTTACCTTGTATCCCAGCCATAGTTACATGAAACAATCAATGTCTGTATAGTGACAGTAGATAGGACTGAAGGAAACTGCTGTAGACCTGTGGCATGGCATGGCATGGCGTGATGCGCTACTGTACTGTATAGTATCAAACTATATCATACCATTTTGTTCTCTCTCTTTATCATGCCAGTATGTTATGATACCGTTTATTATATTATGGAGATTCCTGTTACTGTAGCAGCTGCTTAGTCAGGACACAGCAGTGGTTGGCTTTTTCTCCCAATTAAGCAGTCGTTTCAATTATCTGGAGACAGCATTTTTGATTGTCCAACTGTTGCTCAATGAGGCTTCTTGCTACTGATACTATCTGCCCTCTTCCTACCCTGTTTTTTTCTGTCCCGTTCAGCACATTGTCTTGTTATTGCTCTCCCATTGCTAAAAAGTGCAATACTGTACCCGAAGTATAACTAATGATACAGTATCTGCCCCTCTGCTCTCCTGGTATACCATGCAGTCTGATGGTCAAATAGACCGTTCCGGCCTGTTTCACTTCTCCAGCTCTCTTTCTGTTCCTACACCCCCTCCAAAAACACAGTCTGTCACTCAGCCTGCCCTATCTCTCATCTCTCCTCTCCTAGACAGACTGACACACAGTTTCTAAATTTGTATCTTCTCAGATGTATGTATTCTAAAGTTTCTTGGTGTTATAATTTATGTGTGTTAAGTTCCATGTTTACAGCAAAATTTAAATAAACATGCTAAAAAATGTTTAAAAGCACTAAAAGGAGAAAAAGTCAAGAGAAACATCTAGAAGAAATACTTCACAGAATGAGTGGTTGATTCTTGTGTAACACCCCCCCCCACACACACACACACACACACAGGTTGTGCTTGCCTTGATTTGCCTTCTGACCACTTGTCCCACCAGTCCCAGTCCTGTATGGGGCCCTGAGTGCTCCTGTCAGCATCTGGAGTTCAGAAATTAAGAGGGGGAACGGAAGAGTGAAGTAAAATTGAAACCACCTGCTCAGTGGTTCGCCTATTCACTACGTAGCTTAGTGTGCACACATTTGAGTGGGATCCTGCTCAAATGTGCGAGCTGGTGGGTCAGCTCACATTCTGTGTGAGTGCTGCAGTGCTCAATGTTAAAGCCATTGCAGCGGTTCCTGCCTGATTCCTTTTAAGGAGGCAGTGTAGCACAGTAGTTAAGGGCCCTGAGATGCAAACTTGGAGACCTGGGTTTGAATCCCATCAGCCCCCATTTGCATACTGTATGACCCTGAGCAAGTCACTTAACTTCCTTGTGCTCCCAGGTTGCACCTGGAAACAAGCTGCAGCTTAGTGTGCCTTTCTGGTTAAACAATCCCCCACCATTTTGAGTGTACCAGCCCTGTACACAAAAAATGGTGTAGATCCAGAGGCAATTTGGGGCAAAATGTTGAAAAAGCACTATTAAGTGCTATAATATTAAAGGGAGTGCTATGACTTTAAGAGCAGCCAATGCTGCTGTATGAATAAATAGGAGCTCTGCCTATCACTTGGGGTACAGGGAGGTGGTGCTAGTGACTGGCAGGGGGAGACCTTGTTTGTGTCCACTCTGCCACCAGACACCAGGGCAGAGGGGCAGCTACCAAATGCTGGGGTAGTTAATTGTTAAAACTGTTTGGTTTGCTCACAAAAAGAACAGAAACTTGGGAGAGTAAATAAACTGTTTGCTAGCAGTCATACTTGCCACCTTTGACCAGCCAGGCAGGCAGTGAGAAAGCTGGGAATCCAAAGGGCTACAGCAAAGGGATTTCTGGGAAGAGGCAAGGACAATGTTTTGGTGTCAGAACAGACAACCAATCAGGTGTCAAGTGAGCCTAATGCATATAAATTTAGAGCCAGACAGCTGGGTTGCTGCCCTGAGCTCACCAAATCCAGAGGGTAGATTCACTTTGAGTCATTTCGGCTGGAGCCCTCCTGAGGGAGCGGGGCTCTGGCCCTTACTCTGAAGAGAGGAAGAAGGCCTGCCTGGGGGCTTGCATAGCCACCAGCCCAAAAGGCGCTCTGTGTTGCTTTATAATAGCTGGAAGGAGTTGTTGCTAGAATGGAAGTGTTGTTTCTGCTGACCAGTGTCAAGGCAGTTGCATGGGAGTTTCCAGAAGGAGAGGAGTCTCTGCTACAATGTCTGAGAGAAGTTTTGAGGCCTACTTGGGGTTTGCACAGCCAACAGCCAAGAGAAGCCTGCCTAATGTTTCCAATAGCGGGAAAGTTAATGAGAAGAAGAAAGCCATCTTCTGTTCAAGTGTGAGCATTTAAAGCTTCAAGATGAAAGCCATCTGAGTCATTTTCCAAAATCTGGAAAGTTAGAGAGAAGATCAAAGCTGTTTTCTTCTTGAGCCTGAGCATTTAAAGTTGAAACTAAGAGGCTGTTTTCTGTCATCGTCTGGTAGGAAACCAAAAGACTATGTTCCAATTGAGAGAGAGAGAGCCACAGCTGTCAGCTGCAGTGTGGCTGAAGCCATCTACAGCTACAGTTCCTGCATTCCAGAAAGAGAGTAACTGCCATCCGAGGACAGTCTGGGGAATCAGCCAGATAGTGCCACCACTAGGCATTGCCCATTGTCTCCCCCTGTAGGGTTTAGATGCCTGGATGGGTGGATGAGAAGTGAGGCCCTGGTCTCCAGCACTGGTCTGTTATAGCCCTGCAGTGATGCAGAGAGAAGATGACTAGCTGCAAGTGAAGCTGAGAGGTATCCAGCCTGTTAAAGCTTCAAGAGCATGTTGCTGAAATGGCCCAAGCTGAAAGAGATGCAGAGAGAAGGTCCAAGCTGCAAGAGCCTGCTGCTGAACTCACCCATCCAAATTTCCAAGTTTCTAATGGTTTCCAGCATCTGAAAGTCATCGGCCAACAAGCCCAGAGACTGTTCTACAAAACAGCAACTGCTTCAGGGCTCGCCCTGTGTTGGGGAGAAACTGTATATACTGTAGTTGCCACCAAAGTTTCTGAGACTGACCACGTGGCCAAAAGTTGTGAAGTGTCACCAGTTAGTTGTTGCCACAATTCAAAGGGGTTTGAAGCTAAATTGTTATTAAAAGTGCACCAATGCCGGCCAACCAGCTGCACCAATATCAGGTCTGCAACTGCTCCAAATTGGGTACCAAGACAGACCGTGGGAACTCCCAATTTAGACACAGAAACATAGAAAAATAGAAGTTGTTGGCAGGTAAGCACATCTTGGCCCACCATGTCTGCCCAGTTTTTCCTGCCTACAGTGCCACCGCAGACCCTACTTGATCTCCAGTCATCTCCTCCCCTTGCCTTTTACTGTACCAAGGTCTCCCTGGATCTGTCCCATGTATGCTTGAATCCCATCACCATTTTGGCACCCACCACCTCTGTTGGTAGGCTGTTCCAGATGTCCACCACTCTCTCCATGAAGAAGTATTTCCTCACATTTTCTCTGAGCCTCCCCCCTCCAACTTCATAGTGTGACCCCTTGCCCTTGAGCTTCTTTTTCTATGGAAAATGTTACCTTTCTGTACCTTATTGATACCTGTTAGGTATTTGAATGTTTCTATCATATTCCCCCTTTCCCTCCTCTACTCCAGAAAGTACATATTCAGTCCCTTGAGTCTCTCCTTGTAGGGCTTTTGATGCAGGTCCTGCACCATTTTGGTATCCCTCCTCCTTATCAATGTCCTCCCAGAGATGGGGCCTTCAGAACTTGACACAGTACTCAAGGTGGGGTCTTACCAGTGATCTGTACAGAGGTAATATTATCTCCTTCTTCCTACTGGTGATACCCCTCCCTATGTACCCAAGCATCCTGCTAGCCTTCCTCACTGCCTTATCACACTGCTTGACTAACTTTAGGTCATCAGAAATTATTACTTTAGGCCCTTTTCCAGTTTGGACACCAGGGGGGAGATTGGTACCAGTTGGGGAGTGGGACGTGTCTAGTACAAGTGGGCCATTAAACTGCGCTGTTGCTTATGCTTGTGTCCACTTAATATCCTTGTATTTTTTAAATGTATATGGTAAACTTGTCTATAATATTTTTAGATATTATAATGTCTGCTTTTTGTGTTATTTTTATGTGTAACTGAATACATATGTAACATCTTACAGGAACACCTTGTAAACAGGGTATTTAAAGCCCTAATGGAGTGTACTTTTCTGAGATTCCTGTATAAATAAAGGTTTTTTTATTACTACTTACTCCTACAATGCTGGTGGGAGATGGGTGTGGTTTCTGGTTGTGGAGTTGTAGACAAAGTGATTCCCTGTTATTCCAAATCTCCTAAAGTTGTTTATCCTCTGCACCCTTTTCCCCTTTTCCTATCCCTACCCCATGTAAATAAATTATTGGCTAACCTTTTTACAACTGTCTTATAAGCACGTTATTAGTGAGCATATTATTAGCTATAACAATTAATTGCATGTATTGCAAGGTATTACATTGTTATATGGTATTCCATGTGTCAGATGACAGTGAGTGGAGCTGGATAGGTACAGCATCCTAGTGGGTTGTACCAATTTACCAACTGGTTCATTATATTTTAACTCTGGGTGGAGGAACTACACTATTTATTTTCTGTCTGGGGGAGAACCTCCCATTTCCACCAGAACAAGAACACAGGCCCCGCAACCTTGTTGGTAGCAACCAAAACTTACATGATGATCTAGTTAAACTTGATAAAGACTTGTAGAGCAGGTGATATCAGCTGATACTGCCACTACATTTAAATGTTTACTAGACATCTAGGCCCCGATATTCAAAATTGCGCCTGATAATGGTGCATGTGGTGGCACAGCGAAACTGAGTTGCGCTGGTGCAACTAAGAGATATATTCAAAAGAGATGAGCCATGGCACATGTCCTCTGAATATATCAGGTAATGTGCACTGCACTAAGATGATGCACTGACGCATCCCCCCCAGACAGGGCTGAATGCCAGGAATGGGAACTGCGCCAGCACAACGGAGTTATGCTGTGTGCAAATTCCTGATATTCAGCCAGCAGTATGCAAATGGGGCCATAACACATGCAAGGTGCAAATGGGGCCATTTTCATGTCATTATGGCCCCATTTGCATGTGTTGTCTGGGGCAGGCCAGCAAAATGTGCATGGCACCCTGCACAGCATGCAGTTCTGCCAGAGGGGTTCCAGTGGCACCCCCCCTTCCCATAGCCCCGATCACCAGGAAATGAATGTTTAGTAATTCTCTGGTAGTCTAGTGGCACTCCCTCCCTCCCCATAGCCCTGATCACAGGGAAATGAATGTTTAATAATTCCCTGGTAGTCTAGTGGCACCCCTTCCTTCTCCATAGCCCTGATCACTGAGAAATGAATGTTTAAGAATTCCTTGAGAGTTAAGGCATTTAAAACCCCTTGGGTTTCAAAGGGCCTAAAAGGATTAATTAAAACTAAAGGGAAATTATGGAAGAAATTTAAAGAAACCAATAATGGGGAAGATTGGATGGCTTATAAAATAGCTAGGAACAAATGTTAATGAAATTAGAAAGGCTAAAAGGAATTACTATGTTAACCAATTTACTGATTCTAATGAGGATTCAAGACAAGTATGGAGGGAAATTAACTCATTGAAGGGTAAGCAATTACCCCCAGTTCTTCCAACTACATTGAATTATGGAAATAAGACATAGTGCCATAGATCAAGTAGAAGCATTTAATGCCTATTTTTCTGATGTTGGAAACACTTTTGAGAAAAAAAAATCATGGTTTAAGTACTCCACAGTCTGATCTAAATCTTAATGGGGTAATAGGGATACCACTTTTTGCCTTTCAAAAAATAACAAGTGAGGATGTTAAAAAGCAATTAGACAACCTCGACTCTAGTAAGGGAGCAGGTTGCGATGGGATTTCCCCTATCTTTTATAAATTGGCATCTAACGTTTTATCCACTCACCTAGCATATTTGTTTAATTTTTCACTGACAGTTCAGGATTTACCTTTGGATTGGAAGACTGCTTTTGTTACACCTATATTTAAAGGGGGTGATCAGTCTGAACCCAGTTCATATAGACCAATCTCTATATTAACAACCAGTGTAAATGATTTCAAAAAATTGTTGCATAAACAATTAATAAGTTATTTTATACAATACAATCTCATTTCTCAATTACAATCTGGATTTTGTAAAAATCATAATACAGTTTATGTTATTTCTAGGGTAGTTGATGATGTGCCGACAGCCTTCGACAAGGGCAGGGCTGTTCCATCCATTTTTCTTGACTTCTCGAAGGCTTCCGACACAGTTTATCACACCATATTGTTAAATCAACTTAATAAAATAGATTTAGGTTATGTTGCACTTAATTAATGTGGTTCTTAATTGTCACAGAGACAGCAAATGGTAAGGGCTGGTGGAGTCTGCTCGAGTACATTGACTTTGAGCACAGCGGTACCCCATGGCTCTGTCCTGGGTCCCTTGTTGTCCATAGTCTATGTTAACAAACTGCCAACTTATTGCTCAGCAGACTCACAAATGCTTCTTTATGCAGATGATACCTTCTTGTAGTCACAAAAAGATCATTTGGATCTGGCCATGGAAACCTTACAAAAGGAATTTTCTGGCATTCAGGGGGCTCTATATAATTGGAGGCTCCTCCTAAATGTCAGAAAAACACAATGGATGCTTTTTGAAAAACCACATTCTAGGGGGAAGAGTAGAATTACTAAATCTTTGCATTCTCTTACTGGTATTGGTATAGAATGAGTAAATCAATACAAATATTTAGCTTTGATCCTTGATAATCATTTAACATTCGAACTTCATATTGCCAGTGTTTCAGTAAAACTAAAACAACTATTGGGATTCTTTTTTTGTAATCAAACATTGTTTAATTATTCTATAAGAAAATATTACATTTTATCTCTGTTTCTGTCAGTACTGGCTTATGGTGATATAGTCTATAGGAATACAACAGAGTCAATTGTACACAATATGGACACATTGGGCCAGATATTCAAAAGGTTTGCGCTATGCACAATAGGATTGTGCCAGCGCAAGTCCGAAAATGCACCATTCTGCGATATTCAGCGGGAGACAGTTGCACTACCGAAAACATGCTGAGCAACAGTGCAATGCAAATGAAGGCATGCGCAACCAAAGGGGATGGAACCATGCATAAAGAGCGCAATGCAATATTTAAAGGCTTGCGCAATGCGCAACAGAGGATCAGCTGGAAGGTGTGCTAATGCAAAGGAAATGAAGCCAAAATAAAAAGGCTCAAGGAAGAGGCGAAGAACGCTACAGGGAAGCCACATGAGGCAGGGAGAGAGACAAGGCAAGAGGGACAAGAGGGCAGGCCAGGAGATCTGAGGACAAAATAGGGCAAGGGAAGGTGTGGGGCCACAGACTGCAGAGGCCAGTAGGTGTACCGGTGCAGTGGAGGTAGCAGTCAGGACAGCGGGGAACAGAGCAACAACAGCCGGGGGAACACAAGCCAGGGACATGGACAGTGTCAGCTTCCACATGGAAGCTGTAATAGAGGGTGAGAAGGCATGCTGCAGGGGACTTGGCTGTGGAAGGGCCTGTCAATGATCGCCCCCAACAGGCAGTACCGTGCCCGTGTATCCAGCTTAGGCTGTACATGGATGTTGAGATTGTGGGCTGGTAACCGCCTAAACAGGGCAATACTGAGGCGGCTCTGTGAGCTGTGCAGTGATGTGATGCAGGCACCCTCACGACGGAGTCACGCTCTGTCAGTGGAGACAAAGGTAACAGCCTGCATGTGCCTGCTCGCCATGGGTACCTTCCAGAGGCCAACAGGGGACACCACAGGCATAACACAGTCGGCCACATCACGCATCCTCACCCAGTTCCTCAGCGCACTGCTGCCACATGCTGCGGAGTACATCCATTTCCCCAGCAACGCAGCAGAGCGTACAGCAAACATGCAGGAGTTCCACTGGGTAGCACGTATGCCTGGCGTGCTAGGTGCGATAGACTGCACCCATGTGGCTATTCGCATGCCACCTGGCCCTGATGGGTCCGCATACCGAAACCGGAAGGGTTTCACCAGTGTCAACTGCCAGGTGGTGTGTGATGCCAGTGGGCGCATCATCAATGTCTGTGCCACACACCCTGGCAGAGCACATGATGCCTTCATATGGTACCAATCTGCACTGTGCTATCGATTCAAGAGTGGGGACATCCCCACAGGACATCTAGTGGGTGAGTATGCATGTAGGAGTGGCAAAGTTGGGGCAAGTGTGGGAAAGCCACAGATGCCATGGTAGTGGCACACAGGGCTATGGGCAATATGGACCTGAATATGATACTTATCTCCACTATCTCCACACAGGTGACAGGGGATACCCACTCCATCCCTGGCTGCTCACACCCTACCGGCGCCCCACGACCCCATCACAGCAACGCTATAATGAGGCATATGCCGCCACATGCAACATCATCGAGCGGGTGTTTGGGATGCTTAAGGCACGCTTCCAATGCCTAGACACCTCCAGCAGTGCCCTACAGTACAGCCCCTCAAAGGCCTGTGGGATATTCCTGGCCTGTTGTATCCTGCACAACATGGCCAAAGACTGTGGGATAGCTGTACAGGTCGAGGAGGGGGACAGCTATGGGGACGCCGGTGATGCCGGTGATGATGGGGATGAGCAGACCCCCCTTGGATGGCAGGACCCCCGACTGATCCGGCAGGCCCAGCTGCACCGGGACACCATCACGGAGGAGCATTTCTCATGACACAGGTAAGTCATGGGACCATGTGCAACCAACACTGTCTAGGCGCAACCCACAGGTACACAGGGTAACACACCAGGGGTGCATGAAAGCAAGGGGAGTGGAGGGGTCCAGGTGCACAAACACACCATCAGGGAGGGGTGAATAGTTACATGCTATATGGACACACACACCAGGCACCAGCATACATGGGCAGGTGCACAGCAGAGCAGGAACAGACATGAAACACACAGATCCACGGACCACCCCACCACCTGTACTGTCCAAGTCGTGTGTCAGATGCTGGGCACCCTTGCACCTTGGTGTACAGTACAATGCAGGCATCATCATGCACGCACCTGTGGACAGCAGTCGAGTGGGTGTGCAGGTGGTCCGGTGTGTTGGCGTGTTGGGCAGGGGCACCACCAGTGCACAGCCCACTATTTGTGCACACAGGGCAGCACCAGACAGGGCCTGCACTGGGAGACAGGTCAGTCAGGTGGCACTGTGCCATGGCCACCTCGGATGCATGGGCGGCCCCGCCGTGACCCAGCAACACTGGCAGGCTGAGCATGGGGCACATGGGGTGGCACCGATGTACCACCAGGGGTCCCTCTGCGAGAGCACAACCTTGTCCGCACAGGGGTCTGCAGCATGCCGAACATACCTGCACTAGGTGTGCTCGGGATGCCCACAGCAGAACCCGGCGTCGACAGGCTGGGTGTCGCACAATGCCAGGAATGGGGAGTGGAGAGCATACTGTGTGGGGTGTGTGGTACAGGGGCACCTGACTGTGTGCCCAATGCGGCCACGACAGCGACCAATGCCTGGGTCAGCCTGTCAATGGCGGCGGTCACATCCATCCGCATTTGGACCATCTCTGCAAGGATCATTGCATTGTCCCTGCTATGCCACTCCACAGCCATGCACAGTGCCTCCACAGACGTTGCAACCCGCATCTGCTCCTGTACTGATGCCCACAACAGGCGGGTGTGCTCATCAAATGGGTCGTCTGCCACATCAGCAATCTGTCCCCCAGGGTATGGAAGGTCCTGGTGCTCAACACCCCTTGAGGGTGGGCGCTGTTCACCAGGACCAGGTATGGGCAAGTCAACAGGCAGTGTGCATGTGCCACCGCTGAACCCTGTACCCCCAGACCTGGTGGGTGACTGCTGCTGCTGCCCCTCCAACTGTTGTGCCCAAGAGACCAGTCGTTCCACTGCTGTGTCCGCAACAGTGCCAGAGACCTGCACAGCCACCGGTGCTGCCCCAACGGTGCCGACAGGCACAGCCTGGGACTGTGCTGACATGCTGACACACACGTTGGAACCAGCTAGGTCCAGGGGGCACGTGCTGTCCTGCTGTGTGTCCGTTATGAGACACACACGTGTCACTGCCCATTGCGGTCCTTGCATCATCAGTGGTGCAGGTTCGTGCAACAGCCACAATCACAGCGTGCTGGCATGTTTGCATGCCAGACTGCTGTGACACAGGATGAGCACCCACACCTGACTCACCGACGTCGGAGATGGCAGCCAGGCATGCACACTGGTGCAATGCATGCTGGCTGGCAGCAGAGGTGGATGGACCCTCCTCCAACTCTGGCTGGATGTCCACACTGCATGGTCCCACCACCACTGTCCCCTGCAGATGCACGGATCTGTAACAGAAAGTGAGAACATGTTGGTGCATGGATAAACCTCGCTCCCACACCACCACCATGTCATACACACCGTGCGTGATGGGCTTCCACCTGTCTGGAAGCCACCTCCTGGAACGCCCTCGATTGCACTGTGCTGCATGGATGCAGCCAGACGGTCCTCCGCCGGGGTCAGCTGCACCACCTCTGGCTGGCCCCCGCCTGTGGCAGCACGTGCCGCCCTGAGGGCTGCACCTTCTCTTTCACCCATCTCCTGTTGGTCTCAATCTTTTTCTTACATTCCTGCACGGAGTGCTGGTGGCTTCCGTGCAGGTTTACGGCGCGAGCTACCCCCTCCCATGCAGCAGCACGGGCCTGAGGGGTGCCTGGCCCTCCACTAAGTAGTGGCTCCTCATCCAGGTGGGCCTGGCAGAGTGCCTCTGTCTCGGACTTCGTGAAGTTGGGCCTCCTCCTTCGCCCACCATCATCCTCCTCACCCGGTCCTTGCTCGGCCATGTCAGTCTGTATGGGTGGAAGTGGACACCTGTCACTGTGCAGTATACAGCATTATCCCATGACCATTTCCCAGAACATCACACAGCATGCAACTCACCTCTCACCTGCAGTAACCGACTCTGGCCACCGCAGATCACTGTCGCACATTTATAGTGCAATGCATGCAAATTAGGAGTGCAGCAACTTTAATGAGATGCAAATCGTGCCACTGCGCCTTTGAATGGCTGATCAGATGATCTGCATATGTCGGCTGAATATCACGCTGTTGTGCTTTGCTCAATACGGTTGAGCGGGCTGAGCCAATGGCGCATTTCTGTGACTGCGTAGTACACCGCATTGCGCATGCCCAGGTAGCTTACGCAGGCGACTGCCGCACTGATGATGTGCTGTGCATGATCAGCAATTCAGGACATGGCCACCATTGTGCCAGTGGTGCTACAGCACTGGTCACCACATAGCACTGTGGCACAACTGTGCAATAGTCCACTGTGGCACTGGCACGCAGGTGACCGATCGCGCTGGACGTGTAGATGTCCGATGGCACTGTGCTTGGCCTTGCGCCACAGACCCATGACCTTGTGCACAACCTTTGCCCCCTGGCACTGTACGTCTGGCATGTCTATGGCTCTATCACACTGTTCGGTAACAGTGCGATGTGAACCGACAGTGCTATATGAACAGCACGATAGGGACTGATGGAGTTGTATTGTGCAACATTTCCACGTGGGGTTGCCGCGCTGTGGAGCGCCATATTGCCTACTATACAACTGCAGGGATGGCACACAGGAGAGCTCCACAGTGGAGTTCGTTGGAGGTGGCCAACCTGGTGGCTGTGGTGGAGCCTCACCATGGGTCACTGTTTGGAGGAGAACCCCTGCACATGGCCCGCACCCATGTGTGGCAGCAGGTGGCCACCGATCTGGAGCAGGCCGCTGGGTGGCAGAGGACACCGGAGCAGTGCAGGCACCGGTATAGTGACCTGCGCAGGAGGGAGCAGGAACTGCTGGAGTGCCTCAGGTCATGTGCCAGGAGGGGCATTGTGCCTAGGCAAGGTGGGTGTGCTGTCTACGCACCTGTATTGTCCGCATGGGTGACACTGTGTAATGTGACCAGCGCATGGGGGTGGGTTGGGCTATGGTTTGCTGTGACGGTGTTTGCAGGTGTGTGATGTATGGGTCTGGCTGTGTGGGCAGGCACACTCAGTGGGGCAGGGGGCTGTCTGCTTTGGGATCTCACTGATGTGTTTCTCAACATTTGTCTCCCACAGGCGTGGAGGAGTGGAGGCGGACCCGGGCTGAGGCAAGGAATGGCGGTGCAGAGGTGGCTGGCAGAGGTGGCATAAGTGTTGGGCCACAGCAGCAGCAGCCACAGCTGCAGCAGCAGCAGCAGCGGCTTGATGAGGGTGAGTGTCGTTACATCATGGATGCTATTGCATGCTGTGGGGGGGCACGGCCACCATCCATGGACAACACTACCATGCACGCAACAAGTGACAGTCATCACTGTCCAGTGGCACTGCATGTCTGTGAGTGCGTCACTGGTGGTCCATGCATGCACTGGGCACTGTGGCACTAGCATCCCACCACATAGCCATGTCACTGGACAGCCTTAGTTGTGCTGTGATGGACATGGACGGTGTGTGTGTGCAGTGGTACACATGACTGTTGCTGCCTGGTTGGGCATGTCTTGTGCACGGTCACTGTGGGTGGGTGCAGTCCATCACAGGAGCGGGGCACTTGGCTGTATGCCATGCATGATGGGTGGGATTCAGGGATATGGACAGTCACAGCCATTGACTCTGATCCCTTGTCCTAGGTATCCAGATCCTGCGACGCATGGAGCGGTCACTGCAGTGGCTGACACAGGTGGCCAGTGATTCACTCACCATCCTGTTGGACCTTCAGCATCATGGAGTGAGGTGCAGGAGGAGGCCCCGGGCCCAGCACCATGCAGCAGGAGGGCAGGCTGGCAGGCGGTAGCTGCCCATCACCTCACCCCACCTTCCCTCTCCCGGTTGTTCACCCCTGCCCCTTACCCACCCCTACCTTGTACCCATACCCCCACCCCTGATTTGTATATATATGTACATAGTTCTATTTGTTGTTCTTCTTATTCTTGTTTATTACAATTATATATTTTGATATGAATACGGTGGTGGTCTCTGATTTGCAGCTGGCTATAGGTGCTCAGTTGCAGTGGTGTGCATGGCATCTGGGGTGGTATGGTCATGGGTATGTTTGTGCGTGTGTGTGGGGTGGTGTCTCTGGTGTGGGTGTGGCTTTCAGTCAGTATTGCCGTGTGCTGCCACCCACTGCTGGGTGCGCATGGTGGGTCTGGCTTGTATGGTTCTGTGGTACACGAGGTTGCAGTGTGACGGGGGGATGCGTGGAGATTTCTGCAGTGATGGTCACTGCTCATGGGTGGTGTCTTGGGGTCACAGTGCAGGGTGTGCTGTGCACAAGGGGGGGCTGATGTACACTGGGGTGGTCTGCCCCCTTTGTGTGGCTGTCTCAGCTTGCCAGTGGGTGTGCTGGGGTAACACGGCCCAGATGTGCTTTGTTTGCTTGTCCCCATGGGCCAGTAGATATTCCGTCCCTCCCCCAGTTATGCTGTGCTTGGGGTGTGGGGGTACATTGTTAGTTCTGCAGTGTGTCCCTGTGCCCATCTGTGGCGTAGGTGGTGGGCCCCTGCCTACCTCCCTGGTTGTGCAGTTCCATTGCTCTGCTGCTGGGGGTCTCTCTGCTTGTGCTATGACACCTATGGACTGCTCAGCTGGGCTGCCTTTGTTGTGCTATGGCGCATCGTCTCTGCTCAGCTTCCCCTTCCTGGTTGCGCTATAGCACAGGTTGTGCGATATTCAGACGTTGGCTGGTTGCAATTTGTCTTGCTCCATGTTTGAATATCGCGTCTATTGCGCATGTGCGCAATTGACTTGTGCTTGCTCCTGCTGTTGCGCACTTTTTGGGCGCAGTTTGAATATCCGGCCCACTGTATAAAAGTGCTTTACGCTTTATAGCTAATTTGTATTTAGTACTCATAGATGTATACTAAATGCTAGGGTGGGATGGACATCACTGAAGGATCGAAGGGATTTGCATTGGTACATTTATGTTTATAAATTTGCTTTACAAATATTACCCTCCTTCTTGTTATCAAAACTTTCTGTAAATCATCCAATTTCTTTAATATTATTTACAGTGAATAACTATCAAAAACGGATATTGACAAGACCAGTTCACTTAAATAAGATAGTTGTAGGTAAACATTATAATAAATATTGGGACAGGTCTTTGCTATATCAGGCTGCTAGTTTTTGGAATTTTCTTCCTGATGAGGTAAGAGAAATTCCAAATTTTTCATTGTTTACTCACACTATAAAGGAGCTATATGCTCACATTTGTGAGTGTTAAATGTTTTTTTTTTCTCTAAGGTTCCTTGGGATTTTGAGATTTTATAATTCAGCTATTGTAAGTCTTTTAGGTATACCGTGTTGTTTGTATATTGTGGTATTTGTATTTATATGTATTTAACATGGAACTTATTTGTATGTAACTAGTTAGGAATTTATACAGGTCTGTCTTGTAAACTGGATTATGTCCAAATGACATGTATTACCTGTATAAAAATAAATTTTACCTACCTACCTATGGCCTAGGTCTTGCCCCAAATATGTTCTTAGATCTGCATCTAGGCTGTTTTATCAGATTCCATGATACAGATGTAAATTTGGGGACAGACTATTGGCCGTGGCAGTTCCGAGGACTTGGGGAAAAAATTCTTCAGTGCATACTGTAATAGTCAGTGAATGACTACTACAATATGCACTGCAAGCCTATTGGTCCACAGTGTGGACCAATGAGCTTGCAGCACATACTGTAAGCTGTCATTCAGCGGGCAGCCACTGAGGTATGCCGGTGGGATTGCTGACCATCGAATATGGGGGAGCTGGGGATGGGTAGGGGTTCCTGTGTGGGTGGGGGGGGGGACCACTAGACTACCAGGGAGTGTCTACAGACCATATCTTGGTGATTGGGGCTACAGGGAGGAAGGGGGATATGACCGGACCACCAGGGTATTTTGAAAGAGGATTTTACCACAGTTGGGGCTATGGGGAGGGGGGGACACCACTGGACCACCTGGGTATTTCAAAAGAGGATTTTACCATGATCAGGGCTACAGGGAGGGAGGGGTACCACTGGACCACTAGGGTATTTCAAAAAAGGATTTTGCCATGATTGGGACTATGGGGAGGGAGGGAGGGGGGTGTCACTAGAATACCAGAGAATTGTTAAACATTCATTTCTCAGTGATCAGGGCTCACGGGAGGGAAGGGTACCACTGGACCACTAGGGTATTTTGAAAATAATTTTACCACGTCGGGGCTATGGGGAGGAGGGTACCACTGGACCACCAGGGAGTTATGTGGGTGCATGAGGATGGTGTCCTGGGGGGAGCCACCCACAGCTGGTGGCCACTGTGTTGTGTCCTGTAGTACAGTGGCCTGCCTGTGGATGGCTACCATTTGAGCCTTCTTTTTCCGGCTCAACTTTGTGCCCCGGTATGTGGCACATCTCAGGGTAGTGCCAGCATATGCACCACACATCCCACACTGAATATCAGGATGTGCAGCATATGCATGGGCACACCCCCTGGAGGTGTGCTGCATACATTATCTTTGCACCCTGGCACATCGAGAATTGTGTTGTGCAATTCCCCCCTTTGAATATTGCCCTGGAGCACATCTCTGGGGTTGCACTGGTACAACTCAGTTGCGCCAGGCACAATCCCTTTGAATATATAGCCCATATTTTGAAGAAAAAGGAGTGATATCCCCATTGAACTGATGTGAGGTAGGGACTCATTTCATTTTTCATTTTATTTGGTTGTCAGGTAGGTACACTGGAATTTACATTCCTTTTTCAGGTATGACCTGAGGTCAAAGATTAGTAACATTACAAACATACAAATAAAGTACTAAAACAGCCACAATAAATATTTCCATTAACACAAATCACAGAAACAAGCATTTAGCATTTTAAAATACTGACAAGCAGCTAAAGAAAAATGATTATAGGATATAAATTGTTTTTAACTGTGTAGGTAGCAAATTCCACAGAGAAGCAGCACAATATGCAAAAGTATGTTTACCAGCTGTTGTGCAGACAAAAGGCGTAAACAACTGAAGTTCAGTAGAGACTCTATGAGCAAATAATCTTCTTTATTCCTAAACTTGTATGTAAGTACATAAAATTATTACTACCACACTGCATTTAAATTTCACATAGCTTGCAACAGAAACAATCCCAATAGAGTTCATCAGGGCAGTTAATGGCGCCCACACCCATGCTGAAGAACTCCTTGGTCTGCAGCTTGGGTATATGGCATTCTTGATGCAGCTGCTGTTTGTTGGCCTCTTCCATACAGTACCCTAAAACCACTGTATTTCTTTAACAACCACTGCTCCACTAAGTTTAAATCTGCATCTGAATACCATCTGGAAATGAAAATGAAAGCCAATTCTGGTTGAAACACATTGTGATATGCAGGCCCTTGTCTCTTGAATAGTCTGCCCATTAATAAAAGAACTGCCTCCAGCCTGGCAATGCTTTTAAATATCTGTGATTAATTATCTGTTTATACATTCTAAAAACTTGTGTGACTGCTGACAGTTAATGCATTTTTATTACTGTACTTTCTTCTCCCGATTAATAACTTGAATATGAATACTGATTGTGCACAACCACACATTCTTATTTTGAATGCTTGACTTTCTCTGCAGGACACTTTGAAAAAGGAGTAATGTCTCATATGGTCTTCTTGAATTAACACATAGAAATCAACTACATTAATAGTTAAAAAAAATAAATAAAGATTATGAGTTCAGCAGGGGAGTTAGTATACATAAACAAGTAACTGTATCTCTTCTTCTTTCTGTTTGTTTTTTGCCTAAGAAGGAATTATATTCTGTCTCACTGCACTAGCTTAGCATCCCCTAATGTGCACTACCAAAGTAATTCATCATTACCAAGCCTTCAAATTATTCTTGTGTTGATTAAATTAGTAAATGCAATCACAATCTGAAGAGAGTTAATTGAGAGAATTTATTTGGGCCTGACAGTTTTATGCATGTTTGATTAAGTATTATAAGGTTTGTTTTTGATTTTCCATAATTTAACATTAAATTCTGCGCTGGGGGCCCATCAACCATTAACAACCAAAATAAACTCTTTTAAGGGGCATATATTCATGATTTATTTCTAAATGCAATATCTTCTCAGAATTGTTTTGTGCTGTTGCCAAAATGACAAATATGTTTAAAGTAATAGTTCGAGCCTTCTGGTTTACTCCATAAATCTTTTGAAATGCAAGCAAATCATTAAAAGTTTTGAAAGAAGTACAAGTTAACATTTATATTGCAACAAGTGACATATAAATGTGTATGTTTGTCTTCTATGCATGTCATAAAATATATTGGATGTTCATGGCTGATATGACTGGTACTAATAGCGTGCCAGCAGAGAATGATAAGTTTTGTCACAAATCTCAGATGCTGTCAAAACAAAACCATGTAATTAACACAAATGGCAAGAATGTTTTCCTTCAGATTAGCTCAAATTTAACTAAAGTCCCATACAGGGAAACGTTCCCTGCTAGCTGTCAACTTCCTGAGGCCTAGCCAAATCAAACCCTTTGCTGTAATAATGCTGCTCGTGTTTTTTTTTTTTGGGGGGGGGGGGGAGTAAGATACTTCTGTATCCACCTTCAAATGATTGATTGAGTAACTTGCAATGAAGATGTTAGTTGGCTGTAATAAATAGCACTATCTGCTTTTGATTCTGTAAGGGAGTGTATAGGCTCCCTTACTGGAGTAAGATAATGTAGACTAAACATAACTTTTGTAAAATAATTTACTTTTACCTTACAGTAGTTATTTTTAGCATATTGGAAGAAAAGATGACTCTGGCCCATCCCTCCTGACACTAGACCAGTCACAATAAACATCCCTTTTTTTTATGTCTAATGCAATTTGTGTTGTGTCAGTGGGGCAGGCCAGAGTTATGCTTTCTTTGGATATGCAGAAAATACAATAATTGTGGTTAAAAAAAATTACTTTACCCAGGTTTTTTAGTTCACAGTAGTTCAGTTCAGTAATGGAGCCTCGATGCCTGACATGGAGCATGGTCAGTTGCATCTATGCTACACTGTGTTCAAAGCATGAAATGTCCAGGTTGCCAGGGTCATGCCCCCTAAACCATATGCAGCCGACACAGGCAACCCTCAGTGTGGCACCCCCTTAAAGGGCTAGTGCAGATGGATTGTGCATGCGTGTGTATATGCTGTGAGCAGCAGTATACCTGGGATACAGGACATGTTAAACCATGTTACCACCACCAAATCAGGATATACTGTAACAGGGTCACACAGCACTGTGCAGTCCTACATAGAAATGTCACTGTCACTAATAATAAATGTACTGCTGTGTGTGGATGAACTGGAGTGGTACATATTGTGACAGAGTGGTAGATGGAATTTATGTCAGCAGAAGAATGGATAAACTTCTGTTCCCTTTTTAGAAATGCTGAAAGGGTTAAACAAAGTTCTGGAAGCATCCAGGTAGGGGGCTAATCAAGCACAGAAAGTTCTGAGGTATCCAGGTAGGGAACTAATCAAATACAGAAATCTCTGCAAGCATCCAAGTAAGGAACTAATCAAACATAGCTGCAGTCAATGTTGTTTAGGGGCAGTGTATAAAACCCACCTAGGCAACACAGGAGAGAGAGAGAGAGAGGTCTGGGGGAAAGTTGTGCTATAAATGGCAAGTTCAAGCTACAGCGACCTTTGGAAAGGACTGTGAAGCTTGTAAGTGGACTTTATGATACTACCTGGAGGCTGGGAACCAGAGAAGCTGGTAACCAGAGGTAGTGAGGGTTTACTTTGTTTCGTTAGAACTCAAGGCAGGAGTAGGATTTTGTTTATGTTTGTTTAAGGGGCTGCGACCACATTCACTTGGAGACCAAGCTGCATTAAATAAATGGCACTGTTTTATTTGGCCTCAAACTGCATATATTATCCTTGGACACACCAACACCAGCTCACCCCAGGGAAATGACAGAGGATACTCTACCACAATACGCAGGTGTCCATGAATGTGCAAGTGTCACCTAGATCTAGCTATGCTCATTAAACTTCTGTGTCTGGAGTGTTTCTGGTTTCACAGAGCCACAGTGATGAAGATCTGCACACTACAGGACCCCCAGCAGCAAAACAGAACCAGATAAAATCATGCACTAGATGTATGCACCAGGATGCTTGTAGCCTTCTCTTTCTATGCCACTGGGTTATTTCAGGGCATCACAGAGAATATGACGGGCCTGAGCCAAGCACAGTCTTTGGGTGCATATCACCAATTTAACTGCACTTATAGACCATGTTGGGGGACTACACACTGTACACATGGCAACTACAGGTGCAGACCTGAGAGCTACCAAAGAGGCATTAACAGTCATCACTGGTTCCCATGATGTTGTGGGGGCAATAGACCATACATACGGTATTATTTATTTCATTTTTGGTGAGTGGGAAAGAAGGACTAGACAATAACGCATATTTTTAGCCTTGTCCCAGGGAGGTGGAGGGGATATAGATGCAAACCAACTGAAAACCTGATTAAGCTGTTGGTGGCATTTTTAGTGAACAGGAAAATTTGATCAGGACACCAGGGAAATTCCCCTATTCTTTGGTAGGGGGCACTGTGGTGCAATCATGGAGGAGCCCAGTTTGATTCCTGTAGAAGATGTGGGAGGAGGTGTGGAGTGGACCTCTCCTCATTCAGCTGCTTTCTTTTACTCATGATAAAGTTTCTGCACATCCTGCACAAGACTTGCAGACTGCAAGGGATCCAAAATAATGGAGATTTCCCTGCAATGTCAACAGGCAGCTTTAAAAGCTCAGCTGTTATTTGTGGAAGAACAGTTTGCTCCACTACAAAACCATATGGAGGAAGAAAAAAATGAAAATATACGGACAACTCCCCAATGACCCAGAGGAAAGAAGGATCAGCGAAACTCTTTGTATTTGGCCCCAGGCAATGTACCCTGGATAATGCCAGAGAAGCCATACCCAACCTGAGCCAAACTGAGACAAGTAGCATGGAATGGTCACCGGAGCTGGCGCTCCAAAAGGCAGGATGGGTCCTCAACGTAAAAGGCATCTGGGTTCCGACCCTGATATCCCATTACCTGGAGAAAATCTGACGGTCACATCAGATTCTGAAAACAAACTGTTTATTGAAGAACCCAAAATGCTAGACCAAGCAAAGGGACAGCAAACAGCTAATCAAACCCCAGTCTTTACAATAAATGGTTTGCAAAATGCACAAGGGACTGAACCCACTAAATCAAGTGGAAATGGTGCTGAAAATCTTACTGAACAAGGCAGATGTAAGAATCTGGGTCAAGGGACAGCTAAATCTAACCAAGGAGCAGGTCCTGTGATGAGGAGGTGGCTTGAAGACTCTCATAATAAGCACACAAATGCAGCGTCTAACACAGGGAAGAAATCAGGCTCCACAGATCAGACAGAAGGGGCACAAACACAGGATAATCCCGGTACAAACCTAACTTATGCAGGTCTTTTTCACAAACAAATTGACCTTGCAAAATGTTGAAACGCTGTTAGGCTGAGATTCTTGGGCCCAAGGGAAGAAACACTAGACAGATTTTATATTGGGAAAACACTCATCAAACAATCATTAGGTTTTTCTCCATCCGAGGTTTATGCATTAATACATACCCCAGGAGAAGCAACTTATGATGTCAGTTTTCAAATACCAGAACAGTTGGAACAGTTTTGGTGTAAATACTCCCTGCTCAAAACCAATCCCTTGAGGGTACCTTTCTCAGTAATCCCCCTTACCAAGCAGCCTTTTAGGGTTGTAACCATCCTCTTTAGGAATGAAGGGGTGAACATTACAGACATCCTATTTTGGATAGAGAAAAAATGTACAGTACAATGTAAACCTGAGCCCATAATAGATGACAAAGGTTTTTGGAATGGAGGGTTGGAGTTAAAAGTCAGATTACAACAAACTTTGAATGATATTGTACACCTTCCCAACTGTTTCTTCATTGGCTGTGATAAGGGCTTTATTTTCTACCCTGGGCAACCAGGAGCCTTTTTCAAATATGGATCCAAAAGACATATAAGCCCCAACTGTGAAGCTTCAAAATGTGCACATTGTGGTGAATTGGGACATGTAAGTGTGCACTGGACAACAGGACACAGAAGGTAATTGTAAATGGAGTCCACTCTGAAGAAAGGGCGGTTACTAGTGGGGTACCACAGGGTTCAGTATTGGGTCCAGTCCTTTTTAATGTCTTCATCAGTGACATTGCAGAGGGACTGGAAGGAAAAGTATGCCTTTTTGCAGATGACACAAAGATCTGCAACAGGGTTGATACACAAGGAGGTGTGGAAAGGATGAAAAGGGACTTGGCAAGAGTTGGAGGAATGGTCAGACGTATGGCAGCTAAGTTCAATGCAAAAAGTGCAAAATAATGCACCTGGGAAACAAGAACCCAGGAAGAATACACAATGGGTGGGGAGGTAGTAACAACAACAAAACAGGAAAGGGACCTGGGGTAATCATATCAGATGACCTTAAGGTTAGCAAGCAATGGGAGAAGGCAGTAGGGAGGGCCGGGGTATACTGGGATGTATAGGGAGAGGCATCAGCAGCAGAAAACAGGAAGTTGTTATCCCTCTGTACAGACAGTTGGTGAGACCCCATCTGGAATACTGTGTCCAGTTCTGGAGACCCCATCTCCGCAAGGACATAGACAGGATAGAGGCAGTCCAGAGATGGGCAACTAAAATGGTGCAGGGTCTGCAAGAGAAGCCATATGAGGAGAGACTAAAGGAGCTTAATATGTATACCCTTGAGGAAAGAAGGGAGAGGAGGGACAAGATAGAAACTTTCAAGTACCTCAAGGGAATCAACAAAGTCCAAGAGGGTAGCATCTTTCAGAAAAGAGACTTGCAAGAACAAGGGACAATTTAAAGATAGAAGGAGGGCAGTTCAGGGCAATGTGAGGAAGTATTATTTCACAGAGAGGGTAGTGGATGCATGGAACAGCCTTCCTGAGGAAGTTGAGGAGTCTAAAACTTGGGAGAATTCAAGAATGCATGGGGCAGACATAAGGTAATTCTTGTGGGGGGCAGGAAGATATAGGCTGTTGGTTAACTAGGATCTGCGGCTTATCCTGTAGGTAGGGAAATGGGCAGACTAGATGGGCCTAGTGGTCCTTATCTGCCGTCAAAGTCTATGTTTCTATGCACTGTTTTAATACAACTCGCTGTAGTTTATGTGAGGAGGAAGGTTATGGATTCACAGACTGTCCATGGGCCTCAAAAGACAATGATAATGTGGAATATGGGATCTAGGACTTTCACATACATAAAGCTTCCAAACATCCCCATGGGTTTCAAAGGAACACACACAGTCCTGATAGATGAGAGACTCCTTCACAAGAGGGGACAGAGCCCCCCCCCCCGAGACAGGAGGCACCAGCTATGGAACAACAAAATATTTCATCCACTTCCTCTACACATATGCCACCTCCACCTCCTGTGCCTGACCCAGAATTTACTGAAGAGATTAAGAAAAAAAGGTGGTAGGCCAAAGAAACCAGTAAAACTTCCACAAATTACTGAAGCCGAATCACTTTCTGAACAAAACAGATCTGCGGCCTTTCAATGGGGGGAAACAGCAATGGAGGGTGACATGGACACAATGTCAGAATCTTCCACACAGATCCGATAGCAGGCTGTAAGAGTGACTTCAGGTATGACGTCAGTTCCATCTTCTAGGAGCTAAGCGAGATGCCGGATGCCCGCACCAGACTAAGAAGCCGCACGTGAAGGATTCCCCTGAACTGACTTTTCTCTGTTTTAATTTTGCTCAGTTTGCCTGCTGCTACTTTTCTTTCAGTATATACAAACTTGTAAGTTGCACCGCACCGTGCGACAGCATATCATTTATGCAGTTGGACGCGAACCGAAAAGAGTAAAGAGACGCACCTTTTCAGAGCAACATGAAAGGGACTGGTGGTATTCTTTATTGTTTCCTCTTTACCTGAAACTAACCTTTGTCATGGAAAACTACAGCACATGTGGTAAACGACTCGAGGTGGTGAGTAACTTTACAATTGTATGAGCTTGAATTGCCACCCGAGTTGATAAGCGAGGGGAAAAGTACACAGTAAGGCTTTATATCCTGTTAAGCTATTTACAAATATAGAAAGAGCATTTGGAACACAGGACTAGGCAAATTAAACCCAACAGCACTATATGAGAGAGAAGGAAGCCCGCGATGTGAGCTGCTTAGCAAATTACTAGCAAACTTGAAAGAAAACCTATGCATGAGCTTTCAGCTCAGTGGAAAAAACGAGCAAAGGAAATTTTAGCCTCTTTTTCTTTCTTCACGGCTGTGTATCTAGTGAGATTTTGGCAGCACACTAAACTGGGCATACAGGCAGATTACTGAGGCATGTCTAATTCAATATGGAGAGTGAGAGAAATTACAAGGCAACGGGGTAAATACAAACCACAGGGAACTGACAAAAGTGCAGAAACACCTGCATTAGAAGCACCTGCTCAATTTACTCTCTCTCCATCTCCAATAGCTCTTAACACTAACTTAATTGGGAACAGACCTATTTCTCATATCCATATCCATCAGACAATATTCTAAACCCCAATACAGAAAACAAGACATAAAAAAATGCAACAATCTGTTGCACACTTGGTGTTACAGGGAATGGAAGAAAAGAAAGACAAGAATCAAATGAGAAAATGAGAAGAACAAGAGGAAGGAGAAAGGGGAAGAGAAGAAGAAGACAGAGAAAGAAAAATAAAGAAATTAACTTAATTGAGAGCACAGCATTATGAAGAAAAATAAAGATGAAGGAATGATGTGGAGATGTGGAAAAAAGAAAGAAAGAAAGAAAGAAAGAAAGAATAGAAAATAAAACAATTAATACCCTTATCTGGGCAGCTTTAACTGGCAAAACAGATGACACTAATGGCATCTAGGCTACTACCGGGGGAGGGACGGAGAAAAAACACTTTCTCCAAAGGTTCATAGGGCACTGTGGTGTAATGAACTTGGTGAAGGGATGCACATGATAATTAAAAATATAATACTAAAATACAACCAACAAGAAATTAAAAATAAGAAGCTGATCCATGAGTCTATTCAGGATATAAAAAGTAAAAGCAGTAAAATACAATGGCAGCTACGCTACGTATAGCAACATGGAATGTTAAAGGGTTAAGACACCATATCAAAATGAATAAAATTATAAACTATCTAAATAAAAAGCAGATCAATTGTATATTAATGCAGGAGACCCACTTTCTGGACAAAGAGATTCAGTGGTTTCAGTAAAAATGGGGATCAGTTTTTTTTTTATCATTTAACTCAAGCTCAAGGAGTGTAGCAATTTTTTTTCACAAAAAGGCATTTAGACCACATTTTATCAAAAGTAGTATAGATAAAAATGGTAGATATATAATTTTACAGTTGGGACTTGGGTTTGAACGTTTTACCTTAGCTACAATATACAGTCCGAGCAATAATAATCCTAATTTGTACACACATTTTTTTTTTTTACAGTTATCAACATACAACCCCCCATATATTATACGGGGTGATTTCAACTTGGTATTAAATAAACAGGATAGAACTTTCAACTCTACAGATTACCATAAATCATCTATTAGAATAATTAAAAATGTTATGGAGGACTATAAATTGATTGATCCTTGGGTACAATATAAGTCCTGTTCATGACAATTTTCTTATTATTCAAGTGTACATCATTCATACTCCCATATTGATTATTTTTTTTATATCTGAAGCACTCAATTATATGATAAAAAAACATAAACTATCCAGGAATCGTAATTTCAGACCACTCTCCTTGTACTTTAGACATAGAATAGCTCAGATCATCTCAAATAATTAAAAACTGGAAAATGGATGTCACCTTATTTAAAGATCAAGAAACATACATTACAATAATAGCGCTTGAAATTAAAGACTTTTTTAACAGGAATACTGAACAAGACACTAATATTCTAGTGATATTGGATGCTTTTAAGGAATGGATGTGGGGAAGACTACAAAAGTTATATGGGAGAAGAAAATAAATGGGAACAACAAAAAAATTAGAAGATGAAATATACACTCTAGAACAATTACATACAAGAGCACTAGATAAGCATACTTATAATACATTGATACAAAAAAGGAAGCACATAATACCCTATTAACAGAACAGGCAGAAAAACAAATCATGCAAGCTAAATCATATTACTATATGAATTTCGATGAACCTCTTAAATTCTTGGCATGGCAATTTAAAAAAGACCAAAAGAACAATCAAATTATACAAATAAGAGATAAAATAGGAAATCTCCATAGGTAACCTATTGAAATGAGTGAAATATTTACAGAATTTTATAAGGCGTTATATACATCAGAAACAGACAAGAACATCGATACACGAAGCAATTTTTTTTAGAAAAAATGGATCTAAAACAATTGTCATTTGATCAGAAGAATATATTAGACTCCCCTATAACACCTTTAAAAGTTGAGACTGCAATAGGGGATCTTAAATCTGGTAAAGCCCCTGGTCCTGATGGCTGTCAAGCAGAATTCTTTAAGAAGTATAAAGAGATATTCACACCAATCCTTGCAACACTATTTAATAAAATAAATTTATATAACCAAATGCCTAGTTCTTTTAATGAAGTCCACATGCATGTATTTCACAAGTTAGGGAATAATCCAGAATATTGCCAGTCATATAGACCTATCTCCCTACTTAATGCCGATTACAAAATATTAGCAAAAGTTCTTGCTAATAGAGTGGAAAGAACTTTACCAGACCTAATTAACCAGGACCAAAATGGATTTATCAAGGAGGAGAAAAATAATGGAAAATATTAGAAGGACTTTAAATATAATAACACATCAGAAGCAAAATGCTATTCTCTGCACAGTTGATGCAGAAAAAACTTCTGACCATGTAGAGTGGAGCTTCATTATAGCAACACTGCATAAAATTAATTTTGGATTAAATTTTATTAATTGGGTTAAAAATCTCTATCAGGCTCCAACTGCACAAATCAAGATAAATAATGTACTTTCCTCCACCATTAAACTCTCCAGGGGTACAAGGCAGGGTTGCCCAATCGCCCTGTTAATCTTTGCCTGAGTGACAGAATCCCTAGCTGAAGCTATTAGATGTAGCCCCATAATTAGAAGTATTCAATATCAAGATAAAAAATGTAAAATAAACCTCTATGCAGATGATGCCTTACTATTTTTAACTAAATGCCAGGATTCACAAGATGAATTTACTAGAATCACAGAAGAATATGGGAAAGCCTCTGGCTATAAAATTAATCTTCAAAAGTCATTAATTATCAGACTAAATAATAAACTTAACACAAATTCACTAAAGAACTTCCCCTCCTCTTGCTGATCTCTCAGCCCCAGATCAGGGAAACATCTGAGTGGCCGGGGCTACCTGGGCCAGCCATCCACACCACCACTGCTCACTGCCAAGGAACCCTCCTCTTGCTGGTAAGCTCCCAGGCCAAATCGAGAAGAGCTGAAAAGATCCCATTGGCCGCTGCCTGTTGCTTCCATCTCCTGTTGGACTGTTGTGCTCCACACGGCCACTGATTGGCTTTCAATCTTGACTGATTCACACTGTTCTGCTGGGCTCTGCGCCCATAGACTTCAGTGGGTTTCAGAAGAAAATGTTGGCTAAATTGATAGACAGCTTGCTTATTTTTCTGTTAAAGTCTCAGTGAATGTGTAGACCAGTCTTGATGTTCTTAGCACTTGACTTCTAAAAACTCCGGTTCTCAGCCGATAATCTAGGCTAAATTACTAGGCCGTTTGATATTTTTTAGTCAAAGTCAAAATTAATTGTGTAGACCTGCCTAAATGTTTTAGCATTGAACTGTAAAGTGCAGTTGGAAACTGCTGCAATTTAGAGCTGTGAAGTAATTCCTGCCCCTCTGCATTCACTCTCTTCTCCACCCTCCCCACTGCTAAACCCTGCATCTCTCTTCTCCTCCCCTTGTAAATTTCATATTCTACTAAATCTCCCCTCTGTCCTCCCTCTGGTGCCAGTTCAAGCTTATTTCTCTTGTCTGTGGCAGCCTCCCCCCCACCTCTCTGCCAAATTCCCCTCTGTCTCTCCACTGCACACGCCCCTGATTTACTCTCCAGTGTCACCCTTTGTTATTACTGTGACTCACATTCTGTTGCTCTGTTCCTTCCCTCAGATCTCTCAGCCCCTGTTTGGGGAAACATCTGAGCAGTCACGGCTACCTAGGCCAGCCATCCACACCACCATTGCTCACCGCCAAGGAACCCTCCTCTTGCTAGCAAGCTCCCAGGTCAAACCGGGAAGTGCTGAAAGGCTCCCATTGGCTGTTGCCTGTTGCTTCCATCTCCTGTTGGACTGTTGTGCTCCACGAGGCCACTGATTGGCCCTGCAATCTTGACTGATTTAAACTGTTCTGCTGGGATCTGTGTCCACAGACTACAGTGAGTTTCGGAAGAAAATTTTCACCCACCCCCTCCCCCACCTCCTACCTTAATTAAATAGGCCTTAGCTCTGCCCACTTCTGCCTAGGGAACCACCCTTTTGTTTCCTATTGGATACTCTCTCTCTCCCCTGTACCTCCTCTCTTTACTGCCCACTCTCCCTCCTCCCTGCTCCTCCTCCCCCTATACTAATCAACTCAGTCCCCTCACTGCCCCTACCTCCTTTCTGTGCCTGACACCCTCCTTAAATCTCCTACTGCCAGCCACTCTGTCACTCCATGACTAACCAACCCCACTTTGGCATTCCGTAGCTCCCACGCACCCTTTCACTCCTGAACTCTATTCTAGAGCTGCTACCTCCTGTCTCCCTGTCTTGTTAAATTCTTTAATGCCCCCCACTACCTCTCTGCTACATCCTCCTCTTTTGCTACTGCCCTTGTCTCTTCACTGCTCCACCCTCTGCTTGTTCTCCCTCAGCCACCTGCTTACCTATTTGCCCCTTTCCCCAAACCTCCATCTCATTGCCTACCTCCTGCCACTTTCACTAGCTGCCTCCCACCTACCCAGCACCCCGTGCCTGCTCTTCCCCCACCATTCACATTGAATCATGTATGACACCGGTACTCTGTACCTCTTTCTCCTCACCTTATTTGCCCTCTTCCCACTCCTACATCCCCCCTGCTCATGCTTCCCCACTGTCCTGAACATCTACCAACTCACGCTCCCTCACCCCCTCCATGGTACCCTCCCTCTCTATCTCATGTACCCGCCTTGGGCATCTCCAATCACTATGAAATGGCCCTCTCCCCCAAATGGCCATTGGGTACTCCCCCGTCCACCACTACTATTACCACGCTTTACCCACGGCTCTACCCATTTACTTGGCCTGGTGAATCTCAGGGTTCTCTTGCCCCCAAAAAATAGGTGCCAGTCATGGGTATCTCACACCAGTACTCTAAAACATATACATCTTCTCCTGCTTTTGTCGGGAAACATTCATCCCAATCCCAGACCAGCCCCTACAATAAGAACAACTCAGACCAATCAACCAGGATCCCTCTCAATAATCTCACTTAACATATGCAGTCTTCTTCACAAACTTGACACCCTTCAGACTTTTGCCTGCCAGCATAACCCAGACATACTAGCAGTCATAGAAACCTGGCTCTCACCTTCAGTTCCCGACCATGCTCTCACCCTCCCTGGGTATAATGTCTATCGGCTTGATCGAACATAGACAACAGAGGTGGTGGTTGCGCCCTGTATTTTAAGGACACGATCCAGGGGCACCTCATCAACTTAACACCCCAAATCACCACTGCACAGATTCTTCCTGTCAAGATCCTTCTCGGTGTACACAATAACACCATCACAGTTGTCACAGTCTACATTCCACCGAGAGATCAAGGTAATGGGCTTAACGTGGTCCTGGAGTTTAGCAAATCTCTCTCACCTGACTCAGAAACCATCCTCTTCAGTGACTTTAATATTAACTGGCCTGCTGCAGAGGCAGGGGCATACAGGGACTTGATAGTGGCAGCAAACCTTTCTCAGATGGTTAGCTCCCCAACCAGGACAAACTATAAAATGGATACCAGCACCCTTCTGGATTGGATCATAACAAGCCATCCCGCCAGGATCACAAACACCACTGTCCTCCCTGACACACTTAGTGACCACTCCCCTGTTATCTGCTACTGGTCCAATAAATTCATCAAGCCCCCCCAAAATCATTACTACCGAGTTCTACCTAGAGGCAAGCTACCTCATCTCAAAACCTTCCTTTGTCAACAGGATTGGTCCCCATTTCTCACTGCAACCAATGTGAACACCGCACTGGAACACTTCATCAGGATCTTCAACCAAGCATGCAACATATTTGCACCTCTCAAGAAGCGCAAGGCCAAAGCCCTATGCAACCCCTGGCTCACCGGAGACCTACTTAGATGACTAAAAGCTCGAGACCACCTTTGGGAGATTGCCAGAAACACCAGGAGACAAGTTGATATTGCTAACTATAAATGTGTATGAAATGACTGCACCAAATATATCCAGGATATGAAGACCACCTATTTCCATAATGCTCTCACTAACTCATGGGGCAACGGTAGAGACTTCTGGAATAACATTAAAGAAGTCACCGGGAAGCAATCTAAATCACCTCTGTCAGTACTCAGCATAAATGGTGAAACTACACTTGACCAGAAACTCATTGCTGATTCATTCAATGACACCTTCACGGACCTCAGTGCTGTACTCCCACAGGGTTTTTTCAATGAGGTGGTTCCGCTTGCCCCCCCAGCCACCTCCAGCCACCCTCCCTTCTACTTTGAAGCAGTAAAAATGCATCAAGTCTGCAGCTACATTACCAAAGCCATTTGCAACTCCAGAGCTAGCAGTGACTCCCTCGAACTCAAACTGCTATCACTCACACTTGAAGAAGTACTCCGACCACTGACCAGGATTTTCAACCTCTCCCTCAGCCAGTTCCCTGACTTATGAAAATCTGCCACGGTAACCCCAATTCCTAAAAGTGGTGACTAAACAGCTACTGAGAATTACCATCCAATTTCCATCCTACCTCCACTCTCCAAGGCCTTAAAATGGATTGTGTCAGACCAGCTCACCAACTTCCTAGACAATCATAACATCCTGTGCAAGGAGCAACATGGCTTTAGAAAAGGTCATAGCACCTCCACGGCACTACTTGAATTCACTGGTGCAATCCATCACTCGTTTGATAACAGTCATCTTACTGGGTCCACCTTCATTGACTTAACTAAAGCCTTTGATACCTTCAACCACAATCTCCTACTCATCCAGCTTCGACCAGCAGGGCTGTCACCTAACTCGGTGAACTGGTTCAAAAGCTACTTAGACAACCGCTCCCAAAGAGTGAGAATCGCTGGCACACTCTCAGACCAAAGATCAGTCCGGTCTGGTGTCCCACAGGGCTCAATCTTGAGCCCCTCTCCTTTTCAGCCTTTTTCTGAGCTCACTGCCAGAATCCTGCCCTGATCAGATCCTACCCTACATGGATGATGCTGTCATCCTGGCATCCCACCATGATCCAGTCCATCTGCAAGGTAACCTCCAACAGGCCTTCTCTGCAGTCGAAAACTGGTTCACAAAACACAGACTAATTCTTAACCAGAAAAAAACAAAGACCATGATTTTCTGAAGCTCCCAAAACAAATACAAACAATATCAGCTCTCCATTAAAACCAAGCAAGGAATCAGCCTCGAACAAGTTCATACCTTCAAATACCTCGGCCTCACCCTCGACCGTAATCTCTCCTATGTCCCACACATCAATAATGTGGCAAAAGTAGCCAACACCAGGATGGGCCTACTATTCTGACATAGGAAACATCTAACCCCAGAAGCTCTGTCCATAGCTGTCCAGAGCTCCATCATCAGCATCATTGACTATGGTCTCATTACCTATGGATCTGCCACAACCTCATCTCTCAGGCGTGTTTTGACTTCCCTCAATCAAGCCTGCTGACTCGTTACTGGTTCCCACCGTCTCACCCACACCTGCGAACTCTACTCCAAAACAGGATGGCTGCAACTGAACAACTGAATCAAATACCAAACCTGCATCACTGCTAAGTAAATCATGATGGGAAAGGCACCACCAGGAGTCAGCACCCTCCTCAAACCCAAAATCCAACCCATAACACCAGGAGCTCTAAGCCCCAAATCCTTCAAATCCCCGCTGCCGACGTCCCAAGGCCAAAGATCGATTACTTACAGGGCTCGAAGTTGGGTCAATGAGCTCTCTAGAGACATCTCTATCTACAGCAACACTTGAGCATTCAAAAAAAAGCTCTGCCGCTCTATAACTGGCACCTCCACCTGTGCTTGCACCCCATAATATCTTCATTCCCTATGCTGCTTCTGACCTTATAGGTGTCAGTTTCTGCCCTCTCTTCTTGCACTTATCTGTCCAATGCAACTTCCAATGCACTTACCCTGTGTCTCTCCTGTCAAGGCCCCTCGGCTGCCTCACCCTGACCCTCTATGCCTATGCCTTCCCCTACCCTCAGCCCTCTCCCCTTCTTTCCCTCTTCCTCCTATTGTTTCTTGAGTTACTCATCGCTCAGTCTGATTTTGTTAAGCAAAGTTAATGTCTAAAACCATGTACTTAACTGTTTTATGTTTTAGTGTCTGTTACCCTGTAACCAGCATGATGTGGAACCTTTGTAAAAGAGCCTTGGCTCAAAGGTACTTTGTAATCCTAGACACAAATAAAAATAAATAAAAATAAATAAAATGCCCTGTAGTGGAGGCTTTCAAATATTTAGGGATAAAGCTTACTAATGATATAAAGGATCAATATGAATTAAATTTAGAGCCTCTGTTACAAGAGATAAAAAAAAGACACAGATCGACGGTCCTCTCTACCATTATCTTTATTAGGAAGAGTCAACATCATAAAAATGCAAATTCTACCTAAAATATTGTATGTATTTCAATCTCTCCCAATTAATATTCCCATGCAGTATTTTACAAATCTCAAAAAAATAATCACAAATTTCATATGGCGAAATAAAAACCCAAGAATATCAAATAAAAAATTAATACAACCAAAAGAACATGGAAGCCTTTCTCTTCCTGATTTTTATAAATATTATCTGGTGTCCCAAATAACTAATTTAGCACTGGCTTAATCTTCACCAATATCTGTGTTTAACAGCTGAAATAGAAACTACTATGTTTGATTATACTCCTCCTCTAAATTTACTCTTCTCTGGGTATTACAGAAATAATAAAAATAAGGATGAAGGCCATCCAGTTACAGTTATAACAATCAGAGTCTGGTATGAAATTCTTAAAATTATAAAATGTAATATAGGAGTCACTCAATATTCCCCAATATATAATAATTACCATTTTCTTCCCTCTATAAATGATAAAATATATAAGCAATGGCACACATTAGGCCTTTATGAATGTGGACAACTTTTTCATAACAACCAATTCAGAACATTTGACCAAATAAGAATCCAATATGGTATACCAACGAGCCATTCTTATAAATATTTGCAAATCAAACATTTCATAACCAAAACCAGGGGATCTCTGAAATTAGTCTTTACCCCATTTTGGACTTATTAACTGAACAAAAATCCAGTAAAAATGTAATTTCTAGATTATATGCAAGTTTATTTCCCACAACAATATCAGACATGAATATATTAAAACAAAGATGGAGTCATGACCTGGGAATTACAATATCAGAAGAATTATGGGCATTCATTCTCTCATTCTCCACTACCAATATTAAAGCATGTAAGTTACAACAGATACAATATAACATATTACACAGGACCCATCTTACTCCGTATAAGCTTCACAAAATGAAAATTAATTTATCAGGTAAATGTCCCAGATGCCTTAAAATAATGGGCTTATTAATACATCTAATTCACCAATGCCCATACTTATCAAACTTTTGGTCAAAAATCTTTCAAATCATTGATAAAACATTAAATACTGGCACA
Organism: Neoceratodus forsteri; assembly: GCA_016271365.2. Classification (NCBI taxonomy): domain Eukaryota; kingdom Metazoa; phylum Chordata; order Ceratodontiformes; family Ceratodontidae; genus Neoceratodus; species Neoceratodus forsteri. The sequence continues at coordinate 264,967,385 of JADMNL010000022.1, read as the reverse complement.
CATATCTCACCATTAATAACTTTCTTTTCAACATACGCGGACCTAAGGGACATTGATTAGTACCAACAAACTTTCCTTACCATAGCTATGATTCTTGCAAAAAAATGTGTATTGCTCAGATGGAGGGATTCAAACCCACCTGTAATAGATACATGCTTAATCTTACTGCTGGAAGCAATGAAAATGGAAGAAATTCAATACATAAGAGCAGAGCAAAGCACACTTTTTGGGAAAATATGGCAGCCCTTTAAAACATTGATAAATCGGGGTATACCTTAAACTTAATATCAAATTAGTTTAGATGATAACAATAATACGGACTCATGGATCATTAAATAGGCAAATGTAGTGCATGGGTTATGATGAGGTAACTAGAAGTAATAGCATTTACTGATCTCAACCAGTATCAGACAATGTATGTTGTTTATATATTTCCTTCAGTAACAATCCGAACCCCACAGTTAAAAAAGGAAAAAAAAAAAGAATCTTCCACCCAGATGGAAATAAACTTGGGACAATGATCAACCTGTAGAGAAATAGACTAGATCTCGGAGGAGAAGGATGGGCACCCATGCCACAAGCAAAAAACCTCCCTGAGCTAGTTCCCTTAGTCTCCCTCTTACAATTTACATGTGGCATCATTGAATGTCAATAGTTTGCAGTCCGAAAGGAAAGGACTCAGTACATATGCAAACTTCCATAACACTAGCCTGGATGCTGTTTTTTTTTTTTTTCAGGATGTATGAGTGCATACTAAACTTGATAGGGAAAATGCCATTAGAGGGTGGATATGGGACCCTGGCTTCTAGTCTATGGGGGGAAACACTTGTACAGGGATGGGCTTCTGTTTTTTTTTCCCCCAGATACAGGTACTTCATATAGTTGACATTGAACCAGGAAGGGCCTTCCTCCTAGATGTTAATTTACAAGGGATGGAGTTTAGATTAATTAATATATATGCCCCACAAGGGGAAATATGAATGGGTACAACCATTTACAAAAATTAAACCCTTTTTGTTTTCTGCAAAAACTATAATTCTAGGTGGTGACTTCAACTGCAGCATGACATCACAGGATAGAGGTTTCCAAACTACTAAACTGTATACAGACACTAATTTCTTAAAAGAATTAATTAGGCAAGCAAATTTGAATGATGCTTTTCAGGAACTTTATTCTACTCCCCCCCCCCCCCCGGAACTTACTTTTGTCATACTAGATCTTCTAGAATAGATCATTTCTTTGTCTCCTCAAATTTACAGATTAAAAGCAAAGGCTTCGGTAGTTGCCACATCAGATCATAGCTTGATAGAAATGAAGATTACAGATAGTCCCAGACAGAGAAGGGGACCAGGAATATAGAAACTAAATACTAGCCTCTTAGAGAATCAAGCCATAGCTGAAAGTTTTGAGTATACTTTACATGCCCATAAATCTGTGTTTTTTCTATATGATTATAAGAATTCCTGGTGGGAGGATACAAAACGGGACATATCTGACTACTTCAAAAAAATGGGTAGGTTAAATGGAAGGTTAAGAACAGGTAGATATAGGGAACTGCGAGAACAACTACTCAACTTTCAACATGGCATAGAGAGGGTCTAGGAACTTTATGGCAAATTACAGGAAATAAAAAGAGATGACACAGGTTTCAATATGATAGGCAAAAAACATTGGAAAAGACACAATTTGGAATACAGGAAATCAGCTCATACGATCCATTTGATACCTATATTAAGGCCAGAGAAACAAAATCGTATCATACCTCCTGGACAAAAATGGGGTGACTATACATAATATCTTTGATATTATAAAAGAAATTGAAAAATTCATTACATGAAAGTTTATGGGGCACAAATTATGTAGAACATCCATTATAAAATGGCTGGAATCCTGTTATCTCCCTAAAGTACCTCAGGATTTCCACAAGATTTTAACAGAACAAATTACAACGGCAGAACTACAATCGGTGGTTAACACTTTAAAAATTAGGAATAACCCCCAAGGAAGATGGCTTGCCAGGTGAAATATATGAGAAAATAATCTAGGAATTGGGACTGAAGTGGTCCTGATTTACAATCAGGCACTGGAAAAAGGTATACTACCAGATGGTATGTATAGAGGAGTTTTAAAATTATTGTATAAATCAGGGGACAAAGGGGACTTATTAAACTGGAGACCAGTTACACTTTTGAATACTGATTGCAAAATCCTAACTAAAATTATAAGTAATAGATTACCATTAGTATTAGACATAATTCATTAGTCTGAATTCTACAGGGTCCCCTCAAGGAGAATCTCAGATGGTTTGATATCACTCAGAGAAATTTTTTGAGAGGTCAAGAGGGGGAAATTTTGGGCTACCTTCTAAGTCTTGATCAAAATAAAGCCTTTGACAAGGTAGAGTATGACTACCTCTGGGAGGTCTTGGCAGCATACAACTTTCTGGATGGAATAATAAGGTGGATACAGACATGCTATTTGAGGGTTTCTTTACTCCCTCACATGAATGAGTGATTGGGGAAACAGTGTGGCATTTCTAGAGGTGTAAGACGGAGGGGTGATCCCTAAACCCCTTATTGTACATTCTAATGATAGACCCTTTATTGCACAAGCTGAACCATATGGATAAAATAATAGGACTGACTTTACATAGTGAAGATTTTCCAATTTGCACACTAGTTTATGCAGATGATGTATGTCTAATCTTATCTGATTATGCATCTTGTATGGCAGCGAGTAAGGTGCTAACAGATTATTCCACAATTCCGGGCTCCTCAATAAATTATTTCAAATGTCGTGGTCTCCCCATTGGCCAGCCTGGAACACAATATTCACACATAGTGGGAATATATATCCACTCTGGGTACCATAAAATCCTGGGAATATATTTTGGAACTGGAAATATGTGTAAATTTAACTGGGATATGAAATTACAAGACGCGAAGGAAAAAGTCAGCCAGTGGAACAAGTGGAAAATGTCAAAATAAAAAAAGGATATTTATGATTAAAACTTACCTCATTCCCATATTTTTATACATCAGTAGTATCCCCCCCCCCAAAGAAATAGATATTACCTTATTAAACATTTTCTTCCAAAGTTTATGGAGCAGCAGGCTCAATCCACTTAAAAGAGATATCACATTCCAGCCACTGGACAAAGGAGGATTAAACATGGTAAATCCAGTTGTATTTTTCCATTGTACCTTCCTGTACATGAACATAGTAACTCTTCTTAGGTGTACACACAACATTTGGGCTGTCTGGATCTTGGATTCACTGTACCCAGTATTACGAAGATGGGAAGTACACCAATCTATTCCTAGACAGTCAGCAATGAAAAAGTGTATATCATTCCATCAGTAAATTAAAACTTCTGAAAATTACAATACTACAGTTAAAAACCCTGAATAGGAAAGATCTGTACAGCTATATTATGTTTCAATTTTACATGGAAGATCCCTGGTTTAGTCAAAGGCCTCATAGGGAAGTACAGCAGATCTATAAAATGCTCCTAGGGAAAATAATTCCACCGTACATGTGGGACCATTTGTGGCTCTGTGTACTTGGGAAGTTGGGAGTAAAAGGGAACATGAAGCACAAGAGTTTAACAGAAAGGGGCTGGCCTAGAGGGGAATCATGTGTTAATACTCCTGAAATGATGGAACACTTATATTTCCAGTGTCCTTTTGCTTGTTCCTTTTGGAGCTACTTACAGAAGAAATGGTTTACATCCCCCTTCCAACATATTGCTGAGGAAATTCTGTTTTTAGGTATAATGCCACAGGCTTGGTCCAAATATCAAGCAGAGACACTAAACTTGATATTATTGTTTATCAAATTCCAATTATAGTAGGCTAGATGTGCGTACACTCATAGGCAACAATTAATACCTATTGAACAAGACAAGTAGTATTTAATATAAATAAAGACATCCAGAGATTACAATCTATAAACAGAGAACATCAGACAAACAATTCAAAATTTGGTGGTTACATATTAGACTGGCTAGACATGGGGTGAAGGAGCCCTTAACACACTGATCAGGGTAACTAAAACTTATTTTTCTTGGTATAAGGGTTTATGTTTTATTTCACTATCTATAATATTTTTTTTCCCAGACGGGGCTATATGCATCAATACTTATTTTGTTTTACAGCTTTTGCTTTCTGTTATTCTTTGTTGTGTATTATGAGTATCTAGCAGTTTGAATAAAAAATTCCCCTACTCTTTTAGTGGGGGAAGGGTCTCTGATTTCATTATTTACTACACAGGCTTGGGGTTATAAACAGAGAAGTTGTTTTGGTGTATAATTGAATACTTCTTTATGTTTTCTTTTTCTTTTCTTATGATTTCATGTGAAGTAACACTATTTTGTATGTATTTTGCTTTTAAGTTATAATAAAAAAATTCTCCAATTCTTTTTGTGTTAGAGGTTCTGAATGATTACTCAGACGTATCTGGTGCAAAAAGTCAATCTCATTAAATGCAAGGGTATGGTACTTGGAGCTGGCCCAGCTAAATCAAAATGTACCAACACACTGCAGGGAGCATTCAGGTTAATGAACAATCAGTCACAGTCCTTGGTATTCAGTTTGGGCAAGTTGATTCCAGTCTGTTGAACTGGGAAAGGTGTCTGGAGACTGCACAAATAAAGTTAACTTATGGAAGGCTACAACTATAACAAAATGGATGACAGTCTTTCTGATCAAGACAATATTAATCCCATGTTTTTTTAATTTTTAGTTATGTGCCCCCCTCCACCGACCTACCTTAGAAGCTAAATTATACAGTGTTTTATTCTTTTTATCAGGTGGTATGGGGAAGCAGCCTAAACCCAGTAAAGAAAGAAGTAACCTATTTGGTACTAGCAGAAGGTGCTTTGGGGATGGTTAGTCCCCTGTTTTTTTTTTCTTTATATCTATATTTGTAAATACTAACCTGCATATGGCATTAGCTAATCCTGGGACAATATGGTCCCCATTCCTCTTAGTTTGGTTACTCCTTCACATAAATCCCTGGAGAAAGGGAAAGTTAAGCCTTCCCAGCCCTGGACAGACCTTGGGGCTACCACTTTATGGGAGGGAGGCTTTAATTAAGCTAGTACTGTGGAAAGTCCCCTTCGGCTCTGTGTCCGGTCAGCACAGGAAGTTTTATTTACACCTATCTTGAGTAATAATTTCTCTATGCAGCTTCACCTTCTATGGGCTCCATACAACTGGCAAACTGGACAGGGAACTGGCTGAGGGGGGGGCAGCAATGGGTGGTGGTGGTGGGGAGGGAACTCTCAGCACCTAGACCAGTGACAAGTGGAGTACCTCAGGGCTTTGTATGAGGTCCAGTGCTGTTTAGACTATTCATTTCAGATATCTCACACTAAGTTGGGAGCAGGATTAGTCTGTTCGCAGACGATAGTAAAATGGGGGTGGTAGCTGATGAAGTGGAAGGGTGGAAACAACTACAAGGGGACCTAACCAAACTGGAGGAGTGGTCAGAGAGGTGGCAGCTGGGCTTCAATGTGAAGAAATGCAAGGTTTTGCACTCTGGGGCAAAGAATCCAAATAGGGACTATTGGTTGGGTGGCATGAGACTGGGGAACACTGAGGAAGAGGACCTTGGGGTGTTGATAACGGGGAGCATGAACAACTCTGCTCAATGCAGGAAAGCTGCAGCTAAGGCTAACAAGATGCTGGGTGTATTGCAAGGGGATTCTCATCCAGGCATAGGGAAGTGATCCTGGCCCTCTACATGTCATTGGTCAGGCCACATTTGGAGTACTGTGTGCAGTACTGGTATCTGTTTCTGAAGAAGGACATTAAACTGCAGGAGGGAGTGCGGCGGAGGGTGCCAAAAATGTTATGGGGGATAGAGGGCAAAGCCTACGAGGACAGGCTATGTGAGCTGAATCTGTACACCCTGGAAGAGAGGAGGGATAGGGGGATATGATTGAAACATTCAAGTATTTGAAGGAGATAAACAAAGCTGGTCCTAATGGGTTGTTCATGCTGAGGAAAGGTAGGGACACACGAGGGCATGGGCTAAGATTAGAGGGTGGACGATTTAGGAGAGAGATGAGGAGACATTACTTCACAGAGAGGGTGGTTTTGAAGTGGAACACCCTATCAGAGAGGATGATATCATGTAAGATGGTGGGAAGTTTTAAAAAGGCATGGGACAGGGAACAAGGGAGGGTCTGGGTGAATAGTGCTCAGAACTGGGGGAATAGTGCTGAGAACATCCTGAAGATGGGGGAGGGGGTTGGGGAAGCTGCAAACCAGGGGTGCTAGCTGCACTCTCAAGCAGACTTTGATAGACCATGAGGTCTGTTTCTACTGGCAGTTTTGTATGTTCGTACATATGTTTGTATACTGCCTGTACAGGAAGGAGCATTTGGTGGTAAATATTTTGAGAGATACCAGAATACCAGCCACATGTGGACATTACAATGGCTTTGTTGTCATGGGAGACTAGGAGTGAGGGGACTCTGAAATATAAAGCCACTGAGGAAATATATCGCCCTAGATCTACCTGTAGACACATCTCTGAAACACAGTAGCACCCATTCCTAGATTGCCCTTTCACAAAAAAGGTTTGAGCCTTGTTAGGAATGGAATGGGGAAACAAAAAGTGGAGCACATTTAGCTATGAGAAACTAGTGCTGGGGATTTATGATAATACCTGGTTGTGATTTATTTATTTATTGAAGTCTAGGATTACAAATACTTTTGAACCAATGGTTCTTTTACAAAGGGTCCACGTCATACAAATTAATAACAGGTAAAACTAAAGTACAAAGTAAATCGAGCACAATAGCAAAATACAAAATACAGCAAACAAAGGCAATATGAGCAACAGAAGATGTTAACATAATTAACAAGGGTACGGGATCTAGAGGGGAGAAGCAGTAAGTCTCAGTAAAGGGGACAAGGTAAGGTTTTCAGGAGGGGGCATGAAGATAACAGGGGGAGGAGGAGAACAGAGAACAAAGATAGGGGATAAGGGAGGTAGAAGGAGAGAGAAACAGGGCAGTCATGGATGACCTTGTCAAGAAGGAGGGAGGCAAGGGAAGGGGAAAAGAGGAATTAGGTGTGTATAGGGCAATAAAAGGAGGGTGGGTAAAGCAGGATAATGCTGCCTGTGTCAGGTGAGGGAGAAAGGGGGCAGCAAGTAAGGGACTGAAACTGGGGCGAGGAGATAGGCCAGGTTCAGAAGGTCTTAGAGAGTCTCCAGGGATAGGTAGCTAGGGGCAGGATGGGGGAGTGAGGACAGGTGGAGGGAGGTGGAGGAAGTATGTTCGCTTGAGGATAATTGTGTAGGAAGGAGGGGTGACATGGAGAGGGACAGGGGAGAGAGATTAAAGTGCTAGATTGGAGTAAGGTGTACAGGGAGGGGGGGGAAAGGCGGGTGAAATGGAGGACCAGGGTGAGAAAGGAGAGGGCGGGGAGAGAAAAAGGTGGGGAGTGATTGCAGGCAGAAGGGGTATCACAAAACACAATCGCAGCTACTAAGGGTCATAAAGTGTTTGCAAAGCTTAAGTTTAAAGAGGTCTCGTTTAGGCTCATGCACAATTTCAGGGGAAGTGCATTAAGCCAGGTGATGGCCCTGTAGCAGAAGATGCACTGGGCTTGGGAGGTGCTACAGAATGGGACAAGGAATGTTAGTTTGGATGCACTGCATGTGGAACATGGGTTAATACAGGGCATTATGAGGGGCATGGTAGCAGGGGGAGTTAGGCTGAGGCAACGTTTCATGGCAAACAAGCAGGTTCGGTAGCTGATTCTGCCCTTAAGGTTAAGCCAATTTGTCTGTGCATAAAGGTCACATATGTACATATGTCTGTCTGCTCTGGAGAACAATCTACAGGATTTGTTTAGTGCTAGAGTGATTCAATTAAGGGTGGTATCAGTTGCGGCACCATAAATGATTAATCCATAGTCAAGGATGGAGATAATTGAACTGACAACTGCTTATCGTAGGGCCTCAAGAGTCAAATAATGTCTGTGCCGATACAAAACACCAATTCTGGAGTTAACCTCCTTTGAGATCTTATTAATGTGCAGAGCATAGGTTAGGTGGCAGTCAAGAGTGATACCAAAATATTTAAACTCCCATACTTGCTCTAGGGGCTGGTTGAGATTATTAAGGATGTTTAGGCAGGCGGTATTATGCCTGTTGCGCGGGTTTGAGAAGAGCATCACTTTTGCCTTTTTATAATTCAATAGGAGTTTATGTTGTGAGAACCAGGATTTGACTGACAGGAAGTCAGCTTGCAGCGCATTTGAGAGAGGGGTAGGTTGTGAGTGGCATACAAATAGAAGAGCATCCTCTGTGTAGAGGAGTATGTCGGTGTTGCAGACTTGGGGGAGGTTATTTAGAAAAAGGCTGAACAGTTATGGACCAAGGATAGATCCCTGGAGAACACCATAGCATATCGGAAGGCTTCTGGAGAGGGTCTCACCAATTTTGACTTGTTGGGTGCGGTTACTGAGGTAGCTTTTGAACCAACTAGTGACTTCGCTTGATAGGCCGAGGGACGGAAGCGTATTGAGCAGAATGGGGTGGTTAACAGTATCAAAGACCTTAGTGATGTCAATGAAAATAGATTCCAGTAGTTGGCCTTTGTCAAGTGCAATATGCATGTAGTTAGTTAACTCAAGTAAGGCAGTCATCATACTGTGAGCTTTTCTGAAACCATGCTGCTGGGGGTTTTGAATGGCATATTTGTCCAGGTAATCAGTCAGCTGGTCGGCCATAATCTGCTCAAGGGCTTTGGAGAGGGGCAGGAGGATCAATATGGGCCAGTAATTTGGGGGACACCAGAATACCCAGCCACATGTGGGACTTACAATGACTTTGTTGTCATGGGAGACTAGGAGTAAGGGGACTCTGAAACATAAAACCACTGAGGAAATATATCGCCTTAGATCTACCCATAGACAAATCTCTGAAACACGGTAGCACCTATTCCTAGATTGCCCTTTCACAAAACAATTTTGGGCCTTGTTAGGAATGGAATGGGGAAACCAAAAGTGGAGCACATTTAGCTATGAGAAACGAGTGCTGGGGATTTATGATAATACCTGGTTGGGATTTCATGAAAGCACACTTAGAGTAACCTTTTCTATAATTAAAATATTATCTTTAGCAAGTGCGGTGCACTCTCACAGTAAGACAAATTAAGTATTGGTAACCATTCCATATACGCCATATATGCTAATGAATTTAAGACTCACCTTAGGACCTAGTTTACTGCAGCATGGAATGTGTTTGCTTGACTTGCAGACTGGCCCAGCTTCACAGACCCCCAAGGATGACCTATGAATCTTGAAATTGGTAGACATCATAATGCAGTCATATTTGCTTTCCTGGGATTGTATAAAACAAGTCCTTTCTTTTAGTTTTCGTAGTGTAAATATTTTCTTATTCTATACTTCTTTAGTTTATCTTGCTTAACCTTTTTTTCTGTTTGGACTTGATGTATCTGTGATATGAGTTCGATGTATTGCATATTTCTGTCTTTCAGATTTAGAGTGGACCTCCTCTAAAGTTCAGTAAGGCCTTTGATTCAGTGACACACAACAACCTGCTGAAAAAGTTGAGGACCTGGGTGCAACCAAGTGCACAGTCAGATGGGTAGGTAATTGGCTTAGGGACAAAAAACAGAGAGTAGTGGTCAATGGGGTGAGGTCTGATGAAGGCACAGTGACTAGTGGTGTGCCCCAAGGCTCAGTGTTGGGGCCAGTCCTGTTTAATGCCTTTATCAGTGACATCAGCATACTGTAGGTATTCAAGGCAAAATTGCCCTATTCATGGACAATACCAAGCTAGGAGGAAGGGTTGACAGCAAGAAGGCAGTTAAAGACCTACAAAAGACCTACAGAGGCTGGAAAGATGGTCCAATGTCCGGCAGCTGCAGCTCAATGCAAAGAAATGTAAGCTGATGCATTTGGATAATGGGAACCCAAGGACAGAGTACCACCTCAACGGAGTCCAGCTCCATGCCACACAGGAAGAATGGGACCTAGGTGTCATCATAAGCAGCACCCTTAAAAAGACAAGCCAGTGCACCAAAGCTTATAGCAAGGCCAACAAAATGCTGGGGTGCATAGGGAGGGGATTTGACAGCAGGAGGAAGTAGGTAATACTGCCACTCTATAGGTCCCTGGTAAGGCCCTATCTGGAGCACTGTGTCCAGTTTTGGAGTCCACATCTGAAAAAGGATATAAGACCCAGTGGTGCTGAGGGTTGGGACACTGGCCACTACACCTCACACCATGCCGGTTACCCAGATTCGGGAATGACCTCGGGTCATCGGGGTGCCGACACGGGGGAGAGGGACGGAGCAGGATCAAGCAACCAAACAGCAGCTCTCCTCTCCTGGGTGGTTGTTGCCCCCCATAGTTCAGCTGCCACCAGGTGGTGGTTCAGGTGGCAGCAAGTTGGATGGGCACCTCTGAACACAGCAAAAGCATGCCTCCACACGCACACGTGTGTGCCCAAGGAAGGGGCGGATGAAAACAGGGGAAAAACACAGGATAAATACATAATAGAAAAGAAAAAGAAAAAGGATATAAATAGGTTAATGGCTGTTCAGAGAAGAGTGACCACAATGATCCAGGGCCTTCAAGTGCACTCATACAAGGTGCGTCTGGAAGCATTAAATATGTTCTCACTGGAGACAAGGAAGGAGAGGGGAGCTATGACTGAAACATACAAGTTCCTGAGAGGAATAAATAAGGTGCCATCCTCTGACCTGTTCAACAGAATTTCTGTTCTCTAACACTAGAGGACATAAGTGGAAGTTGGGTGGGGGGAGCTTCAAGAGGGAGCTTAGGAAACACAATTTTCAGAAAGAGTCATGGAACCATGGAATAAACTGTCAACTGAGGTAATGGAAGCAAAGTCCATGACATCATTCAAAATGAGGTGGGACAAGGCTAAAGCGTGATCAAAAGCAACAGGAGCAGTAGGAGGCATTAGGCAGAAGGGGGAGTTAGGTCTCCTTGATCTGAGAAGGTCCAAGGAACACATAGGCAGATTAGATGGACTCTTGGTCACCTTCCGCCATCTTCTTTTTTCTTTTTTTTCTGTGTTTCTTTTTTAATAAACTACCACTTATCTTTTCTTGTAGGGAGAAATGACGTCTATCTAGCAAGACGATGGATTCCAGAGGCTGCGTGTATTTTTAGGCATACGTTATGCCAGTTGTAATGTTGGGTTTATTAATGTGTATGCCCTTAAATCAAAGGCAGTAACAGTCAAGTTTGGTTCCATTCAGCCCTTTTTACACACTGCCTGTAATGTTCTGTTAGGTGAAGATTTCATTTGTGGGCTAATCCAGGAGGACAGGGTAGGTAACACAGAGAAGCTCTTCCACGATACAAATTTTTGAAACATTATGTATGACAGGAGCAGGCTAAAAGATCCCCTAGGAACCTTTTCTTCTAAACCAAAGCATAACTATTTTAGGGGTACAATGCCCTCTTGTATCAAATTTTGGTTGGTTTCTTGTGGTTATCATTGTCTGATGCATGCACTGTCCCAACTGGAATGTCAGACCACTGTTTACTCTGTATTAAAATTGGTGCCCTTCAAACCTGACCCTGGGGTCAGGGGTGTGTGGACTAAAAATGTATCTCCTGGTTAAGTGGGCAATTCACTTCAGGCCTGTTTCTTTTCACTGATTCAGGCTCAGAAATATGTATTTGTCACTTATGATGACCCTCTAATTTTGTGGGAGGTAGCCGAAAGGGATCTAAATCCTTTTTGCTGTCACAGACCAACCACATCCAGAAAAAAAAATACCTTAAGTGTTTGTTTCTCAGAACCCAACTTCAGAGGCTATTTTCATTGACTAAACAGACTGGGGTGGATTATTCTGCCAAAATTTCGCTTGTCAACCAGGACGTGCAAATGACTGCAATATAGTAGGTATGCCTCCCTTTTTATTGAGCAGAAATTTGGGGGCCAAGGGAAGGTCCAGCGGGTCAATCCCTGTGAGAGTTGTAGGAACAGGGATAATTGCAGAATTTTTCATCAGCTGAAGGATTCAGAGGGTCAGATGCACACTGCACAAAGGGATATTAAAGACAAAGTTGAAACACATGTGGGTCATTTTTTTGGTACCACTTCTGGAAATATGTCTGGCTTTATCAACTTTTTTGCTGACTTACATATTCCTGAGCCTTTAGCAAGGCATGCTGTCACTTTGGCAAAATAAATCTCAAGAGAAGAAATACAATGGTCAGTGAGCGCCCTCCATACCAGAATGGCATCAGGTTTTGATGGTCTCCCGAGGAAGGTATACAAAAGATTGATACCTGAAATATTAGCAGAATTGGCAGTTTTCAATTACATACTGACTTCCAAACTTCTCAGAAAATTAACATCACAGGGCATTTGGATTTATCGGTTTAAAAAGGGGGACAAGCTGGGCATTAATAATGGGTGACCTATCAGTCTCCTGAATTCAGATTGGATGATTCTGACAAAATATTGTGGCATAGAGTATCAAAGTTTTCTGTGTATCTTATAGCCCCATACCAAACCAGATTGGTACCCTCCCATGAATTCCAGGCTAATCTTTTTTTACTAAGTAAACTGATAACCTATGTAATAACGGGCTGTTTCAAGGATTTCTGCTGGTCTTAAACGAGGAAAAGGCATTTAACAGCATCTCCCATGCTTATCATTTCAGTGTTTTGAAATGGTATGGCAGTATAGAGGCATTTGTATGGTGGACTGAAATGCTTTAAAGTAGTACATTTTTATCACCCACCAGTGGGTGGCATACTGATAGTTACAGTTCCTATTACAGTTTGGGGAGTGAAATTTAGGGGTGGGGATCTGGCCATTTTAAATTTTGCAGCAGAAATGTCAGACTGTGGAAAAAAAGGTTGAAAGGTGGACTTTATAACTGATGTCTAAACAAGGTTTTTTAATTTTTTATGGCTAAATCATTTATAGTACGAATGTTGCTATTTATTATCTGTGTCTTACCTCCTCCAGACAGTTTGGAGGCTCATCTTTACAGTTTTTTGTTTAAATATTGAGGGGTGGCAGAATGAACCCTGTAAAGAAGCAGATAACATATAGGACTATTACAGAGGGGGTCTATCTATGATAAATCTAGTATTCTTTTTTGTAGCATCTTGTTTTGCAAGTAATCTTTAGCCCCTGCTACAGGATGTGCATTGTCCTTGGACTCCTTTTTTAAACCTTCAGTGTCCCTATTTTTTGCTTTTGTGGAACGGGGTCTGTTGGGAGCTTTTATGAGTCTCCTGGATGGGGTACCCAAATATGTTATGGATGCCTTCAGGAAAATTAGACAATCCCATTTGACCTGTGCTGCTGTATGGGACAGAGGCAAGAAACAGCTGTATTCTCTTGTCAGTGATAACTTTTTCACTTTGTCTCCAGTTTTCAATTGTACTCCACATATTTTGGGGCAGTGGATCACCTCTCAGCTGCTGGACAACTGGATTCTGCAAAAAATGTGGGATTCTGTTTAGCTTTCCTGTCTTGCTATAAAGAATAATCACCACCATAAAAAAAACCTGAAGGTAGGTATTGTTTGCAGCTAGATTGCCCACAAACTTTGCAGACAATGAAGCACCTTTTTTTCCATTGCTCACATATTACTTTATTTTGGGACTTTATAGCTACCAGATGGAAGGAACCTTTGTTTCACTCTATGAACTATGAGATTTAGTCTACAGGAACATTTTTTTTTTTGGGGAGGGAGCAAAGTTTCACGCTAGTACTTTAGGGTCCTCATGGCATGTTTAAAGTGATGCATTTGACAGGTTCAATGCCAGTATATCCTGCAACAGAAATGTATATTCCTGTCAGGGCTTCTGGTTCAGGTTCTATGTGAAGTGCGATCTGTTTATCTTACAGATATTCACATTCCCCTTCCTATCTAGTGAGGGACCTAGAATGAAATGTAGGCAGGCTTTAATGATGGGACTGAGCAGGTGGAAGGTTAGCGTAGTCTGTTTTTTGTTGGATGAAGTCAGCATTTTTTTTTGTTTGTTTTTTGTCTCCTTTTTTCTTTTTTCTTTGATTCCTAGTACGTTGTCGTGCTTGATACTGTTACATTTGTGATCTTTATTCTTGCCTAATTTTGTATGGGATATCTTTAACAAAAAATTACCTTGCTGTTTTTGAGAAGTGCCATGGGATGTTTAACACAGGAGCAATTCAAGTGACTTTAATGTGGGGGGGGTGGCAAAAAAGTTTAATAAATGGTGAGGGGCTTGGGCCACCTAGGTCCTTAGAAAATTTGGGTGTTAAGTGCTTTGGTGCATTTTAGTGGTCTTTCAAAGTATTTGTTTAATCAAGTACAATGCAGATCATAGGTTAATTTTACTGAAAAATTTCTGTTGAAGAATATGAAAATGAACCACAGCAGATCCTAAAACAAAATTTTCTAGGACCATATGAGGCAGTTACGACACCAAGACCCCCAGACATTTGTTAACTATTTTTTGCAGTACCATCAGTATTTCTCAAGTCTTGTTATACCATTATCAAAAATAATTGTGCACAATAAATTTCTCTGGGAGAAGAGGAGAAGGCTGCGGCAAAGCCAAGGTACTCACTACCATTATCCTCCTTTCTGTTGCTGTGGGTCCTTTCTCAACAATTAGCGGCCTCCTGCCCCGAAATTTAACATTGCAGAACGATACAGAATAAATATCTCAGGGAGAGTAGGGAAAGGCTTTTAGACTGTGCTGCAAAAGAGGGCTGGAGCAGGCATGCATGGCAACTTTTGAATAAAGAATATAGAGGACCCTGGCCCCAGAGGGTACACCCAAAAACTGAAAGGCCATGCCCAGGGTTCTCACTAGTCAGAATATGTGACAGAAAAGGTTTGCAGGCCTCCAACGTGTTGCCTATAACTGCAATAACCTCTCATCTAACTACATTTGACCCAAGGTTGGACACCATCATAAAGGAGGTCCAGAAATTACATCAGGAGCTCCATGCTGATCTGGGTAAAAAAGGAAGGTTAGGTCCCTAAGAATGAAAAGCATTTACCCTCTCTGGCTACTAGAGCAGACTGAATTCGACATACAGTGCTAGTTCATGAAAAAGTAAAACCAGCTTTTGGACAAATGAGGGAATATTGAAGCCTGAAGGGAACAATATTCACTTATGCAGGGTATCTGGGGGCTGAAAAGGCACCTTGCTTGGTTGAAGTCTTATAGGAATACCTACCTTTAGTGTTACAATTGGCACAAGAGTTTTAAATTTACCATTAAAAGAGCACAAGTCAGCTCCTCAAGCCTTGTCTCCAAATCTGGCAGACCAAGCAGTGAGGCCGTGCGCTATTATTTTCTACTTGCTGCGTAACTGTAAAAGGACAAGCAGACAACTCTTAATACATGTCATAAGCACAGAAAGACACTTACCTGATATACATGTGTTGTACCTAGACAAGTCGGCAATGATTATGCCCCCAGTGGTCAGGTGTGCAGAAAGCAGTAAGAAGCTTCTCTTCTCTGTTTAAAGACCTATCTCCCCCCATCCTCAACACCAAACAATCACGCAGAATTACACAAAATAATTTTCTCATCTTCCCGATATATTTGTTCAGAAAAAAAATATCTTGGGAAGAGGAAGGAAAGGCTGCAGCAAAATCAAGTCACTCACCACCACCACCACCACCACCACGATCCTTTAGCCCTTTCTCTTGCAGATACAGCTTGCAGCTTGATGTGAGGCAGTAATAGAAACTTTTAGAAAGTGCTCAGAGCTTGTCCTTACTATATCCTGAACTGCAGCTGAACAACCCCACACTCCTGCTTCAACACAGTGACAACTGCACTGTAGTGGATCATTCACAGCCCACATGACAGTAGTGGGAGCCAATGGATGCACATGGGAATGAGGAGACCCTGTGTTAGTTGCATTCTCATGAAACCTTTGGGTTATGTTGTACAAAAAAGCATGAAATGCCTACAAAATGGCAGGCAACTGGGAGCCTTCACTGTTGGGAAAAACAGAAATGGGGGAAGGAAAATAAATGTAACAACAACCTGGATCCAGCTGTACGTAAAGTACTAGCTAAGTGGCCCCAGCTAAGCCAGTTCACTGTTAAAAAACAAAACCAGCTAAAGAAAAGTAAAATAAGGTGGGGGGGGGGCCAAAAGATAATATATACCACCCTGATTTCACAATGGTGGGAACATAGCCAGTCTGGCCTCCCTGGTTTACACATACCTGCTTTAACGCCCACCCGAACAACCACCAGAACAGGCAGACTGGACCTCAGTTTAACATCTCATCTGAAAGATGGCACACCCTGACAATTCAATATTCCCTTAGTACTGCACTCAGATGTCAGCCTTTATGGAATAAATCCAATCCAAGTGTGGGACTAAACCCATGATCTCCTGGCCCAGAGGCGGATGCATTACCAACTAAGTCAAACTGACACCTATGTATAATATGTACTACAATATGTAAACATTGCAACCTTTGAATTGATTCTGGTTCTGAATATAAAGGGTAACCACAGACATAAGAGTCTGTCCAAGATATATTGTTCATGTACTCGGTGTCACCAGCAAGTGGATTTTTTTTTTTTGCTCCTCCCCAGCTCCTGCTCGGTCACTCATTTGGGATGCTTAGGCCCCACTGGCACCCTACCCTGATACCAGCCACCACCACCACCCCACATTGCAGCCCCCCCAATTAACCCAGCATAACCCTTTGCTGGATGGGTCCCTCTTCTCCAAGGGAGAAAGGCACTGGTGGGGGTCGGCCAGCACGCTCATTCTTGGTGGTGCTGCTGAGGTGGTCTTGGGCTGTCTCAGGGCTTCTGCAGCAGTGTGAGCTGGCGACCATCATCTGGTCGGCACTGATTTCCCATTTTCTCCCCGGGGGGCATGGCATGCCATGAACATCAAGGCATATGCTGATGTTCACCATGCCCCTCTATTCAGCAGAACCCAACATGTTGCCATTCCCCAGCCTCCAACAGGAGTCAGCAAGCCCCGGACCATCTCCCCACCCTCCCCCCGAGAGAAGGCAAGCAGTAGTCAGATGCTCAAGACTTCTCCCCCCAGCCAGCCCTCCGGCGCCCAGGGGTCCATTCCAGAACCTGGGTCACCGGAGTCGCAAGCAGAAATACACCCACTGCATCAACGGGCCAGCAGCAAGTGGATTCTATGGAGCATTTATTCTTTGACTGTGCACATACACACAGCCTTTCTGGTCCCTAGTAGCCCAAGTGTGGCAGGAATCTCTTTTCAACTGCATGTCCAATGACGTGCTGTTTTTGGGGATGTTTGGGAAGGAGTGGGGGGAAATGGAATTCAAGCACTTTGCCAGTTAAATTTGCCTGTTTAAAGTGGGGAATTTGACAAACACACTGCTAGG